>JAVHNS010000002.1:3600000-4200000 GCA_036872755.1 Orbilia blumenaviensis
GCGTCATTTCTCGTCAGCTCCAGCCAAACGAAAGAGATATCTACGCAATGCATGCAAAACCGTTTGTCCGACTGGACAGCCTATCACTTATTACTTTTTCTTTCACATTGCCACTTTTTTATTCCGCTTAGCGATGATCAATGAGAGAAAGGGCCAGGAAAAAGTAAAAGCGTGGGATGTGTTATTATTAAATTGCAAAAGAAAGCAAGTTGTCTAAGCTTCCATTGCTTTTTTGCGAATTCCCACCAGTTTGGTTTCGCCGTTCATGTCTGCTTTTTCTTCTTCTTCCTTTTTCCTCAGCCCGTGCATTTGCAAGGATTGGGAGAGTTGTTAAATGATCCTTTTCATTGTAAGATCCTATGTAGAGGTAGAGTTCATAGCTTTACATATATGACGGATGGTGCCGTGTATCGGTTTCAAGAAAAACAGGAGGAGGAGAGGGAGGGAGGAGAAAGGGTGGACAAAAGGCAAGAATTCCAAGGCACAAACTCGCATGCCCAGTCATTTAGTACAGTAAGTAAAAGGAAAAGGGCTCTAAAAGAAGACCCCGACCCGCTATGAGAATCGCTTCGAGAATAGAATGACAAAATGTAAATTCGCTCAATTTTTGCGTGCCGGATCGTAAAAGTGACTGCGCGTCTGTCAACGGGATGATGTTGGATGGCGACCCCCCAAAAAGGCTTCAAAACCAGCTTCAAAAGATTCCAACATGCGTGTTCGACCCGTACTACACGAAGCCCAGAGAATATATATAGTAGTAGAACAAAAGGAAGCCCAGAATTTATGACAAAACTTTCCCCAAACTTTAGAATATCAAACCCTGTGCAAAAGCTTCCGTGTGAAAAAAGAGAAAGGAAAATAAAGAATACCGTCCCAATCTAAAACAGAATCGAAATCAAATTCGTAGATCTTCCCCCTCATACAATCTAATCCCCATCTTATTAAGAATTAATACGGATATAAGTTCCATCATATTTCGACGTAGAGTATCTAAATTCCCTCCAAAGGAAACAACAAATCGCACAGACTTCCGTAAGCCTTCTGACAAAAAATTTCATTTGAAAACAAAAAGGTGGAAGAAAAAGACAATCTAATGAGCATGTCCATACCGGTTCGGCTGTTGCTGATACTGCGGATTCCTCGACGAAGATGCCGAAGACGCCGGTCCCATCTCTACTGCTTCATCCACATTCGATAGCCTCGTCGGCCTGAAAGCGGTGTTTACGTAGTATGATTGTTCGGAAGGTTGGGCTGTTATAGGTGATATTCCACCATTCGCAGCAGAGGGGCTTGTTGAGCCGTTGGTTTGTATGGCGACGGGCTGTTGGGGCGGTGAGTGGCTGACAGATGTAATGCGAGTAGTGCCAGATTGATAGTATCTACTATCATGGCGGGCCGGGTAGGCAATCTCAGGATCCGGACTAGGTTTCTTTCGTGGTTGGATGAAGGTGAACCATGTCTTGAAGTCTCGAGAACGTTGGCTTCGAGGCCGAATAGCATATACGGCTCCTAGAACTAGGATCAAGACAACGATACCACCGAGAATACCGCCAACAATGATAGCTTTGGATTGTGTGGGGTCGCTACCCGGTTGGAAAGGTGTTCCTGGAGGTACGAGGGCTTCCTTGTCGATGACAGGAGGGATTTTGGTATATGAAGAAGGCAGTTTTGTTACACCAGTCCCCGAGACTTCTGCATCATTGACGCCGACCTCTTGGGTATTTGAGCTTCCAGTAGCGTTGATTACGGCCGGGGCGATAAGGGTCTGTCTGTTTGTGTAGTCGAAGACGGCATATGCTCCCCTGGAGGATATTACGTTAGATTGTTTGTTATACGAATGTATTTCTCAACGTCGCGCTTTGGTTTTTTTTTTTAAAAAAAACCTCAGATAAAAAAAATCTCACGAGACCTACCTCAAAAATGGGTCGCCAAATCTGAAGAATGGAGTCCGATTATCGTAGTCTTCGGTGATATCCACAGCAAGGAACCGAGAGCACCTATCGCCATCCCATTGCCTATGAGATAGCAATTGACGAGAAGAGATGTTATAAAGAACATTGCCGATATCGAAATGAAGAAATCCAATGTCGATATCTTGGTCGCAGTCCACCCGGTATAGACCATCCCTGAGTTCGGCGGGGAACTTTGAAACAAGCCTTTCAAACGCAATCTGCGGTAGACCAAGGTATCTATATATTCGTTGAGCCTGCGTCCCAATCTTGTCCTGGTTAATTCTGGGAAAGCATAAGTTGAACTTACGTCGAACCAAATGAGACACTACTAGTAGCTGTATACTCGTTATCATCTCGATTTGGTGTTATAAGCGACCGGAAAGTCGAGTTTCGATAGGACCACCAGGCCCCGTTTACGGGGATGTGGCTTTCCAATCCATTATCCGGATTCTTGAATCTTTGAAGATTTCCATAGAATTTCGTCCCGTCGACAGCACCAAAGTAGATATCCCCTGTGGAGCGCATGTCGTTCAAATAAAGGCTGTAGACCAGCGAGTTTATTTTGCCTTCAGTCTGGAGATGTTGCAGAAAGGAATTATAAGGGTATGCACCCGGATCGTCCGATATCCCAACTCCGACTCCGAGGGACGGTGAAACTCCGAATTTGTAGGCTAATCCTACAGTAAGATCCGATATCGTAAGTTGGTTTAGCTGTAGCGTTTCCCTCCCAAAGATTCCTCGTGTCTACAATTTGAATGGTTTTGTTAAATCGCATCCTCCAAGATTTCAAAGTTTGCATATGACTTCATTGGATGATAAAAGTGCCAGTTTCTTCGTTTTTTAATTACCTCTAATCCTTCATAATTGATAGTTAACGGCGGACTATCTGTGATATTTGAAAAAGAGCTCGAGTCGTCCGGATTATCTACACATTGAGTTAGTACATCCATTTCTACTCACCTCGTAGGACTATAGCTAGCAGATTCCGAATCCCAGATTGTAAACTTACATAAACCAGAGATGTTTGCGTACCCGCACATATCGCCGTAATCGACTTGTGGGTACCGCCGAAGACAATCGTTTATATTATCTATCCTCGACAGCCATGGCAGCCATGTCTCGCCTCTGTCCTCGAGCCGTAGCTTGACCTTCTGTGGCGGATTTCCTATAAAAAAAAAAAAAAAAAACCCCCAACGTTCCCATTAGTTCATTCCAACTTCGAATCGCGATGCAAAGCACTCATGATCATCTCTCGAGATCTCTCTTTCTGCAACTGTTGCGGTTTTTGCGTTGTCGGCTGTTGGCGGTTTGAAGACTTACCAACATAGACATCGACGTAGTACCAAGGAGTTTCCGATACCTAACACCAAACACACAGGCCATCGCGATCAGTTCACCTGCCCGATTCTTCTAGTCCTTGCGCAATTGACCGCAACAGCCCGCAGGGCGCTTACATGTAGTATATCCGACGATGCGAAGTCTCTCCTCCCCAGGTTCGACCGGGCTTCTATCGAATTCCTCAATTCGAGGTGAACATGTCCAGCAGTCACCGCTTCTGCTGCTAACAGAATCGCCGCCAAAAAGTTCGTGGAGACCGAAGTCGTGAGCATTTGTGATATGGATCCCCCCACGCTCTCTTGTGTCTTATGTCTTATTTCTTTTTCTTCTTCGTTTTCTTATTTCTTTTGCTGCGTCGAAATCGATATTATGCGAGAAGCGGATATCGAATATTGGTGAGATCGAAGAGTTATAAGACGATGTCCTTCTCTTCACAATGGTACACGAATATCAACTTTCGTCTCGAGGAATGTCGAAGTCTTACCCTACAGAAGAGGGTCACTTGAATATATCGATAAGTTGCATTCTTGCAGATACGATATAACTTTTTTTAAGAAAAAAGAAGGAAGGAGGGCGGAGCCTCGCTTTTATTCACTCCCACGAAACACAAGGGTCCATCGACGGGGACACTCAAAAGTGGTTCCGAAAGGCTGGGAAAAAGCACCACTAATGCTGCTTTTCTCCTACGGCTGTAATGCAATATGTGTGGGAAATTATTATTAATGGCCCTCATCTGTACTGTATTTGCTCCAACAAAGGGCCGGTGGGTACTAGCGGCAGTAGCATATGCGCACTTTCAACATCACGTCCATGAGAAAAAGTCTTGGGTGATTTTGCCGTGACTACCGCTACGGACCTCTGGCATCAAAACCCATCCACCCAACCCGTGTGGTGGGTCTCCACCGCCATGCCGGGTCCCAAAAATTCATCTGGGCGTTTTCTCAGCCGTTTTCGACTTGCGAGGTCGTGACATATATTGAGCATCTTTATTGGAGGATTCAAGACTCGAGAACTTGCAAGCTTGCTTTCCCTCGGATTTCCTGCGCCTGCAACCGCCACTACTCTGATGCACTCAGACAATTCTTGGGTCACCCTCGAGGTGGATCACTAAGCTATATGTGTGTATCCATCTATCGGGCACGGCTTGGAAGTTCTTGAGCTTCATCTGCGATCATAAGTGGACATCGCTCTTACGCCTCTTGCTTCAAGAAATGGGGCTAGCAAAACTTCTAGTGCGCGGGGCGTGAAATAGCAAAGGATTGAACACATGCATGCGTGCAGCATTGAAGTTTCTGTATACCTACTAGTTCTTATGCAAGAACATCAGAAATGATCAAATGAATCGGATTTTATGAAGAACAGAACGCCCGGCCGAAATATTGATCATAGGCTCACGATAAGTCAGAGAGGCCCAACAGAGAATCCTAGTAATACATACAGAAACAGCTCGTGTGAAATCCGCACGTATGGAAGGATGACCCTTGGAAGGTCCGAAATCTTTGCCGGAATTCCAAAAGTCCTGATATTTTTTTTTGGGATACTAAAGGACTTTGAGCGACATAAACCCTCCTGAAACTGACTGACCTGGTTTTCCGACAGTTTTGCGGTGGAGAACTTGATAGACCAGTAGATTTGCTCCCCACGCCCACGAGGTCCTGCGGTTGGGTTCTTGGCTTACCTAAAGTGTCTTAAGGTGTATGCGCGCGTGGGGTGCTTCTTATTTCGCGACAACATCCTCAACACCCGTGCTAGTTTTTTGTTTAAACTTGAATTGATCCGGAGAGTTGGCGAAATTGGCGGCATCACAGGTGGAGATCCGGTCTGGTCCCTTGAGAACGGATTTCGTTACTAAATCTGGACAACAAAGCACAGCATTCGGAGGCTGAGTGTTCTGTTGGGTATCTTACATATACTCTTGGTTGCAGGGTTTTCTTCTCATCCTGTAGTTACCTTCGTGTAACTGTCGAGATTCTAGCTTGTACGTTCTTAATACCGGTTAAATATCTTGTGCGTCGATCGAGGTCTGAATGTCGAAAGCCTTCGAGGCGGAAAATACGTACGCTTACATATGCAGCGAGCCTCTGTCAACTGTAAGATGCATGGTGTGCCCCTTACCCGAGCATGAGGATTTGTGAAGGAATATATCCGAGGCATGTCAACATGCAGGTGGACCGCATCAGGAAATATTTACCACCCAAAAGAAAGTTCAGAAGGATCATATTGGTCTCGGATCATATCATATCATATTATATCGAGCAAGGACTGCGGTGGTGGTCAGAGGAAAGACAATTACGACCTTATGTCCCCGTCTCGAACTGAAATTGAACTTCTGGGTGAAGGGGTTCGACACCACGTGGGGTTCAAGTCCTGTCAATTTTCAATTTTGCTTGAAGTGCAAGTGCTCGACCCCTGGCAGCTCACTGCTTCCGCCGATCAACCGTTGGGGAGAGAGACATATGGGGGATGGTTGAAGTCCGATTCGATGCCCCGCTTTCTCGGTTCCAAAGGCGAGTAATAGAGGATCGAGATCCGGGACCGTGGGGCCCAAGTGTTATCGATACCAAGTTCGTCGCTAAGGCTCCAATGAAACTGCAGGACGAGGTTCAGATAAGATCGGACGTGCACTTGGCTGCCTGGAGCATGGAGGCGATAACGGGTTTATATTAATTCTATTGTCTACCCTTTTTTATTTTCGTATGACTTATAAATCCTTGCATAAGGCTGGAGGTTGTATCCACAACTTGTATAGACGGGCCGGTTCTGGAGGCGTTTGTTAAATGTTTGACGATCCCGTTAGCCAGCCGGAACGCCTGAGGTTAGCCATGGCCTAGATCGAAGAATATTTTCGAAACTCCTTCATAAACGCGAAAAGAAAAAAAAAAAAAAAAAGCGAAGGGAGCCGGCATGCATTATTGTACGACATACCGCCTCGGATCCTCGTTCTATAAATTGATCAATTGATTGACGGGAACTCCTCGAAATTGGTCGGACGACTCCTCTGTTCAACCATAAGTTCTTTTGGGGCTTCAAAGAACGCAGAGTTTGCACCTGGGGTACTGGATCGAAATTGATTATATGCCCTACATACTTTTAGCCTGGAGTAACCCTCCCAAGATTCGATTCCGCATTCTTTCATCTCCGGCTCCGTTGCACCGCCGTCAGCGGATCCAACATCTTGTGGCGCCTTTACTAGTAGTTAAGTTCGATAATGCCACATAAGTAAACAAGCTTCATTGGCACCCCTCTACTATGTAGGTCAGTGATGTCAGGTCCTTACCTTCCAAGAATGGAATTCTAGAAGGGGCCTGGGGCTAGGAGACAGAACCAAATAATTGAATACCTCATCCACGGAGGTGGAGAATTGTTTAGCTCTGAGTCAAACATTTCATACCTGCCTATTCAAAACCACGAAAAATCCAATGGCGATAGGCGTGCAGCCGCAGTTGGAATTTCATGCGTTTTCTGAGCGGGCTCACCAACTCTTCGAGTTTTTAAGTCACCAGGTATACGTAGTGCTCGGATGTGCAAAGTGAGCACTGAACGGAGCAGGTGAAACAATACCCAACAGTGCATTTCACTTCAGCCGATGTGGTATATCGGACATAGACTTATCGTGAATCAACTGATTTTGGCTGTTGATCGTGTGCGGTATTACGTTATTTGTCGGTGGAACAAGGACCTAGACCATGCTGACTGCAAGACCGAGAGTTGCTGCTAGTGCAGTGGGCTCGAAGTAAGAAGCCTGAACCTGGACTCGCCACAGTGCCGTGCACCATGCAGGTTTATCGGTGTTTCTCTGGGATCGTTTCTCATGGAAGCATTGCGGATGCGGTCTCGGTGCATGTCTTGAGTACGAAAAACCAATCAACTGACTGACCGACTGAACCCAAGCAGGAAATTCTGATACCGCGTCACCTTGTGCAGATACATGTATATGCACACCCTTCACCCCTTCGAGGATACATTAGTATTTGGTCCCTTTGTAGACCGAAAGCTCAAAGCCTGGTTAACAGCAACATCTTATCGATCAAGATTACGGCTCACGAGCCCCACAAACAAGCCTGGCCCCCGGGCGAGCTCAGGACAAGAAACCATCCCCATCCATGCGATTGTGACAGATGCCAGGGTTTACCGCTTGCAGGTCTACACCACTTTAAGCCTGGCTGTTGCGACCTGCGGCTTCTCTGAATCATCGAAATGCATGTAACGGCCTGGAAATATCCACATTCTCGTTAGCAGTCGTTCGTGAGCCGTTTTCCTTTAAGAATGCACATGAATAATGGTGCGAGAGGAGCGCGGTTCTCCTATAAGAACAAAACCGCATCCTCGACAGGTCGGCCTGCAGCTTCCATACTGTCTGGCTTTCATTTCCTATCTGTTCGTTGTTACTAGTCTTTAATCTGTTTGATCCCAATGCTGCGGTAGTGAGGTCATTCCATATAGCACATATCGAAGTTGTTTGAAAAGAAAAAAAGAGGTTGCGTTTCTGGTGTTTCGCTATACTCTGAGTTGACGTTTGGGGCAACAGAACGGGGCTTCGCCGGCACGGCGTTTTAAACCGCGAGACATCAAAAGCGGGAAAACTACTTATTCTTCCCTCTCCGCCATCAAAGGGAAAAAAACTTATCACGACTGACATCAAACCTTCTTCCTTTCAAGTCTCTTGAGAGACACCGGCTTCTCGCGATGCAACGACCTTACAGCAGCCAGATATTCGTTGCATCGGCACTTGCCGACGACAAGCAAGACCGCTTTTTGCACTGTCGCACACCACTCTGGGAAATCGACAACTTCACCACATGCTTCAGAAAAGAGTAAGCTGGAGTTCTCCAACTTCCTTCACAGCCTTTTTATGGTCTGTCTGTAGAGCTCTACTATAGAGGCATGATGAACTGACTACATGATTTTCTTTATCAGCTACCTCCAAGTTCTCTTCCCGATAGTTATCGTCAGCGCTTCTTTGCTGATTCTGTTCCTCGGATCAACCCACGTTTTCGTCCAGAAATGGAAAAACTATCGCCGAAAACCGCTTGCCTCACACCGCGACGATGATGCCTCCGATATAAGTTCTAACACCGATAGCAGTGCCGAACTGCTGGGCTCGGATTCTGAGAATGACTTCGAAGAGGGCGATATGGACGACCACCTGGCTCTGACTAGAACGATGAGCCGGGCTTCGGTTCAAGAAACCAAGGTCGATCGTCCCGTCGGAGAGGTCTGGTGGGTCGCCTTGGAGGAAATTGCCGTCATGGCCCAGATCGGATTGCATTTGACTACATACTTGCACCCAACCACCGAGGATTGGAGATTCGGAAGGCTGCCGGCTCTTGTTGGAGCTGCTGTTTGGGTGAGTAGTGATCGTGAAAACAGTAGTGATATCTTTTAAAAGCTGTGGAACTAAATCAGATCGATCGATAAAATATTAGGGCTACACACTGATCCTTACTACGCTCCGCGTGTCCTTCCCTCGAACAAGACATTACCCTGTGCCTGTTCTGTGGGACCACACCGCCGCTATATACCTTTCCCAATTTATCTTATATACCGTTGTATTCCGAACCGTCTTAATTTACGATCGGCCATCTCTCAACCGTGCTATCGTATTTGCAGAATTCTCCATCGTATCGCTTTTGTCGGTTATTGTCCTCACCACCCGGAAAGGAAACAAACCCGTGAAGCAAGAAATAATAGATGGGCTTGAACCCTCCCATGAGCCTCTCGCCAGTTTATACTCCCTTGCTAGTTATAGTTGGATCGATCCGTTGATTTGGGATGGATACAAATCGCCCTTGGAGATGAAAAGGGTCTGGAACCTGCGCAAAGACGACCATGCGATCGTAGTACTGAATAGCTTCAGGCAAACAAAGTAAACCGGCCTCCAGGATCATATCATGCCCACAGTAATTACAGTTAACTAACAACCTTTATAGGAAAGTAGCGTCGTTGACCTGGAGACTCATTGGGTTTTTCAAAGGGCTCCTTGCTGCACAGTTCGCCTGGACAGTATTCTATTCTTTTCTCACTTTTGCACCTACTTTACTTCTCAGAGCTATTCTTGAGTATGTCGAGAATCCAGACAAGTATCCTCGCAACGTAGCGTGGCTTTATGTTGGGTTACTTTTCCTCACCGGTATCGTGCAAACTACGGGGTCTGGTATCGCTCTCTTCATCGGGCGCCGTATTTGTATCCGGCTTAGAGCCATTATCGTTGGTGAAATCTATTCTAAAGCCTTGCGACGCAAGGCTGCCGCCGCCGAACGTACATTGGGCCAGAAAGACGAAAAGAAGAAGGAAGAACCAAAGAAAAAGAAGCCAATCGACGAAGAACGACCTGCCTCGAAAGAAGGCGAAGAGAAGGATGAATCACAAGCTAATGTCGGTGCTATCATTAACTTGATGGCAGTGGACTCCTTCAAAGTGGCTGAAATCTGCGCCTACCTTCATTTCCTCGTTGCTTCCACCCCAGTCCAACTTACCATTGCTATCGCACTACTCTATGGCGTTATGGGATGGAGTTCGATTGCTGGTATTGGTGTCATGATCTGCCTCTTCCCAATCAATTACACTATTTCCAGGCAGTTCAGCCGCATCCAAAACAGGATCATGGCAATAACTGACAAGCGTATTCAAACCACAAACGAAGTTCTTCAAAATGTGCGAATCATCAAATATTTTGCATGGGAGCAGCGTTACGAGGGTGTCATTTCCGAACCAAGGGCCCTGGAACTTAGAGAGCTGCGAAATCGCTACATTCTCTGGGGTATCGCTGCTAGTTTGTGGTACTCCACGCCTATTATTATCACCTTCATCTCGTTTTGGCTCTACACTGTGGTCGAAGGGAAGGAGTTGCGAGCACCAATTGCTTTCACTGCCCTGTCGCTCTTTGCGGTCTTGCGAACACCCTTGGATCAGCTTGCTGATATGCTTACCAATGTCCTCCAAAGCAAAGGTATGATAGTACTCACCTAATTAATCAGGAATATTAGAAAAATACTAATTCATTGGGTTTAGTGTCGATTGATCGTGTCCAAGAGTTCCTGGATGAAGAGGAAACCGAAAAATACACACAACTCAAACCTACAGACGCTGATGATAGCTCACTTGCTCCACTTATCGGTTTCAAGGATGGCCACTTTACTTGGGGCAGCAAGAGCCTCTTAACCAAATTAGAGGGCGCTGGCTCATTCCAATTGGTCAATCTTAATCTTGAATTCGTCCCCGGCGAATTGAATGTCATAGCCGGGCCTACTGGCTCTGGAAAGACCTCACTTCTCATGGCCCTGCTTGGGGAGATGACCAACGTGGGCGGAAGCGTCCATTTGCCCGGATACCACTGCCGAGAGGATCTCTACCCCGATGAAAATGGTCATACCGAAAGCGTAGCATACTGTGCCCAACAGCCATGGCTTGTCAACGACACAATCAAGAACAACATTATTTTTGCTGGCAAATATGACGAGGAACGATACAAGGCTGTTCTCTTCGCCTGCTCACTTGAGAGGGATCTTTCTATTCTTGACAAAGGTGACGCTACAGAAGTTGGAGAGAAGGGTATCGCACTTTCCGGTGGACAGAAGCAGAGGATCTCTCTCGCCCGAGCCCTCTACTCTAATGCTAAGCATGTGTTGCTTGACGACTGCCTAAGTGCCGTTGACTCTCACACTGCCAAATGGATCTACGAATACTGTATCATGGGTTCGTTGATGGAATACCGTACTTGTATTTTGGTTACTCACAACGTTGCTCTTTGCGTCCCGCGAGCCAAGTTTGTAGTTGTCATGAAAGGCGGCGAAGTCCAGAAACAGGGAACACCAGAAGAAGTCGTTGCGTCTGGGGCTCTTGGGAAAGACGAGCTCTTGAAGGGTCTTACCTCTCGAAGCCAGTCGACTGTCGTTTCGCGGGTTGGGTCTACTGCCAATCTTCGCAAGGATGTCACTACTACGGATGGGCCTGTCAAGTCTTTAGTTACTGCGAATGGCACAGCGAAGGCGGATGATGTTAAACAGAAACAAGCTGAGGGCTCTAGCAACGAAGAGACTAAATCCGAAGGCTCAGTTGACTGGAAAGTCTACAAATTGTACTTGAACATGATGGGCGGATGGTTCTTCTGGGTTATGGTTGTCCTCGCTATTGCACTTCAGCAAGTCGGATCAATGGCTACTACAATTTGGATTCGGCAATGGGCCCTCCAATACCAGAGCCAGGACGTAAAGAGAGCTTCAACCCACCACGTCGTCACGAGCAAATTTAGTGCCTTTGGTTCCAGCAATTTCTGTTCAGCATCTGGAGTCTGTGCTTGGAATATCCCACTTGCCTCCGAGTCCCCAAATATGAGTACTCTTGCGGATGAACCAAACGAGTCACATAGCGTTGATGTTATGTACTACCTCTCCGTTTACGCCCTTTTCGGTGTTATCTTCGCCTTAACATCCGTTTTCAGAGAGGGTGTTGTCTTCGCCGGAAGTTTGAAGGCATCGAAGAGAATCCACGACCGGCTGCTCTACAGTGTCCTACGAGCAAAGTTCAGGTTCTTCGATTCTACGCCACTTGGCCGAATCATCAATCGTTTTTCAAAGGATCTTGAAGCTATTGACCAGGAAGTGGCCCCGGTAGCCCTCGGGATGATCCACTCGCTTGCTTCGGTTGTTTCGATTGTCGTATTGATTACCATTATCACCCCTGGTTTCCTCTTTGCTGGTGTGCTCATTTCTATACTGTATTGGTTGATTGGTATGTTCTACCTCCGAGCATCCAGAGATCTCAAACGACTGGAATCCATCCAACGAAGTCCGCTTTATCAGCACTTCGGCGAAACACTAGCCGGTATCACCACAATCCGCGCATATGGTGACGAACGACGTTTTGTCAGGGAAAATTTGAACAAGATCGATCTAGCAAACCGCCCATTCTTCTATCTCTGGGTAGCCAACCGATGGCTTTCGTGGCGAGTGGATGTAGCTGGTAGCTTGGTCTCATTCTTTGCCGGTTTGTTTGTGATTTGGAACGTTGGAACTATTGATGCTGGATTGGCGGGTCTTTCTTTGACTTATGCGATCAGTTTCAATGATAATGTCCTGTGGGTTGTGCGACTTTATGCTATGAACGAACAAAACATGAATTCGTAAGTCTCTTCTGTTCCCGATAGGTAACATGCCTTAGGTTTCGTCTAACCGTGAGTTTAAATAGGGTTGAACGTCTTAAAGAGTATCTTGAAATTGAACAGGAAGCCCCGGAAATCATCCCGGAAAACCGCCCAAGCAGCGACTGGCCCTCCAAGGGTGCCCTTAGCTTCCGTGAGTACTCTACTAGATACCGTGCCGATCTCGACCTCGTCTTGAAGAAGGTGAGCTTTGATGTAAACCCATGCGAAAAAGTCGGAATTGTAGGCAGAACTGGGGCTGGAAAATCATCGCTTGCTCTGGCTTTGTTCCGCGCATTGGAGGCCACCGAAGGTACTATTTTGATCGATGGGATTGATATCAGCAAACTGGGATTGAAGGATCTTCGAGAGGGAATTACCATGGTTCCTCAGGATCCAACGCTGTTTACAGGAACTATCAGGAGCAATCTTGACCCCTTTGGAATTCACACCGACGAAGAGATTTTTGCCGCCCTCCAAGAGGTCCAGTTGGTTGGAGAAGACGAAACGCTATCACAGTCCACTATTGTCCCATCTGACAATCAATCTGAAGGCTCCGTAACGCATGCTGAAGACCTTATGTTTTCCTCGACCACACTAACCGCAACATCACCAACATCGCCCACCTCGCCCACCATCCCAACCGCCACACAACCGGTGAATAAAAACATCTTCCTTGACCTTTCCTCCAAGGTCGCCGAGTCTGGAAACAATCTCTCCCAGGGACAACGTCAACTCCTCTGTCTGGCACGAGCGCTCTTGAAAAAGCCAAAGATCATTCTCATGGACGAAGCAACCGCTTCCATTGACTATGCTACCGACGCAAAGATCCAGGAAACGATCAGAGGATGGAATAGCAGCTCTGTTATGACAATCGCGCATAGACTGAATACCATCGTTGACTACGACAGAGTTCTCGTGCTGGATCACGGTGAAGTCAAGGAATACGACCACCCATATACCCTAATCCAAAAGAAAGACAGCCTTTTCAAGGACATGTGTGCCAGCAGCGGTGAGCTGGAAACTCTACAGAAAATGGCAAAGGAAGCATGGGAGAGGAAGCATCCGAGGCTAGTGGATGTCTAAAGAGTCCAGTAATAGTATACCTTTTGTTCGAGCGAGCCCCCCTTTTTTCTTTTTTCTTTCTGTTTTTTTGTTATCATCTTCATTCTGTAGTGATATATGCCCCCTCGCGGCCCTTAGCCGTTAAACTTCTAGTCTATAGAGTTTATAGGCTTTAAAAGTGTAATATAGAAACGACGTATATGTGTCTAGGCGAACCAAATTTGGAAAATCAATTCTACCAACCTGATTTAGTCTACATTGTAAACCTATAACTGTACCCGCGAAGTTGAGCTCGATTTGTAAACCATGTTCTCGAGATGTTGTATTTTTGACTAACAACGAATTCAGCGTCAACACCTGCATCTAATTCTGTTAGTCGTTAGCCTCATAAAAACCCCTAACAAAAGTATCAAAGTATATATTTTCCCCCTTAGACTACCTTTTTATTAGAATCAAAACGATTTCCTTATACTTTAGTTCTATAAGTTGGGATAGTATGTTAGTAATTTAGACAGGCTTGCCCAGCTTTCATATTCCTAATGTAAACCAGACCCTGAACAGCAGAATGTCCGAGGAGTGTGTAGATGTCCCTCTACGTAAATATACATCCGCAGCTCGTAGAATTGCGCTGCTGAAAGAACGTTGGATCTCCACTGCTGCACCCATCAAGTTACTCTTAAGCACCATTGACCTAACACCTTCTTGTATTAAGCCTCCCTCTGAACGATATCCGGCATCGCATAGGGTCAATCTCCAGCCCCATTATATATTATATCAGCTTCTCCTTCTCCTTCTTCTCGGTCTGGTAGCCTTTTCGAGATGTCGAACACCACGGCTACGCCGACAACCAAGGACGATGGTGGTAGTGACGCCTGGCAGATGCAGTTGACCTTAGTTGCACTTGTCATAGCACTCGCTGCCCTTGGTATCGCATTTTTCCAAGTCCTTCAACAGTATCTAAGCTCCCCACAGCGAGACAAATGTTTAACTGGAGCCATAGGCGGTTGGTCCGACTTCACCAGGACCCGCTGGGACCTCGCTAGGTGGAGAATCAGGGTCAAGTACTCGAGAATCAACCTCTCACCATGGATAATCATTCACATACGACAATCTCAGGAGGCAGAGATCATCCAATGGGTACGAGAGCAAGGAAGAGACTACCCTTATACCTCAATTGGCGACTTTGGCGTTGGAAGGTTCGACCTAACCCACGGCTCCCTAGTTCTACACCCTCTTGACAATCCTAGAGCTGGCCTATCGTTCTGGACGCTGCCATTTCGAGAAAAGATCTCATGGACGTACTTCCGAGTCTGCCGTTGGAGATCTTGTCCAGGATTTGCGAGGGCGGGGTGGGCCAATGTACTGGCTGCCTTGAACGTTGGCCCTGACGATCGACTTGTGGATGGCCTGCAAGATGCAGATATCATCCCCTCGGCGGTTGATGTTCCATTCCAAGTTGTGGACTTGAATACGCTTGGTCTTCTTTGTTATATGATCGGCCTTAGGGACGTTCAAATCGACGAATCTACTGGAACCATACACGCTAGGAACGCCTATCTTCGGGTCCAAACGTTAACGATACCCGCAGTTGGCCAAGTGGTCTCCATTGATGGCGATTTTGAAAATCTTCGCAAGCAACTGCATACTGTCAATTCTGAAGAACTCAAGTCAGTATTACGATCAGCAACAGGACACATCCATATCAACTTATTCCAGCCAAGCATACACTTTTTCGACGAAAATGCGGCCCTATATGGGCTCTTCTATCGCTGGAACAGCAGTATGTGGGAATCCTACCGGATCTGGGTAACCACGAACCTGATTGTTCAAAATCCAAGTCATGAAATCGCAATCAAGGCATCTCTCACCGCTCAATGCACTGCATACAAGAAAAGGATCACCCATGCTGCGCAGGGGGAAGGTTCCTGGTCTCCAACGTGGATGTCGTTGATTGGAAGTGCCACACCAACGATCATTAAATACATGGCTTTCTTGCCCTTCATGCCAATCTGGTCCGCGCAACCTGGTGAATCCTTCTTTTCTGCGTATAACACATATCTAAACCAAGCCCGTGCCACTTTTATGAAGGAAGTCGGCAAAGGTTTCGTTCCTAACATTGAATTTCACGCTAAAATCGAATTCATGTTGGCTAGCAATGGTATACCCTTCATCCGGCCAAAATCAGAGTTCCTCCTCACCAAGGATACTGGGGCAATGCCTGACGTTTCGAGATCATGGGCCATCGAGCCAATCATCCCAATCCTCAAGAACTGGCCTGGAGCAGAAGAAGTTGTTGACCAAATCCTCGATCCCGAACTCTCACTTCCTCTCCCTAACGCAGTCATCCAACTTCTTAGAGGGGTACCTCTACAAGAAGTCCGCACCGGCTTGGAGCAATACATCATGGAAACCGAGATTTCAGGATATACCCTCGAGAGCACTATATATTTAGGCTTGTTATTTATCGACGCTCGCATCCAGCAATTATGGTGTAAAGTCGAGGGCGGGGACAACGGTCCTCTAACCGGCTTCTATAACACCCCAGGTCTGGATGCCGCAGAGCAATGCAAAATGATGAACCATATTCGCTTCCACCCTTCAGCCGCGGTTGTAGACTTCTTGGGCTGTTGGCTTGAAGTATGCGCGAAAATTGATGTGGTTGGCGAGACTTCGGCCTTGATTAAGGCATTTCATGAGATTCTCGGTGAATGGGCAGCGGATGGCGAACATATGTGCTACGCCTTAATGGATGGGTTCAAACCTACCCCGTCTACCGAGGAAACTGTGCATTCCAGCTTCAGACGACTTGAGCGGAGCAGTTGGCATCCTAAACAGAAGACCATCAGTCACACTCTGGCACAAAAATGTCAATCAGGCAGGCCGTTAACGAGATCTCAATTCGTCGAATGGATCAAAGCGGAGGAACATAGATTGGCTGGGATGGAAAAGATCCTATCTTTGATGCAGCTGAGAATCTGGTTGATGCAGTTGTGTTACGGATGCTATGCGGACTCACCTATGGTTTGCAAGGCGAGGATGAGACGAGGAACAAGAGTTGAGGTTAGATTGATTTGAATTGACGGCATCATGGGACATATATATTTCTTATTGCTATAGCGCTAGGAGCAACCTGTTATGTCGCTGGTTAGCATCTTCATGTTTTTTTGTTTGTCTTGTTTTTTCTCTCGTTGCATTGCATTCACCGAGGGAGGACGTACTATATCAAATATATCGGCGCTTATGGGATATCCATAGAGGTTTCATATCGAGCACGACTCGATCTTTGCACTTTCACATTTCACTTTATGGATACTTATAATAAAGAAAGTTGCCTGAAACCATAAATTTCTCTTCATTGATCTCTTCATCGATTTGCCTGCGCCCTGTAGGCTCAAAAAAATATTCTCTACATAAAGACGCCATGCATGTGTAAGATAAATGATAAAACCCAGAAACGATGCCCCCCTAGAACAAATATATGCTCGGTAACTCCGTCGCTGATGAAAAAGAGACAAACAAAAACATTGTTATACAGAGGGAACAGAAAGTAGTAGTAATGGTAATATACAAAACTGAAAGGAGACATGAAGACGAAATGAAATATCTATTGGTTTTGTTGGCTCCTTCTATTGCTGATTTGCCTATCCGCCACAGATACTTTCAAAATACAACATTGCCTCCCCCGATGCTAAGATCATCCCAATTCTCGCCTGGTCCAGAAAACCCATCTAGGAATGCGGCAAAACTAGACGAGTTTCCATCAAACATGTCATCAGGGGCCAGTAAATCGTCGTCCCCATCTGGCAGGGCCCAAGCATCGAACTTCGCTGACACCGAACTGAGGGCTTTCGAGACATTGTCAGTCGCAGTCTGGATCTTCCTCTTCTTAGAATCGGTAATTTCTTCTATCGACTTCCGCTTCTTCAGATTCCGCTCTCGCTGCGTAGCCTTCTCGGGTGGGTTTTCGATAGGCGGCAATCCGTAGATATATGCCTGCGGTTTCTTATACTCCGTATACCGCCGTCTCTTTGCAGTGCTCGGGTTCCCATGATTGGGTTTATCCCCTTTCAACATCAACTGCGTTGTAAGAAGTTCGTCCAACGAATCCAATGACCGTTTTCGACCCAGAGAGGCCGTTGGGATTTCGGGAGGAACAGCGGAAGAGACAGGATCCTCTGTTGGTGGCGTGACCTGCTTTTCTTTCCTCAATCCAACACCAAATTCCTTCACCACCTTATCCAGCATCTCCAGGTCTGCCAGTTCTTCGACCACTAGTAGTTTCACTTGGATCTTGCCCCCCTGTTCGAGTTCAGGCACACCCAAAGCAGATGTTATTTGCTTTTCTTGCGCTTTCCTCGTCTTTCCTTCACCCGTATACGCCACCACTAGAATCTGAATCTTGTCTTCTGGCGCTTTCTTCAACGCATTCTTCACTGTTCGGTGAAAAACTCCCTTATCGTGACTAAGAACTTTCTTCCACCCTCTATTTGACTTCATTGCTGTGCATCCAAATATAATCCCGCCAATCATTCCGTCCTGGCCTCGAGTATGGGAACTCGCCACATGCTCGTCTTGATACGTGTCCTCTCCTTCTCTCTTCACCAAATCCCCGAATTTATTCATAAACCATTTTAATGATCGCTTCCCTTGGTCTGCGCAAACGATCTGTAGTTGCCAGGTATTTGGTGCATCTGCTTCCAAAAGCGCCGGTAGCCCATTTGGGTTGCATTCCGATAATTGAAGCTTATGCCACGCGCAGTTCTTCAGTTCCTGACGTCGACTGGCGAGCTGGGTGATGTCGGTATACTCAAATTTATTCAGGGAGTCTATCCCCGGATACCAAGGTCCGGCACCAAGCTTTGCATTGTATTTTCGGATATCTTCCCGTGGAATAGGCCTAACTACATCGCGCCATGTAAGCTCAGGTGGAGAAGGGAGGTTGTCATTCTGTGGAACGTCCTCAGGAAGTGGGAGGCCCGATGGTGCTAGCTTCGGTTCCCTTGGCGGTGAAACCTCTTCTTCGACCGGATCGAGATCCTCTATAACTTGTATTTTCGGCAAATCGTCATGCAGCGACGGTTGAACAGAGTCAGGTTCTGAGATTTGTTTTACTTGGTCTGAAACTGTCGGTGATTTTGGTACAGGGTTTTCTTGAGCGGGAGATTTGGAAGGTTCCGGCGCTTTAAAAACTTGATCAAAAATCGAAGTCCCTGGCACTGTAGGAGCTTGGTCGAAGATCGAGGCCTCTGGTGGTTTGGGGGTTTGATCAAAGATAGAAGTCCCTGATAATTTGGGGATCTCGCCGAAAATCGAGGTTGGTTCAGGCTTGGGAAGTTCGCCGAAGATCGAGGCCTCTGAGGGGATCTGATCGAATTTTGATGTTTCTGGCGGCTTGGAAACTTCACCAAATATTGACGCCTCCGGGACAGGAACTTTGGGAGTTGTAGATGCTGTTACGGCGGGCGTAAATGATGATAGGGGCGGAGGAACTTGGGGTGTATTGGTGGGGGCAGGGAGTGCTAGTTCCGGCTGAGTTTCTGGCGCGGCGGATGGGAAAAAGCTGGATATGGGCAGTTGGGGTGCCGAGTCGAAGATCGACTTAGGAGGCTCCTGAGCCGGGGTCGACGAGAAAATAGACTGCACCGATGGCTTTACCGGAGGCGGCGGGAAGAAACTAGTAACAGTTTCTTTAGGCGGCTCTGGCTTCGGCGGTCCAAATATTGATATAGTGGGGGGCTTGGACGCCGGCGTCTGGCTGGGCACGAATGACGGTGCCCCCGGAAGTGCAGGCGGCTTTTGTCCAACCGCCGACGGGCCCGTATCCGCTTGGGCTTTAGGCCCGGTGTCAAACACCGAAGCCGGCTGCTTATCAGCCTCCCTGGCTGGAGGCGGCGGCGCAAAGACGGAAACTGGGGGGGGGACACTCGTTGCAGTCTGAAAAGCGGACTGCGGGGGCGGGGTCCCCGATGCCGCAGGAGAGCCCGCCCCAAACGCGGGTGGCCTTTCCGGCACCACTGTGCCAAATGCGAGCGGAGCAGGAGCCGCCGATTTGGGTCCGAATGCAGATACGGGTGCGGGCCGCGCGCCAAAAGCCGAGACCGGTCCCCCAAAAGCTGATACTGGCCCCCCGAAGGCCGATGCTACCGGGGGTGCAGCGCCAAATGCCGACGGGGCGGGAGGTTGCACAGCAGGGCTCGCCTCCCGTGTGACTGGTTGGGATGAGAAGGCGGATGGGGCCGCTGGTGCCTTCAATTGGCCCGAGCTTGAATCCGTTGCCGCCTTCGAAAAGCCTTGGAAGGGCGGTGGAACCTGGCGCTGAACCTGTTGTCGTACCGGCTGTGTCACAGTCTTTGCTGGGACTATTGAAAATGTTAGCAAATAATTGATGATGACTCGATGGTGGTTGGTTGTACCTGGTACGAATGCCCTCTTTGCAGCTTTCTTTTTCTTCTGCGCCAGTAGGTTTATAAGATCCTGAGATCTGGCTGCCTGGACTTTACCGTTCCTAGAACTCTGTATTAAGTCGAAGAGTGCATCTTGCACAGGATCTTCACCAACTTGATCCTCAGGGTCGACTACTACGGTCCCGACGGACTCCCAGCTTGATGCAAACTGTATAACATGGGTTGTCCCGTCCGTTGTCGGCTCGTGCTCAATAGGATCATTGTATCTAATATCAACCTCCTCTTCACAGAGCTGGCTTACCACCCTTCGATAGCACCCTGGCTCATCGATATAAAACCTAGCTGGTACGAATTTTCCTGTTATAATTTGCCCTCGTTTACCCTCAACGGTCAAGGGAAACTGTGGTGCGATGGGAGGTGGTTGTGCTAATTCCTAAGTCAATATAATTCCTGTATATGAGAATTCAGCAAGGGAGGTTACCTATCCATGTAGACCGCGCGCTCTTCCGCTGGGACACCATAAAGATAGCGCCATCATGCTCGGAGGTTTTCAAACCATACCTCTCGACAGCAGTCTTGACATCTTGTTCTGAGGGAGCATCCACAAGCGGTTTTAGCAGAGATAAGCGACTAGCTTTTTTCTGGGGTGGAAACCCCTTTTCAAATGTTTTGATAGCCCCCTTTTTAACATTCGTGAATTCGAGGGCGGCTAGACAAGCGAGAAGGTATGGTGTCGACGGATCGTATACCAGGTCGAAGAAGTGAGAAGACCAGTTGAGAGTTATCCCCGACTTTGAGGTGTTCCCAAATAAATTCCTGTCATCGTGATTCGCTCTTTGGGCATACTTGAAGAGTAGGAGGGCGATTCTGAAGATTGGTGTCTCGAGTAATCTGGGTGGCAGTTGAAGCGCCCGAGCAATTTGCAAGGGATTGTAGAGATTTGACACGAGAGTGTATGCTCGGAATTCAGATTCGAAATCGGTTTCCGGGTTGTACTGCCGTTTACCCTGCTTGATCAAGCGTCTCCGGTCGTCGTATAACTCGTTCAATGAAATCAACGTTTTCGACAGTTGCTCCAATTCCTGCCCTCTTTGAAAATTCTCGTCATGTGAAAGCTGCTGTAACGAAAAGATATGAAAGCGCGCTATCCTCTCATAACATCCAATTACAGCGTCAGAGTTCAAGCCCTGGATCGAACAATCCTGGCGAATTGATCTTGTTCTGTCCCAAACAAAGTTCTGACAATTCGGGAACGACCACTCATCGATAATGTCGTGTACGAGGTAGTTCATCGTATTCATCAAAGTTTCTTCGGTTCGGAGATCCTCGGGGAGATCCTCTGCATCCCCGGCGGCAGGGCGATGCCAGGACTTGACAGCTCGGGTTTCACCAAAGTATCCATTCTCGTCAACCTCGTAGGTGCTTATAGCTGACTTGTTATTAGCACGACGCAAGCGGTCCCAGCGAGGGCACATCTGGACACATATTCCGACTAGCTCCTTGTGGTCCTCAAGGATTCGCTTGGCAGCAGTAAGTCGCTTTCGCTCCCGTTCCTTGTCGTACTCTTCGACTCGTCGTTTTCGCACTTGTACAGCCTTTTATAATCCATTGTAAGGAAGGAAGCAAGCATGGTCGCGTTAATAATCCATAATATCAAAGTAGCGGGTTGCGGCTTGGGAGAGTAGTCGCAATTGGCGGCGACGATGTAAGAGATCTTGGTGAGAGTTATTTTATCTTACATCCTTAAACATATCCTCCTCCGAGATGCTCGAGTGCTTTAGCTCATGTTGTAGTGTGGAAAGGTTTACAGGCGGCTTGGCAGGGCGGCTGGCTTCAATATCGCGGAGCTGTTGAAGTGGGATCGATTGCGCCGTCCGAGTCGGTACAAGGGCTGTAAAATCAGGGTTGCGCATCCCATGCACCTCCAGCCGATGGATAGCCGTCGGCCAATCTTCTTCGGTATCCTTCATTGTCGTTACCTACATATCTCGTAGTTATGGTTAGTAGGTACTGAGGGTTATGGCGAGAATTAGTAGGGCTTCAGCTCACAGTAATCGCGGGAAGGAATGTGGTGGTATGATAATAGCGGCGAACTCACCGAGGCGGTCCTCAGTGATGTTGCCTTGGCTATAAGATCGGGCGCATCCAGCTCTACCCAGGCCGGGAGATAGAATGCAAGAAAGGAGGGGAGATCGGGAATGATAGTTGACCGGGTTCGAAGTTGAGCTTGATGGTCGGTGTAGAGATGATGTCAGGATGTGAGGGAAGGCGAGGTTGATGGTGGTGGTGGACGTGGTTTGGAAATGCTTAGCGAAAGTTTGAAGTCGCGTCGGGTCACCATCCCATCCCAACCGAGCTCTAAGCTTCTGCGACAAACAATTTCGTGGGCCGAATTACCCTAACACGTTACAAAATTAACTTATTGAGCTATCATAAAACCAATGTCCATTTGCTATCGAATACTATTATGAGCGGCGAGAAGAAACCAAAAAGAAACCCAAGAACATCGCTTCGCTGCCAAGAATCCAAACTACCGTCCAATATAATACATCCAGCCCCCACTGTGATAAGGCCGGTTCCCAAAACGCCATGTCATTGCATCATCCAATAAGTCTCGGCCCCGGATAGAGGTAAGGTATGCAACCCATTAAAATTACGAAATGAACACCTTCCGGACCTCAGTATAATCATATTCTTCACCCGATATTGGGTCTCGAATCTTTCCGGAGTCCAGGCCTAGCTTCCCTGCCAAGTCTGAAAGCCGTTTGGTCCCGTATACCCTACCATTTGGTAACAGCACAAGGTCATGGTCTACCCAACTAGTAGTGTGATGCCCATATGGCACTGGCTTGGCCAGTTCGTTGAGCTCCGTGGAGCAAATCGGACACAGACTCGTGACGCTACAGGCAGTATTATGCCGGGTCGATAGAGTGGAATGGCAACTCGGTGTCTTCAACGATGACAAGCCGGCAGCAAGCGCAACATGGAGCAAAGGTTCCTGAGGCAAGTTATAAAGGTTATGATGGGTTGAAACGAATGTTTTCACAAGGTGGTCCCAGCGACTCTCAGCGTATAGTGCCTACCGCCGAACAACATATTAGCGAAATTACCCCACCGATGGCGCAATGGAGCGACTTACTCTGTAAGGACCCGGGCGCTCGGGAGGAAAGGCCAGCATACAGGATGCACGGAGAAACTCGGTTGTATGCGTGTCGAAGCTGCCAGAAAGATGCTTTCGTGTATATGAAGCCGCCTCCTTTAGCTTCCGTTCCCTCACCAGTTCGATATAGACCTGCAACCGCAACTCGAATTCGAGTGTACTTTTGATCTTCTTCAATGCAGTCTTATGTTCTGCACACCAAGCCAGACATTCAGTCGTTTTCTTGTTCCTCAAGCTTTCCTCAATGTTCCAGCATTGGACGAACACGTCCACGTCCACTAAATCGTCAATATTTTGTTCGTGTGCCAGTTGACGTGCACTGTCGCTATATCCATTCCGTAGCATATAATCTACCATAAATCTATCCAACCGGATTTTACTCCATGATTCGTAGCCATCCTCGAGTAACGATGTAAGGGAATGCAGGTCATTCAAATGTGAAACGCGTTTCCGGGATTGCTTGTGAATGGCTTTTTCCTCGCCATGAAGAGTCTCCATCTTCCGTTTGAGGGTCTGCATCCTAGTAATCATGGCGTTAAGGCTCTCGAGGGATGTCTCCGGCGAAACCTGCGGGGCTTTGGCGGCGGCATCTCGAGCGAGCTCACAGAGCTTCTTGCCATCGTTTTCGATGTATCTCTGGGACGACTTGAAAATCTTTCGGAGAACTTCGAGGGGTAGTCGAAGAAGAGGGCCTTCCTATATGTCATTAGGTATTAGCATACAGACCCACCCAGCCTGTTCGGGGTTGCCACTGACGAGTAGAAGGTTATTATCGGCGTTAAGCGTTGCAGCTGACTTTGTCGTCGTCATGTTGAGCTAGTGAGCACTAAAGAAAAAGATGATGAGGGATGTTGGCAGGCCGGTCAGTGAGATATCATCATCGCACGGGATGGCAGCTTGGGATGGTGTCGGGTGATAGTGGAACGGGTAATGGCGACTGCCAAGCTTGGGTCTGGGGTAGCCCGCTTTGGGCGGCAGGTCGTATGCCGACAACACACTTTTCCCCTGTTGCATTTTATGACGATTGTAATTTGTCCAAAATTTATATAAATTGCTTAAATATAAGTTAAATTCTGTTTCTATTTACCTACTATAATACCTATTTACTTGAGTAAATATAACTTCGAGGTGGCTAATAAAAATTGTCGATCGGGCTTCAACGGCAAAGCGATAGACAATCGAAATGCTCTTAAATGTTTTAGTTTATAGCCTGTCTGTTTAGGTACTTACCTACGTACTTAGTTATGTATAGCTTCTCTCAGGTTAGTCTCGTATGGGGGACCCTGCTACTGCAGATGTCCCACATATGGTCTCGGTCCTGGGATCTCACAGTCAAGTAAACCAAGAACTCTTTGACAGTATATTTTGCTATGCATATATATATGTCACAAATTATATACTTAACTACTAAGACCGCTAACTTAGCAGGATGGCGCGTCCATAGGGTGCAGTTAATGCAGAGCTAGATCAGGGGCCGCGTTTATTGCGCTTCCCGACAGCGGGCTCGTAGCTATCAGCATCGGGGTCATTATCATTCTCTCTGGTGTTTGATATAACCCCTAGTCGGCGACCTCGACCTCGACCTCGATTTCGACCTTGGCCTCTGCCTCGACCCCTGCCTCGACCCCTAGGCCTCGGGGCTACACTGGCTCGAGTGCTTCCAACCTTTCTCTGGCCTTGGTTGTGCGCGCCTCTGTAGCTTTGCACCCCCCTAGGCCGGCCGCTTGGTTTGACTTTGGTTTCCAACTCATCTGCAACATCAACTGCATTAAATCCTGCGGAAGCTCTCCAATCTCGCAAGCTTACGCGTTCGTGTAAAACAATCTCGTCTAGGAAACCCAGAACCGCCACAGGAGCCAAATCAGTGATGTTGTGGTTTGATTCATTTGCGTCAAGTGTATCGTAGGGATCTTCCATATCGCTTTCGTGCGGTCCCTCTTCTACCTCTTCCTCCATCCCTTCATCTACCACCTCTATCACATCCTCCACCCCCCTTTCTCCTCCCGCCTCTCCTTCTCCTTCTTCTTTGACGACAAAGGTTTCCCCTTCGTCCCCTGCTTCTCCCTTCACGCTGAAAGCGTCTATGTCTTCAAATTGATTCTGAGACATAGAGTCCCCTATCGCTTGTGCATCCTTTGGCGCTTCGAGAAAGGCCTTATATCCTTCAACAGGATTACTACCCATTGATGTCGCGATATTCTGAGAAATAAAATTGGCCATGTTGTAGAGTTTGCGATAATGCTCTATCCACGAATCCTGTCGGCCTGCGCTTGCGGCATCTTTAAATCCCTCAACCATATCCTCAAATCGATGCGGCAACCGTTTATCTCCAGACAGCGGATCGATCACTGGGTCTATCCTTGGAGGATTTGGGTTATTACGCCTGTATTCTTCGTAATCCATCTGCATGGCTTCTGTCATAGGACCCCACTCAGATGAGTACCCTTCATCCATGACGGCCTTAGTAAAGGGGTCTTTTATAAGATTGACATGAGCGTCGACCCAGAAAAATTTTCCTATGGGGTTGTCGAAGTACCAAACGCCTGTGCGGGCGTCTGGAGCATCCCTCAGGTACGGCTTAACTTCTGGGTCCCAGATCCTATACCCTTTAATCACCATAGCACGGGTTTTTATCCCTAGGCCTTTGAAGTCAATAACTTGTAGACCCTGCATACTATTAAGCTTAACAACAATGAAGGGATCAACTCCAGTTCCACAGTGCCTGTATCTGTAAAACAATAGCACATCGGCTCGTGGTAGAGTGCGAGGGTCATTGAGGACGAGCAAAGCTTCAACATTCCCTTTTTGTCCAACCCTGGACAATTCAGTATACGGCACCAGAGAGCATCGGTGAGTTGATAGCTCCTCAGAAATCCTGATTCGGGGGAACAAATCCACGTTTGCGGCTGGCTGACTACCATTAATGTTGTTTAAATTTTTCAATACCGATGCCGAAGTCGACACTCGATACTCTAAAATTGGGATTTGCCACCAAGAATACACGCCTTGTATCAGTGTATTGGCGTTAAGCACTGCTAAAATCAAAATATGCCGATGCATTCTGGTTTAGAAGGTAGTGACTGGAATTCAGCGGATTACACCTTAGTGATTTAACATCCCACATTTCCGGGTCGCGAGAGCATCACGCATAATCCTGGCCTGCAAATGGATAATTGGCTCTCTTTTGTATTGTGAAGTATTGGAGCAAACCCGCGCATCCGTCTGGATCCACGCGAGAATTCGAATCTTTAGATGCATGTGAGGTAAGCAGTAAAACTATCGCGTACACACGGCATTAGGGTCTCAATAGCAGAGCCGCAGGCACAAAAAGTTAATAATTAATCCCGACACCGCGCGCCGGGACGGCATCGATACATTGCATTGATATCGATGCGTGTGTATGTGCGTGTGTGTGTTGTGTGTGGTATTGCATGGCTGAGATGAATTCTGCCACGGTATCATGATACACCATGATATCATGCTGGAGACTGACCAGAAGCGGCAGCAAAAAGAATGAGCCCTCCCCTATTGAAGGCAAGAACCGTTCAGACGTATTCCGCGCGATGCTACTGGACACAGATTAGATAGTGGGCAAGATTTCTAGAAGCTGCGGACGCAATGGACTGCAATATAATATCTGGCGTTCGTTTCGAGGGCCCAGAACAGCAAGAGGCCGGCCAGGGTATTGTTTAGGGCGCCCAAGCACACAAAACGAGTAAAACGAGTTACCGTGTACTCAACTGCAACACCAACCCCATTAAGAGGCTCGTTCATGACAACATTACCTCGTCCGACACCCGCTCCTATCATCCATCTTTTCCTTCTTCTTCTCCCCCTTCTTATTATTCCTCTCACGACCATTCTTGTTATTCCTTACGACTGAGTGAGCGAGCCATTGTCGATAGCCAGGCCGACGATACTCATCTTCTCGGGGCTTCACTGCAATTGAGGTGCAGGAGCCGAATTCTTTCTTCCTCTTCATCCTCATCCCGCCACCACCACCACACTGTCTCCTATATCGCCACGATGAGTAGTTGTACGTCTCAGGCGACCATCTAGTTTCTCTCTCTCAGTGACTGTTAACAGTAGCTGACCATGCGACTGGCTTCTTATAGTACGATTTCTCGATTTAATCAAACCCTTTTTGCCCCTCCTTCCGGAGGTGGCTGCGCCAGAGCGAAAGGTCAAGTTTGAGCAGCGCCTGATGTGGACAGGTGTAAGTACACGCTGGATCTCGTATACAACGGGGGAGAAATCTATGGGACTAACCGTATTGCTGGGAATAGTTAACACTGCTCATCTTCTTGGTCATGAGCCAGATGCCGTATGTCGCCAGTTTCCCCACAAAATAATATCTACCTATTGACTATAGGGAGAGAAGAAAAAAAGACAATTGACTAACTGGTTTGAAATATCTAGTTTATACGGTATCGTCTCATCAGATGTTAGTACAATTGGCCCGGAGCCTTCGCAAACTTGGGAATGACACGTTCTAACCGCGCTGTAGACATCGGATCCCTTATACTGGCTTCGTATGATGTTGGCTAGTAATAGAGGTACCTTGATGGAACTTGGAATCACACCCATTATCTCGTCCGGCATGATCTTCCAGGTGCGATATGAGAATCTCGAAACTTTGCAAGATACTCGAGAACATTCACTAATACCATTGATAGCTCTTGGCTGGTACCCACATGATTGATGTTAACCTCGACCTGAAGTCTGACCGTGAATTGTACCAAACTGCCCAGAAACGTTAGTCGAAACATGACTCCCTCGGGCGTTTGGCCTCAATCCTGTATAGCATCTTACTAATTGCGAATTATAGTCTTCGCCATCATCCTGTCTCTCGGACAAGCCACCGTCTACGTCTTGACTGGTCTTTATGGTCAACCAAGCGATCTTGGTGCTGGTATCTGTATCCTCTTGGTCTTCCAGCTTGTTGTCGCCGGCCTCATTGTTATCCTCCTCGATGAACTTCTCCAGAAGGGATATGGATTGGGATCTGGTATCTCTCTCTTCATTGCCACCAACATTTGCGAGAGCATCATCTGGAAGGCTTTCAGCCCTACCACCATCAACACCGGCCGTGGTCCTGAGTTCGAAGGTGCCATCATCGCTCTCTTCCATCTCCTCCTTACCTGGCCAAACAAGCAGCGTGCTCTTCAGGAGGCTTTCTACCGCCAGAATCTCCCCAACATCATGAACCTCCTCGCCACCCTCGTCGTCTTCGCCTCCGTTATCTACCTCCAGGGATTCCGTGTCGAGATTCCAGTCAAGTCCTCCCGCAACCGTGGTGCCCGTGGAACTTACCCAGTCCGTCTCTTCTACACTAGCAACATGCCAATCATGCTGCAATCCGCTCTCTGCTCCAACGTTTTCCTCCTCTCCCAGGTCCTCTACTCCCGTTTCTCGGATAACCTCCTTGTCCGTCTTCTCGGTGTCTGGGAACCAAAGGAAGGCTCCGCTCAGCTCTTTGCTACCTCCGGAATTACTTACTATATGTCCCCACCCCTTAACATTACCGAGGCTCTCTTGGATCCCATCCACACTCTCATCTACGTCATCTTCATGCTCACCGCCTGCGCTGTCTTCTCGAAGACATGGATCGAGGTCAGCGGCTCCAGCCCACGTGATGTTGCCAAGCAGCTCAAGGAGCAGGGTCTTGTTATGTCCGGACATCGTGAGCAGAGCATGTACAAGGAGTTGAAGAGGGTTATTCCAACTGCTGCCGCTTTCGGTGGTGCTTGCATTGGTGCTTTGTCTGTTGCTTCTGATCTTTTGGGCGCTCTTGGAAGCGGTACTGGTATTTTGTTGGCTGTTACGTAAGTGATGTGTTCCCGATCTCGAATAGGTCGAACCCAGCTAACATATGCGTTATAGCATCATCTACGGCTACTTCGAAATCGCCGCCAAGGAGGGTGAAATGGGCGGTCAGCTCGGCCAGATGATCGGTTAAATATAAATATTTTACATTAGGGGAGAATGAAGGGGTTGATTCGTTTACCTGGAAGTTTACCAGTCTCAAAATAGCAGCGGAGGATAATAGTATCTAGGCATTATATCCGGATAGCAACAGATTAGATACGATTTCTCCAGTTTATGGATAAGTGGGGAACGAGGGGCGGTACAAAGGGTGCCCTACCTCTCATAAAATTTCATTACTTGGTTTGTAAATTAAATTAAAAATTATCTTCTCTTCTTTTTTTTTTTATATTATTTCCTTACTAACCTTCCCCTTTACATGTTCTCTTTTTTCCCCTTTCCTATTATTCTCGTGCACATAATTTGTTACGGTTTCCACACTTGTCTCTATGTATGGCTGCTCTGGTTTAACGTTTTTTTTTATTTTTCGGAATTGTTTTTCTTTGAAGCCTTTTTGAACTAAAAGAAATGCAATAATATCATGGTAATGTTCGTATATTTCGACCTACGCGCGAGTATGCACATGGGGGCTTGTGATGGTGGGAAGACTAGGGGAGCCCCGCATGAGCAGGTTAAACTCCCTTGAGTCTGTTTATAAGGATGCAAACGGCGCACACCACGATATGACCGGAAGACGGCTACCAATGTATACGTGCGATTAGATATTCGATAGCATTAGGATTATGGGACCTACGTCTTGATTTTCATCGAGAAGGAGAGGATGAAGTCACTGCAATGGTTTACCTTCATTGGCTTATCGCCCATTTTCGTCTCCCAGGTATCAGGTCGGTTCATCAGATTCATATGGGGAAAGGACGAGAAACCGACATTCTCTCACCAAGTATTAAAGAAATCACACAAAGACATATATGACGTCAACCCGGCATGGATGAATACGCAGTGTCTAAACCTTCCGACCCGGGATCCTGGAAGAGGGTTGGTAACAGTGGGGTATTACTTTGGTCCGCCCATAAATCGTAAGACCTCATATCTTTATACGCGTGTCGTTGTTGTCACCATGCATGCATTTAGTTCTATATTGACTCTAAAAGCATAGCATACCATCCATACTTCCTCAGCGCCGTCATAATCTTTAACAACCTTGATTGCCCTCCCCCAGATACACCAGGGCTTCGCTGGCACTACCTACCTCTCGAAAACCTCGACGAATCTGAGCTCCCGGCTCATCGTCGTCCAAAATGGCTACAAAATCCAAATGCCAAATATAATTTCGAGACCAACTTGGGGAACGACGAGGCTAGCGTAGACTTCCCAGAACATTGGGAAGATATGCCAAAGATTACCGTGCCAAATGAGTTTGAGAAAGAGCCGTATTGGATTGACTACAGTGATTCAGAAGCTTATTCTATTGATTCTGAGAAACGTAGAGTTGGGGTTTCGAAGTTTAAGGGCGATGAGTATCTTAATCAACTTGCGAAATCGATGGAGAATGGCCAGAAAGGTGACATGACGGAGGGGCCCCAGTCTAACCTACAAGATTATTGGTATCGGGATGATATGGACCCAGTAGATCTAGAGAGTGACGATGGAGTTGCAAATAACATTTATATTAATGGCCCAGACAACTTAATCAGTGGCACAGGAGACCAGAGAGAACGTTCAAAGAGTCCGCTGTGGAACGTTTACGATGTTTCAAAAGATGAGCCGCCGTTCCTGGGGAATATTAGTGTGATTTTTGTGCCAGATTATAAGTATACACATGTTCTTGGGTTAGCAAGAGAGTTTGATGAGTATGCGAGGATTGGGGAACGGGTTGGGGGATGGGGAGTTCCGGATTTTGCAATAAGTGGAGCAGGGCCTGGGATAGAGATGGATGATGAAGGGTTGACGGAAATGGGGTCACCGGCGCGGGAGCTGGGGGCGCGAGACTAGGAGCTGAACGAGATGAGCGGGCTGACGTGATACCATGATGTTTCGCGGATTAACCGCTGGTATGACGTTGATATGGGCTCTATTTCTGACTAATCTGACAAGATCTTACCTTGAAACATTATTGGCATGCATGCAATGGATATCGTGCTGAAGGGGAACTACTGCTATTCGTGCTCGGATAGTGTAGGTGTATATGCGGGTGACAACAGGCAATTCGGGCGTATCCGAGATAGATTGATAGAACAATTTGTAGAATATTCCGGCTGCATGCCTGTCCTGTATAAAGGTGATGTTTGGCCGGGGTAGATTAATATCGGTAGACACATATTACTTTTATACTAAGTAAAACCCTGAGTGGTTTCAGATCTGAGAGTGCTAATTAATATGTTTTCTGAGATAGAAGGCAATGAATGATCTTCGAAAATCACGACGCTACATAGATACTTAGATAGATGAATACCATTTCGGGACCTCGGGCCTCCGGCACAATCCTTGGAGAGATATGCTTTTTAGTCCTCTAAGGCCAGCTGGGAGATGATGCATTAGACTATTCAGACAGGGTCCATGATGATTCTGGCAGTTGGAGCAGTCCAGACGAAAATACAACACTAAGCTGTGTTGGATATCGGAACCATAGCCGATATGATAACCATGTAAGGGTTTGAATAATGCTAAGGACTTAAGTCGACTTAGTGAGTTATGTATCTGTGCAGCCGTGCATATATGCATATATGCATATGATCGCCGGGCCACTCTTCGGCATTCAATCAGCCAGGCAGCTCTTTTTTCCTTCTCCCATATCCCTCTCCTCCTCGAACGAGTAGCCAGACAGAGAACCGTGCTCTTCCAGCTATCCGGGCCGGTCGATATTTGGCGCTGGGTGGTGAGGACATGTGTCTACAGGCCGGCATTGGAACCTCCAGGACGGGCTTGGCAGACGCCTTGGCCTTTCTTGGTATCGTATCATGACATTTTTCCCTTCACACAAGCTGCACAGGCTTCGCTCGATGGCGGGCAGTTGGAGCTCCCAAGAAAGGGCACCCGATGGAAGGGCCGGCTATCTGGAACGGGGCCAAACACAGCCTCGTTTGCGAGCAGTCAGGATGTTGTATTAGGACTAAGGAACCTGAAATTCGAAGTTAGGGTCCGCGTCTTGGAAGCCGAAGAATTAATATTCGAAGGAGCTACTGACTGGCTGACTGTCTGCGAGAGTGGTCTTTCTTCGAAGTACATCTTACATGGGCCATGCAATGCAATGGTGGTCCGGGCGAGTTAAGTTTCAAAGAGATCGCATCGAATTAATCGAAGCTTCAGCTGGCAGCGCTTGGGGGTACTTCAAACTGGATTCGATTGATGGATGTAATATTAATTGGAGGGGCCCCGGCTACATGCTTCCTTCTCTTTGAACTCTGCTATACTCTTAACCACACGACTAACCTGTCTGCTTCCTATACGACACTGTCCTATACTCTACTACCTAGGTACCGGACTACACCGCTTGATTGCTTGGTAACCGTTCCTTTGCTTTACTTTGCTGGGATCCTTGCCTTCATCAAACAGCCTTTCAACCTTGACCTTCGCCTTTTACTTCTATCATCACCGTCTTCTTCTTCAACTTCTAAGCTACTTCATCTTCTACCTCTTCTACCTCTTTTCCCTTCTTATTCTCTCCTTGTTTGTAGAATCGTGGAGTAACTCATCTTCGCCCTGCATTTCTTTGCATCTGTTACCGCTCCGGCCAGCCATCAAGCTTCGCTAATCGGAATTCCTCCTTCCCACGCGGACCAGAGACATCTTGTCTTCAACCCATTTCTTAACCGTTTGCTGATTACTTAAGCCGCTACCTACCAAAAAACCTAGTTCTTTCCACAGACGTCCCAAGAAACCCTTCCCGTTTACCGACCAGCTAGCAGGTAGCTTGCCTGCTGTTAAAAAAAGTACAGAGAGAATATGGTGCCTGGCATCACCGACGACGATGCCCCGCCCCCGCGGTCGATGGAGGAGGTCGAGAGCCTAATCAATGCCCTGTACAGCCCCTCCACAACACCAGACAACGTTCACGCTATAAACCGAGTGCTGCAGAAGCTCCAACGTTCCCCAGAAGGATGGCTCTTGGCAACCTCCCTCAGCGGTAGCTCCAATGAGCATGTCCAGTTCTTCGCAGCTTCCACCTGGATGGTCAAGCTTAACACCGACTGGTACGTCCTATCTTACCGTGCTATCTACTGTCGCGAAAATTGTCCCGAGCTTCTGCTAACTATATTTTGTTTTTCTACAACCTTAGGCAGGGTCTATCTGAACACGACGCGCTCGCGCTCCTAGATACGCTAATAACCTGGTTGATACGGGTTGTCGATGTCGGATTCAAACCGTATATATGGAGGAAGATATGTGTCACGCTCGTCAACTACTATATCCGATTTTCCGCCCTCTGGGCATACTGTGTCCGACATTTGGTCTGCCGATTCGCTGGGATTACATCTGGGGTGCAGCAGGATGGACTGCATAATCTCCCACCGACGGAGACTCTCCTGGCTGGGTTTAGCAATCTATCCAAGACAGTTATTGTGGGTTTTACTCGCACACTGATTGAGGAAGTTGGAAAGATTGAATCCAGGAATAGCAAAGGGTACTTAGCCCCTCTCCCCGCGAAATAATATTGTGATTTTTGTTCTTATCCGTTTTTCTGACCGACGGAATCCTTGGTACAGCCACAAATACTTTGAGGGAATGAACTTGAATACACCGGATGCAGCCAGTGTTGTCATGACTGTTCTTATGGAACCCGGTAGGTGATTGCACGCAACACGGCTCAGTCATTGCATCCTAACATCTTGATCCGCCCAGGTAGTCCGTTAAACCAACTTAGTGTGGAGCAAGTTACGCTTGTCGAGGAAGCCCTAAGATGCTATCAGGTATCTATTTAATCCAAAACCACCAACACTCTTTGTGACTTACCTACTAACTTACTTAGTCATGGGCGACTTATTCTACTCGGGAAGCTAGCGAAGCTCTACAAGTTTTCCAACCGATAACGAGAATCACATTCGAATGGCTGGAGAGCCCACAGATATACCGGATTGCCTCCGAAACAGTGACAGAGATGCTGGCCAATAGCTTCTATTTCTATACTGCCCAGGACAACCATTTCCTGGCTGAACGGATATCGGGTGCGTGGGGACAAACGAAGTTCTCACAAGTGGTGCCGAAAGAGCATGACGACTACGATAGCGAAGAGACCGATGCTTTTGCCCATATGCTAGTTGCATTTGCGGAGTCGAATCTCAAAGGGTTAGCTCTTTCGGTCGACTCGCATGCTTCCACAACGATCCTAGAAATGCTTCACGGCTTACTACGGTTACCAGGCTATCCGATTGCCGATGAGGAAGTTTCTAATCTCGAATTTGAATTCTGGTCGTCCCTTACCGAGCTTATGACTGATTTCCCTTCGAAACCAAATGAACCGAAGCCGCAATGGTGGGGTATATGCCGTGCTCATCTTTTGAGGGCCGTTCAGGAATATTGGATGAAGATTCGGATCCCTCCCCAGGATGTCTTGCTTGAATGGCTCAAGGACGACAAAGACGGGTTTCAGTCATATCGAAAAGATTTTGCAGAGTTAGTGGAAACAGCGTATCCCGTTTTGCAGGCTGAGTTGTTTGGGGAATTGGTTCAACATGCTCTAAATCAGGTTAATACACCGCATCCCGATTGGCAAGAGGTGGAAAGCTGCCTGTTCTGCATTAATGCTCTAGCGGATTGCCTGAATACATCGGATCCGCAGGAATATGCCTATTTGTCTGCGCTGTTTCAATCTCCTTTATTCTCTATTCTTGCAAACCCAGAAAACTCTGAGCTTTCGCGCACAAAATTAACCGCTATCAGTGTCATTGGTAAGGCTGTCACTGCCATATACCCCTTACATCTCAGGTAGGCTAACAAATCTACAGGTAGCTACTCTGAATATTTTGAGAAGCACACGGAGCTCCTCCCAGGTGCTCTCACATTTCTTTTCTCTTCTCTCACCATTCCAAAGCTCATCAATCAAGCTTCGAAATCTATACTATCACTATGTTCCTCATGCCGGACTAAACTCGTCTCTGAGCTCCCTGCCTTTATTCAACACTATCAAATTTTTGCTACCCGCCATCCCAACGAAAGCCTCGGCCGTGAGCGAGTCCTTGGTGCCCTCGGTTGCCTTATACAAGCTCTTGATCGGGAAGAAGATAAAGCTACTGCTCTCGAACCCCTTCTCACGTCTATTTCCTCCGACTTTTTTGCTGCTAAGCAACTTCTTTCTGCCCGATACGATGAGGAGGCTAAGGACCGTGCTTTGCTGGCTCTCAAGTGCCTCGTTAGTCTGGGGAAGTCTCTTCAAGCACCTGATGATGGACCTATAGTTATCGATGAGAGTAATGGATCTCATAAACCACGAACTATCTGGGATAACGGCCCTGGCCAGCAACTGCAAATGAACCTTGCGCAGGCTATCGAAGATATCGCGAGCATTTTCCCGAGGGATAGAGAGGTCACTAAGGAAGCTTGCGATGTTTTCCGTTGCGGATTCACGGAAACATCCCCTGGTTTATTGGTTTTCCCACCAAGGTTGGTGGTTAACTTTCTATTGTCGTGTGGAACAAGGTCAGTCTTTTATGATATCATCATCGGGACTGCAAGCGCATTCGTCAATTGTATTAGCCCAGAGGGATATGGTGACTGTCGAAGATTGACTGCATACGTCTTTGGCCTGATCGAGAATCTGGAGGGTACGTTATACCAAAGTTGTTACTAAACAATTGTTCGCTGGCTAATGGGAATACAGGGCCAGAAACGGACCCCGAACTAGCTCATAACATCCTTGAATTCGCCAACCGATTATTAACCAAACAGTTGCATCTGTTCCTTGAGGTTCAAGAATCAGTTTTGGCACGGGTTTTAACTCTTGCATTGGCGAGCCTGGTGTCTAAGGAACAATTCCCTAAAAAGTCGGCATGCACATTTTGGACAAACCTTATTGCGACGGCTGGGGATAGTGAGGAGCAAAAAACGATGATCGAGATGATCCTACAACAAACGGGAGAGCCGTTAGCGAAGAATCTTGTTATGGTGAGACCCAACATTCAGACTATGCCAACTTTGATAGAAATCTAATTCTTGGATACAGGCTATTGGCGGCGGCGCGGCACGCAGCGAACTCGATACCGTGACTGAACCACTGAAAAAGATGGTATTCAGGCAACTCCATGCACGCAAATGGCTCGAGAATAGCATGTTTTCCAACGGCGACGCCTTTCCCTCGCAGAAGATCAGTGTGGAGGATAAATCTATGTTCCTTAAAAAGTTATTTACGCTTAGAGGTGGCAGGGGGACCAATGCCCTAGTAAAAGAATTTTGGCTGGCTTGTAGGGGAACCGAGTTTACCTATGCGTCGTAGCACGATAGGAAAGGCCTAGGTTAACAACGGTGCGCTGTACCCGCGGAGAGCAATTATAGTAGTTGGTATGGGAGCCCCCCCTTTTTTTTTTTAATCCTTTTCTCTAGTTATTTTCTGGAAATTTTTTTCCTTTGTACGGCATAGGGTAGACATTGATACTGGACTTTAACTATGCATTTTATGGGGGTATAAATGGGTATGTGCTTTATCTCTTTCTTTTTCAGCATGACGGGTGATAGAGCCCCTCTTTTAACGGGAGGGATTCTATACGACAATAGGAAATTTTAGAACAAAGCCTCAGCGGTAGAAAAAGAATATGAATACGTTCCCTATATGAAGGGGAATATTATTTGGATCGACCATACTGTAGAGAATGTCATGTCATGTGTGTAGACGATGTGAATAAACGATGATAGGTAAGACTAAACTCTTCCGTGGGTATCTCCTTCCAAACGCCGTAATAAAGACTTTTCTAAAAACACCAGAACCGTAAAGGAAATTTGCGTGCGAATAACGTTTGATCCTTCTATCGAACGCCCCTCTATTGCCTGAGGTATGCAAAATCTTCTATGCTTCCCATTACAACCTCTCCACTGTCACCACTCTGCTTCGATACGAATTTCCCTTTGCCCTTCTTTTGCCTTTTGTGGGAATGCAGGTCGGTTCTGTCGCCTTCTGTCGCCTCTCCGTTGGCTTGCTTTGCCAATTCAGCTAGAGCAGCTTCGTTCCTTTCCTTCGTCAGGGCGCTATTTTCCGCAGCAGCAGCCTCCTGCCCCTTCTCATGTTCCTCTCTAATTCTTCTCAGTTGACTCTCGACTTCCTCCACGTCTCCAAATTCTCTGGCCGCCAACCTGGAGTATTCTACCATATTGACGGGGACCTTCCTCTTTAAGGCGGCAGTGATGTCTCTCGGATTCCTCCTCTCCTCTACCACAAACTTATTTTTCAACATCCGCCTACTCCTTCCCACAAACATCTTGCTTATCATCTCAAAGTCTGTCCCGAACATCCCCAGTGCTTCATAAAACCTCGCCGTCTCTTCATCGTCCCATCTTTCGGTCTTTTCGCGTTTGCTCCATGTCGCAGAGTTTACTCGCCGGGTTAGGTTCGATTCTTCGATTGTTTCCAGAGGTCCGTCGGCGCCCACATCTCTTTCTCTTCGATCGACCTGTATAGAGGTTTCGTCCAACACCAATTGTCCGTTGACAATCCTCATTTGTGGCGCCATACCACTAGCACCTCCTCTGGCAGATGCATTCTCCCTTCCCAGACGATCGAGTCTCTGCTCGACGGTTTCTAGTTGTACATCCTCACCAGCAGCACGACGGGCTTCGATTTCCGCTTTTCGTGCACGTTGTTTCTTAACGACGTCGAGCCAGTCGATCTTCTCGATTTCTTCATAGAGTTTCGATTTCTTGCCGATGAAAGTATCACGGCAAAGGTCAGTCATGCGGACAACAGTTGGTTCAATTTCGAGATTTTCGGCGTTTTGAGGGGTCGTTTTCGGTTTCCGACCCCGTTTCGCGCGGGGTTTCGCTGGCGCATTGGAATCTGAGGGATCCGCTTGATCGCCTTCGGGGTTGTCTTTTGTGGGGCGTTTTCGTTTTCGAGGTTTAGCGGCTGGTTTAGATGATTTCGATAGTGGATTTGGGGATGCAACAGTGTCTGTTCCTGGTGTATCCGGGATTGCGGCGTCGGGTGTCGGAGCTACAGTTAGTGGAGACGGCGAAGGTGCAGTCGGCGCCCTCTCCTGTGTGACAATAACAGAAGGGATTGGGGTTTGACTCTGATTCCTGGATCGGCTTTCTACAGAACGTTCTCGACTTGGTTCCCGAGGGATAGGTTGAATCCTATGCGCTTCTGGAGACCGTGGACGAGTAGCTGGCATTGATATGGGAGTTCCACGGGAGGCGCCAGGCATTGATATTGGGATTCCAGCGGCTCTTCGGGGTGCCGTAGGCTTCGCCCGCTGGAGCTGAGGACTTGGAGGTGGATTCGATACATCTCTTCTCGTGACTACGGGTGAGAGAGACCGGCGGGGTGGTTGTGTATCTGGTGTGACCGATGGAGTAGTTTCACGGGTCGGAAGAGGCTTCGTGGCGATTGTTATCGAGGGTTTGGCGGGCGATGCTCGAGGCTCTGGGTGCGCTGGAGCAGTAGTAGAGAGTACAGGAGGGGCAGGAGAGGCGGTATGTTCGGCAGACGATGGGGTGACCGAGGAAAGGTTGAGGGCGCTGCTGCTGTTGCCGCCGCCGCCGCCGCCGCCTCCTCGGTTTTGAGGCTTCTTGGGTGCGACTTTTTTGCTGGATTTGTCTGAAGATGGTCAGTCAGATATTGAACGGTGGGAATCACAGATTGGGTGGGAGCTTACTTATGAAGCTCATTGTTTCGGCTTCTCCATGGTACTACTGCGATGTGCGATGGTGAGGTAAAGAGTTGAAGAAGCGAAGAAGCCGAGAATAAGCTAAGTCAAGACTTCTTAAGGTAGATGAGTCGGAGAAAAAAAGTATCGGGTAACTCATCCGATTCGGGGTTAACTGTATCCTATTCGGGGTTAGTGAGCTCGATGATGGAGAGACGTGTTGTTTTGAAAGAGGTGCGCGAGGATGCAACACACGCGGCAACACATTCTCGGTCCTAAGAAATCCCTTACTAAGACACTGCCAAAAGGTGCTTACTGCTTTTGAAGACCAACAAAAACCTCCATCACCATCACCACCATCTCCCTCCTCCTTTCTCCCGGCTACGACACCTACTTCCCTCCCTTCACCCCCATCCGACTTTCTCCTCACCTTGCTGCTCGATATCTTCGAACTTCATTGCAGCGTGCTCTTTGTGTATACTAACGGCTTCCCAGTCCTGGCTGCCATCTCCTTTCAACGCCTCTCCTCCGACTTCTCTCACGATCAGATCACGTCCTGTCACGACCTCAAACGGCCTCTCACTCCCTCCCTTCAATACCCAGTCTCGTCCCCTGGATACTCCTCTCTTCTTTTGAATATCTCGTTTCTATTATCCTATTCCTTTATTCCTTGCATACCATACCCCCCTCCTCCTCCTGGATTCTCTTCCCTCACTCTCCCTTATCTCTTTCCTAACGGTCCTTCCGGGCCAAACTCTCTCAAACCCATCAATACTCCCCCCATCTGTTCCTCTTTAGAGTCTCATGACGGCGGCTATCGCCGATTCCAACTCTTCTTTGGCTCCTCCTTTACGGAAGAAGCCCGTGATGGAGGACCGTAAGAGGCCTCTCGTTGACGGTGCATCCGACGAAACTCCTCCAAGTAAACGACAAGCCATGGCGACTCCTGATGAGCCGCAAACCCAGGAAGATGTTGTGGTAAGTTTTTCTTCTCACTTTTTTTGTTACAGCCTGTGCCATCTGTTGGTCGGTGGTTATGCTGGAGGCTGTGGAAGCGTTCGGTGTTTTGTGCTGGGTGGCAGGGTTTGCTAACGTTTTGATATTGCGTTGACAGAGCTTCCAAAAAGAAGCCATCTTTCGCCAGATGAGAGCTTACAAACGGGAGAAAGAACTTACAGAGGCACGACTAGAGGAGCTGCAGAAACGTTGTATTTTTCATGACGACCATGTTCGTGTAATCGATGCTTGGATGGATCAGGTAGGATATAAAATACTTACTTCAAATGATAGTAGGTGGTATTCTCGATGTTAACAGCCAATAATCGAAATAGATGCTAGATGATGTTCGGATTTTAGTCGATGAAGATCTTGCAACCATTCAATTGGAGCAGAACGGAGGTAGGCCCTCGCTCTCTTTTTTATATGCCCCAAACCTGGGCCTTTATTGACGTTCCACAACAGAAACCCCTGCCCGAGTTCCTCCGTCCCTACTTTCTGCCGACGTGGTACTCTTTCAAGAACATCTCGATAAGAAGAGGGGTTCTATCAAAGCAGCCTTGTCGACATTGTTTAGGAAGATTGCTGAAGCTAATCACGATGGCCTGAATGATAAGAACATTCCAAGGCTCAAGTCTGATTTGTCAAAAGCGATCGCCGTACAGAAAGGCTATGTTGTTGAGATTGAACGCCTGAGACAAGACAAAGAGGAAGCTGAATCGCAGCTCACGAATGCGGCAATTCGCTATCTGACATCTGAGAAGAAATTGGATCGTCTTAAAAGTCAAACTGTCGCCAAAATCGAGCAACAAGCGATCGCAACAGCTTCAAACGGCACTGCGCAAAAGGATTCTAACCCTGGGAAAGCGAAATTTACCGACGGACAACTTGCCGACGCCGAGCTTGCACGAAAAGAAGCGGAAGCCATTGCTAGCAAACAAGAAAAGGAAATAAAGCAGCTCCAAACCGAAATATCTCGCCTCCAGGAGCAAGTTACCAATTCCACCCTCAAGGTCAGCCCAAAGATACCAACCCACATTCCCTTCCTTTATACATACGCTCTTTCGGGAACCGAAGACCTCCTTCGCGCGAGAGAAAGCTGCTTTGTTTGCCCGATACACACAATATCTACAATTGGATAAACGAATGGGATCTGACGTGTGATGTTTTGGTTGGAAATAGCTCGGCAGGTTATCAGAGGAGGATATTCAACATTGCGAGACGTACAAGAACGCCAAGTTACGACTTGAGGATGTTGTTGCGAGATTCAATCATCTTGAAGCTCAGCACGCAGCTACCCTACGAGAGAACGAGACTTTGCAGGCTGAGAGGACGGCTTTTAAAAAGTTGCTTTCCGATGAGCAATCCATTGCTATCGGCGAGGCCCATACCCAGCTCGCGAAATGTGAAACGGATTTGGCACGAATTAGAGCATTCCGTGATCAACTCCACGGCGATATCCATGGGCTTAAGATCGCAGCCGACAAAACTGGAGTAACCGATCGTAGCGCGGAACTGCAAAAGCTCGTTGAATCTCAAGTACAAAAGATAGCGTCTTTGGAAGGCGAGGTTCAAAGGTTACGACTAGAAGCCGGGAACGATTCACCACTACCTGTTCCCGAGGACATTGCTGGCCTAAGCCACGAAGAGCTAATCGAAGGAATGACCAAACTCAGAGCTTCACATAATATTTTGGAGGAAGAGTTTAAATCAATCGAGGAAGCTTGGCGCGGTGCGCATGATGTCAGCAAGGCCAAATTCGATGAACTTAGATCCCTCCAGGAAATGGTTGTTAGGATGAAACAAGATGTAAGGAACCGGTTCGTTTTGGCAAGTATTTGTAGATCACGTGCTAACCAGGATGACTTATTCTAGAAAATTAAAAGCGAACAAAAGGCATTTGAGACTGGCAGGTTGAAGGAAGGCGCCTTTGATAAGGCCCGGATGTGTCAAGGTCAACATGACAAAGCGTCAGAAATTATCATGAACCTGAAGAACGCCGACAAAAAGCAGACTTCCCTCATCGCCAACCTTGAGAAGCAACTCGCGGAGCTCAAAGTTATCAACAATCAAGCCATACTTTCGCAAAAGTCCGCACAAACTATTCAGATGGAATTGAAGAACACAATCGAAGCGCTGAACAGACAAATCAACAACCTAAAAGAAAATATCAAGAGGTCGGATGACACCAGTAGATCGGAGAACGGCAAGAGAAGGTCCGCAGAAAACGAATTGGAGAAGGCACTCGTCCGTATCAATTCGCTTGAGCAATCTGTCAAGGCACTGAATAATGAACCCGGCGATGATACGGCGATCGAAGGATTCAGGGTAGGTTTCCTTAGGCATTTTCTGATCGACGAGAATTCAAGGCTAATGATGGCTATATAGTTAATGGTTCGATGTGGAATCTGTCCTAATGCGCGTCAGAAATCCCGAGCCTTGAAAACCTGCGGCCACCTGTTCTGTAAGGAGTGTATTGACGAGCGTATCTCTTCCCGCAACAGGAAATGCCCAAGTTGTTCCCGAGCTTTCGCCCAAGCCGACGTTCTCCCAATTGTTTTGTGAAGCGGATCAAATCAGGCGTTTTATATTTCAACTGTGTGTATCTTCTTTCCCGCCAATTCCCAGGAAACAACAGATTTTCCCCATCGTCCTGGCCAAGCATCCTCTTTTTTAATATACTTTTCCTCTGGGTCGCATGCTAGGCTTTTATTTACACAATAAGCCTGTCTGCCGATCAGCAAATAATTAATCTTCCGTGTTCACTCCCCTCTGACTGCGGTTTCCCATGGTTTATTGTTTTCTTTCTTTTCTTTATTACCTATAATTTCTAAAGGTCGGGACCAAAAGAAAAGAACCCATTAGCGACAGCTTTTCACCACCCCCCTCAAAGTACTCATTATTTCTTTCGATCATCATCAACCTGGAGTTCATGGGGTTCTGCCTTCTTTTCTTATGTTTATGTTTTTCTTTTGTCCTTAATGATGCACGCTTTTTTTTTTTTTTCTTCCCTCCCTCACAACCAAAGGCGGGAAGTGAAGTGAAGTGACTTTTCAAAGGCTTTTTGTCCCTTCAAGTAAATATTCTGTATGAACAGGGCTGAACGGGGAAAAAGAAATATTATATAAACAATGATTCTACTAAGTGTGGACGTTAACAAGATCAAATCTACTATCGCAGTGGACCTCGTAAAGTTGAGAACATCCGAACCATCTCGTCTCGAAATCCTGTTTGATGCGGCACAATAGGAAACCAAAAAAAAAAAAAAAAACAAGGATTTATAGTGAATGCTTGATCATGAGTTTTGTGGTGCGGCTGGTGAGCGGGCCGTGCAGCTGGACCCATTTTCTATGTATGTAAGTACCTCCCCGCGGCTGGGTGTTGGTTGGCTGGATGGAACCAGAGACCGGTCTGGCTGGAATTGAAGGGGATCGCTTCGAATGTTTCTCCCGGTATTGCCTCCTCTCCACTCGCTAGTTTCCTACAGGCCTGGCCACTTGGAGGCTTCAAGCTCGCAAAATAATTCGCTGGTACTGATGCAGCGCCTGGTAAACTTTCTGGCATGCAGGAAGTCGCGCATGCTGGTCTCCACTCGGTACTCGTTAGCACGGTGAACTGGTGTCCCGCTTTGAGGCTGGCTGGCTGTTCAGAAAATTATTTGCCCATGGATCCTCAAAGTGTGTGCCCTCTTTGGGGCCTCGAGACCAGTTCTCCCAGTTTCCCAGTCGGAAATCCAGGTGGCCACGGCCCACAATTGCTAATCGATTGGGGGGAATAACCTTTTGATCCTGATATATTCTATTCAGCCCTCGTTTTCCTTTCTAAATAATCCATTCAGCGACGCAACTAACCTATCGATAACGATACTACGGAGCACTTCATTAGCTAATGTAATACGCCTTTTCGGGCACAGTATACCTATATATTGACAATATATAGCGACATACACCTTTTATATCTATATCAGTACAACCCTTTTTTTTTTATTTAATTATTAATATAATATAGTATGGCAGAAGCGATCGGTCTTGCAAGTGGTATTCTAGCGCTTGCTTCAGCCGCCATAAAAACGACCCGAACGGTTGTCGAACTGATAAACGGCATCAAAGATGCGCCTGAACATATCAGCGACCTTCAGTATGACGTCCAGGAACTTCACAGCATTCTCCTTCGACTTGAGACCGCAGAGAAGCACCGACAGGCTACCAACAAGTCGAATAATTCCAAATCCGGCTCTAAAGATGGCGCCGACGCGCCAGCAGATGATGAATCTGCAATCACAGATCAGCTGAAGCGCTGCAAGACCGTGCTTCAGGCTGTGGAGGTGGACTTGAAGCCTATACTTACCCAGATGGCTGGGAGCAAGAAGCAGATCGTTTGGGCGTCGGTCTGTATCGCTTTCACTGAGAAATCAATCAAGGACCACTCTGCGAGGTTGACGAAGGCGAAGGATGGCTTGGTGCTTACTCTGGTTCTTGATATCAGACGGTTAGTTTTCCCAACCAGTGCTTCCCTTTTTTTTAAATAGGATCTTTTTGTGGATTGTATATGATGGGACCTTCCAACCGTCGGTTGTAGTCGGCCCTGCGCCATAGCTATAGGACGAGGGTGCTAACAATATCTATATCTTCTGGCAATTAGCACCGTCTTCACTATATCAGCGAACCAGCAAGGCAACTCAGGGCCCTCGGCGGGCTCGGGTTCCGCTCCAGTCGCCGATGATCCTCCACCAGAGTATCCCGGCTTCGACCCGAAGATAAAACGTCGCGATAGTAATTTAATCCGCGAGGCCCGCAATTCAGTCATCAGTCGCTTCAAATCGACGAGCAGTAAAACGAACACGATCGAATCACGACAAGATGAAGTTTCTAAACAGGTCCCGACGTTCTCTCAGGTCATTACTTCAACGATGAATAATATGAGCAAGTCTGTTGAAAGCGAAACGAAAGGAGATTATAACATATCAACCTTCAAAATGCTCTGGCAGTATGATTTAGAGCAGGTGCAGTCGCTATGGAGTTTAGAAAAGGAAACCGTCCAACATTTGAAGCGTATGCTCCCCCCTTTCATGGTGTTCTGCCACAAAGTATATATGACTCGAGTTGACTGATGGTACGTTATATATATAGGAGCGATTAACGACCATATGTGTGAAAGTAAGTCGAGTTGTGCGCTATATGTTAAAAATAGTGTGTATATATGAAGTGCTAACTGGGTGATGTTGGACAGTATTCATTTCGTCTTTATCTGCCAACGCATCAACCATAGATGATATCAAAGACGCAGCAGAAGGAACACTCCGCTGGATCGATACAACCGACGAGTATGTTGGATGGCGAGGGCCCGATGAACATAAATTCCTACTCCTGGAAGGTAAAGCAGGCTCTGGCAAAAGTGTCTTCACCAAGACGCTTTGCCAGCTTGTTACGCGGGACGGGCAACATTCGACGCCCAATCCAATGCTACTCTCCTATTTTTGTAATAAGAGAGTCCGCGCGCAGGAGTCTTGTGTTGGAATTTTGAAGGCTTTCATATACCAGTACCTTCACGACAACAAGGGCGATTTTACGGCAGTATACAAGCAATGCAGGTCCCTCGAGGGCCATTGGGACCCAGCTCAGCCAGCCGGCTTCGAGTTCAACGTCACGAATCTTATGGACGTATTGATAACTATCCTACAAGTTTCCACCAGGCCGGTATACTGCGTCGTGGATGCTATGGACGAGTGTCAACATGACGGAGATATGGAGGGGTTTCTGAAGCGTATACCAAGCATTCTCGAATCCAATGCTAATGCCAGGTTCTTCATGAGCTCACGGCCTGATTGGATTGCGGATAATGATATTTCCCATTTAAATCCGCTAAAGATCGTTCTACACCCCGATATCACGGAGAAGGATATATCTCAAGTAATCGAGCTTGAGCTGTGCAAGTTGCAGTCCAAGCTCACAATCGACCCGAGCGACAAGTCCGCCCTCAAAAAGAAACTCACGAATAAAGCCGAGGGAATGATGTTGTGGGTCGTTCTTGCCTTCCGCCGTATTCAAGATCGTATCAAAGGAATGCTCTCACCAACCCTTAAATGGCTCGAGCGAATGGTGGAGAAGCTTCCTCGAGAGATATTCGGAATGTACGACCATATCATGGCCAGCATTAGAGAGAAGTATGGAAAGGCTCGTCATTCGCCGGGGGAAGTCGACTCGTCGTCTGAGGATGAAGAAGATGAGGAGAGCTCAAATCTGGCAGTATATGGAAAGTTGGTTCTTTGGGTCGCTCGGTCTGCACGCCCACTAACGGTCAAAGAGTTACAATTCGCTTTGGCATTGGATATGAAGGATACATGTCTTAGGGATATGAAGAAGAAGATTAACTGCGATATTGAGCGCGTGATCGGACGAATACCTTTCTTGGAAATAATATCGGCTGAACGATTTTCCGAGTCGACCCAGGACGATCATGAAAAGGACGCCAGCAAGCCTATGTGGATGCCTAGGCAGGCTAGTATGCCTTCCTCAACAGTCAGATTCATACATCAATCAGCGAGGGAGTACATCCTCAGAAGCGCCGATGCCCTAGATGAGAAGAAGAATTTGAAAGAAGATACGAGCTTTACATACCCAAAATTGGACGATGCATGTATCGGTAATCTATGCGTCAATTTCCTCAGCTTTAGGGATTTTGACAACGGTCCGATCCGCCAGTTCAAAGAGCCCGTTCGCTTTAAAGAGGGATTCAAAAAGTTCTTGGAAGAATATGGATTCCTGGAATACAGTTCCTCTTACTGGGCTTACCATCTCAACCGGGCGCCGAATCTAGACGATGCTACAAAAGCTCATGTAGCAGATTGGATCTGTAATCGGAAGAATAACATGCGTGTATTCGCCCAGACGATGAACTTCGCCATGACTTCCAGGTGGGTTGACTTTGTAGATGGTGAATTCGGTCTCCTGGCAGCGGCTGGCAGCGGTATCAGATGGTTGACAGAGTACCTTATCGAGCAAAAGCACGACCTCAACGAACGCGATGAATACGGTCGAACCCCGTACATGTTGTCCAATGGGCGTGGGCACAGTGAATGCGCAGACCTGCTGGTTGAAGCAGGGGCCGATACGGGAATGGACTTTCTGATACCTTTCCCTGGTAGATTCCCTGACTACCATGGGTTGATCTGTCGGCTCCCCGTGAAGAACATCAAGGAATTTCTCGACAACATTCAAAAAGACGGCACCAATATTCCACTTGATCAACCAGATGAATTTGGACGCCCAATCGTTTTCTATGCCTGCTCAAGAGGGGATACGGAGCTTCTGACTGAAATACTCAAGTTAAACCCGTCTCTTGATTTTAAGGATAAATACGGACGGCTACCCATCGATGTGACACTTAACTTGGAATGTCGAGATATGGTCCTTGCGAAGATGAAGAAGGATGGAATCAAAACCACTCCTGCAATGTTGAAAAAAGTTCCATGCATGCACGACATTTTTAGCTATGAAATGGTCTATTTCGAGCAAACCCTCTTTTGTGAATTCTGTGGTCGAGGACTGCATACATTTTACTTCCGTAAGTTCCTATCCTCTGTTTTTTCCCTACTGTCTCACTCTATCTTGTCTTCGTTACTTTATTGGCAAGCCAAGTTTGGTAAAAAGCTGACCTTTTCTTTCCTACTTGATTACAGATTGTTGCGGATGCTCCAATGAGGACGAAGGCTTCAACGTATGTAGACAATGTCACGACCAGGGCAAGTCTTGTTTACAACCAGGTCACAAGCTTCTCGGTCGAGCAAGGGCAGACTGGCTGGTATCGTCGCTCGACTATACCCCGCACATGGCCGACGTTACGCTTGAATCTCCGATCAGATGGACCCTCGAAAATGTTGGCGATGATGATGATGACGACGACGACGACGATAGTGATGATGACAATGAGGAAGATAATACTGGAAGGAATTCGAATCCACCAATACCGCGCCAGGATCTCGAGGAGATCACACCAGTGGAAACATCAAACCAGGAACCAACTGTAATTTACGAGGGAAAGGAGAAGGTCAAAGAGAAAGAAACAGCAGTAGTGAGAGTCCAGCCTGTGGACGAAGAAAAAGGTGCAGGCTGTTGCAAGTGCACGATACAGTAGTAGGTTTTTATCCATACGTGAGTAGGTATTTCGACTTTGGTTTAGTCCGACCCAAGCTGTTTTTATTCATGCATCTGAACTGGGTTTTTTGAGATTGAGCGAGCGCCAGCCTTGGAGTGTCATTTATGATATTTATGTAATATCTTCACAAATCTGCTGATAGTCATATAAGTTTTCTTTTCTACCTTAACAAATCCAAGGAGTACGAACTCAAGTCATATGTGTACTTTTTCACATATATCGATGTCGCGACATCTCAAGGCCCTCTGATCCGGCGGACTTTTCGTTGAATTAATAGACATATTCGGTACAAGTGTTTGACGGTTCCAAAGAAGGAAAAATATAAAAAATATACACACATGTACAGGTACAAGCATATAGAAGTATATGTATAAGAGAAGAAAAGGGAAAAATGGGGGGGTTATAAGTAATATACAGACAGGGAGGAATTGGGTACTCGCGGATTAATTATAAGCTAGCGGCTGGGAAGCTTACTCAATGCCCCGCCAAGCACATGCTGCTAAAAAACCCTGAGCCCTGAGTGTGCGCTAACACCGCAACAGTAAAAACACTAACTCTACACAACTCATTAGAACCAAGTTGTGCACAAAACTATCCGAGATATAATGATATCAATACCCACCATGGCTTGTATGTATATATATATATACGGGGCGCTGCTAATGGTTTATTAAGCCTTCTGCGCCCTACGTATCCTAGAAATGAGGCTTGGTCCCACCGGCCGGAAAGATTTCAGGTAAACGCGGCGTATAAACTTCTTCATCGACTCCACCTCTCTCGTTCTGACCACCGCTTCGCGAAACAGGCTGCATATATGGTGGCCCTCGACCCCGTGCGAGTCGAGATCCATTACGGCGTCGAGAGTTGTGATTTCGCCTGATGTAATGTCGCCAGTGCAGGGCATTTTTATGGTTTCTTTCCCCCTCTCCCTCAGATAATATCCCCTGGGGGGTTTCCGCGCTCAAAGGTACTTTCGAATTGAGCAATTGTATGTAGTTGGGTATATAGAAAAGTTCAAGATTTTGTGGGAATATTGAATATCAAATCCAAAGCTTGAGGGAATCGATTTGGAGGGTACGTATCCACATTTAAGTCAAATTCACTAACCCCTTTAAAGTAAAGCCTGCGAGGTCTAGGCCCGCAAATTCGCGAAAGCTGGCCCCTCCCATTCCCCTTCCCATCTGCTGGCTTCACTTGGTTCATATATAATAAAGAAGTTGGGGCATGCCATCGTCTACTTTCTTGCCTCCTTTTTGAAAATCTTTACTTTGGGCATGACAAAGGGGAAAATTCGATGCATAGCTAAAACATTGGCCCCAACGCATAACGTCGGGTTTGGTGAGAAATAGATGGTTGGACTGCTGGAGAAACAGTGGGAGATATCTGCAGGTATCCCGTTTCAGATACTTTCCAACCGGGTCTCATGCAAAGTTTCCCGATTGAGTCAAAAGATACCATTAAGTACATGTGGCATCTTTTCTCTTTTATCCTTTCTCTCCTTTTTTTTTTTTTTTTTTTCTTAAATTTTTTCATTTTGCTTTATATCCTTCTTAGTCGATGTTCAGATAATGGCTGTCCTAACCTGGCCTGGAAGCAAGCTACTTGAAATAATACTTTGATAGACGACCCAACTAATATTGGGATGTAGTACCAATTAAGTTACTTAAGGCGCGTTTATTTGTAAGTTACACTGCATCCCCAGAAATGTGCATGTTTGCGCGGGAAACTAAGGTCAGCATATACAATTCAAGGTTACACAAACTTGAAGAATTTTAGTAGACGGTATGGTACCATAAATACAGTTGGTTTGGTATGTCGGGCACTATATAGCTACGTATACAGTGCCGTTACGTCGTAGCCCTGTCAACTCGTAAAAACCCCTGGAGATCTCAACAGTTATAATACATACATGGACTTTGTTTGGGGGGTTGATAATAAGAAGAATACAAAGTTCGCCAAAAAAAAAAAAAAAAAAAAAGAATAAGAAGGGAGAAATTTTGGGAAGCCTCCAATTGACCAAGCGTCGGCAATTCTGTTGGATCTTATTTGCTACCCAGCCTGCTGATTGGGCGTTGCCTGGCGTTTACCGACGCAAGATTACATCACGATATATAGCAGGAGCTCAGGACAGATGCCATGATAAGTGCGTACCTGAAATTGATATATCGGTTTACCAACTCTGAAGTTTATTCTCTTAAGAAGTGGCCGGTTGTTTATGTTTCTCGAAAGATATATTTATAGATGAGACACCCCCGGAGCTCCGGATTCTATGTGCTGTACATCTTTTTAACTCAACAGATACGATAGATGCAGATGTACCACACGATCAGGAATATACACGCGGGTTGGACGATTCATCGATTGTGTCATTAGGTAACCTCAGTGCCTCGTGGTGGATTCTCTTTGGTTGCGTTCATAGGATTATTATCATTACCTAGTCCTTGTATGGCGTATATGCACAGTTGTACATGTAGTCAACAGCGCCTGGTACCGAGACCGGTGCATGTGCATATTGTGCCTAGTCGCACTTACATCTCTCTATTTTTCCCTTTCCTACGAAAATCGAAGGGTAAACTACCACGACCAAGCCCAGCAGTCCCCAAGCCTTTCCAGTCTTCGGCTTTTCAAAGTAAGGAAGAAAAACAATAAACAAATTCAATCCTTCTCCGTCACACCAAACTCTGCAGAGTAGCGGTATTAGTTCCTCAATATCCGTAGTATATCCAACTCGAGGCGGAAAAGAAAACTTGTAAAGAGTGGGACTAACCTCCAAGCACCTGTTTCAATCCAACCCCTCTTTCATCAGCGATCATCCCAATGAGGTGTAGACCTACATCTCTGATCTCGTTGAAATCATGGAGAAGTTTGATATGCTGTTGGATGGTTGCTTTTGATGGGTTTCTATTATATTAAGTTCCAAGAGCAAAAAATGGTCAGAATGAGGATATTCTAGAAGGAGAGTAGCCTAATAGGAGATATTGATGAGGGTATACTCAAGCTTTCCGGTCGTGGAGGAGATCTGTGATTTCACGGTCTCGAGCTGGGATTCAAGAGCGGATATTTGTGAGAGGAGTGAGTCCTATAATCTCAAATGCCTGGTCTCAGTATTTTCTGCATACATCTCTTTCGGATTCCCTGACATACACGGTATTTCAGCTCTTTAGCGGACAAATTTGAGTCTTCAGTAGACGGAACAGAAGGTGGAGATTGCTGGGATGTCATCGTGGTATGTTTATCTGATGACCCTTAGCGTAGCCTTGTCGCGTGGTTGTCGGCCCGTGGTTTTTAATTGGGGAAGCTTAAGTGGTCTAGACGTGGAGTTTTGTGTTGGAACGTGTTATCATTTTAATGTGGTTAAGCGGCGCTCTTTCGGACATCCTCGGTGTCTGTTTTCCCATTTTTGAAAATATCCAATTGGAACCGTTAGGAAATTCAGCCTTCATCCTCTCTTTCTATACTTACTCAGAAACATTATATTCCGACGTTGGAGGGCGTTGGATAACAGAACCGACCATGCGATGAAACATAAAAAAAATCTCCAAGGCAAGCGCAAGCCTTCACATCCACTCAAACCCCACCATCCCTCCAAGATCACCAAACCATCCTCATCAAAGACAAAAAACAATGGCCATGGAGGCGCCAAACCAAAGACTTCGTCATCATCGGCATACTCCACCCGTCCAATAATCCCCTTCACACCGACCTCCACCCTCCTACTGATCGGTGAAGGCGACTTCTCATTCACAAATTCCTTGGTATCCTCCACACCACCGCACATATCCCCTTCAACCGTCATAACCACAACCACGAACGACACCGAAGCCGTAACCTGCGAGAAATACCCACACGCCGAGGAAACGATATCATCCCTAAAATCCTCCGGCCACAAAATCCACTTCTCACTAGATATCACCAAGAAACTTCCAAAATCAATAGCCTCGCAGAAATACAACTGTATAATATTCAACTTCCCACATGTTGGCGGTCTTTCGACACATCTCGACCGTCAGATCCGTTCGAATCAGGAATTGATCCTTTCGTTTTTGAAGGCTTCGGTACCGTTGCTTTCGCCAGATGGTGGGATTGATGATGGGTCCGGGAACATTGTGATTACGCTGTTCAGTGGGAAGCCGTACGATGACTGGAATGTTAAGGAGCTGGCGAAGAGTGTGGGATTGGAGTGTGTTAGGAGTTTTAAGTTCGATGCTACGATTTATGAAGGGTACAAACATGTGAGGACCATTGGGTTTAGAGAGCGGGAAGGGGATTGGAAGGGTGAGGAGAGAGGGGCTAGGAGCTATATCTTTGCGGTTAAAGATGATGGCAGGAAGAAGAAGAGCCGGAAGAAGGGTGGGGATAAGAACGGTGGTAACAATTCGAAGACTAAGGGAAAGGACTTCGATGACGATGACGACGATGACGAGTAGATGTGTATCATATATTTTATTGGAGTTATACGGTCATGGGTTGCTTCTGCCGTTTTGTTCAGGCTTGAGGGGTATGTATAATAGGAAATAACATAATATATTGACGATTCGATCGTATCATTGGTTGATTCTACACTTAAAAATACTCTAACATAAGAGTCGAGGGTTATCAAAAGATATATACAAGGAAAGAGTAAAAAAAGTCCAGAATGCCCTGGCCGTCAGATCGTCTTCGTCCCCGAAACCAAACAACAAGAAAGAAAAAAAAAGATAGTAAAAGCGTTTTTCTTCATTAAAAGGATAGTAAGTATTGAGTAGTAGAAAGTAGTAAAAGAGAAGAAATGTGGCCCGCTGGCTGGTAAACAAACAGGGAAGGTTCTGTGAGTAGAGCGTTGCAAGCTAATCGAAAGGCAGCTTTTTTAGGGTAGATAGGTATTAACATAAAACACTATGCATATGCAGACAATAATGCTTGGTGGGACGATTAAAGAGCATGACGAGGTATCATATCGCGGCCTCACCAATAACCCAACTCGCGTGGTAAGGTATGGGAGAATCGCTTTTTTGTAAAACATAAAACCGACCGAAAAAGAAAATAAAAAGATAGAAACGCTAAAAGCCAAACCTTGTGCACATTGAAGACTTTTATAAACTCATCAAAAAAGAGGGGACGGTCTTGGAGCTCTTAATTGGTCTTTCCCAATCCCTGCAATTTGACCAATTCGGCATAACGTCCCTTGAGCGCCATAAGGTCTTGATGCGTTCCGGACTCAACGATCTTGCCTTGGTCGAAGACGTATATGACATCGGCATTCTGGATGGTGCTGAGTCTGTGGGCGACGCAGATAGTAGTCCTTCCCGCGCGGGCGTTGTCGAGGGCAGCTTGGACGACCTTTTCGGATTCACTGTCGAGGGCAGAGGTGGCCTCGTCGAGGAGACTGTAAACATAGTATGTTAGCGCTTCATTCATATAAAAGCGAGCGAGTTAAAAGAAGGACTGGAGAAAGAACATACAGAATCTTGGGGTTTCGGATCAATGCCCTTGCGATTGCGATTCTCTGTTTCTGGCCACCGGACAACAAAACGCCTCTGGACCCACAAATAGTTTGGAAACCATCAGGCAATGTCATAATGAAGTCGTAAATATTGGCGTCTTTGCAAGCTTGGAAAATTTCCTCGTCGGTAACTTCGTCTCTGAGAGCTCCTAGGACGATGTTATGCTTGATGGTACCCTGGTATAAAGTAGGTTCCTGTGAAACCAATGCCATGTGAGAACGGAGGTCCTTGATGTTGATATCGGAGATTTCCTGGTCATCGAGAGTAATTGAGCCGGCGAGAGGGTTGTAGAAACGTTCGATTAAACTGATCGTAGTTGACTTTCCGCAACCACTAGGACCGACAAGAGCGACGTATTGACCTGGCTTAACTGTCAAAGAAAGACCACGGAGGACAGGCTGAGTAGGACGAGTTGGATAGCGGAAGTGAACGTCGTGGAATTCGATTGTTCCCTCAACGTGATCGAGCTTAGAACCCTCCTCTGACCAACTGTCGATTTCTGGCTTGCGGTCAAACAATTCCTTGAGGGTCTGTGCCGCGTGCTTGGCTTTGCCCATATCTGGGGAGAAGGAGAAGATTGTACCAGCGGACTGGGCACCGAAAATAACAGCAGTAAAGCAGACGAAGAACTGGAAAATCGAGAGTTCGTACTGGGAAATCAACTTTCCACCCCACCAGAATCCCAAGGCGACGCAAAGGAAGACAAAGGATTGGGACATGGCGTAGAGGGAGGAGGACTTGAGGGTGTTCTTGAAGGATCGCTTTTCTTGGACGAGAAGCTGATTGTGATAATTTGTAAGAACATCCTTTTCACGAGTCAGAGTAGCGACGGTACGAATGCTTGAAGTAGCCTCACAAGCGTAACTAGCGCTCTTCTCATAAGCAGCTTTGGCGGTGGATTCGAAGCGGGCAAGGATCCAGAAGCGGAAGAAACCACAGGCCAGAAGGATGGGAACAGTAGCAATGACAACGAGGGCGAGTTTCCATGCAATAGCGAGGGAGAGAACGAACGATGCAATCAGTGTGGTCAGAACAATACTAATAGTACCGAGCGTAGCACCGGAAAGACCTGCAAGGAAGGTTGTCTCAGTCGAAAGGAGAGTGGTGAGGGCACCGGATGTGTGGCGTTCATCGTCAAAGTAAGAGATGTCCTGGCGCAAGAGGGTTCTGAAAGCCTGGATACGAACACGTTTAACGAGTTTCTCAGAGCAGTAGGCGAATGCGACACCCTGACCAGTGTAGGAGATAAGCTGGGTAGCAGCGAGCATGATGTACATTGCGGACCAGAAATTGACTTCCTTTTCGATCTTGTCTCGTTGGGTCCTGGGATCAAGAGAAAGGGCTCCGATGGATTTGGCAAAGAGGACGGACTGGACTGGGTAACCACCACCTGCAACGATACAGAGGAGGACACCAACAAACATGAGCAGCTTCTCGGTTTTGTTGTAAGAACCAATAAGCTTGATCAAGGTCCAAAGACTGTACTGAACAGTAACCTCATCAGGCTTGGCGGCGAGAGCAGCGCTGGCGACAGACTTAGAGGTATCGGCGCGGTTCAGGCGGTGGGCCATTTCAACATCATCGGGATCAACTTCTGCCATGCTAGCCTTAGTACGAGTGCGTTGGAGCTTGAGTTCTTCAGCAGCTTCAGCAAGTTTCTCATCATCTTCATCTTCAGCCGGTCGCTCTTTGGTTTCCTGGAACTTCTGGGCTTCGACAAGCATGTAGTATGGACCTTTGGCTTCCAACAGGTCGTCGTGTCGGCCTTGTTCGACAATGCGACCTTGGGACATGACAACGATGTTATCTGCGTTCTTGATGGTAGAGAGACGATGGGCGATGATAATAGATGTACGGTTCTGTGCAGCCTTGTCGAGGGCAGCCTGGACGATACCCTCACTTCGTGTATCCAAAGCGCTAGTAGCTTCATCCAAAAGCAAGATTTTAGGATCACTAACGATCGCACGAGCAATAGCAATACGTTGCTTCTGGCCACCGGAGAGGGAAAATCCACGTTCACCAACGTTGGTTTCATAAGCATCGGGAAGAGAAGAGATAAACTGGGCGGCATTGGACATCTCGCAGGCTTGTTCGATAAGCTCACGCTTCTTATCATCAGCGGCATTTTCGTATGGAGTACCGATAAGACCGAAAGCAACATTGGCGTAAATAGTAGCATTGAAAAGAACCGGTTCCTGCTGCACGAGTGAGACGTTTTCTCTCAACCAGCGAAGGTTAAGAGCCTTGATATCCCGACCGTCAAGAAGAACTTGTCCTCCAACAGGGTCATAGAAACGCTCGACGAGACCAACGATAGTACTCTTTCCGCTACCGGATGCACCAACAAGGGCAGTAGTTTTTCCAGCAGGGATCTTAAGATTCATGTCTTCGATAACCACAACCTCAGGACGGGATGGGTAGATATGCTTGATACCAACGAGTTCAATATCACCCTTGAGGTCTTCAATCTTTGCACCATCATCAGTGCTTGGGTCCAAGGGTGACACACGGTCAATGGTTCCGTAGATTTTGGCAGCGGCGGCGACGGCAGTAGTCATTGCCTGGACGTGTGGAGCCACACCACCCAGACTGAAGGCACCGATGATGATAGCCATCAGCACGTTCACGACATCGTTGAGCCCAGCCTCGCCGTCGATGTAGAACCTCGCACCTTGCCAGAAAGCAAGACCGTAGTTGAGGTAGATAATGGTCATAAGGGCTCCCAGCATGAACGCAAGAATTCCTTTATGGCGTTTACCCCACTTCTCAGCAACTTCAAGGTATTCCTCGTATTGTTCGGCAAGTTTGCCTTGTGTACCAAATGCAACAGCATTTCGGATAGAAGACAAAACCTCCTCGGCGACAGTTCCACCTTTGGCGTAGGAATCAATGGCCTTCTTGTTGTATTTAACCATGAACTTGCCGGCAATACCAAGAACCAAGTTGATAGCCACAACAGCAGAGAAAAGTATAAGAGTAAGTTTCCAGCTTCTAACAAAGGCAATGATGAAGGCAGAGACGAAAGTTGAAAGGGAGTAGAGGGTCAAAGAGACCTTCTCGGAAATACCAGCGTTGATAAGAGCAACGTCAGCAGTAATTCGAGTGGTCACCTCTCCGGCACCGAGTTTGTCGAAGAATCCAATATTCTGGCGAAGAATTGCAGCAAGGAACTGTTGGCGGATACGACCAGAGATTCTTTCACCAACATGGATAGAAATCACGGTAGCAAAGTAGACCAAAAAGAATTCACCGATACCCATGTAGACAAAATAAAGGGTGAGAGTTCCGACAGTATCCATGAGTCTTCCTGGGGCTCCGGGATCCAAAATGGGGTTCGACATTGCAAAACCAGCAAATTCACCGGCAAGGTTACCAAAGACGACTGTCATCAACGGTAAAACGGCACCAGCGGCGATAGATGCAAAGTGGCAGAGGAAAAGAAGGATGAGATCTGCTCTTGAAGCATAGCGGTAGAGAGAGAAATAGTTTATCTGGGGCTCTGGGATGTCGGTTTGTTTCCTAAGGATTTCGGCCTCATGAGCAGGAAGGTGGGCCAAAGGATCGACCTCTTCCTCACTTTTGACGACATATTTGGAGTCGAGTTTGTCGAGTTTTGGCTGCTCGCTAGATTTTTCAGCTGCAGTAGGGATTTTTTCAACATTCAAGTTGTCGCCAGAGACAGTTGGAGTAGAAGAGGAGTGTTCGCTATCCGCGGTTTTGGGCTTTTCATTTGAGGAAGACATGGCTTCCTCGTGAAGTCGATATCGAAGCTTTGAAAGAGAGTGGCGATATCAACACGGGAATCTGTTGTGGTAGTTGTTAGTATCCCTGTAACAACGATCGATTGGGGATTTTGAAAACAAGAAAAGGTAGGAGAAAGGAGGACCACGAATGGATTACTAACAAAGATGAGAAAGAAGTTTCTATAAGGTCATAGTAGTGTCCGAGAAGTTGGAGATATCGATTAGTAGTGGCGACAAGGAGACCAGGAAGCGCAATGGAGGTAAGGCTGAAGTTTGTTGAACTGTTTCGTAACAAAACTGCAATGCACTTTATACGTCGTACTCTTGTTGGATTAATTGTCCGACCACTATGAAGCAGCCTAGAACCACGATGACGAAGCTGAATATGAATATAAAAAGGATGAAACGAAAAAGGCCGCGAGGATAGAACGGCCGGCTTTATATTTGAATTAGAGATTACGACTAGCAAGTTATAGTTAAAAGGAGGGTGACGAAGCGCAGGGACCAATGACGACCCTCACCGGTGCCACAGCAAGGGAACCCTATGAAGCACCAAGAAACGACAACGTGAATGACCTTGCAAGTAGCCTGCGTCTGACCGAGCCCAGGAATTAGGGATGGAGAAGAATAACAGGCTTACGTCTACGGATGATTAAGCAGCGGGAAGGAAGAAGGTTTTAAAGGAGGCTCTCCGTCACGGCGCACGTCAAAAAAACATCGTCGACCAAGGGTGGATTACACCCCGGCCATCTCCACCACCATAATAACGATCATCAAAGGACTGACTAGTACATGTACCCATGCGCATCCCATCGGCTTTTCACAGATCCGACAAACTTCGAGCACCCGAATGAATGTGGATGGGCCTCTTTCCGTCGCAACGTGCCAGCTGGATCTAGTCGAAAACGGGCTAGTGAGATAACAAAGGGGTTCACCCCAAACAGAGTGTCGGAGTTCGGCTGAATTTCCACACCGGCCCCAAGGCGTCCCGTGAATACGACCCAAAAGGGTTTCAAAACCAATTAGTTGGACCAGTTTAGGCCCCGAACAGCAACTTGACAGCCCCGAAAATACAATCACTTTGCCTGTGTGAATTAATATCACACCGACTGGGAAATCACACTGAGCCCATCTGAGATCTCAAAAGACAAGCTTTGCAAAAGTCTCGGCCGTCCGTGGGTAGCGAGGATGACTCTTTCGGGTTCCCGCTCCAATCAGAGGATATAAATGGTGAAAGAATGCATGGAAAACCCAGACTGGGGTAACGTTATGCAAATCAGAATTGAATCCTCCTCTAAGTCAAAATAAGGAAAAAATGAAGAATTCGACCCCGCGGACACCGTGATTACAATGATTCATTTAAACGAAGTGATACAGATAAGCCATCCAAGCCGTACTTCCGGGATCTAGAGAGGATCACGGAAACAAGAAAAAGACACATATACATACATACCATGTTATCACAATCGACACAAACTCTCAGGGGCGAAGAGAAGACACAGTCTCTATTAGTCGCCACAATTGTGATCATGTCATGTCATATCATCCGTTCGTATTGATGTTGCAGATGGGGTAGAGACATGAATATAACGCTAATGAGACTGTTTCTATTGGCCAGCATATATGTATGAACCTTTCCAGGCCAATGCAGAGGTGGTTACCTACTTTAAGCACCGACCAACATGTGTAGATACAGGGATGCACCACCGTTGTCATCCGTCTGCCGAGTCTACCGAGCCACGTGATTATAGATGTATGAAAAGTGTTGCTGGCTTGGCATCTGACCATGTGTTTGTCTGTCTTTAAGCTGTTTTGCCTAATCTGGAATGAGGGCTCAAGACCTATCTGCTGCTTGCCTGTGTTGCTCTCGCTAAGCCTGCCACTACACCGAAATCTTCGTTCTCATACTGGTAGTACCATCATCAAATCTCTATTCGCCGAATCCCCGTATCTCGAATCACCCGACATACATCATTCACAATGCCAGTACGTACCGACGCTCTGATATTTCGCCGACGAAGCTGCTCGGAATCGCTGTAAAGATCAAGGAGACAGGAAATCACACGACAGCAGAGATAGGGCAAGAGAAGAGGAGTCGGTAGACGACGATGTTTGGAATAGAATAATGGGGAGACCGGACACCAAGTTTCGCCGACGGGACATCCTGCTACTTCCGCATCTCAACCCTCTGTTACAGCGATTTCGAGCTTGCAGCGATCGATCGATCGAATATATCGGAACTTCTAGAGGATTATACGGGAGTAAAATGCTAATACACCAGTGAACAGAGCCAAAAATCTTTCCGCACAAAGGTCAAGTTGGCCAAGGCCAAGAAGCAGAACAGACCCATCCCACAATGGATCAGATTAAGAACAGGCAATACCATCAGGTACGACCAGGAATCGGCATATTGAATCTCAAAAAGCTGGTGGTTTCCATATCTAATACTGGGGGGAACTTTTACAGGTATAACGCTAAGCGCCGACACTGGAGAAAGACTCGCATCGGAATCTAAATGATTTCCGTTGCGAAGTGCTTTTGCTTTTACCCATCGTCCTATTGTTCAATACCCGTCTCCTCCCGAAGAAACCTTTCAATCGAAATAAACCAAAAACTTCTCTATAATAATTCCGACTCTTTTTTCTTACTCAAGACGTCTAAATATTCCCGACACGAAAGCATTGAAACCCCGATAGAAGCATTATTCGGTGGAAAGCGGAGAGGAACTGGTTTTCGGATTTCATTTCTTTTTTCTTCCTCTTGTTTTTCGTTACTTTCGGTGTATTTATGAATGAACATCCTCACTTTTTTCGAATTGAAATGGGCATGAGACTTCTGTTCAATGGGGCCATGTCTTTATGAAACGAACACCTATGCACACAAATATTCATAAATCCCGCATAATAATAAGAAGTGAGGTGGAGTGGATGGCAGGACGGCTAGCTGAAATGTATTCGGTTTGGTCCAAAGGATTCATACATGTATAGGCGTGGTAGGTTGGCTATGAGTGTGGCTACGGGATGTAATATGCGCTTGGGACGCCGACAAACCAGACCAGGGACCCGTAAATGTTCTACTGTCATCCCTTGAATCCATGCCCCTCACGCCAGAACCTTGTAACCACTAAGAAGTAGACTATAAAAGACCGTTATGCCGAGCCTCCGTTGAGAAATGACCAACCCAGCGCCCTCATACCCCCTCATGACTCCCGCGGATTTGCCGCGCAGGTATAATATCCGTCCACCCCCTATCGCATCGCGGTTTAAATCTTTACCGATCCCGTCCATATACCTAAACATCCAAAAAAAAAAAAAAAAAAAAAAAAAAAAGCCCCTGCATATGTGTTAGAGCCGCAAGCTACTATTCCTTTGAAATAAAAGTGCGCAAAAAATTAATGGTAAGAGATTGTAGGCCAGCCTCGAAAGCAAACTAATAATAGAGGCAGGTCGTAAGAGGATTTCAAAAATCTTTCATATCATGATACCATCCATATATATCAATCCCCCTTTTTTTCTCTTCTTTGTACTCTATTTCGAAGGGGACTCGAATTCGGGTACATGCGAAACCGACACCAGGATACGAAGAGGATTCGGAAGGTAAAAAGGGATAAAAGCAGTAAGATTACAGGCGTAAGCATTACAATACTTATCGTGCCTAGCGTCGTTGTAACGAGTCGACACTGCACCCATACTAAACGTTGCGTATCGATGGGAAATTTAAAAAGGGGATTTCGGCTGGGTCATTAGTAGTATAAATGGCTATAATCCGGGTTGAGTCTACGAGACAAAATACCTAGGTAGCTATGTAAGTGATCAAGCTCACTGAATTCGGGAAATCGTGGAACAGATAAGTCTGTACTGCACTTAGTTGCCATTGCTGCATTTTCGTTAAGCACCCACCTTCAAAGCTTCCGCTTTGGTCCTCTGATTTATCATTGAGTGCATTTGTGGGCCAAAGTAACGGCTAGATATATATAAAAGAACTTCCAATAGCTCTTACAAATTCATAAGGCGAGATATGCGTGGTATTATGTTCCCATATCGAACGGACCGGGAGCGGTATATGTACCTATTATTTCTTGATCCTATTACTTCACATCAAAACATACAGGCTGAAACCACGGAGACGGTTAGCCGTTGTTGCAGACCAGTCATGGGTCCATGTATGTGTGCGTGTACATGTATGTATGTACCTAGGTACTTACGCTAATTACCTACCTGCGTACTCGGATACCAACCGCACTCTCGTTCAAGTCCGCACCAGGTCCGAGGGTATATTATCATCGAGCGCGCGTGCCCGGACAACAGAAGCAGGAGTAAAAGGAATGATTATTCGCACCGAGAGCGGGGTTTTTTTATATACAAGAATAAAACCCGTAGCTGCGTAAGTTAAAACATAACAAGTAACTAATTTAGGTAAGTATTGCGATGCCTACTCAAACTCATGGAGTTAACTGTTTATGTGCCTTGGTAGCTAGCTACAGAGCTAGAGCTTCACATCGTAATATGCTGACCTAGGTATGCAGGCAAATTTTCACTCAAAAATATAGCAACATAGTCAGTCCCGTACCTAATTCCGAATTAATTCTTTAGGAGAAGTACCTTTGGAGACATATCGACCTATTCTATGTACATCGACCTTAACGGTGTTGCAACTGTTGCAATTATTCCTGTTATTCTGTTTACGGCAATTTCCGAAGGCGGCAATTCTATTTCGTAAAATCAGTGAACTCTGCAAACAGACTAGCCCATAGCCCGATTCGATTCGATGCGCGATGCAATGAAGCTAGCCTGCAGCTGGTCTGCACTAACAAAATCGACTCGGTGGCCTCCTCTCGCGCCTGCCTTGTCGAGATAATTAAGCAATGGGAAAGTCTCAAAAGCAGCAAGCTATCGCGCGATCGCGACTATCGCACTCAAGCTTTACTTGAGGGTAAGGCCAGGCCGACTGGGCCCTAGCCTCGGAAGCAGCGGGTTTGGGCCTTGGCGGAGGCAGCAACCACCAGTCAGAACAGCCGGGTTTCAATTTAAGCATTACGTTTCTTCCGGCATTACACTTCTCCACACTCTTTTTCAATTCGATTCAGCAGATGCTTGGACTCTTCATGACTATTCGGTCTCCTTCTCGCTTGTTCTCTTTGTAGTTGCTCTTTGGCTGCTCGTATATAAGCACTTCTTCTACTTTTCCTATTTGCGCTGTATATATACCTAAGTATTTGCAATTTGTGAGGAGGCAGTTTGGCTCTTTAAGAGCTGGCTGTTGCGACGCTCGTTCACTCGAAGCCGTCCGTGCTGCCGGCTGGTTTTTTTATTGCCCTCAAAATTCTCAGCTGTAACCACATCTCCCGAATCTTCGAGCAGAACTAGTATTCGCCGTCGGAGTCTACGGATCCTCCAAAAAAAATGGGTCGCATACAGTCGCCTGTGGCTTTTATCGCAGCTATAGCGTTAATTGCTTCCATCCCACTTTCCCACGCTCACGATCATAAAGGCGATGAAAGAATCCAAGATGGCGACCATATCTCCCGCGAACCGATCGATGCGATCCTATGGCTGCACATTCTATTAATGACCCTTTCCTTCGGCATCCTATACCCACTAGGAATGGTCATGGGCCTCGTCCGAAATCGGTTTCACGTTCCCGTGCAAGTTACAGCGACATGCATTGGTATCGTAGGATGGTTCTTAGGCCACGGACACGACGGTCGACAGTTTGAAGATGGGAACATACATAGCGTTTATGCTCCGTTTCTGGGACTGGGAGTCTTGTGTCAGGTTGGTATGGGAATCTATTTGAAGTTGCATCTGGAACGTGGGTGGCATGGACGGGTGCGCCGGATCGTGGTGCGGGTACATGGGATCGTTGGGATTACAATGCCGATTGCTACTTGGTTGCAGATGGTCTTTGGAGGGATTACGGCGTATGTATACTCTGTCACAATAAATTTTCTCTTCCTTTCCACGGTGGGTTGTATGACTGGGGTAGGAGAAGGATAGTAAGGCTGACAAATGCTGGATTTTTCTTTTTTTTTTTTAGGCTTGGGTTCTGCCATACGCATCATTTGGGACAATGTTTGGCACATTTTATTATGGGAGGGTCGTTTATCGCTTATGCTATCGTGATGACTTTAATGACCTTGGTGGGACAAGCATGGTTGAGACGGCAAGGGCGGGCACCGGAGTTCTGGGATTCCTTGATTATTGCAGTTTGGGGTTTTGTGAACACTTGTGAGTCTTCACTTCTATATGTCCTTTTTCTACAAGGGTGCGAGTAGGTGACTAATTTGGTTATATCTGACGACAGTTACGGAACATCGCTGGGGCCAACCGTGGAGCCATGGTGACTACCAGCATACCTCCATGGGGATTGTATGGTGGTGCGCTGGTTTACTCGGCTTGTGGCTTTCGCGGGGTAGGAACGGCGAGGCGAGAAGAAACCTCATTCCCGGGATTGTGATATTCTTGACGGGATGGGCTATGGTATGTTATTCTGAATCCCCTAAGGGCTGGGTATGGCTGGGACTTGGAGGCTGATATCGAGTTTTTATAGTCATCTCACGTCCAGCACCTCGAGTTCTCTACTAAAGTGCACGCGGTGTTCGGGTATACTCTTATGGCAGCCGGAATCTCAAGAATCATCGAAATTGCGTTTGTCTTGAGGGATCGTACGTCCCGGCCGAACGGGGAGCCGTCGACATTTCAACATCTACCGCCTTATGTACGCATACCCCTTCCTCAGAATTGGCGACTACGGGAAGGTATAGCTAACGAAGTGGTGTTTGAATCATAGCTGCTTATCGCCTCGGGTTTCCTCTTCATGGGCGCGAACGAAGAACAACTGCAGCTACTCTACGACTCCGGTGTCGACCATGTCTCGTACCTGCTGGTACTCTACTCGCTGGCGTTCTTGCTATACCTGTTTGTACAGATTTTAATATATGTGTACTCCTCGAATACGGTGGAAAAGCAGGCAACTGGCTCGATCGGAATCAGAAGCAGAAATGCCGGCAGGAGGAGACCAGAGCTACCACCGATTGAGACTGGAAGGGATGCGGAGGAGTTCGAGTTGGAGGGACTTATGAGCGATGACGAAGAGAGGTTGGAGAGTGCCTTGACAAGAGTTGGGGAGGCTACTCCGCCTATGAAAGAAGGTAGATCATGATAGATCCACCTACTGCTTACCTTTTTTTACTGTACATGAATGGGGCTCATTTGTGGGCGCCGGGACCTACCGGACTTGCGATGGATTATGGCTCACGATAAGACTTGCTTCTTTTTAGCGGGCTTTTTTTGGGTGGTTTAATTGTAACTGTTGCTGGATTTGAATTTTATTCTATCTGATTGAAACTGTGATTTCCTTATGCCTTTTGTTTCGAGAGTTGAGGGCGTATAGAGCGTGTAATGATAATATTACTAGTATATACCAGGGGGGAATACACATATATCGAAGCGAGATACACTGCGATTCGAGTTTGATTTTACTCAAGATTCAATCCATTTAGTCAAACAAACTTTTAGAATTCATACATCTACTAGTAATACAGGGTATCAAAGTACAGCTATAGGGTATCAAACCAAAAACTAATTCCGAAACGCCTGCTCTTGAGATAAATTATACATCCGAAGAAAAACAAATCATGTATATGTATATACTCGCCTTTTAAACAATATCTTACACCGCCTTTTATACAAAGAAAAAACGACCTTTGTCTTTTTCTCATCTTCTGACAGTCTATTTTTACTTCAGCTTCCCGGTCCCGATATCTTCGATCATTTGAAGTACGATGGGCAGCGCTTCTTCGATCATCAAATCCTTTTCTCTGCTCGGCATCCTCTGTAGGACATAGTCCGCCACCACATTTTTGTCTCTACTCTCCGGCCTTCCTATCCCCAATCCGATCTTATGGATAGTAGTCTTCTGGCCCGCCAAAGTATCTCGAATTGAACTCAGGCCATTATGACCGCCCGCCGAACCATCCTTTTTGTATTTCACCTTCCCAACGGGTTTTTCTAGTTCATCATGGAGGATGACTAATGTCGGATTTGGATTAGATGGGGAGGATTTGAACAGTTTCCAGGCCTTGGATACAGAGGGTCCGGAAACGTTCATGTAAGATGTTGACTGGAAGATTTGGGTTGTGTAGGTTGGGCCTGATGGGCCGGTGGCTGTAGGGCCGCCGTGTGGGCGAGATAGAGAAAGAGAGGTTGTGGCGATGTGGGGGAGGAGAATGTGAGCGGCTGAATGACGGGTTGTGAGAAGATTTCCGGGGTTGCCGATTGAGCAGAGCAAAAGGGAGCGGATTGTAGCCATTTCGGGCTCCGGTTGTGGGAGCGAGATTGAGGAAGAAGAAGAAGAAGCGGAAGATGAAAGGGACGTTGAAGTTGAAGATGAAGTTGAGGTTGAAGATTCTGCGCTAGTGCTTGAGTCGAGGTCTGCAAGTTCTGCGAGTTGTTGTTGCTGTTGGAGTTGTTGGCGGCGCTGCTGTTTCCGCTTGCCTTTGATGCCCATTTTGGCAGAGGTTTTTTGTGTGAATTCGAATTGAGTATCAAAAATTAAAAATTATCGATTAGTTATTACGAGTAGACTGGTAAACGTCTCCTTTTGTAATTATGTGTAGGTAATTATTTAGGTATATAGACAATTATGTATACAGGTAAGTACGGGGTATCTTGATTAAAGAAAATTTTGAAAGAAGCCCTTTCCTGTTATTCTTATAGACCCGAGGAGCCCAGAGCCATGGTACTAAACTCTGTGCTCTTTTGTTCCCTTAATTTCGCTGGAATGATTAATAAGGAAGTGGTGACTCGAACGAATTGGTAAGGCTGTGCGGGCTGACTGGAGGTATGAGTCGTACCTTGGCCCTGACAAAAGAAACCCGCCACGGCGCTGCCGCGAAAACACTTGAAACTTCTTTCAACTTTCCAAGGCAGCGCTCGATCATATTACTAAAAAGTAGGGGTTGAAAAAATGTGAATTAAATTTAGTTTTTGCGACTTTTTTATTCTAAATCTTTTAGTCCGCGAGGCGGTTTTTTGGTTCGGCGTCTAAGCTAAGCTATGTGTGCAACATTGATCTCGGTTGGTTTCCAGCTCTGAGCCAGCATCATTTGCATTATTTGGGAACCTTTGGAATTTGGGTTTACATTTTCAGGTGGCGATATATCTCTTGTTACTCTAATCGATGCATTTTCTATGACGACAGCTGACATATTGTATTACGTGCTGTGCGCTGCGGAATTCATGAAACGATAGAAATCTGACTTGTCGCATCATGCATCATAATTATAAGCTTGATGTTTTACAGTTGGTATGCCAAAAACTCGTGCAGAAGGCTTTTGGGGGGGGGGGGGCAACAACCGCCTCTGCCTGCGCCGCTATCATCCGAAGTTTCGGGACCGTTTTGAATTCTGAATTGCGAAATTCAATATACTCATGATTCATGTTCGTGTATGCATATGTTTTTTTTAAATTTATATTTTTTATTTTGGCGCATTTTAATGATACTATTGTCTTTATTTTTGGACTCTGGTATTCAGTGGCCATGTGTTCAAATCGATTATGATTAAATCGCGATAATGATGATTTCGGTTTGATATCGATATTTATATATCTGGCCGCAGTTACGTTGCGGTCTTAGTCTGTTTGAAGGTGTCCTGGCAGATTTATAGGTGATTAAATATATAGCTGAGTTTGTAAAATTTCAAGCTGACTGCAGTTTATTGTTTCGGCCCTCCTATAAGTCGAACCGCACTTTCTTTCCTTTCTTATTCTTTGCGAAGCCTGTGTCGAAGCTCCCCTCATCGCTGGACCCAGAGAGACTACGCGTGTATTCCGGCGATCCGAAACCTTGAGAGTATGAGCGAGACGTATACATCGAAGGATGAGGGCGCCCTCTGGTTTGCTTTCGTTCCCTATGGAAGCGATCAAATATCGCACCGATAACGCAAAGCGATACCCAAAGGAGGACGAAGAGTATGAGTATTGCGCCCCAGACCTTGCGTGAGAAGGGCGTGCCGGATTTCGATGCGATCGTTTTGGCGAAGGCGTTATAGTTGTTGGCCATTTTCAGATTTGGTTCCAATACAAATTATCAAATATTATATATGGATACTTGAGTACGTATGTGTATATATAATATAATTAGGTGTAAATGAACATAAGGAGGGTTGTTGAGGCCGCGCGCGAGACTAGTTTAAGTAATAGACGTTCCGACCTAATAAGGTTTTGGTAAGGGATGATAGTAAGCGAAGGAGGAGGAGGATGAATCGAGTGAGAAATCCATGATACTGCGCGTTATAGTTAAAGGGTATATCTACTATATATGCATTTCGCCGATTGGATCCGGGCTGTCGAAACTTAAATAGGATAGGGTTCGCGAGGATAGACTCGACGACCCGGGACCGGGCGGAGAAAGACCCGAGGTCTAGATCGCGATTGCGGAGCATTTTGGTATCGTGTTTACTATTTGAGGACTTAACTTGGGTTACAGGAGGGTATAATATTTGTATGCTGAGGAATACCTTTTTAAGACACGTCTCGATATCTAAATTCATTTGGATCTGTACCATATCGAGAGAACATCAATCGAATCGAATTGCATCCGAGACTGGGTACTCGGTTTGGGATGAGTAAGAAGGGAAGAAGAAGCAAGAAAAGTGTTGTGTGGTCACCAGCCACAGAGACAGCTCCAAAGTGTGGCTCAGCGCCAGCCCGCTGATCCAAGCTAAAGCAATCTAAAGACAGCTCCCTTCAATTGAGTAGCCACCAATCTGTCCGGACGGTCTTCAATCCATCATCTCTGTCCCGCATCGAATTTCGGCTCCGGCATCATTATCCTATCGCTACGAACATACCAGCTGCCTAGGCACCTCACACCTTTCGACCGGACGTACAAATTATCGCGGTCCACCAGTCTGTTCTCTGTAGAATCCGAAACCCGACCGATAGACGTGCTCCCAATCTTAGGTTAATTTCCCCTAAACGATCTCAGCCGAAACCTGGGGAAAAGAGGTGGAAAAAGAATTAGATAAACACACACACACCCCTCAATTTCCACCCCGTTCCACCGGGAATGGCAGCCTTACAAAACGGTCTCCCGGAGCGGGACCCCCGTCGCGGCCGTGATCCTTACCAACGGGGCGGTCCTGCTGCTCCAAATGGTGGTGCTTATCCGTCGGGGCCAAGACGACAACAGCCTCCTCCTCTTCCTACTGGTTATGCCGGCCCGGGAATTGATACTAGTCGGAGAGGAGCATATGGAGAGGGTCATATGGAGCCACCGATGACGCCCAGGGGGTATGGGAGCATGAGTGGACAGGGCGGCGGCGCTGGACCTGGTGGCCGTGGTGGACCTGGGGGAGGGTACGAATATGCGGATGTTAGTAATACGGGACGGAGGCCTTCGGAGGCCCCCAAGGACAGATCAAAGTCCAGGAGAAGAGGGGAACCGGCTTACCAGGATATGAATGGAACGGCGGAAGGAGTTGCTAGGTTAGCTGGATTAGCTGGTACGCCCTACGATCCGGAGGCTCTATGAACCTCAGATTTGGAAAGTGGGAGAAATGCTGATTGCTGAGGGACTAGATGTTTTGGAAACAATACGAAGGGACTGGGACTTTATGACAAAGGAGGACTGTATACCGGTACAAATCGCTTTGCAGCTTAATGACCCGAGCTCTCTCGGCAAAGCGAATCGCCTTCGCGATTTTAGGGTCATCAAAAAGAATCTTGAAGGCGCCTTGCAAGCTGTCGTCAATGGTGGGTACCCCAGCTTTGGTCTACTTACATTATTGGGGTTACTAACAATAGTGTTTAGAATACCATCAGGGATTTAACAGTTCAATCGGTACATATCACAGCATAATGCGGCATATCGGTACATCAGCAGCCAAAGTGCAGGATCTAAAACAGAGAGTCTCGAGTGCTAAGAAAGACTTAACATCTGAGAAGCCCGAGGTCAAGAACTTAGCTGTCGAAAGTCAAATATATGAGAGCATGCTTCAGACACTCTCACAAATGTAAGGTTGGCCATAAAACTTGGTACGAGCGATGCTAACAGTTTTGAAAAATAGTGAACACCTTCGCGATGTCCCCGAGAAACTGGATTTAAGGATGGGAGAAAAGCGCTTCTTGACTGCTGTCGATATTCTTATGGAGGGTCTGAAGAACAGCAATAAGCCGGACTTGAAGGGCATAGGAGCGCTGCAAGATCTTCGAAGAGGCCTATTGAACCAGGAAACTTCACTGGCTGAAATTCTGGTTGAGGAGCTACACTCACATCTTTACCTGAAGTCGCCATACTGTGACGGCAGATGGAAGTCATACTCGAACCAGAAGGACAACAAGACCTCGGACCAGTTGCTCGGAGGCGACGTTATTCCACAAGCAACGGTTACCAAGCGGACACTCGATATATTCCTGGAGACGGAGGATCTTACGAAAGAGATGGTGGAAGACGCTTCAAAGAATATCGAAGCCGAAAGTTTACATTATATTCGTCTACTCATCGAATCTCTTCACAAACTTGGCCGGCTTCCGGCAGCTCTGGAACAGATTTCTCAGAGACTACCAGTCGAACTTAACAAAGTTGTTGAGAAGACGAACCTCGAGGTTGATTCCAGGCATCCCGCGTCCTTCCGTGGACTTTCTAATCTGAAGGACGGCAAAGCTATCGATGCTGTACTATCCGAAAAGGACGAGAGGGTGGAGGTACTCAACGATCTTTTGTATACGCTATTTTCGAAATTCGAAGCGATTTTGGAAGGCCATAGGGTTGTACATGATGTTGTGAAGGCTATCAGCAAACGTGGTTGGTCTAAGGATAATACAACGACACTTTCCGGTGGATTTATGGAGATCTGGAAGTTGCTACAAAGTGAAACACGGTCTCTCTTACACGACTATATCACAGCGAATGAAAGCAGGACCGCAAATTCGAACGCCCCCAAGGCGGCACAGAATTCCGTCAATAACATCCTGGCCGCCAACTCGGCCAATCAGAAGAAGAGGGTAAGTCCAGGTTATCTCCATTTATACGTGAGTCAGTGCTAACTTCTGGCAGCGGATGTTCAAATTTGGTGGACCTGAGAGCACAGACGCAGTGATTAAGTCGAATCAAGACGACCTGGAGGCTATACTCAAGGCAAATGTACCTGGACTTGTACAGGACTCCGCGGTTCCTACTATTAGGGAGGCCGAGGAAACACAGATCAGCGATGGGTCGGCTACGGGCAGGAAACTGCTCGTCGAATCAACGGTCTTTAATATGGGCCACTTGCTTTCACCCTCGCTGCAATTCTTGAAGAATGTCAAGGATATCGTCCCTCCAGGGTAGGACCCCGTACCATCATACATTGCATAAATAGCTTGCTAATACCGAAGTAGATTGGGTGTCGCGCCTAGTACATTCACATCCTTCCTGGATGACTTCCTTGTTAACGTCTTCCTGCCACAACTTGAGGATACGCTACGTGAGCTCGCTGCGCAGACAACAGGAGAGCTCGATGCTTTCCGACAAGATACGCAGTGGAAGAACGTCGCACAGCGTCCAGTCATGAAAGGAACATCTGGATTCTTGAGTCTCATTACGGCGATCTGTCGCATGCTCGATAGTTTACCGCATGACCAGTCGTTCAGCCAATTGATTGTGGACTTGCTTACAGATTATTATGAGAAGTGCCATGCCTTTTTTAGGAGTAAGTTTGGAAAATTTTGAGCTATTCTCAACTTTACTAACTTTCATCGATAGCACTTGTCCAAAAGGATGCCACCACACTGAAGAAGAGTGCCCTCTGGGTACTCCCAGGCGAATTGGAATCTACAATGCGTGAAATGTGGTCCGACCCCACCGTATTTCACGACTTCCTCGAGAAAGAAACACTTGTCTATGCCAAACTTAAAGGTGTCGATGGCGTTAAAGCTGACGACATCATTTCCGACCGCAAAACAATATACACTCTTTGTATTCTCTACAACAGTATGGATTGGTTTTCTCGCAAATTGAAGAAACTCCGCCAAGTGACCGACATCGAGGACCCAAGCAAGGACGAACGAACTCGGAATCGGCGGTGGAATAATCTCAATTCTCAACTTGCGAGGGATTCGGCTTCACCTGTTTTCCTACCTCTAACGAAAGATTTGGCAGAAGCGTTCGATGGCGTTGTTAATACCTACGCGGAGCTGACGAATACCATCCTGTTCACATTGAGAGCCGAGGCAAGGACTCATGCAGCACATTATATTGACCTTGCAGTCGAGAAGACTTCATGGGTTCTGGAAAATGAGGCTCCTGAGGCTGACCCTCAGATCTTGACTTTGAATACCGAGCTTGTTTGGTTCGACCAGGATGTCACCAGCTTGCTAAGATTCGAAGAGCAGAGATTTATTAAGGCAGGACTAGGTACATATCTTGACCATCTGCTTATACGTAGCTGTGGTAAGATTAAGCAAATTAATCGGAAGGGTGTGGATAAGATGTTGTTGAACATCCTTGTTTTGCAACAAAACTTGAGAAACTTAGTGTTGGAAGATGGTGTTGTAGGTGATGGAAGAGATGAACAAAATAAGAAGGTCGTAGCCTTGAAGAGGAGCGACGACTTTTGGAAGTTTTTCAATACAGGACCAGAGGTGAGTCTATTTTCCTTACCTTGCGTGATGGGTAGATCTGTCGGAGTACTAATGTGGTTCTTACGGGATACAGGATATTCTCCAGCGAGCTAAGGACAAGACATTGCCTTATACTTACGACGAGGTGAAGGAGCTAGTCACTTTGTTGCATTCAGAGACCTTCAAGACGGGAAACAGAGGTGGCTCGACGGTTGCGGCTCGACGGAGTTTGAACGATCACTTAATTCAGTTGAGTGAGTTGATGTGGGATAATTAGTTCTACTTCATACCTAGATATTTGCTATGGCACCACTGGGGGGCAATTGGTGGCGTGGGATTTTGGGAATTGTGGTGTATGATATATGTGGTTTCTAGTCTTTTTGGTTTTCCCCCTCTTATTCTCCTTGTATGAACTCCTTATGTCGGCGGTCTTACCGACCCCTCTTATTTCGTCTTCTAGCCCTAACTTTCCCATTTCGTTGTTTTCTCTTTAGCCATGGGAGAAGCCCATTTTTCTGTTGTGTGTATGTCGGTTAGCAGGCATGTATGTCTATGTCCTTACAATACTATAATGTGGCCATGGTCGGGGTTGTGGTCTCGAATTATTATCACTGTGACGAAGGGCCTACCTCTGATGATAAAGCTCTAACGAAGAAATGGCGAACATTTTCTCAGAATTGCTTTCGTTTCGTAGATTAGACAGGTGGTGCACGAAACTCTACAAGATAGAAATAAGATTTATGAGATACTAGTATCCGTGGCTTTTTTTTTTTTTTTTTTTTTTTTGGCAATTCTGGACTGTAGCGCACATGATGTTTTCGATCTATTTGGGGTTTATGTAGACTCCATAGCAGCTCCATGTAAATCGTATGCAATATTGGCGCCTCCGTGAATAAAAAAAAAAGAAAGCCAACAAAAGAGTTCCTGTGTAGTACTATAATGTCTATTTTCTTACAATAAATATAGTACGTAGTATACTCGATCGGTTGCCGAAAATAGACAAGAGAGGGGCTTAATAAGGTGCTGTCTCCCTCTTCAACCATTTCAAGGCCTTTTCGTCGCCCTCCAAAAGCGGGCTAGTCTTCTCGAAGACTTCTTTGTGGTAATCGTTCAAATATTTCTTTTCGGCTTCAGTGAGAAGGCTGACGTCGGTGAGGCTGCGACACATGGGAACCATGGTGACGGTTTCAAAACCCCAATATGGCTTTTCGCCAAATTGGTGCGTCGTCTTCTTCGGGACTACTAAGATGATATCTAAAGGTAGTGGTTAGTAAAGTGACCGATGAAAAGAAGAAAAGGGTTCGAAAGACAAAAGTACATACTTTCAGTTCGGATACCGAACTGGCCGTCCTCGTAATACCCAGGCTCGTTCGACAATACGTTACCAAGTTCCAGCGCAACCTCAGAATATTGAATTCTAGTGCCAATACCCTGAGGTCCTTCGTGCACATTCAAGAAAGATCCAACGCCATGACCGGTTCCATGTCTATAATCAAGTCCCTCTGACCAAAGGAATTGACGGGCTAGAGGGTCTAGTTGATAGCCGGTGATACCCTTGGGGAAAGTGGCCTGTCCAAGAGCGATGTTGCCTTTGAGGACAAGTGTGTACGCTTTGATTTCCATTGGTGTTGGGGTTCCAAAATGCAGTGTTCGGGTGGTATCCGTTGTTCCATCATAGAATTGGGCGCCAGAGTCCTAGTGATGTTAGGCGAAATGTCTTTATATTCGATCCTGGTAAGGAAGGGGTTAACTTACGCAGAGGTAAATGGCATTGCGGTCAACTTTAGCGGCTGTAGGACGCTCAGGGTGGTAGTGAATGACAGCTGCGTTTGCGCCTGTCGAAGAAATCGTACCAAACGAAAGGCCAACGAAGTTTTCCTTTGATCTACAATGAACTGTTAGGGCTAGACTTCAGGTACACGGTGGACAAATTATAACTTACTTTCGGAACTCTTCAAGCTTATCAGCTGCATCAACTTCATCAAGTTCAACGTCGTTATGGAGTTGTTCCTCGAGCCATGCGAAGTACCTGGATGACTGTTAGTGCCGTTTTACTTTTTATATCGCGAAATTGAGTCTCTAAACGTACTGGATTAAAGCAGAGCCATCGCGAATATGGCATTGCCTCATTCCCTCTAACTCTGTCTCATTTTTGACTGCCTTCGCGACAGTCACTGGAGACCGGACCTCCTCCAGTCGCTTTTCTCCAAGAGCCTGTGCAAGCGCCCAACTGGCATTCGCTGGAAATAAGAACTTCTGGGGTTCTGCTGCATTTTCATCAACGGTGTTCTCGCTAAGAGCCGTGAGATTGCTAAGAACCTGTTCATAGTCAACGATCTGGACATGCTCGCCAAGGTGGGCTTCTAGCTCAGAGCTTCTTTGTTTCGGGTTAATGAAGAGAGTGGTGGTAGTTGGTGTGACAGTGGCATAGCAGAAGAAAACTGGGTTGAATGGGATGCTAAAGGCTCCGTTAGAATACAACTATATGGTTTTTTAGTCCTCTTGAAAGACGCTTAAGATACGTACTCGCTGCCTAGTCATTGTCTACTCGTTAGTCCCCTCTTGTGCGAATTATGAATATTGAAAAACTAACCTCTGATGTTGAACAACCACATTATTTCATCCAGGCCTGTCAAAACCAAGCCATGTCTCTTCTGTTTCGTCAACTCTTTCCTCAAATCTTCGATTTTCTCGACAAAGTCCTTCCCAGCAAACTTCTTATCAAGGATAATAACAGGCTCAGCTGGTCGGGGCGGTCGGTCAGAGCCCCAAACTTTGTCGACAAGGTTTTCGGTCATGCCAATGAGGTCTCCACCACCCTTTTTCTGGATCTTCGTCTTCAAAGACTTGGAAAAAGCTATGAGGCTGTCAGTATTCGATACAACTTCAGGATTAGTCTGCCCTGGAATAGGTACACACCATAAGTAAGAAGGGAGGCATCGACACCAACGTTCTTGCCTCCCACTGCCTCAGTGGCGACCCATTCGCTCCAAGTTGGGACATCGGCCAGCCCCTGTTTCAATAGGGTCCAATTGCTATCAAGCTGCTGCTCGGCCTGGCTGAAATATCTACCATCTGTCGATAGGGCGGCCTTATCTTCGGTGATTAAGGCCCAACCAGCAGAGCCGGTGAAACCAGAGATATAGGCTCGACGACCGTCGCATGGCGAAGTATATTCGGACTGGTGAGCATCCTCAGATGGTACAACTGTTAAATTTAAATGTTGATATCAGCATACTGACAATCTCGGTCGTGATCTAGATGGTGAAACGTTGGAAGAATTGACTTACTGTAGACATCAATTTTGTTGTCCTTCATCAAAGCCCGGAGGGCAGTGAGTCGGCTTGTTGTATTGACCATCGTGTGCTGTGACGTATCTGTAGATGCAGGAGTGGAGAGCAGTCGCCGTCCAAGGCTGAGCAATTGCAGAGAACTTGGTGGCTTCGGCTGTCCGTGGGATAAAACGGCTAGCAGATTTCTTGGTGACGGGGTTTGACGGCCGTTTCTGGTTTTGAGAGAGAAGTAGCGTCGGGGGATACAAAGGCTTGATCGTGTCGCTGGGTGGGCACACGACAAGGCAGGTCTGATGCTGTTGCTGGCTCTAGCTCGCGTCGGCAAAGACCGAAGAATGCAAATGGCGGCGCTTTGCATAAGACTCAAGACTCAAGACTCGATTATGGGAGAACTGGATAAGGGTCTTTGTGGGGTCTTATTATATGTCTTGGGGCTGGGCACCTGACCGCTGTCCTACTGCGGCAGCTGCAGAACTCGGATGCAATGCTGGCTTTGAATTTATTCTGTGATATGCAAGATCGGACGACACAGGCGCTTAATTAAAGAGGGAAGTGGACTCTGGAAATCGTTCAGATGCATATGTGTCCTGCGGTGTACACGTACCCCCACTGCTCTGTAGAATAAGATATTAATAAACTGTCCTCGATGCTAATTTAGGAGAGACCCCCGACTACTCAAATTCAGATTTCATCGTTCTAAAGGACGTACATATACATGTCAAGATCAGGATTCTAATTATAAGCTACCGATATAATCGATATGAGGATAGGCCTTCGATTCGGCTGTATGCTAGGTAGGTTACTTATGAAAATACCGCAAGCATCTGAACGGACTGCGCACTGCCGGCTGCCTCGAGCAATGGGGAATGTGCTTAATTAATTAGTAATGGATATACTATTGCGACATTCTGGTGCAGAGTTTTGAGGCTGCTCAGGCACCTTCCTGATATCTCCACAGCTTAGTCACCCTTGCCAGTTCAGAGTTCGTCAATTGAATGTAATGTAATGTGGGGTGGGGTGTCAACTATATAATTCTGGATAGAGCGGCCCCGGGTCTCGGCTAAGCTCGGGCCAGCCCCTCACCCGGGGAGTTTAGTCTATCCCCGAGGGCAATAAATTCCCGGGATTGGTTACCGGATACTCCAGGCCGGACTCGGAAATGCAACAGCTTGGGCCTTCCGTCAACACGTATTTAAACCCTAACGCTAGGAACTCCTCGGCATTTCTTGACTCATACTACATCTATCCTTGATCTCTCCGTTATCGCCTCTTCTATAAATTGATAGATCTCTTTGTTTTTGAATATACATTATAGGTAGCAGTCCGATACTACATAAAATAGCTCGACAGTATCGATAGCTTGACGCCAATTGCCAGTCCCTCAAGATGTCCGCTCCAAACCCCCTCCTCAGTGACAATGTCCCTTCTAATATCCTCTCCCTTCTTGACCGCCTTCATGAGGAATCTCTCAACCAGGAGTCCATTATCACTAGAGCTGACTACGCAGCTCCGGTCATTCATTCAAATATGAAGGACAAGTTCATAGCGCTGGAGCAAGACAAGTGCCATTTCATGTATCAGATTATCAAGTCCATTGGCGGAAAAAACATCGTAGAGGCAGGAACCTCGTACGGTGTCAGCACCATTTATCTTGCCTTGGCCGTGGCAGCGAATATCAAGGCAACTGGAGGCGCCGGTATAGTCATCGGAACAGAACATGAGGTAGAGAAGGCAGCTAAAGCGAAGGAATACTGGGCAGAATGTGGGGATGTAGTGAGTGGGGTTATTGATCTACGGGTGGGCGATCTGAGAGAGACGCTGAAGGAAGCGTTGCCCGATACTATCGACCTTTTGCTGCTAGATAGTAAGTATCCTCTTTAATCTTGCATGCTGCGTTTAGTTATTTATGGTCAAATCTTTGGGCCTTCATCGTGCTAACAAATGGGTATAGTCTGGACCCCAATGGCACTTCCAACGCTCAAATTGGTTCAGCCAAACTTCAGGGCGGGGTCGGTGGTCATTGCAGATAATACGATTGCAAGCGCTGCCGAGTATAAAGAGCTGCTAGACTACATTCGAGCGCCAGGTAGCGGTTTCACCAGTCTTACCCTGCCTTACAATAAGGGGTTGGAGATGTGTGTCTATTCTCCACAGTAGTGGATAAGATATCCTATTCCTTCTAGATATATAGCATCAGCTAGAATGTAGATATTCCATCTTGAAGTTATATTACGACAAAAGGCCGACGCTTTGCCGGCAATATGCTACTTAAAAAAAAAATCAAAATACTTGATAGAATGAGCAGGCCAATCCTGATTGTGAGAGCAGGTTGTGGTAGTACGCATTGGCCGAGTTTTAACTCGTGTGCGGAAGAGTGGGCCAAGGTCATTAATTACGTACACCGAAAGATCCAGTCAAAAGAGTTGGTCGATTCTGGCAACATCGTATCAAAACTACCGTGCTAACTAAAACATAGGGAGCTAGTGCAACAGAATTCTAGAAGATCTAGGGTGGTAAGGATAGGTGTTTCGGGAACCGTTCAACGTGTTCATATCTCGTTGGGATCTATGGTAATTTCTCCATATCTAAAAGTGACGATACCGATTCTTGTTCTGAGAAGGGCCACCCTGAATGTACGCCCGTAAGTAGCGATTGGCAGGTGGGCTCTTGGGCATTCATACTGGTAAAAATACGACAGAGTCAACTTGATGCTGAGCATTAGTGATAAAGTCAAGGGCGTGCAGATACGGGAGATAGGTATATCTCTAGCAATTAGCTAGAGGCGTCATTCATTAGGGAAAATAGTAGTGCACGATGTAATGGATCTTGTAGCTCCTATAAACAGCTCTAGACACCATCTAGATTTCATGACACCTTCACATCAACATCGTCAGATCGCGGCATTGAACTCCAGCTCTTTCTAATACCCCTCTCTCATCGCCATTGTTATCACCATCACTATCGCCATCGTTATCATTGTCAAAGATGTCAGAGATTCCGCAAAATCATCAGGCCAGTGAGCCTATTCGTGATGAAGAAGGAACTCCTTCTACCCAAGCTTCCCCTAGGAGAAATCTGCTGGGTGTCAACGAAGTATCAGCTATCATCTCTTCTCCCCATACACCTTCTCCAGACACCTACAGATCAAAAGCTTCAAGCTTTTCAATTCTCTCCTTCGGCTCCCCTCGCCGTTCGGCATTGTCACCTAATACTTTCAATCAAAATTCCGTTTCGTATCACCAGGCATCCTCTGGAGCTTCTCGTCCTACCACTCAGCTTTCTCCAGACACTTTCGAAAACCCAATCCGGGGAGTGTCTCCTGCTTCTATCCTTTCGGAATCCGGAGAGCCATCGATTGATCAGAAGGAGAACCAGAAGGTCAGTCCGGAATTGAAGAAACAGCTCGAGAGTTTCATCACTCCTGCTCCTAGAGCAGCTTCTCAGACTTCAGGATCACCTAGTCTTTCGAAAGGCAGCAAGTTTGGTGGCTGGGCGATTGGGAAATCCTCGATTGCCCTTCGGCCAACTGAGCCCGTCGCGAGTGTCCTTACTACACAGCTCTGGGACCCTCCAGAAGACGCACCACAAGGATCTCCAGAGGACTCTGGTGACGACCGAGTCCCTACACCACTCTCGATGTCTAGGTACCAATCTGAGTACGTTTCGTTCCCCCCGTTCGAGTCATATCCAAAGACTCCACGCCCGGGTCTGCGGTCCAGATGCAGTGATAAGTCATGGCATCTGCTCCAGAAGCTCAAGGGGAAGATCGTAGAGATGCATAACGCTGGATTACAATCCAGTCGTTCAAGTAGCCGAAACTCGATTTCTAGCCGAAAATCAAGATCGCCAGCAGGGCCACATGGAGATGGCCAACAATCGCACACGCGACGAGGATCCGAGGGTGGTGGTGGCAGTCGAAATACCCTCGAATCGGGACCATCGTCTCGTTCGAGACTCAAGGCAGCCACTGTTAGTGGTGGAACTTTGAGATCTTCTGCCCCAAACCTGAAGACAGTTTCAACTGCAGGGCTAAGCTCAACGGCCAATGATCCAAAAGTTGGGCCTCAAACTCACAAGGCTACAATTGTCGCTGTGACCCCGGAAACGAGCCCACAGAGGCCCCAGAAATCTCCAGAGTCACCAAGGGGGACATCGGGTCTTCCTGGTCTTTCACGCCCTCTCGAGTTTGCGTCTTCCCTTTTCCAAAGCTTAGTCACCATTGCCGCCGGTGATAGCCCAAGGTCAAATCCAATCTCCCCAGGTCGTGGGAGCCCATCTGAAACCAATATTCCCAAGTCTCAATCGAAGAGCTCAGCCCAAACGAAGTCTCAGAGCAAAGGAAAAGGCAAAGCCCCTGAAGGCATCAATGAGGATTCCAGCGAGGATGAAATGAGTTTCATGGAATACATCAAGAGGTTCTCGGATTCCTCCCCAACGGGGCCTTCAAAGCGACCACCACCACCCCTCTCAACAACTAGCTGGGATGTATCAACTGAGGAAGCCAACCCGGAGCCATCCACTATAGTCAAGCAAGCTATCCCTAGAAATGTCACTTTCAAAGATCAAACCAATGAAGATATCGGACGTGTCATGATTCCCATGTCTCCAATACTAGAGGTCGAGACCATCAGCAATTTTCCGCCTGAAATTGCCCCCAACCTTGATCCTGCCAAAACCCCGATAATATATACGAGGGAGGATTACGATACTATGAATACTTACTTTTACAATGTCCAAAAAAAGCTATTAAGGAAGAAATGGCCATTCTTGCGCGATAATGAGATCAAATACCTCATTGACAATAAGTGGCTTGATATGGAATGGGAGGATTTGGAGGATTGGGCTCAAGAGAGTGCTCAGCATGTTGATGATGAAGACTACGTCGAACGAGATCTTTTTGAGGATTTGGCTTTGGTTGACCCTCGAGGGCCTGATGCCCCTAAACAGAGATCGGATGTTAACTAGTAATAGTAACTAGTCTATACGTTTTATATGCTGATTGAGACTCTATTTAACTAGCTTTCCAAGTGTTTGCTGTCGCGGTCTTGGCTTTCTCTTACACAAATTAATTACATTGTAGTTTAACGCCGAGCGATTTAAATAGCTCCCATGAATAATCCAAACTTATTTCCTTCCCTGAAGTTCCACTCAGGTTAAATTAATGATCTGAATCGGTCTTGGAGGCCCAGACACACACAAAGTCGAGATCTCAATATTGTTCTGTTCTCATTAGTCGTCTAATCCGACGAGATACTCTACCCTCTCTAGGGTTCCATAACCCCTGACCAGCAGGGTATTTACAGCCCGCTTGTTATCATTTTCCCGCTCCCGTTTGGATTTCTGAATACGCGGAGCTCAAAGATACTGTCCCCAAGTCTTTCGACGCCTGCTATTAACATTAGCTTGGGAGCAGTTCTAAAGATTTCCTCCGCGTGCTGAAGGAATGCCTGTCGGAGGTCGGGCCTTTGAACAAAGCTCTGTTCGGGGGGGACTTGGTGGACACACTCAAACCACAACATGAGCATGTTTGGGAAAGGGAACTCAGTATCCAGATCTGGATCTGGGTCATTCACGCCCCTCATCTTGTTCTAAATTTCAATCGTTAGTAGCTTTTTAGAACTCTTTTTTATGATGTATGTAGGATTGCAAGTTTAACTTACGACAACGAATTCGGCGTCGGCGTATGTGAAGATTCTACCGAAAGCCACTGTTCTCGGGTTCATAGCGGCTTCAAGCGCTGGGGTATAGATGGAAGTATCCATACCCTCGCGCACCACCCATTGGATGTGTTCAAGCCTTCGCGAACCGAAAGGCTTGAGACTTATTATTTGGCCCCGCCTTAAATAGGGGATGACGCGTATACTGTCTAAATTCCCGCAATGTCCAGTAAAGACCTGCTGGATAGTGCTCACTGAGCTATCCATAGACGAGCGTTTAATGCAAATGCTGAGTTCGGTCAAGCGTGCGCCGGATCGAAACGCATTGGCTGCTTTTAGCATATCTATCGCTTTGGTAGCGTGGTAGACAGTTCGGGATTCGTAGGCTGCCATTGGGTGGCGTAGTTCGCAGATGTCGAGCGTGAGATGAGATAATCTGTCTTTTGTTGATAAGAAGTAGCGTAGGAGAGCGGCAACTTCGACGGGTGATACTTGAGCGTCGAAATAAATTGTCAACGCGGTGAGACCATTCATACTGTTGAAGATTTCGTAGGGATCTATGAATTTCTCCTCTTCGCGAACGGGATCCACTTTATCTGGTACGTGAATGACCAATTCCCTATGCCGAGCGTATGTGCATTAGATTTTCAGGCTCTATCAAACAAAAAAGAAAAAAAGGAAGTATTTATGGGTCACTAGAGTTGATGGCGCTACGAATTTGCTTACCTCACCATATGACCCACAATCTTGAGGGTCTCGTTCAGTGGCCGTGCTACGATCGGATATCTCACCATGGCATATTTATATGTCACCGGTAGAGCAATTGACATACCCCTGGCGCAGGTAGCGCCAAATCTCATTCTGTCCATATTAGACAGAATTTCCTGATCTAAGATCTTGGAGAGAATCTCAACGGGTAGGCTCATCAAATTTCTTGAAGATGGCGAAACCGGATCGAGGGTTCTTGGGTCCTTGCTCTCGAACAACCTGTTCCAGAATTTAAAGCCTTTCATCCCAGCTTGGGTCAGTAGTCGGCTTAGCCAGCCGTTGCCGGAATCTTGTTCCATATCAACCCATCCGTCGATCAGTCGTGAACGGCGACTGAGATCTCGAGCCTGGGGCCCTTCAGGGCACTCTTTGTAAACTCCGGGCAACAACCGGCGTATAAACTCCATTGTTTTCTTGTAATCCTTGAGTAGTGGTACCAAGGTTTCTGAAGCAGGTATATCGAATAATAGAAGGTCAAAAATCTCTAGATCCGGATCAAAATGCGGTTCGGGATTCGAAAATGTGAATGGTAGAAAGACGCCATTCTCCGATGATGATTCTGGGTTTTCTCCTTCTCCTTCTCCTTCTTCCCCTACATCTTCTAGATTAGGCATATTTGTCTGAATACTATGAACTTGTTGCATAAGTGAAGAGTTCGCAATCTTCACTCGTTGTAACAGTCCCTCAATGTTGAAAATCGTTTCAGCGCCTGCCTGTATTATACATTGTTGCATTTTGCGTGTTGTCGACAACCCCTGGTCGCCTTGGTCCAGTGTAACACTACTGCTCAACAGGGAGGCGGAGCCTTGGCAGGGTTGGCCCGGAAGTGCAGTGGAAGAATCCATGGTAGCGGTACTATAGCTTTCTGCTGGTAAAAAACCCGGGGCTGCTTGTGAGTTCTAAGTTATTTTCCTCCTCGCAGTTGAGCAACTGTCGTACGATCAGTATTAGATTAATACGGTAACTGCTCTGGTCTTTCTCTGTTGGATGTTTATTAATCTGATGAATCTATATCAGCTATTATATTTGTACTAAGATCCTGTTCCGAAGCCCAGCAACTCCCGGCCCCACATTCGCTGTCCAGAAGGTCAGCTTTCGTCATCCAGCGTTCCTTGGTATACCCGAATTAACGGTGAAATGATCGCTCGTACGTCAAGCCGCAAGAGGAATTACTAAATTTATGCAAAGCTCTACAGCCTTGATTTGATTCCGATGCTGACCACCACCCCTGTTCTGTCCAACTTGATGGGATTTTAGTGATCTCCAATCGGGGTTAGCTATCGGCAATATGTGTAACACAACTTTGCCGATTCCGACTGAACTTGTTTTCAATATCCTTGAGCGTTGTGGTCGGCATGATGTATATAACTTTGCCTTGACCTCGAAGGCGAATTATGACGCTTCCGTGCACATTCTTTACAGACATATCGACCTTATTGTAGCCATCAAATCAGGCGCATTGAAAAGACACGAAAACCAGGGTGTTTACGATTTCGTCCGGTAAGTACTTCGTTGTCCCCTCTTTTATGACTAAAATATTAGCTCGAACGGGGTTTTTCCTGAGAATAAACCCATGCGTTTTTAGTATTGTAGACCTGCCGATTGGGTTTTCTTCGCCAGAGTTTTTTACCGACCCTGAAACGCCTTATCCAGTGGCCGTTGTTCAAAACGAGTTACAAAGATTCAAAAATATCCGAGAACTACACTTATTAATCGCTGAAGAAAAATATGGTCTGGATTGTCCGACAGCTAGAATTCTTCTTTATGTCTTCACGAGATATATATCTCGGTTATCTACTCTATTCCTCGAAATATACGGCTCTGAAGCCCTCCGGCTAGAATTGGAGAACTTTTTCGGGGAGCTTGGAGGCTCAGTATCGGAGTTCTCACGGCAGCATGATAAACTCAAAACGATAAAAATATGGATCACGCATTCCCTCCCGAAAAGACTCCTGCTGAGTATCTCGCCGCTTTTTTCGCGTTTTGTCACTGGAGTTGAAAGAATTGAGCTCCGTTCACGGTCTAATCTTGAGGTTGATCTGTCCCCGGATCAGTGGATGCCGGATAGTTTTTTTATTTATGATCTTTTTGAGTCCAAGAGTGTCAAGTTTGCGGCTATAGAGGATAAATTTTCAGATCCCTCGGTAAGACCTTTCAAGTATATCAGAAAGGCTTGGCCGAATCTGGTGGAATTAGAACTTGATCTCGGAGTAAATCACCGCGCTGTAAGTCGTGCTACTCCATACCTATGGATAGCTATATTTGAAACCCCCCCCTTTTTTTTAGAGAACAAGCTTATGGTGTCCCCCAATATAATTTATAATTGAATGTTAGCTAATACTTGGTCTATGCGTGTCTAACCTGTCCTTCAATAGGAACACTACGCTGATATTACGTCGCTAGAGCATATTCAAAAGCTCGAACTGATGTACCCATACTACTCCTGGACCTCCGAGGTGCAAGAAAACATGGCCGAGGAAGCGCGGCAAATTGCAAAAGTTATCTGCTTAGGCATCCCTACTCTCCAGGAGATATCGATGAAGTACATGGGAGGGGATGGTTCCAAGTCACAAACCGCGGTGTTCGACTGCATTCACACGGAAGCAGCACCACCTGAAGGTGCGGAGCCAATCGAGAACATAGAGCTCGAGTTGAAAGAGCTGTGGAACATGATGGGAGATTATCATGATACCATTATGCTGATGAGATTGATGCGGAATCTGGGTTACGACAGAATAGTCACACCGAGGATTGCGAGATACGTTCTTATTGATGAGTTGAAGCTAGACGGGCTTAAGTTTCCTCAGGGAAATCCTTATGACCATTCGTACCTTAAGCATGACAGATTTTTGGGAGACTTTTAGGTTGTTGGGGTAGGCCCCGTCAGGCTCACTTTTCTGTGATATGGAAAAATGGCAGACGTTTTGTTTCGCGATTTATGGCCAGTCTGAAGACCAACGATGTATGGCCCTAACACGTTAACCATGTTTCCAATTCATCTAGATATAATCTATCTTCTTCGTATTCGATTTTTCACGCTCTTTTTCAGTTCAGATATTATAATATATAAGAGTGAGTGAAGGGTCTGAGTGCGTGAGGCCCTCAGCCAAGGTCTTGCAAGACCTTGTGGCTGGAGGACCGGAAAAAAATGCAACACGTCCCTGTGTTGGTGTCTGGTGAATTCGTGTAAGGATAACCGATGAGACGACGTGTATGAGGCTGTTTCTAAAGCACTCAAAGGGACTCGTGGAGGCTACACTTCATATATCTATACCGATAACGTTGTAACCGGTAGAGTCGTCATGGTGGTTCTGTGGAGTCTATCAAATCACGATATTTTTGCCTGTCGCGACCCACCTAAAAAACATGACACCACAACTGATCCCACCGGGGCAATTCCTCTTACTAGCCATCTTTCTCTGGTTATCGTGCTGTGATATCGCATTCGCCAGACGAAAAGCGCCTACACCTACGGATCTAGACAAAGACCAAAACCCACCATGGTACGAACCCTCGGATTTCAATATGACGTTCGACGATTGGGAAAGGTTTATTAACCCCCCCAAGAACTACAACTTCCTCGAGGACCCTGCGTGGTATCTTATACACAGCGGGTACCTTCTCCGAGATTTCTCCAGACAGCAAGAGATGATGGCTCTGTACCTCGCAAATATTACGGCCGATAAGACGTGGTATGATTTTGGAACGCAGTATTTCAAGATCATTGCGCCGTTGACTACGGAGTGGTATCCAATTGACTCCCCAGAGGATGGTTTCCCGCAGAATAAGCAGGAGGACTGCGTTGTTTCTGGGAAGAAGCTTAAGAATATGTACAAGGAAAAAGTGGAGACTCATCCACATGTCGACGTTCCTCCTGGCATTATGGACTGCGGGGGTCCGATGGATAGCTCTGCGGAAGTGGACGAACCTCGGAAGGGAGGCAGTATTTTTGACCCTCCGAAGTGGTTATTCCGGTTTCCGGACCAGAAATACCTTGCGTTTCCGAGAGATTCTATAACCGTACGTTCCATGCTGGGGAATCTTGTCAGTGGTACGCCTGTACGTCATAATGGTAAGTTTGTATTAGCGGTTTCTGAGGAGGTGTTCTTGAAAAGTTGGCATACTATACTCATAGCCATCGGTGAACTTGCGGCGTTTATGATACAGATAAATGAGAAAATTGCGAATAGGGTGATTAAGCCCCGGATGTGGCCACCAGGGATGAATCCAATAGTTGATCTCCGGCCGCACCAGACGCGACTATTTCGAAGGGAAAAGATAGGCTACGAAGACTATTTTAACATGAAGTTCGGAGGAACGTTATCACAGACGCTGGATCACCTTGAAGATCCAGATTGGATTAACCTCGCAGCAGCTTTGTACCGTGCTGGGGAGGTGGGCGGGATAGATTTGCCCGTCGCATACGTCAATGTTGTTAATATAGTCTATCGGGGCGTACTCCCCCTGATGATGGATATGATGGCAGATCTGGCAGTGAAACTGAATGATCTATCAGAGAAGTACTGGGAACGGCCGGAGGGGGAGCCGATACCTGAAAAATATCGGGGAAAGCCGCATCTGATTTATAGTTGGGGATTCCCCAGGTATTTGGGTTTTAACCCAACAGGCGGCACCTTGAGAAAGTGGCCCGAATGGTCGGAATTTGACTACAGGATTGAGCCTTGGCCCTTGACGCAGGAGGAAATACCGGAGGGCTTACAGAAGGTGATGTTTGAGAGTAGGATCGAGGAAGGTTTCAATTTTCCGAATCCCTTCCCGTGGAAGGGGACCGTGTCACAGTCCACTCCCCAACGGAGCGGGTCTACAATATTCCTACCCTGATCGTGCTTTTGGGGTATTTATCCACTCCGTTGAGGCTGGCTTACAAGACCAGGTATATACACAAATTGGGTACCTATCTGTTAACCAGCCCTCGGTTTCTATCACCTATGAACTCAACCCGCTCGATTGATCAAATATGTAGCATCTGCAGTCGACGGGTACTACGAAAAGTTATATGTATAATACTATCAAATCTACTGCAGCGCAATTTAATCTAACCTGTTGTTTCAAGATTATCATGAAGTATTAGTGTAACAAAGTCGATCCCTGGTCTAGCCAGACCTCCCTCGTCATGATCCCGAATTCACATCACCATATCGATTCGACTAATAGAGATATCGTTCCCTTGAACCCTAGGGTGCTCCTACCCAATCTTGACACACGCACATGCACAGACAAGGTTCCACAAATCTTGCACTGCATTGTAGTTTTAAGCCAATGCAATGTCCGCGTCAAGTTGCTCCTGGAGGCACGGTGACTCGCTAATTTCCGCTGAGGTAATTTTTCTACTCCGAGACGTACACGCAGCTTTCGCGATTGATTCAATTGTTGGTCTTCCACTTTTCGCGATCATCAATAAATATAGTTTTAGATGTTTCCTTTGAATTGCATGTAACTGCATGATCGTTGTACGGACATGGTCGCGCGCATCCTCAACTTGGCATGAACCCCATGCGTTCCCGTTACTCGTGTTACATACCATTGGAATAAATATCTCCCAGCTTTAGGCCTGGTCCGAGCTGCGCAGTTATGGAATCTTAGAGAGGATATCTCCGGGCAAATCGTATTTTTCGATGGAGTCGCAACAAAGTATATTATTTCTTCAGATGTGCTCAGCTCAGTTGCCATTAATTGCTTGTATTTCTTACATTGCCCGTCAACAGGCTGGTCCTTCGCTAGATCCCGCTGACACTAGCCTGGATCGGGGGAACAGGCCATCGATGGCCATGTTAGCGAGGCCAAAAAGTGGGTCCGTGGCAAGGCCAGGGTGCCCGACCAAAAATCCGCGAGTCGACGGGCAGTTTTTAGCAGCCCTTTCGCAGGGGGGCGAAGAATATTTGACCACATGGCCCAATCCAGGTTTGTCGACATGCATGGCTTGGAATTTCAATATTAGATGTTCATAAGCAAAGGGGGGGGAAGGTTGCCCAGATATCTGTTGGACGATAGTGACGAGCCCTTCGTATATGTAAGTAGTTACCCTTCTACTGCAGGATACGAGGCTCTCTTCCCCCACTTTTCTGGGGTTGACTTTTTTTTAAACCAACATCATTTTTTTTTTTTTTTTAAGGCTCTTAGCCGGGGTTATTCATTGCTATTCTGACTGTTCTTTTTTAAGCTAATCAGCTCTTAGCAACAGCTGCGGGAACTAGCCAACAGGTGAGAGCTCTTGCGTGGATTGAATCCTGCCGTTGAGCGAGAAGCCGATATCGACGGTGATTTCGCAGCGAACGATCTTAGTATATACCTATATAAAGACAGAAAGGAAGGAAGGAAGGAAGAAAGAAAGAAAGGATAGTTTAAGCAGAAGAACATCTCCCCTCTCCCCGCTCGAGAGCTGGCTGGTCTTATCGTCAGCTGCGTATGATATCCTGGATAGTTCCGAAGTGAAACTGGGAGAAAGCGGGTGTTTTGACCGAGCTATTGTTTCGAGGAGGAGATTTGATCTGTGCAGCCGCCAAAAGAAGAAGCAGCAGAACCATAAGTGGGTCAGGCTGGGTCAGGCTGGGCCAGGTCAGGTCAGGTCGGGCCAGGTCAAGTCAAGTCAGGTCAGGTCAGGTCAGGTCAGGCCCAATTGCCAGTCAGGTTTAACCTTGTTTGGGCCCGCCCGGATCTTGGCTGGTCTGGCTGGTGCTGGTTTACTTTCCCCAGCCGGGCTTTCGATCATCGACAGCAAATGACAATCAATTCATTTACAACGTTTTCCCACTCCTTTCTTCAACTATTTTTATTTTATTTTATAGTTTATTTCTTTTTATCTTTTTGATTTTTTTCTTCTTCTCCTTCTCCTTCTTCTATTCTCCTGCTCTCCACCACCACCACCACCACCACCACCTCCTCCACTTTCTCCTTCCAGGTCTGATCGTAGCGTAGGAGGGGAGACTATCGCGACGTCTCATCACCATATTGACTAGACTCCGACCACATACTACACATACCACTGGCTAGTTAGCTACCCTCGATCCACCATAGACATAGGTAGTCCAGTCTGATAATATATCCGTGTCACCACTTTATTTTCCTCCGACCGAATGCGAATGCACCCTCCCCGACCGGTGGCCGAGTACCCTTGACTGCTCGCTAGGAAAAAATCAAATAGCACCTCGCTAGCAGCCTCGAAAAGTAAAAAAAAAAATTATAATAATAACCAAATACCAAAATCCCCCGCAGTGGCATCGGGGAAATATATATCAGCCACAGCCGATCGTAAAAAGAAGAAGAGATAGCTGTGGCGACTCGTGGTGCTCCTTTCGTTCCGGACGGGAAATGATCCTACGACCCAGGAATTCTGGTTACGACCCGTCGGCTTCTCAGCCGCCCTTCTCGCTGCCGACGACGGGAGAATCCACCACCAATGATGCGAATAGGGTGGCTCACGTTACGTCGGCGGTGATTGGCTGTATCTTGGGAGCTGCGCTAGCTGTATGTCCACCCCATATAACCCAATGTTATTATACCTAAATTATCTTGCCTATCTATTTACCTTGCATCGGCGAATACGGATGGTGTAATGCTATGCAATATATATTAATATCATAATTAAGTCTCATTTTTGGCAACAATACTAACGATTGTACTTTTGTTGTTATATTGTTAGGGAGCAATCTTCGCCCTGGGTCTGGCACTCTACCGTTTCCGTCGCCGCCAAAGACTGCGAAAACGCCTTTTACAAAGAATAATCGTCCAAATCGACATGGAGCACGCATCCGACGACCCGCCGATTGACGACGAAACACGGCAAAGACTGGTCGCTGAGAGATTTCACGTTGTTGCCGAAAGATATTGGAGACATCAGCGAAGGATATATGCGAGAAACGGCCGACGCCCCGCCAGGCGGAGAGACGACCTGAGGGATATGGCTGGTGACTTGTATCGGAGCCAGACGGCGACTGCGAATAGTAATGTTAATGGGGAGACCGGGATGAGGGAGTTAAGGGAGCCTGAGTCGGTATATCTGCGGTTCGGGGGAACGAATTACCTGCCAATATACTCGTTTCTAGGCACTGCCAGAGAGAGGGATAGGGATAGGGAGGGAAGAGGATAATGCCGATCGGGACGGCTATAAAAAATGCTCTTTGGTTTTTTTTTTTTTTTTTTTTTTTTTCCTTCCGTTTTCAATTTTCAGATTACCTCAACGGTATTTTATTCAATAACGGACGATATTATACGAAGCCTACGGTATATCGGTAGGGTGGTCCTTCTTTTTGCAGGGTAATGGATTGGTTTTTTCCCTAGTGCTTGGTTACATTCCGTCAGGCTTCTAAGTTGACGAAGGGGTTCCTCCTTTTTTCTTTATTTATTTCTATATATATATATACCTCTATAATCGGGCTTTTTGGCGTTTCATCTCTTATCTACCTTCCTTATCTGCTATTTTTCACCATGTTTTCCTAATCCCTGAAGGCAAGGATTCCTCTTTTCTTCATTATTTTATCTTAACTTCTTCACGTATGCCTTGTTGGTTTTTTTTTCTTTCCTTTTGGATGCCCATAACGGCCTCCTTCCTCTTCCTGTTGTCTCGGGAATAAGCGATGATTACCTATGCATAGTGTAATAAATATTGCAGCGTTTAAGCTTAACGATAATGGATTCTTGGTTATTTAATATCAAGTATGACGGTCTTTTCTTGTTTGTCTCTTATGATTAGGGCTTGGCGTAGAATAAGTATGTACTTGAGAGGATACGTGAGACTAACCAGAGAATTCGTGGAAGCAATGGGAGGATGACATTATTTCGTCGTATTGAATATATCTTCATGGCTTCGCTATGCATAATAATAATAGCATCAAAGCCGGCGTAATAATAACAATAACAATAATCGCGTAAAAAGGGTACGCCTGAACGGTACAAGATATAAAGCAAGAAGATAAAAGACAATGAAGTCCAAAAATAAGAACCACTACCCAAAAAAAACATCCATAAACCGCTCCTAGACGCCTATTAATGCATTAGATCTATTTGGTAGATCACCTCTAAACCGAAACCGGTTGCGCGAGGACGGTGTTACCGATCTCCTCGGTCTCCAGTTTCCCTTTCTCTCTCTCTTTCTCCGCTTCTTTCGCTTTCAGTTGCTCCGAAAAGGTCTCCTCTTGATATCTCGTAATCCTATCCGTGGTGACAACCCTGACCATATCCTTCAACTCGATTTTGAGAGTGAAGCTATGCTCTGTTATGTCCTCCCGGCTTGGGTACTCGAAACGGCGGACTAATACATCGACGACTTTGAGTTCTGGCATAAAGCCGTCTGAGATCCATTGTTTGACAAGGTACGTGATGTTGCTGATGACGCCGTCTCTCAGCTCGATTTTGTTCCTGCCGTAGCGGATACCGTTTGAATAGATGATCTCGACTGATTTGACAGATGAGAAGATTCGCCAGTCGACGTACCGCCCCTGAGTAAAATACATGTTAGAACGGGTGGGTAGTGCTGGATAAGCATCGGTAGTAGGATATATATAGGTTATTTATCATACCATTAATCTGGAGCGATCTGCTGGAACCCAAACTATTCCACAGTAGGGTGCATTAATGACCAGATGCTGCGTGTTTGGGAACTTGGTGAACAACTCATTTGCGCAGACGACATCGCATTGATCCTGCTTTGTGATCAGAGTGGTGACCTTTGGACACCGCTTCAAGCTGAAATGCGGGTGCCATCTGGAGAAGCAAACTCTTGCTGTTTTGACGGTTTCCGAATTAGCGTCGAAAGCTTTCAAAGGATCGAAGGCGAGCTTGTAACTCGAGTACAAGAATTCGACGTTGACTGTAGTCAGGCCTGTAGGATATATGATGCCGTCTTGGCGAGGGTCTTTGTTATCTAAAGTGCTAAGATATCGTCTGCTCATTCTGTAGGTGATTGTGATATTCATAGTCTTTAGTCTCTTAGGTTGGTATTTTGATACGGTGTTAATGACGGAGATGAAGGAGTCTGAGCTGGCCATGTCGTATTCGACGGTGAGTTCTTGGAGACCTGGGAAGTAGTTCTTGGGGAAACGGGTCTGAAGGCGTTTGGCTACACCCGAGAATCTGCTCTTGTTCGGGGCTGACTGTTTGCGAATGGCGAGATGTCTACATTTTTTTAAGATTAGCTTTGTTAGGGAATCATATATATTCAATTATATTCAGTGTCTTCGAAGGTGTTTCTGGCAGATTTTTATTTTATTTTATTTACTCTTTTTTTTTATTATTATTTTTATTGGGGGATTAAACTAGGTACTTACCGAACAGCAAGGCGCAAGTCTTCATGCTCGTCCAGTTGCTTGAAGTTCTTGATGTAAGTCTCGACCGGTTGAGTTTCCCACATAACCCTCAACGAGAGCTCCCGGTAGTAGTTGTTGACCAAGGAAATAGCAGCTAAAGTCTTGGAATCACAGAATCCCATGATTCTGGATTGTATTTCTGGTGGAAGCTCAGTGAACGGATGAATTGCATCCTTTCGAGGTCGGAGGCTCCTGATACGCTTCTTGGATGGTCTAAGAGGGTTGAGTGGGTCGATGGCCTTGGCCTTGCGCTTTTTGGTGGCTGGAGCCATGTTTGTTGGATTTGGAGAAGTGGTCTTCACGAAGACGGGTTTCTTTGTTCGTTTCGGTCTCATTTTTTTTTTTTTTTGGGGGGGGGGAGGATTTGAAGAGGGAAACGGTTAGGATATTGGTGAGCCGAGCTTAGCTACAGATGGAGAGGGAAGAGGAAGGCAGATGATCGATGAAGAATGGGGATTTGGTGATGCTGATAGTGATAATGATGACGATGATGACGACTATGGAAGTGGTGGGGAGGAAGGAGGAAGAGAGAATTTATTTCTTTTAGAGAAAAAAAAAAATAAATAAATAAAAAAGCGCAAAAGTTGATCTTTTATATGTGTCTGGGGAAAGACCTCGAATTTGAAGGGAAATCGAAAATCGAAAATGAAATCAGCTGCACAGACGCATTTCCACCGCTTTGAAGGAAAGCAATTCGATTCAGCCTCTCGCGCCAGATGGCCGCCAAGAAACTAGCCGATTGGGTAACCCTCAAAGGACCCACTAGACCACCCAAGCAGGGGTCTCTGAAGAGTCACACAGAAAAAGAACTCTCTTGGGATTTGTGCTGTTGATGATGAGTAAGTGGCTCGCTTGGCTGTGCCTTGGATTGGATTGGATGTTTAGCTGATGTTAGACGGGGATTGTCGTGGGGAAAATGGGGACCATGATCGCGGAACCATAGTCGACTAGCTACCTAGGTAGTCGCCTAGTCATGTGGACTGGTGAATCATATGTTTTCTCTTCCCCTGTAGACACGCCTTTAGCTAGCTACTTGACTAGTCTGGACATTTAACTGAATTCATCACTGCATTGAGTCCAGGGGTTTCAACTTGAGTTCAAAGTATATATATACGTATTCCATCCAACGCCGAATTCCCAAGCAGTCGACTCGATTAATTAATCGATTAAGGTTTGTCGGAATAGAATCGGTAGGCGATATCATGGGCCTCGGGTCGTCGCTAAGTTTATGCGTTTGTTACCTATCGCTGTAGGTAACTAGGTACCTACCTGGACCCGAAAACCCTTTGTTTGTGTGTTACCACCTAGGGCTCTCCAGACCAGTACCACCGTGGTCCGGTGTCACCATTGCAAAGGTAGTTTGTATCACCACTCAAGACTCCAGATCACACCCAAGGCAGCGACCCAAGGCAGCGACCCACTTGTTAAGTGTATGCCTACCTGTATATATTACAAAGGAGTCTAGACCATCACGAAGAGCATTGGCCGACAGCCTTGAAACGAATCACAGGTTGATAATATGCATAAGGCATGAAGCGGATACGCATGGCTCGGGTCGGTGTTCAATCGCGACAATTAATTAGTTTAGTAGGCTTCAGCCCTGATCGGAATATAAAACATGCTTACCAAACAGACATATATACCTCCTACTTAGGTACACCAAATTTGCCCGGCCTATCACATATACCAAGTAGGTTTGTCATTGGGTCCAAACTTGACGAAACTAGTATCCCATTGTTTACCGACTTAAATAGTAAGTACAATAGCTACTACGACGACGATGCTAACTCCCTAAAATTATAATGATATGAGATTACCTACGTACGGACAGACAAACAAATAGGCAGGCAGGCAGGCAGGCAGGCAGGCAGGCAGGCAGGCAGATCCAGCGCACACGGTCAACAGTGTGTAAATCGCTTACCTAGATCTAAGTGCTTATGTAATATTAATCCCGTCTATCAAAACGGTGTAATAGGAATCTGGAGAGCCAGGCGACAGCCTCGGAGCTAGCCAGGCGACGGGGTATATACTGGCACCTTCTATTGCCCAGGAGACACTTCTAGAAAAAAATATATATCAATGGGTAGAGGAGCCATGTGTATAGTGTCTGGGCAATTAGGTACCTAGGTAGGTACTAGCTAGCTAGATACTTAGCTAGTAAATATTTGCCTGCTTAAGCAACTTACTGCTATAGTCCAAATATATAATATCGACCGTTAGAGGGCCATGCGGGTTGCCATGTCTTAGGCCTTGTTTTCGGCTTCCATGACCGTCCATTGTTTCCCTTTTGGACATGAGCAAGTATCCGGTGGTAAGAAATTCGACATAATGAGCACCAAGTAAACATCATCATCTTATTCTTCTTCTTCTCTTCAACCTCCTCCACAAACCTTACCCGACCAATTCATTATTGATTACATCAACCTCGATATCCTATTTACTACTAGTCCTAAAGTATCATAGACAATCCGAAATCATATCTCCACCCCACCAACTAACCTCCTAAGATAAAAAAACAGCTTACTAATTAATCTTACAGTATGGAAGTAGAAGAAAACCGCCTCGAAATGGATCTGGACACTGAATACGATGTTCAAGGCAACGAGCCCTCTACGCCGACGGATAGCGAGACTACCATCGCGGCTCCAGCCAGCCAGACGAAGTCTATCATCTTGAAATCGGAAGAAGATAAAATCATTGATATTGTAACTCAGTTCATGTCCCAGCCCAAGTCTCTGATCAAATCAGAGACAGCCTCACCCGAGTCAAACCCGCCCACCGAGATCGAGTTAATATCGGCCTCGCTGCTTCCTAAGGACGATGGCGGGAACCTCCTGAGTGATAGAATCGAACTTCAGAAGAGAGAAGGAGGGGAGACAGAAGAGGAGAACAGCGGAGGGGAGAGACCCCACGACAGAGGGAAAGAAGTGGAAGGGAAAGAAGACGGTGAAGACGGTGAAAGGGACGGTACAAACACCGCCGTTCTCCAGGAGGAATCACATAATGGTGACAATTTTCAACAGTCAAAACTCCAGCAGGACAAGGATGATATGGAACTTAATTGCCGTTCCATATTTCCGTTTCCGGCGGATGTGAATCAGAATATCTTCGAGAGGCTCTCTTCACCTGATATCTATCACTTCGCCCTATCTTCCAAAGCTAGCTACATCACAGCTGTGCCAATCCTCTTCTGTCGCCTCAAGTTACCACTATCAGACTACGAAAGTGGTATTGAAAGAATTTTTGGCGTCGATATCAAGAGCTACGTTAGGTAAGCCGTAGTCTACGGAGTTGGGGAAGAGGGAAGAAATTGGACGGAGCCAACTAACCCCACGAATCTTCAGAACCGCTGTTGTTGATATTTCCAATCCGGTTTTCTGGACTACGAACTACCCGGGTGACCGTAATATTGGGAGAAAACTTCGCACTTTCGAAAATTTAAAGCATCTAGTTGTGGAAAAAAACTCGCCATACGTCAGTGACGCTGTCCTCGGCTCCATATTCCTTTATCTGGTTGAGCAGGACTCCCTCGAGGAACTTACGTTGGATTTCACCTTCCAGCCTGGAGTCGTCGGTATTACAGACTTCAGTAGGAGGTTTTACGAGTGCTGGAGGACCGTTCATCAAGGCGCCTTCCATTCCAGACAGAGAAAGCTTAAAACCCTCAATCTCAGGATTGCGAACCCGGATCTGGTGGATGATGGTCTCAAAGACACCCCAAAATTCTGGGTCACGATACTTCCAACTGTCCAAAAGCTCAGGCTTGATCTTAGAGATGTCCCATGCCCAGATTCATCAGCAACCTGGACAAATTATTTGCATATGAGCTCGTCATCTGGCGTTGTCGATATGGAGGTAATATTTAACGACAGTATTAAACGACCTTACACAGAAATTGGGTTTCATTTCCCAAATGTTGAGCGACTGAAGGTCACCTTCATAGCCCAAACTGGAAATAGACCATCGGTACGCCACAGAGTTCTACTTTATTCATCTATTTGCCTTGGACAGGCTGGCTAACATCCCATAGGCTGAGCTTTCTGGACTCGGGCGTATGAAATTCCTGAGATATATTGACTTGCCATGGGCTTATGACAACCTTGTTCCTCGAGACCCCATTCCTAACATTGTTGGCACTATGTATAGCAAAGCAAAGGAGAAGGCCAAGGAAGTTGTTCAGGCGAAGTCCCAAAAGGAATCAAAGGATGGCAAGTTAAAAATGCGAATTCAGAAGCAAACGAAAATTGCCTTAGCTATACAGCGCCTTACATCAATCAAGGAAGTGACTTGGAGATACAAGTCGGAGGAGAATGGGGAAGACCTTTCAATGACGCTTTCACTTCATTGGGCTGGCACAGAACCCCAGCTTACGGAGGTAGAAGTTGGTGGAAACGAATAGGCTTATTACCTCGTATTAATATTTATAGCATTGAAAGTGGCGCGCGGCTTTACTGAGACGATCTTATGTTGGGTTTATGATGAGCTTGGTTTGAGACCGAATGCATTAGCCGGCTTCACTTCATGTTAGACCACAACGGCATTCTACCCTTTAATCACATATTTCGTTTGGGGTACAGTTCTACCCTTCAAATACAGATAAACGATAAAAGTAAATATAAAAAATGGTTAGAACAATGGTGTAAGAACCAAATTCATGAGCCTATATCATCCGAACTACAATAGGATATACCCTCCAACACCATCGTATTCGGTGCCTCCAACACTTTAGTTAGTATTTGTAGCATTTTTAGGTTGCACAACTTGTCAAAAGGGCGTGCGCTCGTAACTTTTAACTGCTAGCGACAGAATCTGGGAGCCAACCAACCGTTTTGAAAACATCATGAAACGTTGAAGTTACGATGGCAGAGCTAATGTTGCCTCATAGAGGAGGCCCTAGGCATCATTTGAAAAAAAAAAAAAAAAAAAGGATATCAAAAACCATCTTTTGACATCTTAATGCCCTATTTTACTTATCAATACTTTGCATGCTGTTCCACTGTCACTTAAAGTCATATCTACTATCAGCATTGCCTCAAAGTTCTTTCTTTAACATCATCCTTCGTTTCTTCTTCCCAAATCTCGAGGGCCTTTTGCTTAATAGGTGATATCACATCCATTTCAAGGTACTAAAGTCTCAAAGCCATCTGAGAGCTGCGAAGGCCGCACTTTTTACACGATGCGGTCCCAGCATCCCTGGTTCCTAGTCCTCCTGTACGCAGCCAATCAAGGTTATGCCTTACCTGATGATAAGAATTATGGAAAAGACTCGCCCATGACGAAATACATTTATAAGGACCCGAATTCTCCAGACTTAGAAGAAGTTACCTATTCCTGGGAAGGAGTTATCAAGAGCATGTTTTCCGATGAAAAGGACACATGCCTTACAGTTGACATTTTCACCATAATGGGGAACGATTGGGAGGAAAAGAAGGGACAATTTGAAGTGTTCCCGGATTCTGGGACCAAAGTTGGCATATATAAATGCCCTGGAAGTCTTGGGGACGCCAAAGCCTACCAGAAGTGGCTTATAAAGGGCAAGGTTTTAGATGGTAGAGATCCAGAACCTGTATTCGAAGGGTATATTAGATCCAACCAAGTGACGGATGATGGAGAGCGACTCTGTCTGACTGCCCGCCATGACCCCGGGATGACTCCTCTAGCATCCTGGCGCCATGCAGAACGTCAGGAGATTCCGTGGCATAACCAGGCCAAGTACTACGACTGGCGGTGGAGGCAGGATGATGAAGGAATCAATCCAATGCACTGGGTTTACCATGACTACTGGTCGAGCTGGGGGGTGGTATACCTCGATTACTGCCGAGAGAACGACCCTTCACAGACCTGGTGGATTGGTTTGACCGCCAACCAAGATGGTGACAGAATATTCCCCGATGATCCACGCAGATGGAACTGGTAAGTGCTATAAATTCCAATACCCATTCCTTCCTAGGGGTTTTTATAAAGTAAAAAATAAAAAAAATAAAAAAAGATTTTTATCTTGGTCTCCTTCGTCGTTTTTCGTGGAAGGATGGTTTAGACTAATACTTCAACTTCTTTTAGGATCCGACCTAAGGAGATGCCACGCTTTAATTGTCAAGAGCCCATCAGGGATGCAGATAGTGGCACTCCTGATGCTTGGTGCAAGAAAGGTGAAAATAATTGTAAACCAAATTATAGTTGGCACCCAGGCTTGATGCGTCCGTATATGACCGAGGCCAAAGCCGGATCTGAGAGGCTAGTCCAATGGGTCATGCTCGGATGCTCCCCTTCGAATTGGATGTTCCAACAAAACTTTGCCCTCTTGACTGCAGAGGGTCAGATCAGGGACAAGATGGTCGGTACAACGAAAGATGATCCCCGAATTGCTCCTCTGTATATCGATCCGGATTTAGCCCGGGTTAAGCCAGACGGTGATAAGTTCGAAATCGGGAAGGAAAATTATCTTCCCCTTTAAAGTTTTCTTGCCTCTTTACTTCTTCGCTCTTCCTATTGTCAATTCAAGTTTCTTGCCATTCTTTTTTTTTTTTTTTTTTTTTTCTTTTTTCGGGGAGTAGACATACACGTAATTTTGATCTCACCCCTGGTGGGCCGACGGTGTGTGTATATATTCATGTACTTATTCATTGCAACAAATTGCTTCTCTACTTCTTGAAACTGATTCATCGAATGGGTTCTTCACGCATACTGTATATCTCTACTTATCGCAATAAACCTGTTGTATATTGTCCCTCGCGCCAATAGCAAATGTGAGCAAATGGTCTTTGTATACTGAAGCTCTTATAATTTCCGTTTTCATTAATTGATTATCATGTAGAAAAAAAACTCTTTATTGTGTCTTATTCAAAGGCCTCGGGCTCATATATTGTTTTGATATATTCCATTGCTTCATTTAAAAAAATGCACAGAGAGACATCAAGATTTAACACGATAGTATACCATACAAGAGGGGCCAGAACATACTGAACTTTTAAGCGAGATTTTTGCACGACCGAAATCTGACAAGTATGTTAAATTTCTGGCATAATTGTGCTAATTTAACACACTTATGTCAGATTTCCGTTGTGCCAAGATCTCACTTAAGTTCAGTGTTTTCTGACCTCTTTTGTCCGCCATGCGATAGAGATGGCTTTTACACAATGAATTTAATATATTGACTGAGTAGGTAACTTGAGGTGTTTCTGTGTAACACAAGAATGTAGAATTATCTTTATCTCTGCTTTAGAGTCTTAATTTATGGCGAGGTGCACAGTGTCTTAGGTCCGCGGGTTCGGCATCCTAGAAATATTTAGATCGGGAAGAAAGTATACACTCATATGATCATAACGTTGTATCTTGGTTGCTGATGATACCCGTCGGCCGGTTCGACAAGTGGGCACGAGAAAGTTTGTAGATAAAGTTAATCAAAGAAATTGAGCGCTGTTAATTGAACGAGTATTCCCAGCTGTAAATGCGACTTGGGCTGTTAAAAACAGTTTCTAGATAGCGCCGGCGAACCTATGAACTGCCGGCATTCCCTTGTACACCTTCCTGCTAAAGTCTTTTGGGAAGGGCTTTCGACTTGGTGGTGGCGGTAGTGTATAGTTCGCCCATGAGTCTAAAGGTACGTATACAACAACGTCGTTAAAAAAAAGTAAGTTATAAGTGTTTCTCTTATCACACCAGACAGGAACCTAAGGGAGAGACTTACCGCTTATACTACTCAAATCACCATCCAATACCGGAGAAAGCTCGGGCTTGCTCGTAAACTGTGCCCCAGGCTTCGCCCCTTGATGACGTGAAACATCGAGGTTACCATCAACCAAAACTGTTTGGGTTGCCTTCTGCATATTCTCGTCGAGATCTTTGAATACTGTCTTCAGGATGTCTGGAAGCTTCACCCCATTTATATCTTGCTTTTCATCTGAAATCGGGGCAATTTCCAATCCGAAGATGAGGATTTGAGCTGTATATACAAGTCGATTTATAGACGGTCAGAGTTTGGCTGGTAGATATACAAAAACTAGTGCTTTTGGTAGAGGGTTTATGAATTTGACTTACCAGCTGCGAGAGCTGCGACTGCATAGTTTTCAGCCGTTCGAGTCACCTGATCTGGGTCCTTGAACGCAAGTTGGGCGCTCGTAGCCGGTTTGTAATGGCCCGCCGCATCACCAATGGATAAAGGCCCGGAAACGAATGGGAGATGAAACCTATATAATTAATCGCAATTCACGTAGTTAGCACGCATATACATTTATAGTTATAACCACCTCCTGTAACACTATTTCAACCCATATAAGAGTTATGATATATGACCTAAGATCTCGGCATATCGGATTCTTACTGCAGATGTAAAAACATAGTTCCGAGATTTGGATATAGTGCCCAAACATTCTTCTTAACCTCTTCGATACCCTCTAGTCCAGGTGAATTTTCCTTGAGAGCCCGGGCCTTCTCTTGAACGGTCTTCTCATTGAAATAGCTCGGGCATAAAACGATTGTGTATCGAGGCTATAACGCAGAACGGCTCGCATGTCAGCACCTTTTCTCAAGATATATATTTAATCCAGGCAGATATACCGGAGTTTTTAGGCCCTGCCTTATGTAAGAATAGCCCCCAGCAATTTTTCCTTCTTCAGATTCACAGCAATTATTATTCTCGCATTGCTTCAGGGTTTCTGGTGGCGTTCTTGTCTCGTCGCAGTATATCTCGAGCTTTTCAGTAAAGTTTACCCCGCCAGAATGCAACATTTCGATCTGCGCGAAGTTGTCTAGTGTATGCATCATTTGAGTAAGTACATCCTAAATTGATAAATTTATTGTATGCATAGTCTAGCCAAGGAAACACTTACCACTTATTGTCTGGGTATGGTTATTCGTCTTCCATGCATGTCCCAGGTAATCACCCACCGCCCTCTCATACTTCAATTCTTCAAGGCCGAGTCTAAACACGCTGGCAAGATACCCGGACTCAATCCATCCCTTCTGAGCTCTGGTTCTCTGAAGCCGAGAGCACCTTCTTGACATCTGGACTCCCCGCCAAACATCCTGTTTGGCAAATTCTTCGTATGTACCCGGGTCGAAACTATCAGCTCGCTTTTGCAAGCCCCCATCGAAGAGGTATTCAGGGACTTTAGTAACGGGGTTTCTAATGGGATCAGGGGTTCCTATTTGGGAGTGGAACGTATATAGTATCGAAGCCTAGAAGATTATTGTTATAATCAGTCTCTTAAATACAATTTAATCTATAAAATCCTTCTCTCTATCGATAGGTACGGCTAGTCAATGTTGTAGATATCATACTGGTGCTAAGATAAACGCGCCTGTAGTGACCACAGTCTTTGTTGATAAAAACGGCATTACGGCCGATATGTAGATCCTATACTTATATACTCGAGTCGATATATTCAATCAGCATTGATATAGATTCCGCTTAATATGATTTTTCTCTCAGAGTCGTCTACGCATTAGCGTCTTTGCAGCATATTCAAGGGCACAAATAAACTACAATTCACACCGCGTACCACGCTGCATCCTTTTACTTAATATTAGGCAGATACAATGAATCCCTTGCCATCTACATGTACACTTGCACAGCTGCCGATAGAACGCCTCGTGCCCTATGTTGGCAATACATAGATTCAACCAAAAACGTTTAACCTACAAGCAAGGAATCTCCGCCAATATCCGTTTTTTAGCTTGGCCTTAGAAACAGGGGAAGCCAGACACGTAGTGTCTCATGAGCTTGTAGCAATTTACTCGTTGATTACTCAGTATTTAGAGGCCCAGGTAATAATACATTCTAAATCTCCTCCTCGATTACTTGTCAGTACATACATGCACAGGTTCGCGTTGGAAAATTCGAAAACTGGTCAGGAAAGGACTTTGGTCATGGATCTTTACGCGGCTGTGCCTGGGGAAAAAGAAGGCCTTCAGACATATTAATATTTGCCGCAAGTTGAGTTACCAACAAGTGCTAGCACTTAGGTATGCACCGTTTCCAATTCATGAAATTCATTTGTTCTTTAGTATGCGTTCGATTCATTAAGGCCTGCCAGTTCGCACGTTCCAAAGTTCCACTGGGGTTGTCAATCAGTGCCGCCAACATATTTACGTAGGTCTAGATACCTTGCTCAAGCTCCTGACCTTATTTTTTTTATTTTTTTATTTTTTCAAAAAAAAAAAAAAAAAAAAGGCCTTGTTACCTCTCTATATCAAATTGCCTGCAACCTTAGGTTTAGGCCAGTAGACGGCGGCTTAGAAATTGTGGCAGCGCTCCGTACCTAGATCTATCGACTACATGCCAAAATCGGAGTGAGATCTCGATCGAAGGCAAACAATTATGGAACCAAGTGCCTATTTTACAACTATAACTTCGAGGTCTAGCCCGTCTTCTAGAAGTATCTAGGTATTTAAGAAGACTAACGGGGGCCCCCAGGCGCATGAAATTCTAAATAAATAAATAAAAAATAAAAATATTAATTAATAAAAATGTATACAATGTGCTGTGTTGCATAGATTTATTTATACTTAGGAGTGATAGCTAGAATCGAATTTAAACTCCAAGTTGTGCACCACGAGATCTAGTTGCAAACTTTTACAAAGCCGCGTGCCACACCGGTGCCTACATGCCACCAATCAGGCATATATACATGTTACAAGTCCAAATTATCAGAATGCACAGCTCTAGAGGAGCTCGTGAACTCTCCATTACTCTAGCTCATCTAATTCGTTCACATAATCTTCCTCGGCCAGAATATCTAGCCCAGCAACCTCTTCTGGATCAGGATTGCTCCCGCCGGATATCGCGGAATTCATGCCTCCCGATCTCATCCGGAAAAGATCCAATGCTTCAAAATCGGGGTCTATGAAAGAATTAGCGTTGCTAGGAGCCCATAACTGTGACATATCCGCAAGTGGTGGTAACTTTTCCTCCTCTACAGTCTTTTCCTCCTCTGAAGATGTCAAAGGAATCAACGGAGGCAAGACATCGCTATTATCACTTTTTTCCTCCCCTAACGTTACGTAAGGCCCTGCAACCCTCTCCCTCGGGAGTGGGTCGCTCAGGGGATTGTAGAGTGACTCTCTTGCTGGAACTGTGGGCTTTGTACGGCCAGGGTCCACCTCCTCTATTTCGGAATCAGAGTCTGCCTCTGGGATCAAGCCTTCAGTAAGATACTCTGTTCCAGTCATTTTAACCTTTGGCTCCAGTCGATTGGGGCCACCGTATCCATGATTTTCTATTATTGGCCACTTCCGCTTCATCGTCTCGAGTGATTCCACGGCCTCATAGGGCAGATATAATCCAAAATTCTCCCCGGGTTCAACGACATTTTTAATGTATTCCGGTGGTCCGCCTCTCCGCCCACTCACATACGCATCACCAACATGAACACGAGTAGGGGTAAGTTTCTCGCCGGAATCACTGCTGTATGACGTCTGATTTGAGCCGTTACTAGTTGTTCGTACATTCCCAGTAACCGCTCGGGGCTGTGTAACCGCTTCCCCAATAGCAGTGGCCCACCAGTCACTATTTATATCAAGTTCTTCCCATGACTGTGCTTCCAGGATGCCGGTATCCGGGTTTAGTTTATCCATTACCACTGACTGTTCTCCTTCAGCTTCCCAGAATCTAATGACAGCTTCCGGAGCGTGAGTATTTCCTCTGGACTTGCAATCTCGTTTAGCATATAATGCTATCGCTAGTGGCGGTGGCCCCGCGGGCCCCACGGTCGGTAGAGCGTCAGGATCGAGCCGTGAAAAGACCGTTATTTTTGTAATCTCAGCCTTGGGGAGATCCGAGGCAATACCCTCTCTCAAATAGGGGAATTTCTCGGACATCGATGGTTTCTGCCACTGTTGCTCAGGGTTAAAAAGCGAATACGGTGGGAAATATTCCTGTCCATGCCCTGCTATGAGGTTATTAGGCTTGAAAAGATCTTTCCTTGTCACAGCTGGAGTAGCCGTAGTGAATAAGGGAGGAATGATATTCAAGCATCGTTCCCGGCCCACTCTACCGGCGATATTGATTTCGATCTTTTCGGGAATCCTGTTGACTTGGATTTCGTCCCAGTCAATATCAGGGACAATGTTGCTGAGGTCAACAGTTGGATCCTCAGCCTGGGCTTGGGATTTGAGGGCAACGATGTGATCAATCAATTGCCGGTTAACAACCGTCTTACGGTCGGGTGCAAATATTGGCTCATACCCGAGGAGGTCAAATGTGATAATGTAGGCATTCGTAGCAGCGATGCCCGCTAGGAGAAGTACAGCTTTTATATTAGCCATAACTTCCACTCTTTTGTAAGGTAGGTAGGATCTCTAGATCCAGCGTGAATAGCAATATATGAAAAAAATAGATTTATTATTTATTTATTTATTTCATATAAGCTCTACAATTAGATCATTGTACCGGTTTACGCTATATCATTGTGAAAACTTGGAGAGATTATATATATATATATATATCAACCGCTAGCCATCAAGGTTTAACAGCATGCTCGCATCAACCTGAGTGCGTCCAATCGCATAACCATCCCTCGTGGGCGAAGCGCTTTCCACACTTCTGTATCCGTGGAAATTTGAGTCTATTCGCGTAGTATAGCATGCATTGTTATATTTTCTAAACGTTGCCGAAATACTTTGAAAATTCTCTAAAAGCCGCACTTGCATGGTAATTAGGTAATTCTCCGGAGCAGCAAACGTGACGATGAGACATCACACTCCCAGCTAACCCGCCAAAGGTAAAACACGAACACTATCCCCCTGTAAATATAAATTTCAAGTCCAATCAAAATGACACCTGGTGTATATTATATCCTCTAGATAACCCGCAGTTAGAAACACCAGGCGTAAAGACTATATTCCTTCAATAGAAGATTTTGATTATATATTAGTATATATACATATACGATGCCTCGGCAGTCAACCGCGTCTCTCAAGAATAAATACCCGACTCTATGTAATATTATTACTATTTATATCACTCCCAAAATATACGTCAGATCCAGAGGCCTCCAGAAAACTCGCCGTATTTTCAGTCCCTGAGTGTCCTGAGTATGAATTCTGAGAATCCAGAAAGTTACGACTAGGTCCAGTCTCATAACTAAACCCGAGTCCAGAATTGGAATAATCACGGCTTAGGTCCCGTGGGCTACCGATAGCTTCCATCCGTTGCACAGCAGGCAATATCACTGGCACTGTTTCCAAGTCATCTGACCCCACGGGCTCCTTTAGCAGACCTGGGTACAATTCTCCGGTTACCTCCTCTCCAAATACCGTTAACACTTCGTATACATCCCCATACCTGAGATCTTGGCCAATTCGCTCCCAAAGCCATGACCCTTCTTCAAGTTCCTCGAAAGAACGAGCGCCAACCTCAGAGATACCAAGTTTGAAATGTTCACGGTCCGCATACCATATTGATGGCCAGAATGACTTGAGCGTTTGAGTGCCGGTTTCGTTCCAAAGCTTAATGACAACAATTGGGAGACCATACTCTGACTTACAACCAGGGTACTGCCATAGTGCGATAGCTCGAGGGGGGTATCCAGCGTATACCGGCTTTTCGAGCTTCCTAAGATCAAGTGTCGAGCTAAGACTGAATCCGGTTGGTGTCCACTTCTGTTCTTTGCCATCGGGGCTCGGGATATGATAACAAGTCTTGGGACTTGCGGGAATAAACATTTTCCCTCCGGTCTTCTCCTTCTCGCCTTTCAGGTTTATCCATGTAAAAAACCATGTGATAATATATGCATCAGTCAGGCATAGAAGGCAAAATGCCACTATGGTCAGATACCCGGTCGCCAGATGCATCCCTGATCCATAAACAGCAGATGCAAATGCGAAGGCAGATAGATCAACACCTGTGGTTTATATAAAGTTCGCCAAATCTTGTCTTGTAGACCGGACGTGTGATAGTCCAAGATCACATTCGAGTTTAAATAAGAATATAGTACATAGCAAGATAATAACATGTCATGTATTTAAGAGCAGCGGTGGCTGTCAAATACGTACCCTGTATTACCATTTAAGGCAATCCAAATATTATAGCATTATAGCCATCTCAAATCTGCTCTTTAAAGATCTCTCCTCGCTGCGAACGTCAAGACTATATAGCTTGAATTGCAATGCAGGCTCCAAGACAACACAGAAAATACCACATATCTCAGTCTAATATGTAGGATATGCATCCAAGATAGTCGAAGCAAAGCCGATTCTCGTTACTCACGTCTTTTATTGTTGTCAAAATCATGTATACAACCTCTGTCGACCGAGAGTCAGGGACCGAGATGTATATATATGCTATAAAAATAAAGTTACGTTCGTTACTCATATAACTCACTGGAGTCCCATTTGATATTATTTGGTACTTACATAGTTAAATAAAACAGTTGTCGAAGTGCCACAAACCCCATTCCAACTATCATTCAGGCACGCAGAAACCCAGTCGATAGAATTGAGATAGTGCTGAATCCTCTATTCAAATATCATACCATTATCAATTCCAGCTATTCATCTCTCACTCATTAAGTATCAATCCCACATTGACAAACTTTTACTCCATTTAATTAAGCGGGGCTTGCAAACCCGAAGCCCCGAAGCCACGGTCAACTTGCGTGAATACCTCAAAAATAAAACTGATACGAACACCAACTGATCCACGATGTATCTCGGCGACATTATTTTCTTGGGTGGCGCCGTCGCTGCATTCGCGTCCGGTATCCTGGTAGTTGAAGTCTATAAGACCCTCGAGTCCATCTATTACGAACGCAAGACCCGAATTGCCCACGAAACCCATCACTTTGGACGTCCTTTAAAGCGCAAAGAAAGAAAGGCTCTGAAGCAAGCTTACCAGCTAGATCAAATGGCCGCTACTACGGGTCCCAATATCTCCAGTAGGAACGGCGGCAGAGGCTCGAACCTGCGACGAAGGACAGCCTCCGGGAATCCATATTTCACTAGTGCGCCGATCCCGCCATCTCCACCCGAGCCATTCCCAAAACCTGGGCCATTCGCAGATTAGAACCTAGAGGTTTATACTTCTAAGGCCGCCTGTCGACCCAAAAACAGCACGCTCAGAAAGGTATAAGAGGGTTGGGGGTGTTTGGAAATTTTAAATTGCGTTTGTAGGTTGGCTGAAATCAGATAAGGGGCTTCGACAGTGGCTGGAGAGAAGACTTTCGTTATTATGCATTTGACACAAAATAAAGGCTCTCTTCTTTTAGTAATAGAGCAAGTGAAAGCCCTTTAGCTTATCAGCAGTGTAAAATAGTAAAGTAGTAGAAATAAAACTGGCTGTTGAAGCATATTGTTGCATAGGCACTTTCTTCTGATCAAAATACATTTGGGTTGGAGCCAGTATCTTGTGAACCGAGGCTCTGAGGCCTGGTCCCGTGACCTCCAGAAAAGCACTTATAATTCACATAAACATGAATTGGGCCCCCCATCAAAGAATGCACTAACCTCATCGACACTTCTCATATGAGCTCATCGCAATAGCCTTCACCTAGTGCACCTCTACCTAGCCTCTCAAGCCAATTTTCACCTAAGATTATAGCTCTCCCCAAGTTCCCAGTCCAGTTCCTCTCTTACAATTCTCCCCACCATACTTTACTTCGTATTTATATATGAAAAACAAAAAACCTCAAGAGAAGTCAGTTTCACCGCTTTCTTCATCATGGATACTGCTACAAATACACAAACTTCAAACAATGACTCAATTGCTCCGCTTACCGGTAACCAAAGCGTTTCAAAGCAAAGCTTTCTCCGTCGTGTATCCGATAAGGTCTTAATCCCAATAGTCGCCGTCGGACTCTCCACTCCCATCATTTCCCAAGGAATCTGCTTGGTCGGCTCCAAGATCCTCAAACACAAGATGGAGCGTGAGACGGAGCTCATGATGGCCCGAAACCGCGTTCGCAATGGCTCTAATGGAATTAATGGCGATTCAATTGCTCTTTCGAAGGAAGAGAAAGAGATGCGAAAAGCAGAAATGTCAGCAATGAAGGAACATTTCAAACGCCGTAAGGCTGAGGCTAAAAAGGAAAGACAGTTGTTGAAGGCGGAGAAAGCAGCCTTGCGTAAGAATAGATCCATCCTTACCAGCAAGCTGCAAAAAAAGGCCACTCCACCTTCCATCGTTGCTACCGCCAACCAAGAACCCACGGCCATCGCCAACGGACCAAACCCGCCAACCTACTCAGAAGCCATCAGTCGCTTTGATAATACCCTTCCCGGATGGGGGAAATCAGGCCCTAGTGTGCTTCTACCACACCCACCAGGCGTACCAGTCACCTATATCAACCTCAGCCCAGCTACCGGCTCATCTCCCACCAAATGCAAGGGACCCCTCGGATGGATCAAGGATAAGAAAGATACCATTTGGCAGAAATGTAAATTGGCCGAAAGAACTGTCTCTTTTAAGGCCAAGGTCAAAGCCACCAAGAAGGTCGGTTTAATCTTTGGAATTGGCCACTGGGGAAACTACTGAATATCCCACAATTTTGATGCTTGCTTTTGTGGTTTCCTTAGCGTTTTGAGCCTTTTTTTCTGTATCTTTCTCTCAGTGCAACCTTCTATCGAGGACCGAAACTGCCGACGTCCGATCACCATTCATGATTTTGAGGCTTGTTTGCGCCTTTTCCTTATATCTCGTATTCTGCTGGGTCCTCACTCAAAAACTACGGTTTCACTTTTGTTTTGTTTTTTTTATTTCTTTTCTTCCCATTGCTAAAACCGCATAGTCCATATTTGGTCCGGTTCAGTTCCACATTTGGTCGTTAGTGGAGGGAATGTGTATCTATACTATTGTCGACAAAACCGTCTCGTTTTCCTTGAACTCTAGAACCCTCTCTCCTCGTGGTTAATTGACCAAATAGATCAAAACCGGACCTTATTACTTACCTAGGTGTTTCCTTGCTTCAGTACTTACTGGGTCAGCTATTAATCACCAGAGCCCAGCTATCGCATCTCGCAGGCCAGGACACCCCCACAAGCGGGGTAGCAAAAATAAAATAATTATAAGCCCTCGGATTAATTATTGCACACGTGTTCCCCGGGATCTCATTAACCATTGCCGCTCACCACTAGATCATCTATATACTATTAGTCAATATTATTATGAAGTTCCACACAAGCATTCGCTCTCCTGAAGTATGGAATATATTTCACTAAACTGCCCGCCACCATCAGGATTAATCAGGATAAGTCCAAGCTGCACTTTACACCAACCACCATTCATGAATCCAAATCAGGTTTCATCCCCCTCAATACTCCGAAATAGCAACACTCACTTCATACATTATAAACCGTCATACAGATAATTATAAGCCAACTAAATGCGATCTCCTAGTCGCGACCAACAAACAAATGACTTCAAAAGACTTCTTATTCGGCGCTCTAGTCACTTCAGCTACGGGTTTTATCCCAACTCTCGCGCTCGCCACATCCGCAGCGGGTGCGAGCGGCCCTATAATACTAGGACCTATAATGGGTGGCCTCCTCGTCGCTGTTATCACCAGCAGCACAGCTATCTATGTCAAATCTCGCCAAAATTCCCGTCGTGAGCTCGAGAAATCAGTATTTGGCCGAATCCTTGATAGTTCCGAACGTAAAGATAAAGAACTCAGGGATAAATACCAGACCGCCAAAATTGTGGCGAAATTAGAAAGAAAAGAGAAGCAAGCGGAGCTTGCTGCCGAAGAGAAGGAACTAAAGAAGAAGAAGAAAGAGGAGTATAAGAGGAAAACGGAGGAGGAAAAAACGATGCCGAAGGCTAAGAAAAAGGCTAAGAGACGGGCTAGGGCAGATTCTATCTATCAAACCCGGCATGGAGAGTCTTTGGAAGCTTCCGCTTATAAATATGAGAAGGAAAAGGCGAAAGAGGCAATTCAACATGCAGCAACCATCATAGAAGAACTGCAAGAGCCCAAGAAACTTGAAGCAGAAAAGAACGAAAGGGCCGAAAGGGAAAACCCGGTTACCTCGTATCCAGGCCTCGAAAAAATTGACAAAGAGGACAACAAGAGGAATTTTCGCAAGAAGGTCGCGGACCTACCCTTAAAGGTAACTTTGTCAGCTGTCAAATTTTTGAACACCCTCGCGGTTGAAATCCCTAAAGCCAGTATACCTAATGTTGCGACTGATACGAAACCGGCATTTGGTGAGATACAGGATAATGTTCCACCACATTCAGCAGGTTCAGCCAAGCCGCCCTCCCCGACCAGTAAACAGCCCGAGCTTCACTTGGCCACCGAACAACCATCTATAGCCAGTCCAAGTAATTAGACGAAATCTTAGAATACGCATAGCATCAGATTGTAATCCGCCCAATGAAAACTCCTTCAGACACCGAGCTTTTGTGTAAACTCCCCTCTCATTAACTCTTCACAAATTTACCCACCCGCCTTCTAATTACCACGCCAACCGGAAAAGTGTCTTCATTTCTATGTTGGTGCATCCAAAAGAAACCGAAACCTGTATATCTTCACGAGAGTAAGCCAAGGGAACCCTTTTTGTCCACTCATTATTTCGTACCCAGGTATTTCAGAACAAAAATCAGATGGTTGGCTCGAAATATAAAGCTGCAAATCAGTTTACAACGTCATTGTTTAGTTATAGGAAGGCGTATTAATTAGAAAAAGACTCGCCAACTCAACCTACCACACGTCTAGTCTACAAGACAAGCTCAGCCTGTGAGTTAAACAACAGCAATGAAATTCAGAAGCGATAGAGGCGAGACAGCCACAAAACTCTAGCACTAGCCATAGCCAATCTGCTCCAACATTGTGTATAGACAGCGCAGTGATCCGAAACACCGGGCACATAGACACCGAGTTGTAAGTATAAACCCGTTCATCTAAGTATCAGACATTCCTCACTCTCGGGGGTTGACTCGGGCGGGATGTATACGTAATTGTATCGTCCTTGCCTTCTAAACGCCCTCCTCTCATGCCTTCCCAATCGTCTCCCGAATGTCTCCCGCTCATACATTGCACGGCCGTGGCGATATTCGCGGGAAGAACGTAATTGGGCCACGCCTCCCACCACTGACCCTGTCAAAATCATGATAATGGGGATGGTAATAACCAGAACAATTCCGACTACCTCAACGACTGCAGGCGCAACCATTTTCTCTTGTTTGCCTGAGCTGTCAGCGAATAGGTGAGCCCAAGTTCGTGTTTTGATATATTGGATTTCGAGCAGGCGTCAGATTAAGGATTCCGTAGCTTTCCCGAGCTGTTTATAGGGCCTGTGGCAGATACGCGCGGATAAAAGGTGAACGTCGGGCGGCCACCCGTAGTTTATCCTTGACACTATCAGGAACGTCAGACAATAATATCAGCCCTCGTCTTTCTCTCTAGTTATGATACTATACTAACCAGTAGTACTTCCCTCTATTTTTTTATTTTTAAACATTAGCCTTGAATCCGTAGTGTGACAGCCTATTCTTGTAGAACTCCTTGATGGCAGTAGCTAGTAGATTCAAGACTGCAGTAAGCGAGCGTGTAGATGGTGAATTTTCAACCAACGTGAAGGATATTCACCAGACTCTTAACGACAGTAAGATAAATACGAACTACTACCGCTCTCTGCGACATTAAATATCTGACAATATGTAGGTATCTGTCTCATGCTCCCAGTTTCCTCGATCATCAATACAATCAATCAATCAAAAAAAAAAAAAACCGACAAAAACGACAAGAAATCGGACAACAACACATTATTGATGTGTTGAGAGTGTTAGATTTCGGTATCACCTGCATCTGGCGATTTCCACACCTTGTCCAGATATCAGTCCGCACGCAGATCGAACAAGATGATAGCTCGACAGAGCCGTGATGATGATGGAGATGATGATGATTAATTAAGAAGAGGTCGAAGAGGTCTTCAAGGAAAAATCTATCTAGTCATTTATCTAAGCAGTTAATAATAAACAACACAATACGGTGAGATATTGATCTACATGCCGTGTATATTTTTAATATTTTTTTGCTTTGTGGTTCTGGTATTCTGGATTATCAAAATAGATGTTGTTTTTTTGTATAAACATAATAGTTAGAATATAATTAATTTTGCTTTTTTTAGTTGATAATATTTGTTATAATAATATTATGATTTGTTAGTTTAACCAAATCATATTTATTTAGATTATATTTTTGATTTAAATTAATAGTATTTTAGTCCAAATTTATTTTTTCTATTATATTTGAGATATTCATTTCCTTAATTTTTCTTTCAATTTTTTTTAATTTATAATAGCTATATCGCATGTGGTGATTTAGAATTGGGAGTTTTAGAAATGCTGGTTTTTTACCTGAATATAATATCATTATCTTAATGCGGTAAATATTTTGTGGTAATTTTTTATAAATCTTGAATAAACCAATCCATTTTGGGACAAAAATTGGTGTAATTTTGTTATCATATCTACTATTACGCAACCAAACTAAATTTTTAATTTCAAAATTTATTGGTTTTGATTTGTATATTTTCTAAATAGTTAAATTTTTATTTTTTTGTAAACCTAATAAATTTTCATAAATAAACTTTAGTTTTTTTATTAAAACCTCCATATGTTTGTCATCATCCATTGGTACATCAAAACTTTTGGTTAAATTATTTAAAAAACATAGCTTCTAATTAAAAACTAATTTAACAAACAAAAGTTTAGTTGTAGAATAAATCGTACTATGATACACCCAGCGTGCAGTGTTTAAAATCATATCGTAGGAAACATTATTATTATATTTTTCTTTATAATTATAAATAGTTTTTTTAACTAATCTTTTAATTATCCCAATTACTCTCTCAATTTTATTATTTATAATATAATAATATGGAAAAATGAATTTATACACCATATTCATCAATCTAGTTAAATTACCTATCATATTTGATATAAATTAACCTTCCATATCCAACATAATTAAACTAGAACATTTGTATCTAATCAATATAATAAAATAGATAAATCTTACCATATCTTTTACTAATATTTCTTTAAAGTAGACCATTTTACACCATCAAAAAAGTTAATCAATGGCTATCAAAATATAACCTCTTAATCTCCAATTTCCCTCACTTTAAATCCTATCAAAGAGTCCTATAATATCTATAAACCAATACTTAAACAAGTCTGCTTTTTACAAAACATAATTTAAACTGGCTACCAAATTATTCTTCACATAAATATTACACACACAACATGCTTGTAAATACTATTTAATCAACTTTATCACTCCAAAAAACCAATATCTATCAATAAATAAACAATATATCTTCAGTACGCCTAAATAACTCATTCCATTATGAACTTTTGTTACAACTTTTTGAAAATTAGAAAGTAAATCTATAATCTTGATTTTCTTTACAACTAAATTTTTCCACATAACTCCATTTTCAATAATCATATTTTAGATTATCTTACATAACTTACACATAACCAATTTCAATAACTTCACATCTAATTTACTCATATAAAGTCTTAAATATTCAAAAACTAACCACATCTCCTTATCCCTCTTTAATATATAAATATCATCACTAAATACTTCCGCATCAAGTAATTTAAAAGGCTCAATAATTACTACTTCATCAAACTCTTTAGGAACCTAAGTCATTTGATATAAACCTTTACAGCGAAACCATATATATACTATTTAAGTCATCAAAACAACCGTTCTATTCCTACCAAACACTATATCTTTCATTGTCCATACTTCCTATATTCCTGCAGGTAGCACTATAAGTCTCGTCAATAAATCCACAATCATATTAACACCAACAATCCATATAACCTTATAATTAAAGCCTTAAATTGCTACAACATATGTAGCCACAACCAAATTCATACTAAATTTTGCCTTCTTAATGTACATCGAAGCTCTAAAATCATTCACTTATTCAAATTCAATACTTTCCAATCTGAAATATAATTTACCAATTATGTAAATAAAAGATACTGCTTTTAATCTTAAAATAAAATATCTCTTCTAAATAAATATTAATATTGTTAAGTAAAATAAAATCATAATTTTAATTCTATTTTAAATTTATATTAAAACACCGCTAAATTTACTAGTTAAAGTACCATCTTCAATACCTCTACTAACATCAATGTACAACCTAATCTTACATCCATAATGCCAATATATTAAAGTTATTAAACTACTACACACTTCCTTCATTTTTTAAAATTCTAAGATCTTCTCTAAAAAAAAGCATAATTTCCCTTTTAATTTCATTAATATTATTAAACATTAAAAAATCAATACATAACCTAAAATACAATCTCATAATCTATTACACATTCTTAAAAATAATCGCAAATTTGTTTCAATCTCAAATAAATCCAAAAATTTAATTACATCTACTATCTTAAAACTTGAATATAAATTAGATTTATTTACTAATAATTTTACAACCATTATTTAACTAAATCCCCATTCCATCTTTTTAAACTTCAACTTCCAACCATAATAAAAACATTTATTAAACAATTTTATTAATTTATTGATTAATATACTCCATTTATCGTCATTTATTTCAATTACTTTTATATAAATATTATCCACAAAATTTATAATTTTATTTTTTTCTTTCATATCTTCCAACATAATATTTATGTTTTTATGAAATATAACCACCCTATTAATTTCGTTAAATATTATTTTTATTGAAATTTATATCTTATAAAACATTTCCTATGCATATATATACACTACTCTTAAAATCTGTATTATTTAATAAAATCCACAATTAACATCAAATACTATTAAAACTTCCACATCAAAAACATAATCATATACATCTTCTAATTAAACCATAAAATATAAATCTAAATAAACATAAATATTTACATCTCAAAAATCATAACATAATCTCACATATTACATTTCCAATAATTTAATTCTATCTTTACAAATTAAGATTAATTAGCTTTTATACATTATATCTAATAAAATTTCTTTCCAAATACCCAAATCTATAAATACCTATATTTTTTCCTTAATTAAAGTCTCGTTTTTTGGAATGTACAAATGTCTACAGCTGGCCTACTATACAAACATCAAATTGAAAAGCACACAATCATATAAGCAATTCTCAATTCTCCCCAAATCCATTTCATGCCAGCTAAAAACTTCCACATATTCTAAAACTAAATTCACTACATTTCATTTAACCTTATCTAACACATAAAATCCCCATTACACCTAACCTTCAACAAAACTAGAAATTAATACCAAAATTATAATATCCACATTCAATATCTCAAGAAAAAAATCATCAACTAACTTAAGGATATTCTTTCCCATATTATAAACCCCATCTATCAATATTACTAATAAAAATATAATATATCATATTAAAATAATAGCACCCATTACCTATTCTCTATAATTCATTTTATTATATATAACCTTCATGCCAATACTTCCGCTCATTCTAATCAACATATTATAACATTGTCGTAAATCTATATCTTTAATACAATCTTCCTACTTCAATTTTTGTTTTTTAAATAACTCCTTATAACTTAAACAAATAATAATTTGATTCTACAAGTAAATTATCTTTACTTATTTTCATAAAATTAACATCACAACAACCATAAAATAATAAAATTTCATTCCCAACAACAAATCAAAGATAACAGTATTCACAACATAAACATTCATTCCAAATAAATAATTACCCACCCAACATTTCCAATTACAAACCATACTAAGTAAATTCCAACTTACCCCATCTCCAACTACAAACTTCATATCTAACAATTCTAAATTCTTTTCCCACCCCATCTTAATCATAACATCCTTTATAATAATATATTCTAAAAAACAGCTGTTATAAAAAATCAAAAATAATTAACCATACATAATACATTCAATAAAGTACAAAATCATCTTCAATCTAATCTCATCAAACTCCTAAAAAATAATTTAAGAAACTATAAAAACTTCCATTTTCTCAAATTCCATTGTTGCTATAGTATACATTAACAACAAAATCTTTATACCCTTAATCTCAATAGATTCTACTTCATCAAAATCTTCTCCTACAAATTATACTGAACTAACTATATAGTTGGATGGCTAAGTCTTCTTTTATTCAGTTTCAGGAACTGTAGCATTGGCAGGTTTCTTTCCACCTCCGAGACCAGAAGCTTTCTTGTGGTTTTGACCGTAATGACCAACCTCACTACAGATGCTATATTTAGCATTCTTCTTCTTATCGGAACTAGAGTCCCCAGATCCCGTAGCTTTCTTTTTCTTGCCAGTTCTTTCGTTCTGCGCCTTTTTCTCAGCAATTTGTTTCATGACTTGCTTCTTTGTATTGCAGTTAAATTCGCAATGATTTTTTCCTGTGCAAAAGGTACAGGGTATTTCGAACAGAGTCCCCTCACCTTTCTGTTTCTTTGATCCCCCCGCTTTGGATTTCGGGCAGTCAGGGCCATTATGGGTACCGTTTTGGTAAGTGTCACACCACATGAACGATTCCATAATATCTTGTTACTTCGTCATGATGATATTGTTGACTTGTTTCTAAAAATCATCCAGGATATCCATTTTCATGACACGTTGTTTTAACCAAAAGGCAAAACAAGATCTAGTTATTGTGATTCTGTCTGTTGTTTTGATTATCTTTGCTATATTTATGAGATGATTGACTCTGGCTCGAAATTGAGTTATTATATCAGTCTTTGGGTTAGAAGGATCTTAATTGATTTGTGATAATTTAAATTTCGATTGATCAATTGTCCAAACTGGTTGTGTTTGCTCAGATATAATCTTATATAGTAAAATCTTGATAGTGCCTGGTGGTAACGGATTTTGAACTTGTTTTCCAATTGGCAAATTTGAATGTTTTCTCCAGCAGTTTGGCTTAACAAAAGTTGGCTAAGTCACTTTCGAATTGTACCAATCAAGAGCTGCTCCTTGAAAATTACTAACGATACTGGCACAGATCCTGGCTCCTATGAACAAGTTTGGCTTGGAGTTGGGAATGCCATCAGTTACATATTGGTATTCGTCGTCTGGTTGACCTAAGACTGTTCCTGCGAATTCAGCTGGAATATTTGCTACAACCAAGCAACGATGGACCAACGCTGCCAACATATCCAAAGTACTGTTTTTGCCTTTATATTCCATCAAACTCTTCAACTTTAGGTCTGTTGGGAATCTAGTGGCAGCCATGTTTAGCAGTGCGATTTGCGGTACTGCAACTTGCGGTAATACGTTCACAGGCGGATTGTCTGGATCGTAGGTATCTGTTGGATCTCTACTAATAACGTTGTCGTTTGAATTTGGGACTGGCTCCACTAAAGTGCCAGACGTGGCGTCCCAGTTTATATTAAATGTAGTTCGAAAAACCTGGACTTCTTGCTGGATGTCCGCTGGTGTAGCCTTTTGTATCCAAGACGTTGCAGCCGAACTATGTCCACCCCTGGACGTCGAAGGGCTAAAGTCTCTTGTATACTGTACGGATAACGTTGCAAAGGCTACCGGATATGGTAGTGCAGCAGTTGGATCGCAGATTCTTCTAATTCTTGCGCAATTTGTCCACAAAGGTTTCGCTTGATCCGTCGAGTAGTAAGCTCTAGGGAACTGAACAAATTGGTATGTATAAGGCATGTGTCACAAATATAGTAGATGTGGTCACAATCAAGCGGGTGAAATAAACTCAAAGTTTATTCCTGTTTAATCACAAAAGGTAAACCGAGGTAAATGGCAATCCTGAGCAAGTTTGGTAAAGTACGGTAAAGTTTAATCAGACCAGACTATTTGCTCGTTGTAGTCAATGTCCATCAACTCTTGGTTTTGAGAAACTGTTTGAGAAGGTAACTCGACTGGTGTCTCTACTGCAATTGGGTCACTTTCGACTTTGTCAGTCTGTCCCAAAGCACGCACGCTTTGTCGTTTCGCTTTCTTCTTTAGTTTACGTTTCTCCTTCTGAGCTTCCGTGAATATACGTTTAGGCTTCTGATCTAAATCTGGCCTACCTTTCAAAACTTCCTTATCAGGCTTGTCTTGAGAGGTTTCAGCGTACGATCTCCGATCAGAATACGTATGGTAAGAACGACGGTTACGACTCGACTCTTCCCGGTATTTCCTACCTTTGTAGTCAAAACCTGGTCTTCGTCGGTCGTCTTCTGAGTCACTCCTAGCTACACGTTTGTCACGTTCACTAGATTGAGTTTCAAAGTCTGTAGAGTGCTTCTTTTCCGAGAAGTTATCTACGGTAGTCTTATAGGCACGAGCTCTGGAAGAGGAAAGGCCTAATACTTCTGCTACGTCCAGATTGGTCTGGCGTATATGATTCAAGTACGCTGCCTGGACAGGATCTACTTCTCTGGCTCGAAGCCTCGAAATGTCCTCTGCCAGGGCAATCGTACGAGAAGCTAGCCTTGCAGAACTCCCTGGGTTGCTTCGCTTACGATGATTGGTCATCAAAGCGTTTCAGACTTACCTATAGTACTTTAACGTGCCCTGATAATAAACACAGGTGCACTGGTGCCGAGGTGCGATAGACCTGAGTGGCCTCACGCGAAGGTTTTCAACGGATACGATAGGCCAAGTGACCTCACGTAGGCGTTTTAGTAAAAGTTTGAAGTAATACGTACCTTGTTAAAAAGTGTTGTTGGTGCGTGCAGTACGCTAGCTGGTGCGTGCAGGACGCGTGCTTTTCCCCCCCAGACGCCGACTCCGACCCCAGCCTTCTTGAGAAGGTTTGATCTATCTGGAACGTCTGTTAAAGGTACTTACTTGCGAGTGTATTTCTTTTAGAAGTCGTTGGGAACCACCATGATAGCTCGACAGAGCCGTGATGATGATGGAGATGATGATGATTGATTGAGAAGAGGTCGAAGAGGTCTTCGAGGAGAGATCTATCTAGTCATCTATCTAAGCGGCTAATAATGGACAACACAACACGGTGAGACACTGATCTACATGCCGTGTACATCCCTAACACAAGAATACGAAATCCATGACATGATCCAGGCCCCCTAATTTCTCGACCATGACCATGTCGACATTTCAGCCCGACCGGACGATATCCTGTCTGGCCTTTGCTGGGAGCTTCTATCCTAATATTAATGTGGCTAACTTCATTTACACCCCGGTGTGCCTAACATTGATCTTCATTTGTTCGGAGGAAATTTAAAACTCAGCTCAGCGGGGTTCTTTGAATATCGCGAATCCTTGGTTCCAGACCATTGATCCCGTTCGCGACGTTTTTTCTTCGCTAGGCTTCAACAGGCTCCTCGCCTAAAACACAATCTTCGAAAACCTCATTTCGCCTATCTAATGAGACCTTTTTCTGAAGAAAATGTGTGGATCCTTCTGGCGATCCGTGCTACCACGGGAGGCACACGCGTACGCCAGGATAAATCTCTCAAGTTGATCCAGCCTCAAAATGCAGATTTCAGGGCTCGTATGAGGCACGTATCCCACCCACATCGGATACTCGGATCGGGATCTCAGAACACAATGAGGTCACCAAATATCCTGCTCGGGATGACCTTGGAGAAATGAACAATATCGCAGTCGGAGCTTAAAAAGCAACAACAAAATTACAATCACGACATCGGTGACCAGACCCTTTCGTACTCGGAGATAAAGGAATGCAAGTTCACACCCGATCTTGTCGGTCTGATGGGTTCCCAAGAATCAAGAATCCAGGAACGGCATTGAGCAGCGGCTGCAAGAGACACGGGAAGCGTAAGGGAGCCGGATTGCATCTGTATAACGACCTGGCGTTTTTTTTTTTCATTATAGATAAACTATGCAGGGCCGATGGTGGGCTGAGACTCGCAGCTTATGCGGCCCTCGACTCGGGAAACCGGGTTACTTTTTGTAGAAAAACCCCGGCATCACTTGCAGCGGATTTCTCATGCCGAAACCGTGTCCGTGTCGAGGCGGCGAATACAGTTTTCGATCCTAACCTCAAGACATTTAAACGAATAATTTATTATTCACGACGTTACACTCAGTATCTGTGTAGGTATCTCGATAATCAGGTGCTTAGACACTCCACTCGATGTCTCTCAAAATTCGCTTGATGATACTCTTTTCCCTGGTGAATAGCATCCTGGTATCCATGGTTCGAACCAATACCCACTCTACACGAGGAATTGGGATATACAACACTCTGTTATCAATTGTAATGCCTGTCTTAATGCCTGTGCTATAGCCGATCTCATGTTTCTGCAATACAGTGTACCTCGCAGCTATGTTGTCTCTTTCGTTACATCCAAATCCGGAAATCAGTATCCTGTGGTATTCACACCCGAATCACGAATTCCTCCAACAAGGCTCAAAACTCGTTCCCGGCCCAATTCATCCGACGGATGTATATATGCGCATAAGGGAGGATGAGCAGTGAAAAAAAGCCACTGTGCCACCCGTGCTGACTGTACAATGGGACAGAGCGATGCATTTCAGCACACTTCAACCTGCAGCTGTAGAACTAAACACCATGATCCTAGCACCAGGGAATTTTATGTCGTGCCGCACATATCTCATTCTGTGCCTCAAAAATCTCAAAAACTTAAAGACCATATGTATTCGCTTTGCCATCGATAAGAGATAATGTGTGCACACGCACGAGCTCAGCCTCCTACTCTGCAGAAGATATGTAGCTCGAATGCATGTAGGAATATGTATGTCTCTCCATGCGGACAGGCATGTACATCGCATCCTAAAATCTACAAAGGTCAATACTGAACATGTCTCATATTTTCTTTTCGGTCACACCCGAGAGCGTGATTGGCCTCCAGGCGTAAGTATGACAAATATGTTTAAGTTCCTTTTGCGGGGGTGTATAACCTCGATGCGACTACACCGGGGAGAGGGGGCGGAATAGAGAGGTTGATACATATCGACTTCGTGTAACAAGAAACAGGCAATTGCTGATATGCCGCACTTTCGCATGAGGAATGCGGCTGGCCAGATGATCTGACAGGATTCCCTCAGGCGGTGGAGTACCCCGAGCGAATCGGCTTCCCCCGTGATTCATGCGGATATGCAATGAAGAATGTCAGCTCATTAAGGCTATCCTTTTCGAGGAGAAGTCACGACTCCAGACATGCATTTTTCACCAAAAAGAAGGATAGGGTCCGAATTTCGAGAGAAGCAAATGATCGTCACCTCGGGTACGTCGAAAACTACCGATAGGCTTATTAATTGGCATACCAGCATTCGAATTTACTCTCGAGCTCTCACGAGACCAACCATGTTCAACTAGTACTAGTGTTTCGGCTCGTCCCTACCCCTTCGGTTGCAAGACGCATGACACTTATGGTATGAGTGCTTCGGCTTCACGAAAATAAACCGTATCTGAGTGAGTCAACAGGAGTTGAATATATCAAGTGACGATACGAGGAGTATTACCTAACGTAGACAAGGTAAGGGGGCTCGGGCTCACCTAGTTTGTATAACGGCGGCGTCAATCAACTGAAGAAACGAGCAGCATTAAACGCCGCGATCTATATCGTTTGATACTAACAAGAATAGTATATTCGCGACATTATGGATTTAAAGTTTCTGGTAATGAAGCGTCTATTTAGAAAGCTTGGGTCCTTTGAAACGTTGTATTATTATATCTGTTATACTTTATGCGGCGCCAACACGTTCAGTCAACCGAGAGGTAGTACGAAGAAATTCAACTTGGAGCCCCATTTTGGTTAGAGAAAATATCTTTATCCAACAACATCGCCCATTAAAAAATATTGGTGCATTAGTGTCATGTAAGGGTCTAATTGGATAAATATTGGTTTGCTTTAAGATAACCATGCGAAATAGCAAACGCTCGAAGCGACCTCGAAAAAGGCAACGACTTTCGCTGGGTGGGGTTCATGCACGGTTTTATTTTAGGTCGGGCTAGACTAGTACTAGTCGTGATTTTTTTTAGTTTCGACATGGTACACATACAGAATGAGTGCATGCAGACCTCATATATGGTGTAGAAATGAAATGCGGGGAATACCGTCGGGCTTTTCGACACCTACTTGCATATACATAACACTCAACCATGCCTAAAATTATATGCCCCAAATATCCACAGCCCCCGTACTGTTGAAAATAAACAACTATCATACCAGTTCATGAACCAAATATGGAATGGTATACAAGTTCGGGATTTCGCGATGTCAAGGTGCTTGCGGCGATACATGTATTAGGAAAGAACATTGAGAAAAGCCACATAAACCCTGGGTATGGTACCGAAGTGTTGACTTTGACAGCAGCGCATCAGGCGAATTCAGGAGTGCATCGCACATCCGCCCATTGTACCGGTCTCGATACACAAAGTGGTAGCCTAGCTAGCCTAACTCGCAGACTGGTCGAACAATACAATATACGTTGTATGCTTCAGCTACTCCTCGCCGTTGGTTTCACTGATGCCACTCATGCATAGAAAAAACATCGAGGGGTCCGGTTTCGGTACTGCAGTTGTGTATGCATGCTCGACAAGGTAGACGAAGATGCGTGCATATTATCACAGGTATCAGATATAAGCGATGTGGCAATAGAATGAAATTTTTAAAACAAAACTCCCCGGACCTTCAATTCTCGCCTTTTATTTCGTTTTCTACCATCGTCATCGTCGAACCAAGAAAGCTGAAACGTATATACATGAAATTTTCGCGGCATCGCAACCAGGGAGCGAACATGGTTCCACAGTTGCTGGAAGCTTTTTATTAAAAAATAAAGCGCAAGGAAAGGTAATAAAATGACCCAAGGAGATGAATATGCAGGAGAAACACCAGGCGCTTGTGGTGGTAGTTCAACGAGTGAAATTGTTGTTTGTTCCACCGTTACACCTTGTAAAAGTGCCTGAAAGGATAAGGTTGTGCCCGGTTGTGTTTCAGAAGGAACGAAAAGGAGGGATTGGACAGATCAAGCAACCTTCTAGAAAGAAGGTAATGCATCGGAAACGGCAAACAAAATGGATTTTAAAAAAAAAAAAAAAAAAAAAAAAAAAAAAAAAAAACGCCTGTGCTTTTAAAAGTCAAAATAAAGAAAAAAGGCTAGTAAGAAAATAGACCGTTCATGAGGCTTTGTGAAACAAGAATAACCGGTGTAGTAGAGAGACTCTAAAATAAGATATGCCGCCGAGCGATGAGGATAAGGAAATATTAAGGGTGTATGTTTAGCGGTCAGCAGTAACGCAAGCTGGAAGACATCGTGAGACTAAAACGAGAAGGAGCAAAAGAAAGCCGCTAAGAAACTCGAGACATATCATAATAGGAAGACATGTAAGGGACCTCTTTTTTTTTTTAAGGAAAAAAAAAAAAAAAAAAAAGGAGATCGGACGATGCCCGGTGAAGGATGTTTTTTTATGGCCAAGCGCGATGTGTAATGAGCCATCGAAGCAAGGGGATACCTTCAGCTCAGCCCCAGCGAATAGTTGAGGTTATTAGAATTGGAAGATGTCAATGAACGCGGGTGATGGTTTCCTTGGTGACCACCAATCACCTTGTGCGGGGACAGCCTTGGTGCCCGTCGGCATACTTCTCGGGATGGAGAGTTGTCGCCGCTTCATGCGCATTCTCTTAGACAGGCGCAGACTGGCAGATGGCTTGAGGATTGTGACCCCAGAGGTACCTACAACAGTGTTGCCACTGGTTTCTCTCGGTACCTCTTCACAGAGGCGAGGTCTTTTCGTGGGAGGCTGAAGAGATGCAAGTCTCGTCTCAAAGCTCTCATCGTCCTAAATGGATATGAAGAGTGATTGGTTAGCTATCGTATTTCCGTATACCCTTGTCGACAACACATTCCGTGCTAATTCATTCCATATGTGGCCCATTTCCAGACAGCCGGCTTTCCAATCAGAGACCAATGGCCATCTTACTCTGGGGCTTCAGCTGGCTGTAATGCAAATGTTTTGAATGCCATAGAGCCAGCGAAGCAACGGAGTCGAATACGGGATTGTGAGATTGCAAAGGAAACTGGTATGCGTACGGGGAATAACTCTTACCTCGGTGAAACAACCGCTGTCATAAGCTTCGTCGACGAAGTCATAATCCTCGTCATCGCTTTCCTCTTCCCAGAAGCTCTTGGGTTCTTCGCTTTCTGTTGGCATCAATTCCATTTCATCGACTTCGTATTTACGAACAATGGACTCGAGCTCGGATAGCGTGTCTTCCAAAGTCATTGCTTTTCTTGTTGTGGGGCTTAGAGGGAGTTCTTCCGCTGAAGGAGAAGCATAAGCTGAATCGACAAAGTTAGAGTCGAAGTACGACCCGATAGAAAGGTTTGGTGACATGCTTCTTGGAGAAGGGAGATACGGTTCAAGATGCTGTCCGGACCAGATTTTATGGGATCTAATAGTAGGAGTCGGCGAGGGGAATCGGAAAGCTTCCAGCTGTTGTCTGACGGAGTCCATCTCTGTAAATGAATTCATTTTGATATCGCCCTTGAGATGACGGATATTGTTTTTATTGCTTTTGTTCTGCAAAAATATCTGCAGCTTAAGATCGAGCTCCGGAATTCTAAGGACCTGATGTGACTGGCTGGAAAGGACCCTTTACGGGTGAAAGGGATTGATCAAGGAAGTTGGAAATCGATGGCCTGCGTCGATATATATATATATATATATATTAAGCTTGCTGAAGGGAAGTGCAAATATGAATCGTATAAGTTAAAGGCGTTCTAGTGTAATTCTTGTCATAGGCGGGTTCGAAGCAATATTGGAAATGGGTATGATATGCGTAGGGCAACAAGAATAATAAAGAGCGACTGATACGTTAACGATAGAAAATCTTCTATTTGGGGTCTAAGCTGTTCTACAAGTATTGAAAGCGGAGGTTGCGAATGGAACTCTCATGAACCAGGGAAGGCATCATGATATATAAATCCTTTCCTGGGGAAATTCATATTTTAATTTAGAAGGTTCTTATTATGGGAAAATGCTGCGTAAATCAGTGCATACTGCGGGCATGAGCCAGGACCTCATTCCGGCCTAGGGTCGCTGTTGGGCAGATTCGCTTGAACATGGGTCAACCTAAAAAAGATGTTCGCAATTGTTTCTAATATGACATGGGAGACCTAGAACCAGCGTCACCAAACCACAGCGCAGAAGATGAGCTCCAGGTAGCCCAAGGGGTGCCACACGCAAGATAATGAACAAGAGTGTACAAGCCTCCTTCTCCAGCTTGTTTTGCTCCCCGCGGATAAGGCGAAAGACGGGAAGTTGGGAAAGACAATAGCATTTGATCTTTATATTAGAGCGTGGTATTATTACTTTCTCCCATGCATCCAGACCTTTACTGCAGACTTGTGGTAGGCACAAGGCAGTAATATCTTTTTTTGGTGTCTGTGTTGTCTACATTAGAGATTTTAGTGGCCTTGACGCTCACTTCCAACGATGCTCGAGGCAGGAGCTGGCCGTGCCCAGGCTCTGACCTTTCCTCTAGGGGGAATATCCTTCATCGGACATAAGCATGCACGATGCCTACTTGCCAAATTAAATTGTCACTGTTAACTCCAAGTGATTTTACACCTCATCAAACAAGATCGTAGACAAGCCTCCCACCATGAAGAAACTATAGACGAGCTGAATTAACCTTGATCATTTTTCCTGTAGAGTATAGATAAGAGGTTTGGGTAAACGCAGAAAAACATGTTTCAACTGTTTCGAGGCATTCTGCTGCCGAATTCCCCCTTTGGCAGCGTTGAAATATCCGAATTCCTTGACCGACAGTTGGAAAAATATCGCGTCGCTGCATTTGAGCAATCAAGCGAGAACCAGCAATGTGTTACACACTGACAAGATCCAAAAGTTGCCTGACCGGGACAAATTTGATCCTTAAAACTTTCGAGCAAGCGGTCCTACCGTCCCTTCATTCGACTTTTTCCGGTGGAAGGCCAAAGAATACCGCTAGAATGTCGATGGTATTTTCCGAAATATTCAAATAGATTAAATAGATTTCCCCATCCAGAGTCCTCAAACAAGGGGAAGAGTCGGTACCTGAACCAGGCCAACAAACGAACGAACAGTGCAGTGCGTCAGCATTCCCGGCTAAATTGGACAGAGCCAGTATCAACTATGGCACTGACAACCATCAGTTACCAGCCTCGGTAGTTCCTGTAGACATTCAATCGAGGTATCGGTTTGTTGGTAGACCGCCCCTTATAGTATCCGTTATATCAATTTAATCCCGACTAGACTTAAATCTATCGGCCTGTCGGAAAGCTGCACAGGTCGCATTGGTCGCGCAGCTGCTTGCTCCCGGATTTCAAGAATGTGAATGATACGGTCGCCGGTTTCATGTGTGCGGTGATATGGAAAACCCGAGCCGATAGCAAAGAAAAACAAGGCTTGTGAACAGCAGCCTGAGGAGAGTATCAGGCCTCCCATCATTCTTGTTGGATCTCCATGTCCTATCCTGCATTCGGCGTGCTGTCTCAAAACCTCGAATACGGGGATCAACATGTTTACAACAAAGCTCTTGGGTCACCAGCCATGACAACAACACAACTTACTATTGCTATTTTAACCGCCGCGCTTTGGCAAGCTGAGATGCCCTACAATACTAGTCGAAGTCCGCCTCAAGAGGTAGCACAACCTTTGCAGGCAACCAGCCTGGAAAGTTTGGAAGGCTGTCGACTCCTGAGGGTGTTTCGAAAAAGGGTTTTCTAATAAGGCATTGCAAAATCACCAAACATTCACATTATAGAACCCACTTGACTTATTCCTACCATCTTGCCATTCTTACTTCACAGTTTTTTTTTTTTTTTTTTTCCTTTGTGCACATGTGACGGGAAGTATTTTGCGACTCAAAGGCTATTCCTGCTCATAAATACATGACTAACAAAGTTAACAAATCCGAAAATAAAACAACCTGTAACGGGCTTCCTCAACGTTCAAATCTCGGTGCGTTCTCCTAATTTACATTTAGAACTCCGTACCTGCGTTCGCTTAGGCGAAAGCGAAGCGAAAGGGCGGTGGCAGTGAAACCCCGAGCTGTCGACGGGCGTAAATTAGGCATCCATTTACCTGCTCGTGTGTGAACAAAAGGGTCTCTCGCTCAGGTTGGCCATTCAGCTGATTGAACAGCTCGTCCCTTTCGTCACAACCGGAGATGACATGTCAAAGGTGTTGTCCTGCAGGACGGAATATGCCCTCATTTTTGAAACAACCTCAAGGGTCTGGTTGGAAGGTGGTCTGCAGGTCCCAGGGCTGCAGCTGAGGTGGATACTATGGATCATGTCATAGTCAAAAACCAGAATGCCACCAACTCTCGGTCGTAAGATATATCACAATTGCCGTAGCTCCGATCCGACGAGAGCACCCGATCTCATCTCGTTAGTTCCATCTCCTCACTGGTTGGCGGAGAAACCTTCAATCTTCGAGTGGATAGTCAGCCAATAAAATTGAGAGACGTAAGTCTAGAATGGTGGCGTGTAGGATGGCCACGAGATCATAGACGCCGCCACGTTGTCTTGGTTAGATCTTTCCGAACTTATATAATAGACGTATTAGCCATGAGCTCCATTGAGGGCTTGATCACAGGGATGTGGCTGCAGATATACCATCCCGATGGAATGTGTATCCTCAAATTATCGATGTTAGTGCCCGAAGCTGTGAAGACAACGGAGACGCCGGTTGGCTAACGATGCTCCGGAGTTATGTTTTCGAGAGCCGTGAGAATTTATATCAGGCAAGGGCGGCACTCCACGCGGAGAAATGGCGCATGCGGATTATGAGCCAGAACCATTTTCAATAATGCGCAGGAAAGACCGTAATTTTGAAATCTTGAGGGACAGTTGAAAGCCACATATGCACTCTCGCCTGTAAAATTTTGTTTTGGGCATGTGGCGGTTGAGCTGACTAGCCACTCAAACCCTCACCGTGTTCTAAAGTTCTAGACTCTTCTCTGGTGAGTGCGCCGCCTCAAAGGTCTCGATCGGCCTTTTCTAAACCGCCGAATAGATCGCAGAGGAGCCGACGCGAATACTTAGTGGGTGTATGCCTCCAGATATTTCCGCGAGATGCCGTGTCTCCTGCATGCATGCACGTGTTTAAATTTGCCACAACGCGGCCGTAATATTGTGGGTCTGTATGTGCGGCATTGCGTGGTACAAACCACTCTACATGTTGCGTCTTGAAGAGCGCTGATATCTTGATATATACGGTTGACATGGTCCACGAATTGTCTCCTAAGTCCCCACGCCATTATTTTCGTGAGAGCTACACCTTCCGTGGGGGTGATGTAACGGATTAATTTGACCTTCGCGGGCATTTCCCTCGAGTCAGCTTATATTCGTGCGAAGCCAGTGGGGCATATTCTGCTTGCCCGGCTAAATAGTCAAGGGCCCACTACACTGGCGATATATCGCGAGAACCGCATACCTGTTGTGATAAAAGTCCGAGTATGCATGGTTAAACCCATAGCCTCGGGTGTACGCAAATATAGCATTTTCGATTTGAATGTTTCAACCCTTGAGCCGCGAGTTCGCTGGATATATTAACAGCGTGGGATGACCACAAGTGTTCATGTGGCCTGGTTGATGTTGGGGGTCACCATTGAGACGGTCTGGCTAATTGAAGATTGAAACCAACACCATGTTATCCGAATTTTAAGCCTGAATACATAGCGTATGTGGTGTCATTTTTGCTGGATTTTATGGCATCGTAATGGTCCCACTTGTGCGGTTTTACCATCGTCTTGCGGAATGCTTCAAGGTTGTGATACGTCTACACACTTGTATATACAGCACACCATTTCAACGGCCTTAACGAAGCTCGTGAAATTCGTGGGAATGTGGGGGTGGACAGCAAGGCCAGGGAATGATATCACAAGCTGTTTAGGTTATCAAGAACACATGATCAGTAATTTCAATCAAATATTACATTTGTATGTATATCTCTTACCATTCTAAGCCTCATGTTGACGAGAGGGGTAGCAGATCGATTGAAATTTCATTATGAAAATCTGTGTAGATTGATAACACGCATACAAAACTTATAAAAGACAGTTATTATTATCGATCAATGTTCGAAGATCTCAATAATTTGCTGTTGGGGTTTTGAAAGTGACCAATGACAGGCGCTGGATATGACGCTAGCACTGATACATTCAGATCAATTGAATTCCGCTGCTCCGGCGCTGCAGACGGTATATCCTGGGAACCTTTTGTCTACGAAGTTGAGTTTTTCGGTTTTCGGTTTTCGGTTTTCGGTTTTCGGTTTTTTTTTTTTTTTTTTTTTCTTTCCTAAACATTTCTATGTGCGTGACGCTAGAGAACAGATGAAACCAACATTAGCTTCTCCCATTGCAAAGAGCAAGGATACTTTTCGTCAATACTTCCATAGACCCGCCCAATTAAAGCTTACCCACGATGCCACGCGGAAATTATATTCAAGCTATGGCACGTCGATGAGCTCCGACAGTTGGGCGATAGATAAGGATACCGGTTAGGGAAAAAATTCGTCCAATTTATCCAGAGATAAGGTCGCTTTTGGTGGCGAAAGCTGCGCTCTTCCCAACGCACTTCGGATGCATCGACCCTATCCTCTTAAACAATTCTATTGTTGAAAATTTTTGGACAAGCTTGACCCTGGTCAGGGGTGGACCTTCACCTTGGAACTAAACATCAGGTAGATAGCAGTTTTCGAGCTCCTAGATATGCAAGTGCGAAGAAATATTTATGATCAAGCTCTACCGGGGTAGGGTTACAGCTATTTCTAATCTCAATGTTTTTTTTGTACAGTTCGTGTTATAAATACTCAACGCTCTTATTTACTGTTGAAATATTAAACCCCTGACGATTTCGCTAAATCGAGATCTAAACCCTGAATAAGTTGCCATTAGAATATTTAGAACTCCAAGTGGATCCTAAGCATTAAAGGTGTTGAAATATTCGTCCACAATGCAATGCAAATGCATGCCAGCATAAATGTGCTGAGAATGGTGGTTTTCCACAAGAGTTCATCACGTCCAGAAGCATGAAACCGCCTCCAACTTACCCCATTCGCGGGTTCTGGTAGAATTCTGGAAAGTGAGTATAGCCCATTCCCGCTTGCCCCATCCTGACATCCTTTTTCCCAGGATGGAAAGTCTTACCTGGGTCCGAAATTTCATCGGCATGCCGAAAAGGGAGGGAGAATATTCCGACGCATGCGCAGTCTACTGGAAAGGAAATTCTGGTCGGCCCCCTGCAGACGTCAACTTCAAACGGCCGTTTGATCATCGATCGTCTCATGGTTGCGTCTAGAAGGCTGCACAGCTGCGGTTGTTACAAAAGGGCGGTGTGTTGAGCAGGCTCCTTTGCCAACCGGAACAGTAATATCAAACACAGACCTGATTTGGCCTTATTTGCCTTCTAGAATTAAATTCGAGAAACTTGATTAGAAGGTATTCAAGCCTGTCAGCTGTGGCACAAGAGTTGTAGGTTGGTATACCCTCCGGGTAGTGGGCTCTGGGTAGGACATGTTCGTACGTCATTATTCCTGTTCGTTTAGACCAAGAGTTTACGGTCTTAATCTTGTGCTCATAGCGTTAAAGGTGTACATATCGTTTGTGGCTTATTGGTAAGGCAGATCGAATTAAGGTCCTTCCAGAAAAACAACCTAAAAATTGAATTCTTCCTCTGTAGGAGCTGCAAGCGCAGCCTTGTCGACAGGGTTGCCGATGTAGGTCAAAGCAGAGGGGATCGTTATCTTTCGCAGAGAGCTCGCGAGCTAGCAGAGCATTTGCGGTTGATTACCGGTATGATTGTATTTCAGCTAAGCTTGAACCCGAGCCTTTCGGGAAGCTTCGAGACTATTGTCTGGGGTCCATGGGGTCTTTGGACCGAATGTTTCGGTTTCGGGTACGGTCGATAGACTGGAACCGGAAACAAAACCCATACAGGCGGATTCTTTCCGAAGCCATGAGATACGCCGACACATGCCCGTACGTTCGCGTATATATCAGGCTTGATGTGAACCTTGCATATGTTGAATGGGCTTCTGATGTTATAATTACAGATGAGAATGTTTGCCAGCTGTTTGAAGTCAATAGGAAAAGTCGCACGCACATATGTATGTACGTATATGTGCATGTAACGCATAATATTCTAATAACAATAAGAGTTTATGAATTCAGTTAAGTTCATGTCATACATCTACTTAAACAGTGGTTTCTGCGATTTGGCCGCGCTTAGACCATCGGGCGCTAGGGAGATAAGGCTCAACTCGCGATCATCTAAGTTTGTCTAAAGGCTTGCGGAGCTCTATGGTTCGAGGAATGTGGTGTATTGCCCTTGCGATCTCGTGACACCTACTGGTGAAGGCCCGAAGGATTCGGACAAGTATCTAAAACAGACATGATGCTTTAATGCATTCCAGAAGCAAACCGTCATAGGTACGTACGCGTCGACTCATAATACATCATCCAGGATCTTCAACAAACATGCTAACAGGGCACTCGAGCAGGGTGGTATCGCAAGAACACGAAATGTGAAATTGCCAGGAAGCTCTGATTGGAAGCCAAGCCCCAATGCTGCCAGGGACGGTCAGAGGGCCAATGAACAGGCAAACCTCTGTGCCTCATGAGGTGATGACAGCATGATCTTTCGCGCTAAAATGTTCGAGAAGAAGACCCCTTCTTAGAAGATTCTCTAGTTTGTGCGGGTTTCCCCATCGGCTTTTAGTCTATCTTCTAGCACCGAAGACAAGAAATACATGTCCTCCTAACAACACGCTGGTTAGTTTTCGGCTGGTGATCTGCCCCGGAGTTCCTTCAGAATCTGAAGTTGCCCTGCGGGCCCCTTTCATTCGAGTCTTCGCATCTACCCGGGTTGGAGTGAGAGGATAGAAAGAGACATTGGGAAATGCTGGCATTCTTTCAATGCAAGGGGGATTTTAATTTTGGTGGTTAATCCTATCACGAGAGCTAACTCGCACTTGTTTCGAAGTCAGTTCTAATGCGGCACTTGAGAGGCATCACTGCTTCCCCATCGATCTCCCTCAGATGAATGAGGTGAGGGGCAAGGTTTGGTTGCGCGTGGGCAACGCTGATAGGAACAAATGGCTTCAAAATTTCTGGGATCCACATCAACTGGTCCGTTTTGCCCCGAATGACCTCAGGATTTTGTGCCATCTGGAAGACTAAGCTTCTACTGGCCCCCCGACCTGATTTCTGAAACTGACCACTTGGTTAGCTTATGGGACAGGCCTCGGAGACAAATTTCGAGGGGAGAGACAACCACATCATCACAGCAAACTCCTCAAAAAAGTTTTTCTTTTTCTTTTTTGTCAGACCCCTGTGTGCTAAGCCAAGGGTCAGGCACAAGGGCAAGCCAGGAAAGGTCAATAGATGCATGGCTCCCAATGTGTGTATGCCCCCAAATTTCGCATTTCTTTTTCTGCTAGCCTGGACTTTCTTTTTTTCCCTGGAGGAGCTGAACCAATTTGCATTTGCTGGGGACAGAAGCCTTGTCACATCGGATATTGCCAAACACCAGCGAGGCTGCGGTTTAGTATATATCTTGACGTTCCACCCTTCGATTCTTCAAATTTAAATTTTAGTATTCAGCTTATACTTAATAATTGAACGAGGTTCACGATATCAATACCAGTATTATTTTCGACAACGATATCCAATAAAGCTCTCACGGATATCTACCACTACTACTATTCTATACCTTATCTATCCTTCCGACAAACATCTGTCAATAGTTTACGACATTGTACAAAAACGAATAATTTCAAAATGCGTCAGTCGACATTAACATCTGCTGCCGTCGCCCTCTCCACAGTCCTTACCTCCCATAGAATAACACATGCCTTCTTTGGGGGTTGGGCTGTCATCGCTAAGGGAGCCGACCGAGAAAGCAAGGATCTCGATGTTCTTGTCAAGGGCGAAAAAGACGTGATCGTTGAGCTCTTGACAAACGACATCCGAGGACTAAAGGGCGAAGACGTTGGATCCTGGATGGTTATCCCACAAGCCAGAAATGATTACGTTGCCTTCTTCTGGAAGCCAAGCCCATCTTCGAGCGAGATGGTTCTTGTTGAGCTCTTCATTGGTATGTCTAAATCTCAATGGTCTACAAACAACAATAGATAGCTAACTTTAAGCTCCTTAGGTCCAAAAACAAAAATCCCGCCAACTGTTTTGCTCCAAGTTGATCCAGTACATGTTGTACCAGTCATCGACACCCCAGCCCTCTTTCGCGGCAAGCTCGCGGCTTGTGCTTCCCGCTCCAAGCCAAATGACTGCTCCGATGTCATCTTCCTCGCTACTACATACTCCTCCCAGCTCCCGTCCGATACAATCAAAAAAATTGATACCAAGGTCATCGGCATGGCTGTTAAGAAGTACCCTGAGCTTATCGATTCGCTCGAGGGCCTTGGAATCAGCACCCGCAAGGCTATTAAAAAAGTCGGAAGCTGCGACTCTCTATCCTCAAATTCCTCTGGCTTCAGTATCAGTGGCCGCATGAACGAGGGAGAAGTCCAACGTGGACTCTTCTGCTAAACACTCACGTCATTGCCACCGATTACGAAGACAACGACCTTACTTTTTTCTTAATCCCTTTTCTCTTGAACATATTTTTCATTTTCTTACTACAGTGCGAACAGTTCTTTTAGCGTTGCATCATTTGGCCCGCGATTTCTTATGGAAAGCATTATACAGGAGTTTTTCTTTCTTTCTTTTCTTGTTCGGACTTCATTGCTCGGCATATATAGACATTTGTTTGTTTTTTTGCATATAGAGAGATACCTCGACGAGTTTCATTTGTGCGCTTCTACTCAGTTACTAATCATAATCAGATCTAATGACCTTTAATGGCCTATCTTCTTGTATATATATATTTCTTTTTTTCTTCTTATTACTTTGAGGTTTATCATCAGGGACGCCACTACATCTGGATGGCTAGTGGGTTTGAATGGGACAGGAATTCAATTCTAAAAGGACAAAAGTCCTAATTTGAATAAACAATACTTCTATATAACCTTTTAGGTCGTAAAATCCTCCTGTTGACTCCTGTGCCATTGGAAATTAAAACTTTTTGTTTCCACAAACTCGCGGAGGCATCAATGTTTTAAGGATTTCGCCGCCTCTCTTTCTAGCCTTGTTCAGTATAGTCCGATGCCATACCTCGCTGGATTTCAGGATTCAAAAACAATTTGAACCTTCTAATTTCTAATTCGGTTTGTCACACAATGGGTAAATCTTCTCATGCACTACAAAATATCCAATGGATATACATAAACTAAATCGATTTCGATCATTCTACTGGCATTCTTTTCTAGATAAATGAAAACCTTTTGGTTTTCATAGCTATATAGTGTATTTAACACTGAAGCAAGTATTAGGCTTCGTCGACGCCATACGCAAAGATAGACAAACTATTCGTCGCATTGTGATATCGCAAGGTTTGATAAATTACAATCGCGACATTTAAATCGATATTTGCCAATTTTAGCTTTAAATAAGCCATGATCGAATTTGCGCGATCGCAAATCCGGTTTTGTACGAGGCTGGATGACTATCGTCACTGTGCAAAAGGCCTGTTTTTTGTTGTGCTCGTTTAAATAGATATTGTTCCCTTCAAGGTTAGTTTACGATCGCCTCCCAACTTGCTAGGGACTATAGCTACTTATTTTCTACCGAAGAAACGAGATCTATGTATGCTCGTTGTATGTTATTAATAAGCCAAGCATATGTGTGTGTAAGAAGAGCGACATTTTCTCGAGGGAATCCAAATGCGGAGTCCGTGGGGAGGAATATAGACGCTGGTTCTATATCTAACTCAATCTATTACGGAGATCGTACGTGGGCAAAGTTTATTACTTTGGGTGTGAACATGTGGATATACGAGACAACCATCACGGTGAGAGTGAACAAAATCTAGCCGTTGCTAGAAAGAAAATGATATCGTAAAGATATTTTCATTAGTGTTAATATCGCCCCACTAAATACATAATAAGTTTAGGTTTTACTCAGACCTCAGTGTTTGTTGTATACAAATAGGACTAGTTACAGATTCTAATGTTGTAATTTGCATGATTAATGCGCCTTAAGCTTATTGGCCCGGGTTAAGCCCCCATCTGCGGCGTCAAGTTTGCTCAACGCACAAATGGCTTGCTTTAACTACGTTACCCTGTATGGCCTAAAGGTTTTTGCTTTGAATTCTGGAGAGTGTAAATCATGCGTTTCAGATTCTATGAGGCTGGTCAACTAGTTGATGACAGAAAGTTCCTTCGACAATAACTGCCGACGCAGCATGAATCAACCCAATGTCTCCCGACAAAGCATTGACTTTGCGTTATATCACTCAATCGGAATAAATCTTCGCCGGAGTTCTAAATACGCATAGCGGAAAAAAAAAATATCGCTGGGATTTCTAGTTTTCGTGACAGTGATATCACTTTCTTGCCCTTCCAGTTCTTCTGAGGTCCGAATATCACTCTGTTCCTTCCAATTTCCTAGAAATCGTAGGTATATGCAAATGCATGGCCACGTAAACGATAAGGACGGCCGTAATATTGCATTTTTGTGCATAAACTAAGTGTTGTTTTTGTTGTAGTTTGTTTCGGTCTTAGATGATTCTTGTGATGATTGCCCATAAGGATGCCACGTCTGGTCTGCCTATAAATCGCATACGATGTCACCAGACCAAGTTTGAGGAACGAAAATAGGATTGAATTCAGATAAGGTCCTGGCAAAATTGATTGCTCGCAAAGTTACGTAAACGAGAATACGAGCGCCACCAGCCCGGGGTGTTAAAAGTCTGAAACGCATCTACCAGGGCACACCCCAAGCTTCCTCGCTCTGCTGACCCACCGATTCGCTATCCCCATGTTTTCCAAGTTCATTTCAATTCAGCCTTAACGATCTCTGATTTGGCCTGACGTAATGTATCCTCAACCTCGTGGCAGTCCGACAAGCGAGGTTGCATTTGAAGCTGACGCGCCGCCCTTGGGGAAGGATCTTGAATAAGACAATGGATGTTTCAGGCACCAGCCTTCGGGGTTTGTGGATGATAAAACCTGTCCACTGTGAGGTGATAGCAGCAATGGTTTTTCGTTTGGTGACACCGGTTTTACATTATGGGGAAAAATGCCCGAAGGATGTTTTCGGCGGCCGGCGACACCGTGACACCGGCATTGGAATGGTTCGAAACTTCTTCGACTTTTCATTCGAGCTCAGCACTCTTCAAGATACCACTATACATCCCTGTCTACTACGTCTAACGTGCGTGTACCATGGGACGATATTAGCCAATCCGTCGTTGGAATAGCTTCCACAAAGGGAAGTGAAAACGTCATTTCCCGAGAATGTGTTGACTATAGCATGCACAGAAAATACCACGAAGTTTCAATTGATCAACTGCTTCGGGTTTGCTCGTTCCGAAATAGAAGTAGGAATGAGCTTTCTATAATAGAATGCGAATTCTGATATGAATGGTTTATTTCTAGAATAAATATCGAAGGTTGGTACAGAATGGAATCTTAATATTATTTGGCATTTGATGGATTGAGCAAGTCCAAACGATGGGGAAAGGTTTCAATGCAATGCATGACTGGCAAGGTTGGCGGGGTCAAACGTGATGCTGATCGGGTACTACCGTTAAGGCTGAGCCTTGCATGAGATTTTGTATGCACTCCTAGATCTTAATTTTTATTGGAACAGAATGGTGTTTGTTGGGATGCTGTGTGGAGCCTGTTCTGATGATGGTATCTCGACCTACTGCTCTTGGGAGGTGGAAGTGTCATTTGTGGAGGCCGTTGCATGCGATCGTCACTCATGATTTTCTCTGGCTGAACTCAAAGCTCAGGCTATAGAAGTAAGATTTATCAAGTTGGACTAACTAATGTTAACTGAGCTGTGATTGCCTAGCTTATTGCAAGTTTATAGACAAGATCATACAAGACCTCCCATTTCGTATACGCGCGCACGTCCATGTATGCTATGATAAAACTCTACCTCTACGCTAAACTAGGGAGTTAATGATTAAGTGGCTTGACCTACCAACGCTCCACTGTCTTAAATAAACTTTGGATGCTTAGTCTGACGCTGTGGCTTTGATAGAGTGATCCTTTTCGAAGAGATGGTCTTTGAATTGCGCAGCTAGCCAGTTTGTGGAGAATATGGTATTTGGGTGCCACACTCCGATGTTTTGTACTGGGGTTGGAATTGCAATTGGCTGTCTTAAAGCTATTTTCTGTTATCAAAGCGCTTTTGGTACATACCCACGGAGTCGCCGGTTTTGGTTAAGGTGTTCTTTTTTTACCTCGGGTAGTATCGCGACTATACTGAGATCTGACAATGGAGCTGACATTAGTAGGTCATCGAGGAGCTCTTCGGGTGGACTGGTCATAAGACCATCTCTCACCTTGAAAATTCTTCGAGTTGGATCGTGTGTATCATGGCGCTCGTTGGAATTATTTTTTGCCATGGGTTGATTCTGACCTTAATCATAACCACCCGAGAAATATTCGTGATGAAGAGTCAAAGCGCAAGTCGTTACAAGTTTGACGTTGCCTAGTGTCAGTCATAGGTGACATTGTGCATATTATTATGGTAGTTTGAAATTGAGTTTTATCGTGCACCGTCATGGTTTAAGACGTTAACATTAGATAGCACCATAATATGTTAATATTTCACACGTAGCTACTCCGCTGCGGGCTGGGATGTGAAGCTCGAGGTTTCGATGTGTTGTGCGACCAAGGGAATATCCCCATCTGGAAAGATAGACGGCATATTCCTTCTTTAGGCCTAGTACCGGGGATGTTACACAAGCCTCAATTATTCTTTTATATGTACAATGTACGCCCTGGGTATGTACACAGTCGATGCTTCAGCTTTGTGGTCAGAAAGCTTCAGAATTAAAGTGCCCCTAGGGGTACTAATTTTTTAGGAGGCGATAATAGGTATATACAGTTCTTCAAAAGCAAAGCATTGAGTTATGCGATATTGAATGATTCGGAATTGGTAACCCGACATACATACGAAGATATTTGGGATTATACGTAGTTAATCGGGTCGTGCGTAGGATAGTAGAGTTTCGGAATTAAATTTCAACTTGGGCTTGTTTTGGCAGAAAGGTTGAAAACATACTGTCGCTCTACTATTGACATAGGCCGCACAAGATTGTGACGTTGGTAACTATAGCCTGAAGTCTGGCGGGATTCAATGTAGACCTGGTGGATCTACCCGATATACACGCGATTTCTACTGAGGATTGCTGCTACCGGGCATGCCGCAGTAACTTAGTTTACCCACTGTCGAACATCACGTTGAAGGGCAAGCTCACGCATTGTAACCCTAAGCTGAGTTTCCTGATACATTAATTTGTCAGATTTTCTGTTTTTGTATATGAATGGACTACGCACTCTAGGGAGGCTCTACAACAATCTGGTTTTTATCTTGTTGGGATTAAATAACAATATTAATACTTACATCTTTCGAGGGCAGCATTGTTGTGTAATTGGCACTAGGTGAACCCTCAGATGGTGTATTTCCCAGGTATTCCTCGTGAATGACAATCGGTCTGCCCCTATCATCTAGGATGTCTTTTTTTCGCCTTAATGCTCCCAAAGTTTGTGAGAGGCCTGCAAAATCCATCCCGTTTGGTAGGAAGCCGCCTTCAAACTGACTTCTCCAGATGTTTAAAACCGAACCAGGCGTATTTGCGCCACACGAACATGGGGTTTCGTTTTTGTGTGCGGCTTTCATTTCGCAGCGGAGCTCTATTTCCAGCTGTGCTTTCATATTCATTGCGTGGGATTTCATCGTATTGGCATTTTTGATAATACTCTCTCCACCTTGTCGTAGGATATTTGCATTTTTTATTATTAGCTCAAGGGTACCGTAAAGTGCGCTGGACATATCGTGAAATGTCTCGTCGTCAGAAAACTCTCTGGGAGAAGAGCTTTCGAAGCTCTCTGTGACACTGGATTTACGCTGTCGGTTTTGGACGTCTTCTTCGTCGGCTGCGTAGACTATCTCCATCTGATTCTGGAGAGTTGGTTTAGTTTTATGTTCTTCGTCAAATTTTGGTGGTTGATCTTCATCAGTTGCATAACCCGCTTCATCATCGGAAATATTGAGGAATGAGCTATCCGGGCTCGAATAATTTAGACTTGGGGGTTGGCTGGTGGCTCGAAGACGCTTTCGAGGTAATGGTTCTGTGATATTTTCTGACTCTGGGCGGCGCTTTCTTGAGTTAAGGAAAGTATCAACCCTTGTGCAAGCCATCAGAGAAGCCTTTTTCTCATGAGGTTGGCCTGGGTATTCTGATGGCTCGGTTGTGCTGGATGAGGTAATGAAAGTGGGACCCGAGACACCAATGAGACCCATTATGAGGTTTGCAGTTGACGGGTCATGGCTCTGGGCGATATTTTGGGGCTGAATGACACTCATTCCTGATGTTAGTTCATACAGCAGAATATTCCGTGAGCCGAAAGTATTAAGAGTGAACTGGAAGATGGGGGGGGTTGATGGACAGATCTAGGTGGCCAATATTATCAGGAGTCGGGTGGTTAGGGTTGTTATCGGCTAGTCATTGGCTTCTATGTCTTGGTGGCGAAGTAGATCATATATATTATTGTGAAAGTTGATAGAGGTTATTGGTGATTTTATTCGGATATACGGTTCTTTACGAGACCAAGTTAGGCGTATGATTTGATATTTGAGTATGTTATCAGTATCAACTGCTTTTTAGGAGGGCCGGGGTGATGCGCGACCTTGTGTAGTCTAGGTGGGCCATAGCCTGCGGCTGGAAACAGCCGGGGTATTTAAACCCGACCAAGTAGAATATATCTAGATATCTGGTTTCGGCATAGGGTTAGCAACTCTGTTGTATATATGTTGCTGCGAGTTACATATATATATCCAGTGAGCAAAAAAAGGGCATGGAGCCACTAATCTGGTACCAAGAATGTCTGGAATCCAACATTTCACAACGCGCAAGAGGACAGATAGAGTGGTATACCGGCGCTGTTTACGGACCCATAATTGGTTACACACTAGTTATTTTTACCTGGGCAGGTGTACTATTCATTGAATCTATAGATCGTGGGCAGGGTCTAGACCGATCTTATGGGTAGACATACATCTGTAGGGGGCTTCATCTTTGTAGCATAATTATGAGTGTATCGGAATTGTTATCTGGTACCCAGACTTCTGCAGACCTCGATTTTGCATAATGTAGAATTGATGTCAGGGTTATAATTATATTTGTGGTATTTGGATTCATATTGATGCACATGCACTTGGCTGGCCAACTCTCGTAGGTATTAGGCGCTTAGGAAGTGTTTTAGTTTGTAACATCTCCAACTCAGCTGAATTTTGAAAGCGGTTTAGAACAGTTTGCTGAGTAGTCTCGGCCCTAGTTTGCTGAATATATCCGTAGTCAGCGTTTTTGGATTTATCGCTGTGACAAAATTTTTATGGTCCATTAAAATTGCATGTTCATAAAAGTTGTCCGGTCTGCCACTGAGACCAATACTATACGCCAGTTTTTTGTTATGGCTGAAAAAAGCTCTTTTTTACGAAGCGTAAAAATGATCTCATGTCATCGTTTTCATTGTATTTACCGTTTTGTTTTTGCCATGAATATGAGGTGCACTTAGAGGGGTACGACCTGGCCTCAAAGACAACTTACCTGCGATAATCGAAGCCTTCAAATGGAACACGTTCTTCTTCAAGTTTCCGATAGACGGCTGTAAAATGGCATCAATCAAACTAGCCCGAAGCATTTTGCTTCGAATTCCGCATTTCCGTTCTAATGAAAAGACAGTCCTTGTAATCTCAAGGACACCATTTTCCAACAAAGCACTTCCAACTGCATGTGACGTTCTCGGCCAATTAGGCACAACAACCTCCAACAACGATGGTCTAGTTGGCCCACGGAATCGGGACCCAAGTTCGACCGGTACTTCAAACCCCGCTAGTCAGATGGATATCTTCTAACTAGAGCTTCGGGATATGGGTAAAGCCGTATTGAATAGTTTGAAAATTTCAGATTGCACCCGATCCCAAAGGCCTCAAATCGATCGGGAGCGATGTCAACGAAGTGCCGCGAAAAAGGCTGTAGCAAGAAGCAACGAAATTGCGTTGAGGGAAACGCCTCTTGCTAGCTCTGGCTTGCATAACACAGTTCTAGTTGGAGTTTCTGTGGTAATAGCAAAGCGTAGTGTTTCAACCGATGGTAAACCAGAGAACGCTAGGGCCCCTCCGAGTAGCTGGTACCTGTTTCCGGAACACCACGATTTGGTTGCCGAGCAAACACCAGGAGTTCATTTCCGAGGCTTGGATGAGGATGGTGTCTACCAGTGGGAGACGAATTTAAAAGGGAACTTTGAGTGCTCACGAAAGGGTTGCAAAAACCAATGGCAAAGTGGTGTCGTTTCAACCATCATTCGTAAATATTTACTCCCGGAAGATGGGCTGGCTTACAACGCGAAGGTTTTCAACCAGAGGTGTATCAAGTGCAAGTCGCTAGGGTACATGAAAATCGATCGAGATGCCTACCTGCAGAGAGTTATTCGCCGGTTGAAAATTTGGAGGAAAGAGAAGGTCGGTCCGGCTCCACTTTCTTTCAGGAAAACAGGTTCACACAAACGTGAACTCTGTGAAGGCTGTTCGAAAGGGCACTGCAAAGTTAATGATGAGAAGGACTAGATGGCGGGATATCAAGAACTCACCTGAATTAGGCTTCACTGTTTTTATGAGGGAAGGGAAGCATGAGTGGTTAATTAGAAGGGATTTTAGCTTCTCTTGCGAATGTATGGTGCATGTACTTACATACTCCTCGAGCAACCGGTATACACTTAACTATGTACCAGAACTGGAGAGATTACCACTTGGTTGATTCCCGTGAAGCTGTATTGCATGAGTATAGGCACCGAAGCTGATGGAAAGGTTTAGCTAGCCAGACCCGGGCTAGGAATGAAGGCTGAGCTTCATTGAACATGTTAACAGCTGCTAGCGGGGCCAGCTCACTCAATCCATTATTGGTTTCTTTGTGAGGCAACGTCAAAATTGACCGTTGCTACAGTAAATTTAGCCAATCATGATCTGGTTCGGTTTGGCTGACATGATACCATGCCATGGCGCCAGTGCTCGATCGAAAAGACCCGAATATTGAAACTGTACTGCAGGTTGCAACCCGCTATCTGGGACCCCCACATTTGTATGCACATGAAAATCTGGCCCGTATCGACTATAGCTAGCTTAGAGGCCTTAAGTATCCAATCCAAATACTTTGATTGGCAAAATCTATGACTCTAACAAATACAACCCCTCGATTACTCAAGCATCTGGTCGGCCCCGCTATGGCGGAATTTCCGCCAAGATTGCGTTGACGGTATGGGAATTATCCAACATCCGATCTGTGTTGCCGCTAACGCTTAGGTGGGTATTTCGCATATACATGTGTATACTATACAGATGTCTACGTCGGCGTACTCAAAAGCTGTCCGGGGTTTGGCGCTGAGATTATGTCGGCGTCTTGAAAAGGCGTTGGAACTAATGAAACCTCGGTTTAAATATTGTAAAGCTAGGGTTGAGTTATAGTTGGGCTTTCTCCCAGGGTATATATCGACGAGGGTAGGGCTTGAGCTTGTCATTTGCTATAGAAATTGCATCACTGCATGCCGAACATCCGGCACGGGATGAGAAAGCATATGCGGTACGCGTGAGAACGTTTTTGGTGGATTTAGGTGTGGTGCGTCGGTCGTTATCATATAGTAAGGCCGAGATATAGTATACGGCACTCTCGATTGCCGGCAAGCTTGCGAAGCCTATATATATACTGGAATAGAATCTATATTCTTTTTACTGCATCATCAGATAGCGGTTTCCTCGATACATAGTTTCTGGCAGCCCAAACGCAATTATATAGAGGGAGACGTTCAGGCGATAAATCTCGCAAGATCGGAAATATACAAACACATACATACCGTCTCATAAACCCAATCACTCTCTTCTCTAATTGATCAGTTCCAATGGCACCCTCTGCTGTTTCTGGCGAAGCCGTCAAAGAAGTTCTCGTTGGCAAGAAGTCGTTTCCCCAACCGATCAGATCTAAAGGGAACCTTGACAAATTCAAATCAGACGACATTACTCCTGTCATCGGGACTGAATTCCCAGAAGTGAATATTGTCGATGACATTCTCAATGCACCTAATGCAGATGACCTGTTAAGGGACTTGGCTGTTACAAGTAAGATTCATATTAGTGCTATCTGACTATGGGTGCTTTGGTCCTGCGCTAATGGTGACGAGTTGCGTAGTCTCTGAGAGGGGCGTTGTCTTCTTCCGCGCTCAAAATAATCTGACTAATGATATCCAAAAACGATTCATCCACAGATTAGGGGAGGTAGGATACGAAGCTTTTTGGTTTTGCAATTTATAGATTTGGGATGGGTGACTGATCTCGAACTGAAGCTGACCGGTAAACCGGCGGATTCTACTCTCCATATTCATCCAGTGTTGAACGATGAGCGAGAGCTTGGTGGAAGTGACCCTGAAATCTCTACTATCTCATCTGTTCAGCGGAAGCAACTCTATCGCAAGCCTGCCGAAACCTTCCGCCACAAGGCCGCTGTTTGGCACTCTGATATCTCATTTGAACCTTTCCCAGCGGACTACACGTCTCTTAGACTTGTGGAGCTCCCGCGAACAGGTGGCGACACTCTCTGGGCTTCAGGCTACGAGCTCTACGACCGTTTGTCGGAGCCTTACCAGAAGTTTTTGGAAGGATTGACGGCACATCATTCTGGATCTGGTTTCCACGATATTGCAAAAGCTGAGGGGTTGCAGCTTTATGGGAAGCAGAGAGGAAATCCTGCGAACGTAGGAACCGAACTGGTTGCCAATCATCCAGTAAGTTATATTTCTGACGTTCACGGTTTTACGAAACCCACGTCTTTAGGATAACGGGTGGGACTGATGAATTTATAGGTTATCCGAACAAATCCAGTTACGGGGTGGAAAAGTTTATTTCCCGTAGGAGTCTTCCCTAAACGCATCAATGAAGTGACATTGGAAGAGAGTGATGCCCTCCTGAACTGGTTCCACGATTTAATTTACAAGAACCATGATCTTCAGGTTCGTTTTAGGTGGAGAAATCCGAATGACATTGCTATCTGGGATAACAGAAGTGTTTTCCATACTGCTACAAATGACTATGATGGCCTTGGGAATAGGTTTGGGAACCGTGCGGTTGGGATTGGTGAAGCACCGTACCTCGATCCGAGTAGCAAATCGAGGCGGGAAGAGTTGGCGGAACGTGAAGGAAATGTCGAGAATGCTTAGCTATGGATTAAGAGTTATCTCTCGATTAAAACTGGGTATCGGATTTGCGAATGGGAACATTGTAGTTGATAGTCCAGCTGTCTATTTTATTGTGAGGAAGAAATACTCATGAATGAAAAGCTTTCCTGGCTGCTGAGCACCAATGAAAATTGAATTCCGAAATATGAAGACAAAACTAACTCCGAAACCCCTACTTCCTTCAAAGAACCCTAACCTTAATACTTGACTGTTGTGTTGAGTCCAATTGCAAAATGCTTTTCCTGTATCCTTACTATGAAGGAAGGGGCGAATCAACAGAATCGTACCCATAAACCATGAAACTAAATACTGGAGCATTGCTTCCATTGATAACCTGAAAGTATGCTGCAACGTATTTGTTCGTGGTGAACATCGTGATTCCATCAGTGACTAATTGTTTTAAAACCTTGCCACCATCTTTCTGACCTTCTACAAACGCTTTCCAGCTTGTCTGACCACCTCGGAGCTTGATTCCTAATGTCACAACACTGACATGTGTGTTGCCTTGAATTGGGTACGAGTTGCCAAATACTAGGTCAGATGTATCTTCTCTGGTGAAGTGGTGCTGGAAGAATTCTCTGGAGCGTTGAAAGAACATGCTGTTAACCTGCGGTGAGCTAGGGGCTAATCCTGGGACCCCATGCGCAGATACCATCATTAAACGGTACATTTCTCCGTTGTTGCCTTTTCTTGCTCCCATCATCTCTCCATTTCCGCGCGTTTGTAAGTCACGGTGCATATCTCGCTTAAAACTTCTCGAAGAGCTAGAGAGTGCTCGTTTTATAGATTTGAGTGTTCGCTCTTTTACCGATCGAGCGTTGTTGCCGCGCTTCCAACTTGCCGACCCTTTGATACCACCAGATATTGTGCCCCCGCTTTCGGTAAATGTGCCATCCTGACATCTCGAGCCGACTTGTGCGAAAGATAATAATAAAGCTGACCCTTGGACCGATTTTTCGCCTCCTGAAGCTTGGACGGTTGCCTGACAGCCACCGATTGTATGCATTATATCATCGTTCGGAATGTGTGTTTGGCCATCGTTTCGAGTGAGAGATAGGATTAGTTGATTGGCAGCCACAGCGCAATCTTGGTGAAACATATGAGATGTCTGTGAGTTACACTGGAAGGTCGTGCCAGCGGAGAGGGCGAGAGACAGAAGTGGGAGGAAAGCGAGGACTGACGCGGGGCGGAAGGGGGTTTGTGTTGGCATTGTGGTATTTTGAGCTGGCCTCAGCCAGGGTTGCTCGCGCTCGTTTTGATCACCTTTGGGTAGATGGAGAAGTGAGGGCTGTGGTATCGAGAGAAAAAACCGTTGAAACCGGAGTACCTAGGTAGTAAATGGGAGAAATGAGGTTATGGTCGAATGATTGGGGGAATATCTATATAAATCGCTTCTCTGGCAAAATTTAGTATTTGAGGATTACAGCTGGAGCTTGTGGAAAATGCCAAGAAGGCCAAGGCAAGGGCTGAATACTGCCAAGGGAGCTTCTTGACTGCATACCAGTCTGGATTAGGTTTAGCGCTGATCCTGGGCGGCGGTGTATTTGAGATTGATTTCGAAGGGAGCACGAAGTCAACGAGTTTTCTTGCTGGGGCATATGCCGGCAATACATAACTAACCTTTTCAGCCGCCATGATTGAGTCGTGCCTCGGCGCACTGCACGCATTATTTATTTATACATCGTGCATCCAAGATTCGTTTATATTTGGGGCCTTCCTTGGCGACGTCAGGTATCATGGCTTGCTTACTTAGGTACTTAGATTATTCTCCATGACAGTCTTAGGCTACGAACCACCTGTATAATTGAGTATATATATATAGTTTGTCATAGATCAGATATATATCGGCGATGCAAACAGTCTTATAGCCATAGATCCTGGCAGGCTGATGTTTCGTTTATTCGACTGAAGCAGAACAATCAGTGCAAGAATATATTTACAGGTCTGGTAGTAGCTCCAAATATCATAGGTTTTTTCTAGTCCTAGTCCCGCTCTGGTTTCGTGCAATTTGAACTAAGGAGTGTACTGGCCACCGACGAAGCTTGTGAGCTTAACTGACCCGCCTAGTGCCTTAGTTGCATAGTTGAAAACCCCCCAACGATACCCCATGAAATATGCCCAATTGGTATATAACGTGAAAGGGTCCCCAAAATTCGTAAATGTCGTACCATCAGTGCTGTACGAAAATTGAACTAACTTTGTACCTGTAGGCCGAGCATCAAGATTACCTCTAAACCAAATTTTTCCGTTACCCTTGGCAATGGATTTCTCGGCATTGACAGTACCGTTGCTAGAAGCTGTCCAAGTTTCCTCTGAAAGAATGACACTATGGACAACAGTGAGTTTATAATCGGATCCATCGCGGCTAATTCCGATCCAGGCTGTTTTATCGCGGAATGCAGCTAGGCCTGTACGATCTCCGTCAGCAATATTATTGAAGTCGAGGATAATAGTGCCTTGTGGTGTCGGGCCGTAGAGACGAGTGGTAAGGGTATTCCTTGCTGTAAGGATATTTGTCGTGATAGAGCAAGCATTAAGGGTAACACCGCCAGTTGCAACAGAGTATTTTGTATTGTCAGGATTGTGGTTGAACTCCCAATGGGGGCCTAGCTTTCCTGAGGAAAAGGTATCCGTACGATACCAATTTGCAGTAGGGACTGTAGGTAGGGGGTTTGGATAGGTGAGGCCCCAGCCGCCGTTATTATCGGTAACCATGCTTGCGAATCCATCTGATCCCCAAGTTATGGGGGCCAAAACAGGCATGCGGCCTGCGGGATATGCCCACGTGAATGAGACGAAGTACCAATTATTGTTACCAGTATTGACAAGACTTCCTTGGTGAGGGGACCCCCCACCAGCGACTGGGCTGGTGAGGCCGTTGTGAAGCTGCTTGTATTCCCAAGGCCCCCATGGGCTGGTGGATTTCCAAATATAAGTGGCACCAATACTAGGATAGTCGTTCAAAATATAATAGAGCCCATTACGTTTATACATTCGGTTACCTTCCATACCGCTAACACCAGAGGGTTGTTCGAATATAAGTTGTGAAGAGGCCTCTCCCAGCCCGTCAATAGTTAGTTGGGCTAGGTTGATTGAGCTGCCGCCGTATACAACATACATCTTGTCATCGTCATCGATGAGAAGGCCACAATCGTAGTAGCATTTGTATATTGTGCCAGACTTTGTCCATGGGCCTGCTGCATTATCTGCAGTATATATAAAAGTAACCCAGAAATTCATACACCCAATCCAGTACCATTTGCCATTGCTAGCTCGGTATCTCATTGTGGAGGCCCAAGTACCACCACGATATGCGGTGCCTCCTACCATATTATAACTATCCCCATTGTCAATGAAGGGGACAGAATGTCCAATGGGCTCCCAGTTTACGAGATCGAAGGATTTAAGGATCGGGGCTCCTGGTGAAAAATGCATATTTGAGGAGGAGAGATAGTAGGCACCATCTGGTCCTTTGAAGACATCGTTGTCTGCGTAGTCTGAGTAGACGACTGGGTTGGTAAAAAGTCCAACAGGGGCACTTGAAGTAGTAGATTTTGTAATTGTAGACAAAGTAGCAATCGATCTTGTTGTTGTTGTGCGAATGCTAGATGGGGAGGTGGTCTCTCGTGAAGTCGTGCTAGGCGGTTTTGTGGTATTAGACGTCGAACTGGAGGTTACCGAGGCTGTGGTAGGCCTAGATGTAGTAGACGGGGACGTAGTATCTCTCGGTGTAAGGCTGGATGTTCTTGTCGAAGTGGTAGTTGTCGTTACAGCTGTGGTACCACAGTTGCCTCCCGGAATGCACTGGTGATACCATGGATTACTCGATACGCAACAAGAATCGATGCAGCTGGTGGGCCCCGTCCAGCCCTGGCCGCCACCTTGAAGGGGTTAAATTAATTATATGCACTATTAATTAGTCGAACTACGGAATCGGAAAGAAACATACATTGACCCCAGACCGTTTGCTGTGCGAAAACCGAAGGCAAAAGGCCAGTGAGAATGTATATTGGCTTCATCTTAGACCTGACTTCCCCTGGTTCAGTGGATCAAATTTGTGGATGAATTTCTTGAAAATAAAAATTTGGAGATGTGATTTTGACTTGGTTTTATACTAATTAGTCAGGTATTTGGCACCATGAGAACCCTGTCGACCGGGACATATTCCCCAAGTGTAATATATCATACGGGGCGTATGCATGTAGCGGCTGTGGAGAAACGGTGTGATCCTTGGTAACGTCTTAGGTCGTGGATCTGGCACATGGGGTAGCTATTCACCCATTGAATCAATATCGAACTATGACACAACCGAATATGGGCCGCGGAGTAATCAAGCGGATGCCCCGAACTCGCCTTTTGGGCCACTCCGGTAGGCTAAATAGGCTTTGGAGTTGTTCCGTGCTGGCAGCGGGGAACCGACGGAATCATTATAGAAACCCTGGCCCGCGATACAAGAATTCTGGATCGATTCCATGGATGAAACCTATGGCTTGAGCCGTTCATGTCGCCGGAATATCGCTTACATTCCCGTTGATCTCAGCTGTGCAATATACCTAGGTATATCTCTTAAAAGATGTTAGTGATAAAATACATGGCTAGATGCAAGTATCCTAATTCGTAGGTTGTACACGCGACGTAAATTGATGAACCATTGATATCATACGTAATGGAGCTAAACTAGACATAGCTTTTGAGGAGGTTGAGTATGGACAAGCACGTCGTGCTGCCGTAGGCGGCTTCGCTGCCCGAAATCCGTTCCGCGGATTCGGCTGCGGTTGCATATTTCTCCGAAGAATCGGAGGACGAGGTAGCTTAAAGCTTAAGTGTGGTCTGTTAAATTCGATGTGTTGGAGCGGATAATTCTAGAAGCATGGATGAGACCGAAGCGGAATCGAAAACCCAGACTCTATAATTCCGCTATGCACCTGCGGGGGTAACTCGTCTGCTTGCTCGCTTGGTCGTTCCAGGCCTGGGCGTTGAATTAAAATGGCCCATGGTTGAAGCAGGTTCTCCAGGATTCTATGTGTGTGAAAAGCCTATCTGTCGCATCTGGGTTTCCTATTTAGGGTCATGGTCCGATGTGGCCGTGATCGTGAGAGGTATTTGTAATTAATTACGATAAAACTTCAGGACGTCAAGGTTACATGTGTCCTCCGTACATGGATACGTATATGGAAGTAATTAGGTATAATATACAGGAAGAAGGGAGAGAGAAAAATGGGTTAGTAGGTATATGCTGGCATTAAATCTGTGCATCTATAGGGCATGTACTATATATTAATATATTTATAATTATGCGCATATAGGCCAATGCGATCGGGTAGCTGGTGACGGGAATAATCATGCCGAAGAAACTAGTTGAAATGTTGGAGCAGGCGGACCTAAGAGCCGGTAAGTGCACCAGGTACTACTTGAGAAATAGATCGATTGATAGGAATTTCTGTCCTAATCAATGCTGAGATTCAATATAACATGTTTGAACCTCGACTTTGACCTGGTGAAACCCAGGCTTACTTAGCAGGAACTGTAACAACATTTCGAACTCCTTATTCGGCGTGGTATAAATAATACAAATATACCTAGGTATATCGATATGTCATGTATATGTAAGCCTCCATAAAAGCATATTCTAAAGGTCCCATCTATAATAGTATATTTAAACAGCGCCACCGGCGGACAAGAAATTTAGGAGGGGAATGAATAGCGACCTAAGCTTGAGCTTCATGATACATCATATTAAAGTAGAGTGGATTTAGTGGAATATATTAATATGATTTCAGAACCGGCGGGTTGAGTAGCCGTCTAGACATGGAAGTAGTTCAATAGATATCCTAGGCCGCAGGACTTTCGGCCCATATGCATGAGATAAGATTCTCAGAGATTTTAAACAAAATCGATCAACCTATGCTATCTAACAATCAAATAACCCTCCTCAAGGTGTTCTGCACCGGTGCCTATATGCATGTAGCGATCCGATATCTGGATTAGTCTCAATTTTGGCCTGCTTTATCGATAATTTAGACTTAAAACAGCGAACCAACTTTTTATTTTGTTCTAAATGACGCAATACCGGGGATTAAAAACAATACAATTATGTGTAAGCGTAGAGAACGGATGAAAAAGGAATAGATAACTCGTAGATATATCTCTACCCCCAAAATGGCTGGCGATCCGTCGCAATGCTCTATAGACGAGGAAGGTACCTTGGTTGGAAGGGATTGCTAAAGCTATAGTCCTATTTCAGATTATAACTCAAAATACGTCTCATAATCGGGTCAGTACTCGAATTTAGTATTCGGAAATAGTACTACTATTCATTGTTTTCCAGATAAATCAATGACTATGAGGACCCTTATTATGTTAATAGGCTGTAAATGGCTGGCCCCACGAAACCATTCCGAAGTCAGTTGAGGCCGGCGTCCTCAAGCTCTAGCTGCTTTGCTTTAAGCATCTTGCAGAGTTTAATTACCGCGCTCTTATTTAAATCCCTACCTCCCAGTTCCTTGAAGCGCCAAGCGTAGGCAAGAGCTCGTTCTGTTCCGTCGATATTAGCAACGGCCTGCTTGAACAGCATTTTCTACGTACAGGTAGCTACATTAGCATTAGAGAACCTTTAATCTAGGAACTGAATCCTTTGGTCAACGTCGGGAGGGATTAAAATTTGGGAACAAACCTCAGCAAGGCTCAGATCTGTATCTCCAGCTCGGATCTTTACTTTCCATCTCATCTGTAAACTATTGAGCGTTTTCCCGTTTCCTGGGAAGAGCTTCGAAAACCCTTCATAAATCTCATTCCATGAAGCCTTGACCTCATTTCCACCTTGATCTTTCGTTATTAGGGCATGAAGTGAACAATCTTGCTCTTCCGTCCATGTTCCCTTCTTAATCTGATTGTCCCCTTTCCCTGTTTTATTTCCTTTAGAATTGGGCGCGGCCTTGGTTTTTCGCTTCTTCATGGGTAGGTCGCTTATTTCCATACCACACTCTTCTTTGACGAATCCACTTTCGTTTGCACTAGGATTTTCATCTAAAAGAGATGGTAGAGAAGGCGACAGCTCACGTTTCAGCGGCATTTTAACACTGTTACTAAGGATGGTTTAATAAACTAATAATATTATGTTAATGATTAATATGAATATGGTGCTTGAATCTTAAAGTATTCTAGTGGCTAATGTGTTGGGAGAAAATGATTGGGGTTTCTATATGGGAGAAGTATGTGCATATACGGATACAAGCTAGCAAAGTGGAGTAGCTTGGAGAACATCATGGCTATCCCTAGCCTCGTCTAGGGGCATCAAATGTTGATGATCGATTGTTTGAAGGGCACCCGGGTCTACATGCTAAATAGAGGCTGTAACATACTCTTGCAGGCTTGTGGGTTTTCAGAAAGACTATTTTTTAGTCCAAAGCCGGGCATCCTACGTTTGTACGTGTATACATAAACTGAAATCTTGAATTGCTTAATAGGTATGTTGAGGTAGAAGAGTTAACTTGCGACTTCTAGGGTAGACCTGGGAGAAGTTTTATGAAAATTTAAGATGTTCTACAGAACTTGAATGCCATGGTGCATAAAACTACCTCTGTTCTTGAATCCCTGAGATTATCAAATTCTAGTCTGGGAAAGTTCTTGGAGAAGAGTAGAGGGCGCAGGTTGTGTGCTTGGTATCTGTGAGGATTATATGTAATTAGCCTACTAGAGGTCTTCAATTGATCAAATTTACTTAAATACTAACGAGAAATCTGTACAAGCCACTGCTGTGCTTATGTATATATGCGTGCTCCTTTTATTGGGATACTATATTAGAATATCATATATTATAGTGATATAATAGGTCCGCCTTAGAAGTATGAATGCTATGAGTTCAACTTTTCCGTCCCCACTAATGATGAAGGATAAATTTTCTATCTAGAACGCTCTTTTTAGCCGGACCGTGCTACTCGTCTAGTGTTCATAGAAATATTCGAATAAGAAGTCCAGTTCCAACTTTCCAACCGTTCATTTTTTCGGACTTTGGCTTGAGAGTTTGACAGCTGCAGGGTATACAGACCGTCGCGTTGTATGTTGTACCGAGTTGATGGGATGTAGCACAAAGATTTCAGCAAGGAATCGCAGGCGTATAGTCATGTCTTTTCCAAGATTTCTTTCTTTCTTTCTTTCTCTTTTTCTGCTAGTGAAGATATAGTTTAGGTTACAACGAGTGCACGTTACTGATTTTCTGCCTGGATATTTGGGTTCGGAAATAGTCTTCCTATTATAAACGTGAGCTCGTCGGACTGGTATTCTGTACGTAAACAGGTTTTATGATCCCGAAACGTCCTCTTAGCTATGGAGGGATGCTGGAATTTATCGGATTTTGTGTCTAGGTTTCTACGTACCTAAAATAATATATCTGCGCATGCTAGTCGTTACATAGTTGATTTTAGAGCTAAGCTGGAATGCCGTATAAGTAAGCTTTGGAAGATTGGTCATATTGGCGAACATCTCCCACGTTATGGTATTAGAGCTCCAGGTATCCCTTAATTACTCTGTGTAGTTACGAGTTGGTACTATTAGGGCTGGTTTACGAGATTATAATCTTCTGGTCATGAGCTCGAGATTGTATAATATTGTAGGCATCGCCAGCTCGATTACGAGCAGACATTCCGAGTAAAAGTGTATTAGTACTCCGGAGATCTCGGGATACAGGAAATCTCATTCATGGGAATTGTCTTGGAATTGTTAACTTAAGTGCGCTTATATGTGTATATTCCGGGTTAACTTAAATTGCAAGGTTGAGCGTTGCCCCCGGCATCTGTATTGGGGGGCCAATTACCGGACTCAGCAAATAGCAGAGTTTCTGGATGGAATCAAGTCGGTACTGGACGATTGATACTTTACCCTGTATGCGCATATACGACTAATTGCTCAAGCGCTCACCCATAGCTACAAGCTGGTAGGTAGTCATAAGTAGTTCTGCATCCTGCTATGTACGCAGGTAATCATATTGAAAAAAAAATGCAATTACTAGAATTCGAACAGATGTACACGCAGCGAAAGACTGCCGGTGACACCAGAAATGGCTCAGGGGCATACGGGCAGCTTAGCTGCCAGGGACATGTAAGTTGACTTGTTGGCAAATCGTGCGGAATTGGTTGGCTTTGGGAATCTTGTGTGACGAGTCACGAGTCTCGCTTGGATTTCTGGGGATTGAGGCATCTGAAGGAACTCATGATCCACTTGCTGTTATAATACGTGGATTTCCAAGAACGGAACGAAACTCCACATACATGTACATGTTGCCGTATGCTGTACGAAAGGGGTTGTACGACGTAAGTGGTAGGTTGAAACACTGGCCACCCAGCACTAATGGTCACCTATAATCTCAAATCTTATTTTCCTTTAGAGACTAATATATGCCCCACTATCTTCGAGTTTAACAATTAGAGACACCGGATGCGGAGGGATAGCCCTTTAGGCCTGTAAGGAATATGGCCTTGCAATCACATTCAAGTATGAAAATATTTGCTCCCGGCCAGAATGTTGGATCTTTGACGTCGGGCCAGGTCTGAGCGCCTTAAACTTAATTACAGAAGAACTGAGGAAATGTATTGCCCTTCGCGTTACTTTGATTGCCTCTATGAGTTAGAGGGACTTAGTTTTGGGGAAATCTAGCATAGTATAGTACCAAAAGACGGCTGCTAGGCGGAGCCAAATGTGCTTTGGCTGAAACTTTGTGAAATTCGACTGTTTCGTCTTTCGCTTGTGGAACTCGAACACTGTTGGTATCGGTCTAAATTACCCGTTTATTGATAATGGAGGATTTATTCTTTGTCATCAAAAGTTAGAAGAAGGCTGAAATTGCTTAGGAGCTGCTTCTGGGACCGAGACTAGGAGCTGCTTAGATATAGCCTGAAATTTCGAAAGTTGATGCTCCAAAACCTGGTTCTCGCTGCATGTCTGTGTACGCATGTACTTTGTCATAACTTTAAGCTGCCTCCGAGGGCTTGTATCCGAAGTCTTGCAGGTTGGCATCTTTACGAATATTCGGTTTTCTACAAGTTGAACATCACAGTCGTATAACGGCTATCGACTATTCATGTCTTCCCGTGTGGCATATGTATAGGTTACGGAGTGAAAGGACCTGGAGTTGAAAACAAGATAGCGGTTAGCTATTACCTGGTACCATAGAAAACAACTTGAGAGTTTTATGCTTAGTATCAAGAGAATAGTACTTGCTAGTCGTTGGTAATATTTCGCGAGATTCTCCCGGTCTGGAACAACCCTGTAGCACAACAGGGGTTGCAAAAGCTGTGGAGGCCCGGAAAACTCTATAAATTATCGCCTCTGGACCTGACGAAAGCGACCTCTTCAAGCTACATGTGCAAAAAGCAACTATATACAATTAGGACCTTCTCTTAAAACTCGAGTACGTATATACGTATCCTGACACTCTTTTGTGACCCCTTCGCCTTTCTTGTATCGTTCAGCTGGTTCTTCTTTCCTTGATCCTACACAATTGTACAGATTGCCTCGTCTCTTGATCTGTAAACGGCTTGGTTTCGCCATCCACATTCATTTTAGTATGACGTTAGATAGCTAGTTCTATTCTATTATATCACATCTTAGGGACAGCCAGAGTAAAAAGAAAAAAGACCCTCCCTCCTCCGACGAAAGAAAAGAAGCAAAAAGGTCTGTATATTCCTATAGACAATCTTCACAAGCCTCCTTAGAGCTATGATGCCTTACTTAATTCTGAGGCAGCCAGAGAACTAGCCGGATTACTACGAAGTTGATTTGAAACAGGTTATGCTAGCATACAAGGAATTCTTATGGTTGGTTAACCGGTTGCTATTGAATTTAATGTTGCCTGCGATAGCGCCAGGGGGTTTCAAGAAGAATTTTGACGCTAATGTTTGATTCGATTCGATTCAGGCCGACTTAAACATTACAGTGGGAACCAGTACTGCGGTTTACCTCGTATTTTGTACAGCTTGGGCTGGTATTAAGTCGTCATCGATACTTCACCGAATAGCTTGCTAGGTAGGTTATACTTGCCTTCCGTATTTAGGTGTATACGTACTGAAAACTACTGGATCGGGAGGCAGAGGCTACGAACTGGCGTATATATTGTCATATCTACGAACACACTGTGCCGTCGTCATCGTCAAATATCTGAGCTAGAGTATTGATTTGGTTAACCTATCTTACAACTATAAAATCTTCTTTCCATCAACGCGACAAGACTCTTTCCCCCCTTTTCTTCCTCAACAACATCTACAAGCTTCCCCCAGTCTCCGTCTACACAAAACATCACGATCATCGGCTCTTATTTTACTAGCATCGTTTAAACCTTTTATTAAGTTAGTCTGTTTAACGCACGCCGAACAGCCAACCACTCACGATGAAGGTTGCCAAAGGTATCATTCTCGCGGCTTCGCTCTTGTCTAGCTGCATGCCTGGAGGCCTCGCAGCCTCGATCCCTCCCGGCCGTCGGCATTCGGTCATTTTGGCTCCCCCTACTGAAGTCATTGATGGTCATCCTACTTGGTCTGAGAGAGACTTCGTCACAGATCCAGCTTTCAATGCATCCGAGCCAGATGCTCCTACTCTGCTTAGCGAAGGCCCAACTAAGGTCTTTGGCCGCCAGGCATCTGCTGGCTCCTCCGCCTCTACTAACAGACCAACTCCCACCGCTTTTACCTCCCGTGAAGGCAAATTTTCTCGTGATATGTTGAAAATCACGAATGATCTTCGTGCTATCCATGGTTCCCCTCCTCTGGTTTGGAATAAGGTTCTGGCCACCTACGCGTCTCGCCAAGGGAGGAAGTGTGATTTCCGTCACTCTCATGGGCCATATGGCGAGAATCTAGCAGGTGGCGGACCCATGAACAATCCTGTTTGGTATCAATGGTAGTAAGTTTATACATCTTCCATGAATTCATGAATTCCATCAACGACGCTTTTCGCTTTTACTATCAAAATCCAACAAGGTGAATTGGGTTGGAGCGGTCCTGATGTGGTGCTGACAAAAGCTGCCCCTTCAGTCTCTACACAGAGGTCAACAATTATGACTGGAACAACCCTGGATTCGCAAAAGGTAAGTCTGTACTTCTTCTTGAATTCCCCTGTAACATAAACAATAAACTAATGTTTTCTGCAAGACACCGGTCACTTCACTCAGCTTGTCTGGAAGTCATCTAAGGAAATTGGGTGTGCCTGGATCGCTGGTTGTTCGAAGTAAGCACTTACCTATATTCGATATAATCTCTGATCTATACATTAATTTCAACGACACTTTGCTAACTTGAGTTCAGTTTGGCCTACCAAGTTTGGTGCGAATACTACCCCGCTGGCAACGTCTCCCCAGCCATCCATTACACCGAGAATGTTGGTCGTGCCAAACGCGGCGTCCCAGATGCCCCCCCAACCTACGATCCTCTATACAAGTAATTTATCTCTCAGCCCTCGTGTCTCTTCTCTGGCAGATAAGACATTTGGCGTGTGGTTTCTTTAATTTGGTCATGATTATAATTACATCTGCACTTCTCGAATTCTCCTTTGAGACTCATGTGTTGGGTTCGCAAAAGCCGGTTGCTCGCTTGTTCAGCGGGTTCATGTATTCCTAGCACTGCTTTGCCCTCACTTATTAAATTGTAACAATCGGTTCCACTTCTAAGGATCGTTATCTCTAAGGGCATGGGTAGCTCCCTCTATGTCTATATCGAAGACTAGTAATTATTCTAATCTATCGTTTCCCGCGTTGCCCTGATTCTGACTTGGATTTGGGGCGAGTTCGAGTTCGAGTAGCTCGAAAATATCTACATATATATGAACACCTATATGTTTATTTCATCCTAATTCCTATACTGTTACAGCTTCTTATTGAGTAATTCCCACCGAGTCTTTGCCTGATACAGATAAAATTTTCTACCTCTTGTTCTAACTGAATTCAAAATTTTCTAAAATTTCTTGTGACGTACAATACTTAGTAAGTGCTGCAGGGGAAAAGGTGCGTTTTCTGAATTCTGGGCTGTCTATCACACGCAAGTTTGTCTTACATTGGGCCTCACAGTGGTAGAGTACCGACCAATTCTCGGTGCTGATACGGCCCGACGTTGTATTTGGGCGTAGGAATATGCATATGTAGTCCGAGATAAACCTATAAGTGGGTATCTTACGATTTAATAGCCAACTGAAGCTTCTTATGCTATTTTCAGAATATTTCAGAGATTCAAGAGATTTGAAAATGCAGAATTGAACCAGTTTGTTCGCGTAATACGAAGCTAACGGTTGCCGTTGGAGGGAAAGGGGTCTTTCTCAAGTGCTTCTCGTCTTAGCATATACGGGCGGTAGTATGGATCAAATACCTAGGTATTTAGAGCCCGAAGGATCCGAAACGTGGTATTTTGATCAATTGAGCTGCCCCGGGGTCCAAACAGGACACTTTGTGGAGGCTTGTCTCCGGGGCGAGCTTAAATTAGGTAACTGGCTTAAATTAGGGCAGGTTTTTCAGTAGTACAATAATAGATGTGCATATATAAATTAAAGACAAGTGATAAAGTGGGGTGTTGACCGACGGTTGATCAACATCTCTCATATCGCCGTGTGCTGCATGGCAACGTGAGTCGCCCTGTGTCGTTGTCTTGGGTGCTCCCACAAATTTAATGAGGTCTCCCGAGGCTGCTTTACACCTCCACCTTTAACATCAACCCTGTCTTACCTCTCTTATCTACCCTCAATCTTATTACATAACCCTGGTTTGATCTCGTCCTGTTACACGCCATGGCCCCAAATTCCTTTCCTTCCAGAATCCGTGTCCAAGTTTCCGGTGCAGTCGACAGCAGGTTATTATCTAGTCACAGCACCAGCTCGGTTTCAACCATCACATCGACACTGGATCTATTCATTCAGCTTCTATTATGGATGTTTTCGCCCTATCTTTGCCAGAGGCAAATCCTCATTGGCCTAGAGCAAAGCTGCCCTGATGCTTTTAAACATTTCGAGGCATTTCCCAGCTACACCATTAATCTTTTCGCCCGGGACAGCCAGCCAAGCATCTTAACTCTTTCACCAAAGGATGATACTAGGGCATTCGTCCGCAAGGCCTACCAAAGATATCTACACCGGAAGCATGGCCAGATAGATCGATGGAACAGGCCCTTCTCCATCAATGATCAAGGAATTGCTCAAAAAGAATTCGCAGCCTGGTCTTCCGGCCAAGGAAGCGTGTCGCCAATCTACGATGCTTTTCAGAACTGTACCTTGACAAACCTCAAGACATCAGAATCAATAATGCTGCCGTGGCAATTGTGCCGCGATTTCGGGGTTTTTAACTTTCCTTGGACATCAAGTGAAATCGGATCTGAGGATTGGCGACAATCGGTGAATCACTCATTCTTTGGGAGCGATGGAGACTGGTCGCCGACGTCCTTTCGAACTCCGGTAGAATATTTAGATATTCATCAAATCAGAAACAGGATTGCGATCCTGGGGGAAAGCATTGGATGGGTTCCGGATTTTGATGGAGAAATAGAAGACTCCGAGGAGGTTGTTGCTTTCGGACAGGAAATCGAGGCCACCTGTTTCTTCTGTTACGATCAAAAACCGATATGGCAGATGTGCATCCTTCACTGCCAGCATGCTAGTTGTATTGATTGTGTCAAACGAAACTATAAGATGTGTCTGCGAGACACGAGCTGTTTGCCCCCAACCTGTTGCAAGAAATATCCGCTTATCTACACAGGTATCGCGGTCGGGAGCCTCAAAGATATCGATAAACTATCGCGATGGATCGTTACCGGAAGCAATCCATCCCCTCTTGGGAGATGTTATAACTGCAGCGAAGACATCTGGCCGGGTGCTGAGTGTGGAGATATCGGTATCTGTGTCCATTGCGACGAGAGAACTTGCCTGAAGTGTCAGGTGAAATGGCACGGGTTCCGGAGAGTGGAATGTCGGCTCGGAAAACTGAGTGACTTTGTTGTGATGGCTATTGTCAATAAATGGGCCCAATGCTACCGTTGCGGCCTCGTGGTTGAGCGTAGCGAAGGCTGTGCCCACATCACCTGTCGCTGTGGTGCTAATTTCTGCTACCATTGTGGAGGGAGATGGCCTAAATGTCCGTGTAGAACGACCGGGGGGAAAGGCGTGCTGAGTGTTAAGCGCGACCAAGCCGTTGTAGACGGGGGGGAGACCTACACAAAGAGGGTGAGCGCAAGACACCACTCAAGCGCCGTCAGGAACGAGCAAAAGTTTATAGAAGTTGCGGATGTGTTGAAGCTGTTACGAGTGATGAAAACTTATCAGCGGAATGTGGTTAGGGAAATAAGGGATTTAAGAAAAAGATTGCGTCTCTTGAAAGAAAGTACAGCAGAAGACAGGATGGAATAATGGCTCAGGGATTTATAGCTCGTATAAGAGAGTTTTAACTTTTACTATTGGGCTTCCATATTGCTCGTTGCTGGATGACTCCAAAGCTTCGAGCTTCTGTTTACCTATATTACTTCACGACAGATTATATCCATACTTACACCTTTTACTACACCTCTTTTGCTAAAAACTTCTAGATGGCTCACATTAAACTACTTATATATTAACTAGGACTGAGACTTAAGATATACGAGCGAAGGATAAAGCGAGGATTGGGTTGATACCGGTATACCTAACTTAGCATCTGAGTTTGTTGGTCGGCCTTCCTCCGCTCTATCATACTTCCTGTCTGTCTTGCTCATTAAATAGAATTAATGTATAGTCTAAGCTATTTTAAGACAGTGATCAATCCACGGTCGGGCTGATGATCCCGTCCCCAACCTCACTCCTTGATTCAGTCCAAATTACATGAACTGTGTTGACCTTGTTGGAACAGTTCCGTGATTCCATATTTGGGCTTGTCCTAATTCGGCCAGATCTGACTGTGGCGCCAATATAGCGGCCAAATTTGGCATGGCATGGCACAAGAAATGCGGCGCCGTGTTATTGTCATCCTATATCCTAATCTCGAATTCCTAGTTCCAGGTATGCTCTCTAGGTGGTTGTTCTAGCTTCATTTCACATACTAAAGGCCCCCGAGCAGGCTCTAGTATCAACGGCTCGTGAATGAGAGAATGCTTCTCCCCGACCGTATCCCATTGGTGGAGCGCGGTCGAGAAACAGCGAAACAGCAGCGAACATTGCAGCGGCGGATCCTGCAGGGCAGCCTTGGCAAGAGGTCGTCTTCTGAACTAACATCACAAGACTCAACCTTGGGTGGACGGACGCAAGCTAGTTAGGGCAGAGAACTGGGACTCGGTCAAGGTATCCGCAACTATATATCCTGCTGGTTAGACTCACAAAATTAAAGCAAGCGACTTCGTAAAGATATCCTCGCCACCTCCTTCCAAACCGACCCGGAACCTCTGAGACGCCCTGTACAATAAGCATACGCCGTTGGAGATCTGCTCTGGTAGCCCAGCTTCTACCATATTTATCGCACTAGATTTGCAGATAGGTCATTTACGGGGGAGTTCCACGCCATAGAGTCTACTAATTTCCGATACCACCGAATATTCGAATACAAAGCCATCAGGCAGCACAAAGTAGAATCTGAATCTTAACCTGTACCTGGTTAACTTCAGGATCCTTGACGAATACGATACAGCCTTGGCTCAATATGGAGATCATCGATCTAACAAACGACTACGAATTTGATGAGGAGACAGCATCGCGGAGGCGGCTGGATCGGCAGAAGAGGGAGTGGGAACCAATAGTCATTGACGATTCTGACGATAATGAATCTATTCCTTCACTTATCCACCAAACTCCACCTAAGGCGATGGTTCCGGCAACATCAACAAAATCGCCCAAATCGCCCAGGTTAACCCCGCGTAACAGCAACACAAAGAAAATTTCGAAAAGCACGGGAAAGAAGAACACAGCTTCAGTTCATTCAGGATGGAGGGCCGGCATAGATTTCGTGGATTTGGAATCACCAAGTACGCCTTTAACGGAGCGCGAGAAGAAGAGGCTGAAGAAGGAGGCTGAGGAGAGGGAAATCGGGGACCGAATCCAAAAGCTTGCAGAGAGCGTTGGCTGGAAACAACCCCACCGTAGCGACGACCGAAAGACGCGAAAGAATTCGACAGCCACGCCGTATTTGTATAAGCAAGAACGTATGATGGCATGCGATATATGCGGCGAAAAGTCATTTATATTTGAGATAACAAAATTAAAGTGCAAACACCGACACTGCAGCTCTTGTCTCCAACAGAATTTTTTGATGGTCATCAATGATCCCAGCTCTTGGCCGGCAAAATGTTGCAAACCACTGGAACAGGAATTGGCTTTGAAATGGCTTTCTGGTGACGAGTTCGAGAAATACTTAGATGTCAAAAAGGAGAAGGAGCAGATGTCGTCAACGAACTGTTTTAAGTGCCGGAAACCTATCCCTACGGTGAATATAATCGGGAATAGTACAGCATTTTGCTCGGAGTGCGAGTCTGTGACCTGCGTACATTGCGCAAAAGCTATGCACGAAGGTGCATGTCTCCTAGACCCGGAAACCGAAAAATTACTGAGCATGGCGCAAGGGAAGAAATGGAGCAAGTGTCCAAAGTGCTCGAATATGGTGGAACGAAATACAGGATGCAATTCCATGATGTGTCGGTTAGTAATACCATTCCACAAATCTTGCCGCGTATAATGTAGGCGCTAACAACTTATTATATAGATGCGGAATGAACTTTTGCTATAAATGCGGCCGAGAAATGAGAGTTTGTAGTAGTATTAGGGGCGGGTGCAATCAGATTGCTTTTCAGTCGGGCATGTGGCAGAATCAAGCACCTCATCAGCCGATGCAGACGAATCCCCAGATGATAGAAAGCTACCGAGAACGGTCGAAGCGAGAAGAAACCCAGCTACATAACCAGCGCGAACTCATGGCACGCCAGAACACAGAGGCACTGGCAAAGCAACAAGTCGTGTCTGAGATTGTCGCACTTCGGGCCAAACTCGAGCACAAACCGGACAAAAAAAGCGGAAATAGTCCAAATTCGAAAAACTCATCGGCAGTAGCTACGCCTATGGAGAAGCGGATGGCAAGTGGGATAGAAGGGTACAGGCAAAAATTTCCTGCCCTCATAAAAGCCTTCGAGGAATCCAAAGCCCATAAAACCCCTCCAGTCAAGCTGCCGATTGTACTGGATGACACAGCGAAAATCCCTGTGCCAACCCCAACTCCCAGCCAATTCGCCCCCCTTCAACAAGAGTTACAGGCTCCGATTTTACCCTTTCCCTTTCTAGAAGCTGTTGAAAATAGAGAACTTAAAGACGGCGACGGAATCAGCTTATGGAACCCAACCCCGTATCTGCAATTTTCCAATCCTCTCGGCAACCCTTTGGATTTTTGGAACGAGGATGCATTAGGTTTCAATCCTTATAACTAAAATCCCTAGTCTCCATGCCCTCACTTTTTTTTTTTTTTTTTTTCACTTCCCTCTTTTCTAACTTCGCATTACGAAAATCTAGCATTGATTTTAATTTCAAATTATTCTTTCTTCCTCTTAAGCTTCGCTTCGTCATTTTTAATTTCTGGTTTCCTTGTTTTTATGTTACAAGTTTAGTCTTTCGTAGTATTTGAATCTTAGTTTGGAGCAGTTTCTCGTCTGAGAAACTGTAGAAACTTACAAGGGTTGGGAGTATAATCATCAAACGTGGGTATTTGGGTTTGTTGCACCGTCGCTTGGGCACATACAAGTAGATACACTGAGACTGTTTTGACACTTCAGTGGTCAGCTTGCATTAAAACCAGGGCGTTTTTTATCATTGCAAAGCGATTAAGCATTGCCCCAATTCGGAATTAATAGGATTGGGGATTAGACTCGTTTCTCATGATTTTTCAGTCAGTTGATTCACTTCAGTAATTGACCCACCCTCGAACTAGGTACCCATATATACATGAACGGCGCATTCCTGTGATCACGACCTTGCCTGGCGCCCTGGTATCAAATAGCTACTTGCCTGACCCGGGCAATCCTCATACTTAGTGATTTCTGGTTACTTAAGTTACATGTGGGTTATAATTCCCGTGCGCCAGCAATACAGATTTAAATGTGAACGCGAATTCGGGTTCAAAGTCGCCTGGCTACGTAACGATCTGTCGTTGGACTATGCTAAGGTGAGTAAACCTGAGCGCCGGCGGCTGACCGGCTATTGTTCAAGTCGCCCGACAGGACTGTATACGGCATATCTGCCCGTGGACTTATGCGTACATACTACCTTGTACCTCACCTAAATGTCTTCGCAGTGATACAAGCATTAATGCTGCGACCTAAGGGCTGTCATATTTAGCCATCGACGTGTTCGCAACGGTCAAGCCCAATGACAAAGAGTGCCTGAACAGGCCAGTCTTGCCGCCTGCAGTTGCAGGCATAACTTACTGATGCTTGATTGGTCACCCAGCCATCGCGGCCCAGGCGTGTTGGCCAGGTCAGTCTGTCTTGCTGTCGGCCAATGTGAAGACGCCTCGAAAAAAAAAACTAATCGCATGGATGCAGGCAGCTCAGGTCTACGATGTGTACGGACCACATCGGCCTCCATAAAAGGCTGAAGGGGTTCGAGGGCTGCCCCCGCTTGTAACAAAGACATTTCGAAATTAGTCTACATTTTGATCGAGGGATATCCCCCCTCTTTATACCGACATACATTATTTTGTCTTTTTTGTTTTTACCTTGGTCTAGTTACGCAGCTCTTCTGCTCCTCCTCCGCCATGATGATCGAATCTACACTTTCTGAGGCCATCGCCGCCCAAATGTCGGAGATATCAAGGTCTAAATCGCAGGGTCACAGCGACGCCGACTTCGAGTTCGCCGTTCGCTTACTTCAGGAAGATCTGAGATCACTTCAACAGGAGCCCGACCCACGTATCCCCCGCAGTTCTAGGCGGGAAAACCGTTCCGATGCGGCGACATCTTCAGGCCGTGATCGAAAGAAACGTTCTTCAGGAGATCCGTCACGTAAGATCGGACAGGATTCGGTAAAACAGGCGCAGATTAAGTCGGACCGCGAACTCGCCGAAAGACTGTCGCGTGGCGAAGACCCGTTCGCTAGTCAAAAAAGAGCTTCAACCTCAAATTCAGATATCCAAAATGGGTGGGAAACCCACGACGAATCGAACAATGATAGCTGCAAAATCCCAAACAAAGCTGCTAAGCGCGCCGTGCTGCCCAAGGGTCCGCTTTTTGGCACTCCTCCGAGTAAGTCACCATAACCGATCTGGGGAACACATGTAAATGGTGGGCTAAGATACCTTTTTGTTTGGTGTTCGAGCTGTACCTCCCACTTCGAAAAAGCCTACCACCTCTAAAAATGGCGGGACTGTCCCGACGTCACCTGACAAAGGAAAAGGCACAAAGAGAAAGGCAATACCAGCGTCAAAGTCACCAAAAGCATCTAAAAGTCACCAGCGCCCAACCTCCAAAGGGAATAGTAGCTCAGCCCTCAACCAACCAAGTCGAGATCCGGAACAAGAAATCTCAGAACTCAAAGATATCCTTCAGGTTCTCGCTGCGACTATAGGATGGACTCAAGATTGGGAAGAGGACGGGCCTACAACCTCAGCATCAGCATCCCTTAAACGATACAAGGAAGAGCTTTCCTCTATTTGCAACATCTGCAATGAAACATACCAAAACTACGCCATTTTCACTCTCCAGTGTAACCATCGGTACTGCGTGGAATGCCTAAGAAATCATATCCTTCATGCCTTTAGCCAGCCGGGTAGCGAGCTCCCTCGATGCTGCGGCAAAGCCCTTCCATTGACCTTCGCTGGTGAGGTTCTCATGGAAAACGAACTGAATCAGCTAATGGACCGACGAGATGCCCAGGAGTCTTCGAAACAGATTTCATGCGTGGGCTGCAAAAAAGATATATTGCAAGGAAGCATAAAAGATAACTCAGCATATTGCATTGATTGTTCTAAGTTTACTTGCATACATTGTGGCAAAGACTTACATAGTGGGGTTTGTCCAGAGGACAAGGATATGGCAATGTTGTTGGAGACGGCAAAGCAGGAAGGATGGAGCAAGTGTAGCAAATGTAACTATTTAGTTGAGCTCACCATGGGATGTTTTCATATGACCTGCCGGTAAGTGTCAAACGCCACCCGTTTCTAAGATTCAGGAGACAAAATTCTAACCAATGTGGAGCTAGTTGTGGATACCAATTCTGCTATTTATGCGGCGTGCAATGGAAAACATGCAATTGCCAGCAATCGTCTGAGAACAGCGTGTTAGGGCGTATCAGAGAAACAACAGGTAAGGGAGCAGAGTTGCTGCGGCAAGGTTGGGAAAGCTCCAAGGCATATGCCCTAAGCAAAGACCAACTAGACGAGTTTAGAAGGCAGGCTGTGGAACACCATCGGGAAAAAATGGACCTCAGGCAGTCATTGCATCGTATCAGAGAAGAGAAGCAGTTGGAACGACAAGTTGCGGAGCAAATTATCTTACTGCGGACCGAGATACTAGAATTCCAGGGTCAAGTGGACCATGCGGAAATGAATAGAAAACGGAGGAATATGAAGGAGGTAGAGGAAGGAAAAGCGCTGGGGGAGAAGATTGTGGCGAAGGGACTAAAAACTGCTGCAGTGAACAAGGCAAAGAAACCAAGTAAGAAGGGGAAGGAGAGAGCACGGGATGTGGAAGGTGGGGATACACAAGATATCATGGTGAAGATCATGAATTATGTGAACACCTAATCAGAGAACTGACTCGGAATTCACGAAGGTCTTGATTTCACTAGCAAACAACGTCACTCTAGGTTTCGATGTATATGTACTAAGGCTCGGTCTAGCATAATTCACAACTAATTCCTATAAGCCCAAACATTGGGCCAGTTATTCCCCTTAAAATTGATGTCAGAGGGGTACATATACATTTCGGAATACTTTCAATATAGCAGATTCACTTTTTGGTACTACCTAAGCGCCGCGGTGCCGGGATTTTGTTTTATACGGCGTCCGGGACAATGGAGTTTGAATTGGTAGTCAATGCGCCAAAAGTTTCTCTCGGAGCTGCCTGTTCATTAAATAGTAACTAGTCTTCTTGAATCGAAGCTATTAGTATTTACAGATGCCAAGCGCCACAGTTGGCCTTTATGTTGATCTGGCACAGTTCAAATACTGATTTGTAACTAGTCTATACTAGGTGCCTGGTAACTAGTTTTTATCTTGTTCTAATTAAGTACAAAGGCCAAACCACTTACGAAAACGGGCTAAAAAAGTTGTTTAATATACAGCGAAAGCCTGCAAGTTAATTTTACGAACCTTTGAGGAGGCTTAGCTAGTGAACTACTATAATATGGCACTCCGAGGCTCTAACAGTCTCGCTGTAAATGCAACAACCCTCATGTTGCACATTTCCAACGTTGAGTTTCATGTATTTTGAGCACGCTGCTTCGACTGCGAAACAACTGCTTCGTGTTGGTGCGATAGTAAAACAAGCCTAGAAGCCTTGTGTAAAGAACAAAATGGTACCAATGGTACGGAATACTCCTTTTTCTTGGTAACGTAACCCCTTCGATCTAAGAAATCCTAATATCTCGGGGCATATTTATAATTCTTGCAAACGAAAGAAGTTGCTTGCCAGAAAGCCGCGCGACCGTCCCTTTTTTATTATCACAGCTTATCGCATATATTTTCTTATCAAGATTCTTTATTCATTGAATCGCAAAGCGCGGGTGTGGATAACCGGCTTGTCAACTATCCGCCAAAATGAGACCTGCTTCAATCAAACGAGCCATTCCCTCTCTTTTGGCCTTCACACTAGCTGTCAATGCCCTCCCAAGCGGTGGGCGCCAAGATGATGTGATTTCAGCTCCTCCTACATCAAGCCTAGGATCCTCTGCCGGGCTCCGGAAAGCTGTGGACAGGTTGATTGAGGATATGAAAAAGGTACAGAAGGATGGTTCTCTACCTCCTGTCCAAGCCCGCGATCTCGAAATTGAAGGGTCTGAAACCTTTCACATCTTTGGACTCAGTAAAAAAAGCCCTACCGAGGAGTTCATAAATTCCATTCCTCTAGAAGGACTTCTTGAGCCCCGGATCCCTCATACCGAGCCCCCTGAAGGACTAAACGCTGGGTTTGAAGATGCTGAGCAGCCCGACTCTGGAGCCGAGTATTTGGAGAAGCGGGAACCTGAGCCAGATGTCGTCGAGAATGGCTCTAAGAAGGTTAAAAGAAGTAGCGAAAGCCAAGATTTGAAGGCCAAACTCCGTGCCAGAGCTGAAACTGAGCGTGAAGCTGAGGAATATGAGAGTGCAAAGCGCATATGGGAAGAACGGACAGCACACAATAAAAGAGTCAGACACCACAACCTGAAACGTCTTTTCCAGAAGGGTTCACCATTCCAGGAATATCACAATACGGTCCCCAACTCTGCTTATGCTGCCGATGATGGCTCTTTCGGACACTCTCTGCCAGTAAAGCGCCGAAGCCTTCTTGAGAAAGCACATGACCTACAAAGGAAATCACAGGGCCCTGATAATGGGAAGGAACTGGCAAACCGACAGGCTTTGAAGGCTCGTCTCCAGGAACTTGGGTATACCCCTGAGGCAGATACTGCTGAGCCCGTAAATGGAGCTGAAAAAATGAAACGAGACGAAAACTCTGTAGATGGCACCACTAGATGGAATCATTCTCCTTTCCGAAAGAGAAATCTGGAACAGCATATCGCTTGTCCAGGCCTGGGGTTGATGAGCTCTATTGGAAACATTTTTGAGGACCCAGGATCTTTTTTTTGGGATATTTCGGAATATAGAGATAGTTGCTTCAACTGTGCTTGCACAGCAGACCGGGGTGGGTTTTTTATAGCGCTTCGCCCAGAAGGCGGCTGTACAAGGAGGCTCGTGGAAAATTGTATCATGAGCGGATGTCGCTGTCTGTCCACTATCGGATCCAGTAATGAACTTTTGGTGCCCAAGCCAGTTTGGATTGCATCAAGCAAGGACTCCCCCGCTACCTTTAGCTCGGGTACTTACAACCCTCAAACAAAGACTACATACAGTGATAAGTTTGCTGCTGCTGCTCGTGTTAATGAGGTACCATTTTCTGGTTTCAAATCGAAGCGTCACCTGCAGTCCCCAAACCTATCGCACGTTAGTGAGCTGTTTCCCTCGAAATAGTGGGTGATAGAGATTATTAAGCCTACGGATTTGAGAATTGGTTAGTCCCAGATGCCGAAATCACACAACCGCCATTTCTGTATTGGGGTAGTATTACATAAAGGCTCTTTGACTAACCTTTTGTTAGGGTAGCAATAAAACTTTAATACTCGTGAAGTGTTTTTAGGGACCCATATGCGATAAAACAAGCGCAGGGGTATCGGAAAATCATTTTATACTACTATATTTAGAAGTTTCTGCGGTTAGTGTTTGATCAGACGGCTGGTTTCTCTGTTCCGCAACTGTTTGTGATATAATTTGTCCTGTAATTGGTTTTTTCGAAGTTTTCAGTCTCGAGTCGTATAGTAGTTATTTCTATTTTTCTTCCGGTTTACAAACGTATATATAAGTGCCTATATAGTACCTATGTACCTTCATCTTTGATCGATCTCGATTCCTCCTCTTCTGCTAATTTTTATATTTGGCATATTGTGTGTTGAGGTGTTATTTCGAGTTAAGCTTTCCAAATGCGGCAGGGGAGTCATCGGCGCAGCCACCAATCAGAAGACAATCCGAAACCGCCTTTCATGACGTGGGTTTGTTTGTCCGCGTGCACCTGCACCAAATCAGCAGGCCGCTCCATCGATTCCATTCATCCCTACTCAAGTACTTAAGGACCACTCTGCCTCTAAATAGTCGTTTTGAACTGGAGATATTATTATTATACCCATGCGCAAATCTTTGTAATACTTGCGCTGCCATATTCTAGCATGAGCTCACCACTTCTTAAACCATCGGGGGATACCAAAGATGGTGATTTCAGGGGTGTTCGCAATCTCAGCATCTCTGCTGGAACATCCAGGAGTATCACACCGTCGCCACCGTCACCTCCGCCCAGCGAAATACTCTCGATAAGACGTAGGCGGCGATTAAAATGGCATAGATATTCTGCCGGAGCCTGCGCCCTTGTGAGCTGGTATGGTTATCCCTTTTTTTCTTTAGCTTTAATACTGTTCGAACCGCTTGTGTTCGTGGGGACTGATTGAAAAAGCGCAGTCTTTCGGCCGGATCGATTCTTCTATATTCCCTATATACTCCACTGTTTCAACATCACTTGCGCTACTCTCAGATGCAGATTAACACTATAGCTATCGCCGCCGAACTTGGAATGTATCTTATGGTCCCGATCTTCGGTTGGATCTGCGATAACTATGGCCCGGATCGGCTCTCCATCCTCTCTGCTTGTCTTTTCGTTCCTGGATACCTTTCAGCAGCTTACTGCTATAACAATAAACTTCAATCTACGGCTATGTTCTTTTCATTTTTCCTCATCGGTAGTGGGACTGTTAGCATGTATCTGACAGGAATCACAACCTGCGCCAAGAACTTCACAAAGAGGCGTGGTCTAGCACTGGCCGTCCCGATTAGTGCTTTTGGGCTGAGTCCATTGTGGATGAGCCAGGTCGCTAATGCTGGGTTCATGAAAGATAGCGAGGATGGATCTGGTACTCGGGAGCTGGATATCAACCGCATCTATAAATTTTTTGCCATCTATCTTCTTGCTATTGGATTGCTTGGATCCTGTTTCCTGAAGATTTACCCAGATCCAGATTTGGATGAAGTCGTTCTACGCGGGGAAACCGCACCTTTGTTAGCATCATCACCAACAGCAGCAGAGCATACAGAATATGGCGCCGCTGTGCTGTCCAATGACCCCAACGACATACCGCCGGCTGTTAAAAGAAGGTTACTCAACGACGATACTCGAAACTTTTTGTCCGACCCTACGATGTGGTGGTTTGCCGCCGGGGTGTTCCTTACTGCAGGACCTGGCGAAAGTTTTATCAACAATATGGGAGCTTTAATAAAAACGATACAACCGGTTTCCCGATCGCTTGGTAGCTCAGCAGGTGATGAGACGGCTACCCATGTCGGCATCATTGCAGTGACTTCGACGATTGCTCGACTTTTCTCAGGCTTTCTTTCGGACTATCTCGGCCCCCCAGTTGAACCAGCCCCCGTCCTCGATGAACAAGAAAGCAAACGATTCCGTATTTCCCGCATCATGCTTATTATCATTTTTGCAGGCTTTATGCAAATTTCATATCTCATTCTATCGTCGGGATATATTCAATTACATCCACAGCAGTTCTATATTATATCTTCACTGATAGGGATTGGCTACGGTGCAGTGTTCACTTTATCACCAACTATCGTCTCTGTTGTCTGGGGCGTCGAAAATCTAGCAACAAATTGGGGTATCATAGCTATGCTACCCGCAGGCGGTGCATCCGTGTTTGGTTTCTTATTCGCAGCGGTCTATGATTCCGAGGCTAAGCGCCAGAATAGCGGCGAGCACGGACTCGGGGAGGGGTTATGTTTTGGATTGAAGTGTTACCAGAGAAGTTTCGCCGGTATGACAGCGAGCTGTATGCTGGCAATTGTACTTTGGGCCTGGGGGTGGAGAGGTCGGGGTGGCTGGATGGCTCGTGGCGTAAGTGTTTAAACATTTTTTGGCGTTTGGTTTGGCCGAGCGGCTTTTGGACAGGTTTCTCTTTTCTTTTCTTTTTTGGAAACCAGATTGCTTCTATCGATTTCTTTGACTTTCATTGTTCTCGGCGAGGGTTGGGTGTACCATTCATATGATGATCGTATTCTTTTAACTTTGTTCATGCTTTGCTGGCACCACATTGGGGATACAATGGGTATTTTATTGAGTTTGTGCCAGCACTACTTGCTTGTATTTTGAGGTGTATTTTGATAGACTGCACGCCAATTGCTATACGATGTACGACTATAGTATTTGAGATTTTTTCCTTGTCGTTCAGCTTTGGTTCGCTGCGTTGCGTTGCAACTACCTATATACGGATATTTTCGTGGAGGCACATGATAACCACGAAGGAGTCGTGGCTGAGGTTTGTCATCTATCTAAAACCTGGATAGTTTCTTATATTGCAGGATGCGCCCATTTTAACAATATAGAACATATTTCATTTCTTGTACTACTAGAAAACCAAGTATATGTGCTAATATAGAGCCGTGCTATGTGTTAATATGCTGCCAATTGTACGGGCTTTGTCCTTGGGCTCGGCCTCACTATAGCACCTATTCTGAAACTAGTAGACTTTGAAGAATCCAATAAATTTAACAGACTTGAGCAAGTTAACTGAATTAGAAGTTCTTTTCCAGGTCCACATGGGGAGGTTCTTGTTTACTGATCTGTTGCCGACGTTGAGCTAACTATAACTATTCTTCTTCCTCGTACTTCTTAAATTGGAACAATTCGGTCAAGGGGTAGAACGGCGGTTGTGAAGGGCCCACGACCAAAATTTGCACCTCGACCTAAGAGATGTGATTTAGATTTAGATGAATTCGATATATCTGAGTACTTTGTTCGAAAAGGAAAAGCGAAGCATACCGGGGTATCTTGCTCAGGATCGTGGGACCGAACGATCCAGCCAGGCCCGATTGGATCATTTTTGTTGGTGATCCTACATATTCATATATTAATCACGCCGAGGCTATTAATATTGATGCTTATATATTTGGATAGCAAGCAAGTATCGGATTGTGTGTTAGGCGGTCGGAGTGCTTACACATAACCTCCTGGTGAACGTTCTGACTTTTTGAGCTTCCAAACGGTGCTTGGTTCATCGTCCGTTAGTATAGCCCAGACGCGAAAGTCATGGGCTTCCGTGGGAGCTTTGTTGCATTTGAGCGTATATCCACCTCCTCCTATATTCTCGACTTGCCAGACCTACAACCCGATTTATGAAATAGATTAGCTGATATTTATCATATGCCAGCGTATGGATACCACCTTGGTCCTCATAACGAACATAGAACATAGAACATAATACTCGAAGAGCAGCAGAGAGATTATTGGCGACTTAAATTACGTACCGAATTCTGTCCACCTTCCTCCGGTTTGAGGACATAAATACCCTTTGGGTGAAGCGATTTATCTTCAGCTGGCTTTCTGCCAATTGGCCGCGATGGATCTGTTGCGTTTATGATGGTGTATGTCCCAGAAGGGAGGTTATCTAATAGCTGTTCGTCTTCCATTATGATTGGTTCCGTATGGTATATGCCGCACAATAAATATAATTATAAGATACTCAGAGACGAGAAGTAGGCCTACGAAACTAATTGCGTGTGAAGTCCAAGGGCAACTAAGGAAGGAGAATAGCCCAAGATCTTGAAGGAACAACGATCGAGTAATTTATAGATTTCGTGGAAAGCACATACGCACATAGGTCCATTTGAATGATTGTTCGATTCCACCTATCTTTTCATCCCCCAATACTGTCTAATACGTATATCTATCCGACCTAAAACCGTCTGATGCGGGTCCAGAAATTTAGTCAGAAGAATCTCATATCTAAAACGAGGCGAGAAAGTTAACGGCTCAGCTGTACATGCAGAGTCGTACAGGGTTCAAGGAGTGATGCGGAGCTGTATTGCCTTTTGGAACTCCGTATGTCATTCTATTGTGTCAACCTGTTGATTTAATATGGGCACAAATTAGGTCTATAGGGCAGTATTGTATTGACCCAACGAATCATTTTTTTGTTATCATAGTATTGAGAAATTTATATTCAACTACCGTTGACCGAATCAGATAGACTAAATTATCTGGGGCAATTAGTGCTAGTTATTTGGCGCTTCCCGTCTGCTTTTTCAAGCCTGCATATATGCATATGGTTGTACAGCAGCGGTGGGTCTTCCAGGATATTGCGCTACTACCAACCAAGGTGTTTTCGTGACGATTTCAGTATACCTTGCTTAGCTCCGTATGATCTCAACTTTTTGTATGAAATCAATTCCCGGCCCGAAGCCGCCAAGCAGCCAGTGTACTGAAATTTAAATGATCCCACATTGGATTGTGAAGCCTATTTTCCTTCTGTGATGACGGCAGAATTAGAAACGACATACGACTGGTATTTAGCCTACAATACAGCGCATACTGTTGGATAAAAGAAATTAATTTATTCATAGTCCGAAGGGACCGGCGTAGTATGGCGAATAGATAGTCTACGTTTCTTCAAATTTGGTGTAAGTTCACCGTGGAGAATGCGAGGGCGATATTTTTCAAGAAAGAAACGGGTTCTGAGAGGCAATTAATGCTATTGGGTGGAAATCTGCCATAGAGCTCTGTAACACAGCAGACTCTTGTCTTTCTTTTCCCGCAAATTGCCTACCTGAATCCTGAATGGTCGCAATGTCTCCATCATCTCAGTCGGGCCGAGCCGCATGAACATGGGACCCCTGATATACATACAGTGCGAATTACAATAGCGGCAACATATTAGCATGTGAAGCACATCACGGAACGACACCATGCACCATCGTATCAGCGAAAATGGATTGGCAGAATTGTTTGAAAATGTTTGTATATGCATTAATATGTACAAAAAGAAGCTTAAGAGAAATAGATATTAGACAATATGCATCTGAGCTATAACGTTAGGCGTCTCAGGAACTCATAAGATATTTAGAGGGTTATGTCGAACGACGTTTAAGCGAATGGGGGATCATTCTTCGTAGGCATTAACTACCTTAAAGAAGGTTTCCGTGGCCTGGAAGAGAGACCAATTAGGGGTATCTTTTGCGATGATCCAATTTTCCCCTTCATTGGCAGTATATCCCATCTTGACATATGGAGCACTGTCAAGGATCAAGTTGTTACTTCCACTAATCGTGAAAGTGAGCTTCGGGGCGCTATAGCGAGTTGAGTCCACCTCAGATAGGATGTAGACGAAAAGAGCATCGGCAGCGACGAACTGAGCGCACACAAATGCACCACCTTGCTCGACCTTGATGTTACCATTGCTGAGGTTCATATTGAACTTCGTTGCGCTCGCTTTAACTCCGGTCCAGGTAACACGGCGCACACCGGGGTGATTGACACTATCGATTTCTGGCCCAACCATAAGGTATTGGTTTGCCTTGTTTTCATCATCATCGCGACCCATAATGTGAACGGCAGCCCAGGCCACAGTTGCAACGGTGACCGACTCAGTAACGGTAGTGACTGGCTCGATAACGGTAGTGCTGGCAGAAGTGATTATATCGGTGACAGTTACAAGGGTTGGGGCAATGGTTGCAGTGGTTGAAATGGTCTCTCCAATAATAATGGTGGTAGTAGGTGCCGCTGCGGTCACGACGTCCTTGGTGAGGCAGGAGCATGCACTAGAATAACGAATCCATCCACTGCACTTCGAGACATACGAAGGCACAAGAGCGGTCGTCGTAGCATCCGAAAACGTGATCGAGCCACCTTGGCGCTTGAAAAGTGTGGTTAAACTTGGCAGGGCTGTTGTGATCGTGGCAGTGACCGACACGGTCGATGCGACAATTGTGGTTGCCTCTGTGAAGGTTTTTGTCTCATAGACGGTATTGGTATCTGTCTGCGTATCGGTTTGTGTAAACGATGCAGTTGTAGTTGTCGAGATGGTTACCGTCCTAGAAAATGATACAGTATTAGCTCAAATTGTCACTCATATAACGGATCGCATTACACGAAGGAAGGGTATTCTAAGACTTACACCGCAGTTGGAGTAACAGTCACTTGCGAATTGGGCCAATAGTTCGCACAGTCTTGGGCGCCGCTGTATTCAGGTATAATGGCTATTCGGTAAATTATACACAATTAGCCTTCGGGTTCAAACTGAAGGGATAGTTGGTCGAGCAATAGAATAGAGCTTGAAGTTAAACCTACCTCTCAAACATAAATCGTGATGACATACTCCACCCTGTCGGCGATCAAGGACGCTAGCCTCTGATAGCGCCAATAAACCCAATATCGATGCCAATTGGAATTTCATTTTGCTTAAAGACTGTATAGAAAAGCTTTAGTCCAGAGTAGACGAATGAGCAAGTAGATACGGTATACAGCAAAGTGGTGGCTGAGAGGCAGATGTGCGGTTGAGTACTCAGGTCCGAACTATAGAACTAAACTGGCTGATGTCCAATTCTTATATAGTAAAATATTCCAGACGCCCCACTATTACTGTTGCGACGAAGGTAATATTGCGATCTCAGTCCGCCCGCCCCACGATCCAGCCGTAAAGCCCATTAACTATTCTGCCCGGATTTTGTTGGCCGCATAAACTTGGAAACCCCTGCTGCAGCATCAACAAGATTGGAGATAACGACGCCGTAGCGGCTACACGCTAACCACCGCGGGAACCTCGCTAAGCCTAGTTGGAGGCAAATAACTTACCTTAAAAGGGGTCCGCCATAATCTTCGGGCTTGCGCCGCCTCCGGAATTGATTTGTTGGAATTTGGAAAGTCTTCGTGTTGCAGCGGATTTCCGGAGCGGTGCTTGCTTTTATCATACTAGATCCGTGGGTATGATGGCTGGAATATGCACGATTCCTCCTGAACGTATTACACGTACATAAAAACTCTCCTAAGTGTTATACACTGTCTAAAGCCCATTTTGTTGGAATAGATTCAGCGGCATTAACGTCCCCGCCATGGGTTTTATGCTTGGACGACTAAAGGCCTACGGTACCCGTAGTTACCAATATCCGAGTTCAAATAGATTGTTCGCGTCCCTAAACGGGTCTGGTGTATACCCTCCACCTTATCCCAACTATTTTTTGCTATAATACTAGCTAGATGTTCACCTATATGACGAACAGTTATGAGTAGTAATTTCGAGTGGGTATATAGCCCGATGTCGCACTATTCCAATTCAAACCCCGGATCTACCATTGCGTATATACTTACCGCGATATAAGCCTAGGGGAAGCTCACTTCGCAAAGCCGCGTGGGTGCGGAAATTATGTGAATACCGGATTCCAGCTGCACTAACAATTTAAGTTTTAGAATGCCAAGCTCTTTAACGAGAGGATATCGATACCAGGCCGACAATGTTGCACCAAGGCCTGGCACTGTCCCACTGGCTAAATAATACCGTCCGTCGCAGCATATCCCGGATATAGTCAAATGCTTCAAAGGGGCCACCATATGGGCACTGTGTTTTACACCCCCTATTGATGCATTTAGTCTTTTATCCTAAAGCCGTAATTACAGGAGTTTGGTGACTGGTTTTACTTTGGTGTAATATTGGATCTTCCGGAATACCCTTTAGTAAATTGAGCCCATTTTGGCTGCATTTGTAACTTTCGTCTAGCCCCAACCAATATAGCGCACCATTCTACTGTCAGCGGAAGACTAATTCGATGTTCTATAGGTATACGGATATGCGTATTGCCGGACGTAAGTGTCGAAGGACGCTTGATCCCCAACTGGTAATAGTACGAGCTGGCGATCGACATATGCAATGTTAGGGTGAACCTCTTAACCAAGAGGCGTATGTATATGTATATATATTTAGATACGTCGATACCTCCACAAACCAAAGATGGCTTGAGAGGCTCTCTTAATTACGGTACGGAAGCCGACGTATGTACATATGTCATGCAATGAGCCAGTCATCGCATGGCGAGATGAAAGTTACTTTAGCTGATATCCTTCGGTTCAAAGGGGTGTAAATATGCATATGGGTATGCATTTTGACATATATGTATGGAGGGAGACATATTTTAGACCCAAAGGTTTGTTAGAGGGATACGCACTATAGCATTCCATTCCATATATATATTTACACTGGGCGCGTAATAGTAGATCGAGGTATTGGTATTTCAATTCTTCTCCCTTCTTTTCACTTTTCGACGCTGTGCTGTAGTATCACGAGACATCTGTATATGGCCCAGTTGCACTGTTGATGTTGGGAGTCAATATACTAACCTAAGTACTGCCGCCCCAGAGACTTTGCCGCCGAGGAGCATTCTCTTAGCTATTTCGGTAGCAGTAATTCATTTGTATTTCTTTAGAGAATTCGTGTAATTAATACGCCATATATGATACGAAATTAAAACTTAACCGCGAGATATCAACACGCGAGTCCTTCCAGTTTCTTCCCTATCTGATTACTTAGTAAGTAACTTACTTCGTATGCCATGATTTCAGGTCTCCATCCTACTATAAAAGGCTACTACGGTAGTATAATAACGCAGCTTAAAAGAAAAGGATTAACGCTAAGCTGAACGTTGTGCATGCTGGTATCCCGTGTCTGCGAAAGTCCCCGTCTCTTAGCAAGTACTTCCTTCAGTATGCTAGCAGAGAAATACTTAACTAGCTATTTTAGTTTACGTCATTTGTAGCGACTGGGGCTAACCTGAATGTGCACCAAAAGCCTCCATTCGCGAACGGCAGGGCACATTGCATGCTGTGTTCACTAGCATGGCCGTGCTACCTACAGGCAGCTGTGGTTCTGATATTCTCCCAATCTTCTGCTTATTACTATAGCGTCCGCCAGATACTTCTGTGGTGGGCGATAAGGAGTTTCAGGATTCGGTTCAGAATATGTCCTGAATAAACTCAAATCAATCTGGCCCAAACCGAGGTGATGAAGCTGTAAGTCGCGTTTACTAGTGACGGAGCTGAGAAGATTGAAACATGAAGTAAATTAATCTCTCGCAGCGTTTAACGTCGCCTTTTCACGCTAAAACGGGGATAATATTCCCCAAATACAAGTAGGTAGCTTCTTGGCGGCACGGGTCCCCTCGTTAGCTGTTCGGCGGCCTAGAAAACCAGTATTTGTGAATCTGGAGTGCTCGACCGATCTGATAGTTAGTACACTATTAGTGAGACAATGGAGTATCACGCTAGCAAGATCCATGAATATTCTTGGCTTATCGATGGACGTTGTCATGATGTATATCACGCAAGAAACGTCCTGTCAGAAAGAGTCGAATCGCCTACGCTTGTCAGATCAGGTATAGTATGTAGTAGCGTTCTGCTTCGTCGAGGCTGGTTTACGAGACCAGTAGTAGCCACTAGTGTACAAATGGGTCATACTTTTAAGCACAATTTGAAGTATTTGCATTGGATTTAAATTTACCTACATTTGCGAACCTGGGTGGGCTGACATGATCATGACAATATGGAGCGCTCTGTGGCCGGCTACCTATTCTAAGACCAAGTTTTGACGTATTACATACTACTGTACATACGTCCGATACCAGGATCCCGACATAGTAAAATGGCTGGGCCTGGTTTCGATAAACTTACAAAGTAGTAAAAATTCATATTGTGTCACTTTTATCTGAATATTTTCGCAATTGAGCTAGAGGCTGCGCGTGGAGACACGTCTGGAGCCTGTGAGGTTAAAATCTTAAGTTTGTGGAAGCGTCAAAGAATAAATTCCAGCAAAAACCAAGGTCTGTCCGTAAGTTAAACTAGGTGTATACTTGATGAAAGTATGTTCCGAATATTTTTGGCCCTCGTAGGCAGGTCAAAGCCCTTGGCTAATGGCAACTTTAGACTTGCATCTTCCCCGCAGTGCATTATGAGATCTAAAGACCATAAATTAGTCAATGAAATAATAATAGCATAACTTTCCTATGAGGCCTTCTCTGTTTAATTAAGACAGTGACGTTAGAAATCTCCATATCCCTCACTGAAATTTTTGTGCTTTTGAAAAAAGCGTGAAAAATATTTGGAAGTGAAAGAACAAACTATTTGATGGGGCCACTTGCTTGAGCATGCGGTCGGCGGCAGGAGAAGTAGTGTCCCGGCTACACCTGGTCTTGTAAACCAGTCTCCACGAAGTAATCGCTACGGCCATGATCAGGATTCCAACCCAACCCAGTGTCACACACAAGTGCATTTGGCTTTGTGACCACCGAAAATTTAACAAACCCCCCCCCCCCCCAAAAAAAAAAAAAAAAAAAAAAAAACCCCCGATTTTAGGATAATATTAACGAGCCAAGGCGTTTAGAGTAAAGTGCTATACATCTAGATCTATCTGTTACTCTTGGTCTGGTGAATTCATGGATTTATGAATTCGTCAAATAACTAATATTAGCAGATAAAGCGAATTCAGATAGGCTATATAATATAATGGCCGATATCAGATATACCTTTATTTAGCCTCGCGGGATAGCATACAGCTACATTTCCCGTATCTGTCGAATTCGTGTTCTCATATCAACACACGGATGAGCAGCACAGTGTAATGGTTGTGGACCGAAGTTGACTAGACTGATAGCGCAGCTTCGTTTTTGTTGCAATGTTGTATTTAGGATCGGTACCCGCATTACTGTTCTAAACCACTTGCTTAGACCGCAGACAATCCCTGTCGTATGATGATCCATTTCCAATCTGTGCATCGGAATGACCATTGATTGGTTTTAGCTGTGCTCGTGCGGGCCTTGTTCCCGAAGGCAGGTTTTCAGCCTCAAATACTTGCAAGTGGTCCAAACTTAAGGTTTTGTTTAGTGATTGCCAAGTCTAATTCGTTCAATTGATCAGTTAAGCCCTTGTCCCGCCGCGGCCTTATAGTTTTCGGCGTTGTGTGCAAGTGACTGGATGTTTACTTTTCTGCAGCCTGGCCGGTCTCCCTGGATGGACCAGCATAGCAATTTGATTATCGCGAAGCGACGGGACGGCGGGATGCAATGCAGGGTCAGCTCACAAGTGACGAAATTTTCAAGCAATACTCGACGAAATGTCGGGAAATGTTCGACTTCATCCGGCGAACACGGAGTATGGATGGCAGGTACCTAGATCCTCAGATTAAAAAGTATTTTGTATACCTTTTCCAGCTAGTGTAGTGCCTTCCTTAATAAAATCGCATACCCGCTATTGTAAATAAAAAATCAAGTTGATATTTTATATTTAAACAAGAAAAAATAATACCGTAGGGGGTTTGGGTACTTTTCTGGGACCGCTTCCGAATATTAAAACATTTTTTAAAAAAGGCAAGCCGTGTTGCAACGTTGTTCACTTCCAAATCGGCATGTATCCTGTTTTAAGTTTCTTTTTTTCGACATTTTTATAAACCGTCTTGAGAAAGCAGTCAAAACCCCGTACGGTATATTCATAGGTTCCTATATCGAGGTTATTGGGCGCGTAGGCTGCAAGGTCTTAAGACTTTCAAAATTCAAGTTGATTGTAATTAAATAAACAAGCATAATTGTGAAAATTAGGCATATCTATGCCTTGTTTAGGTTATTACATATGTATATATACCTAGATAAATATATTGCGCGATTTTGTATTATATATTCTTTTGACACATTGTGGCCGCAATATAGGGGACCCACCCGAGATTTCACATTGGTGGTTGATCGCCTAATAAGGCTGACATGTTTGGTACACTCCAATGCTTAGGTGCTTTTTGCTAAACCTTTTAGACCAATGTGTTTATCTCGATTCGATTTGAGCGGGTGAAATTGCGATTATAAATCACACGAAGTCAAGTCACTTCGCAGAAACTAGTTTACAAGACCAATTATGACTATAAGTGTTCATTAACTACCGGCAGGCGTATCGGGGAAGTGATAGATACATTGGAGCTATCATATATATTTGAAACTCATTACTACATAGGTGTTTGAAAGCATCCGGGAAAAACATTATACTGTCCGTGAAGAAAACCACTTCCCAGTAGATGTATTAGCCCGAAGCTTGAGTAACCTTTGAAGTATACTAGTATGCCGTCTGATATAACTTCAATGGCCCTTGTTAGGGATTGTGATACGGGCTTGGCCACTCTGAAACTCCTGTTCTCCTTTCTCCCCGAACCTAAGCAAAGCAATTCCTTTCAACTTTGGCCTCGTCGCGTCGACTTCAACATCCGCTTCCGGAACAAATTGGGTGCCATTGTTTAAAATCACCTCGCCGTAAGAGAAGTAGACCTCGTAACCTCTGACTACGATTCCTCCCTGGAATGTGGATTTGAAACTGTATTGACCGGGGATCTCCATTTCTACTTTCTCAAATGAAATCGGTTCGTCGAGTTTTTGTCCATCAATAGCAGTGATGGCTCCGAGAGTTGGGTTGGTTTCATCGATTTGGAAGTCAATTTTGAGGCGGTTGGGAAGGGTAAGAGCTGGTCCAAAATTCTCAAGGTCGAAATTGTGGGTAGAAACTGGCAAGATACTGATTGGTTGTTTGGCCGACATGGTTGGGATAGGTTTACAGAATATTGATTCAGTTAATTATGACTATGGGACGAATTAGAACCCAAGGCTTCTAGTAATCTTATCAAAGGCCCAATTGGTGTACATACTTCTGGTAATACTTGTTTCTGTGTATAAAGGTCTTCTTGCTGCTATGCGTGGATATTGAAGTAGCGGCTGTGATGGTGTCGAATAGCTGTTTAAAAAATCCAGGATATCAGGGAGTAACTATGGGTTTTTATAGACAGAGTTTCCATAGTGACCACAACCCGAGTGCTTGCTTCGCCTAGTGACAATGCACTTCTTTTCAGCTAGAGTCCTCCAATCAATTTTACAAACTGCCGCCTTAAATTGCATGGACTTCAGCTGAGCTATTCCTTCGAAATAATATGTTCGTTCGATCGATTCAGTTAGCTGTTTCTTTGCTGACAATATGCACACGTCTGCGCATCTACATTGGAATTGGCACATCTCAGCCAGTGTTTTCGAAATATCACTCATCCATTGCACACTCTATTGAAGATCTTGCATTATTCGAGTTTGAGCCATCGCATTCGGGTCAGCTCGCTCGGCTAACCCAACTCGTAAAGGGCATATGATTTACTCATGAGCTCAATACCATTTCATCATAAATCCTATTGCGATGCGACAGCGACAGCGACCCATTCCTTCAGCCTGATTTATAATAATTCCGCCTACCGCGATTGGCCCTTGACATATCATGATATAGCTCAGCCTCCACCAAACCATAGTGTTGTAGATATTCCGAAGTGCGGTGGTCGGTGGCGGCCCGAACCGTAAATAGGAACTATCGCTAGACCAGGGTGGCCAACCTCACGAAACCTTTCCTCATTTATATATCAGTATATCGATCTCTCTTTCTTTCTTTCTTTCTTTTTTTGATCAGCCGCATGTGCATATCGAGGCAGCAGCTGCAGCTCCTAGAACTGTGCCGAATGCGAACCCACATACGCTCCAACCAGTAATATATCCACAAGCCTGCAACATTACGTGTTGCTGGTGAAGATCACCTCCTTCGCACACAGGAATACCTGGGCTGAGGTTATGTAACAAATCCCATCGGGATAAAATTCAACCCCGAATCCGCTACCCCGCTTTAATCAGATACGCTCTGCGATTGACATCATAAATGGTGACTTATATTTACGTAACTAATCACCGACAGCTGAAATGTCTTTGTGTCATTGCGAAGGCGATTCAACGGCAAAAATAGCAGTTGAAGGTATATCAGTCTTGATAATTGGTCCGTGGCCATGGAAGATAATGGAATTAAACATCTCCAAGGAATTCAGCTTATACTCGGGGGCTGCTAGGGGGATCCCGTCATTCAAGGGTATGATTGTCCGATACCGGGATGTCGTATATGATATCGCGATCCATTTGTACAACATCGCTGTTTCTTCATTTGATAAAATTTTACCAATTCAATATTTGGAACCTCTCCGCCTCTTTTTTTCCCCAGCTATTATACAGCCGCAGCTTTAGGTCAAAGGTTGGGTTAGGAGACTTATATCATAATGTAGCCTCAACGCAACGTAGGCTAGCCTTCAAGTTTGGGCTAGTGTTCTGAATTATCGATTCGCTCTATGTAAGATGGCACTTATAAACTTTAAAATTTTTAGCCCTTTCATGCATGTTCGGGACTGTCGACGTTGTTGAATTTTCGTAGGCATAAGTATGTGACTGGGTTAGCTACGAGTATGGTGCCAACTTACGTATACTGATAATTGTAAGTGGACTGGGCAATAATTGATTATAGTATCGATATGCATATATGGAAAAAAAAAAAGGCACTTGAACGATAGCACGTTTGTTTTACGGCGAGTTACCTATCTCTTTCCTCGATCATGTTTACAAATCAATGCCCCGAATGAATCGTAAATGATGACGACGAATTCTGATATTTACTACGGGCGCTAACCTTCGAGCTTGTCACCGGACCTCCTCGGAGGAAGCATGGTGTTATAAGGCTAAATAGGGGTAAATATTTCGAATTTATTTCCTTGGTTGTTGGTACACCAAAGCGAGATATACAGGATAGGTACTTTGGTATCATAGAATCCGAAATAATGTGGGAATGGGAATGGAAGCGTTAAAATAAACTATGAATATAGGGGTAAAAATAGGTAGATACATAGGAGCATTCAAACCGCATGCATCAAATATGAATTCCTCATCTACTGCTGCTGCTCTTGAAAGGGGACAATAGGCGCATCCTTAAAAATCTGTTGCCCTTCATCGCCCAATGCAAGCTCCGCCTCCGCAAACCACCCATTTCCAAAACGGTTCTCATGTCCACGCTTGGTAGGAATGTTTGGGTAGTAGTGTTGGACGAGCTTGGCGCTGGAGATGTATATTGTTTGGTCCCGAATTTCCACAGTGGTACTTCCCTTGCTCTTCCATACGAGCTTGGTAGGACCTACTGGTCCGGGGAATCCGACTCCGTCACCCTCGTAGTATAACTCGAGTGGTTCCTTCAATTCTTTATCGTCAACGTAGGTAAGGTGGGCGGTCTGATTCTCCTCAACGTCAATGATGGCGCGGAGGCGATTAGAGAGAGCGCCCTTTCCATTATAGTGAACAAGGGTACTGAATGTGATTTCTCCCGTAAGTGATGGTGGGGGGAGATCAGACTTGGTCTGTGGTGCAGACATTTCGAAATACTATGAACGTGAAAAGATTATATATGCATATCAGTTAGTAGTTATATTATATATGACTGTACAGTGTTCACCATATAGGGGTAGGTATATCAATTTTGACTAACGAGAATTGGAGTTGTTTATATAAAATTAAGTATAAGATATAGAGGCTAGGCTGTTGGGCTTGGTAGACGAATGGCTTCTGATGACAGTTTTTCTGACCTGAAGGGAAATTGGTCCTGTTTATATAGCCAAGTTCTTTTTGGTCTCGGACTGTGGATACATGCCGGTCTAAATATTGTATAACTGTGAACTATTGAAGAGCTAGATGCATCGATGCCACACGTCGATAACTTGCAACAGATTGCGTATCGGCAATTGTATTGAGGTATTGTTTCAGCTGCTACTCGCCCTATCAGATGAAAGCTTTTGTTATGCATCCTCATGGCTTCAGCTATTCCTGTGTGCGTCTTGAATTTTGAGTTTCTACCGCCGTAAATCTATATCATTCAATATATCATATTGGCCATCACGCCATCTCGGCATCTTTTCCACCATTTGTTGCAATCTGGACGCCATTACAAGCCATCAAGCCTTTAAAACCCATTTTCAGTAAATCCAGCTCACCCGCTTCCACCCATACTATCTCAGTATGGCGAGATGGTCACATACTCACACGCAACCGATTCTATCACAGTATCAGATCGCCGTGGGCAGATGCGCCATTGTGATGCTCAGACAGGATCGCCGACTACTTGAATTGGATTCAATTGTAACTCTATTCCTCAATTGCTCAATTCTAGCACTTCATATGCCGCATGGTGATATCAATCCCTCAATTATCCCTGGCCCCCTCTATGGTTATTCAAATAATCATAGACCCACATGCACATAGAATTTAGTCTCGTCATATAATTGACCTAGAAGTGCCACTGGGGTGCAAATCGAGAGATATCGCCATCGACTCTCATCTTCAGCTCATCACACCGACTGCGACTCTCTGCATATTCCTATGTGCGGTGGCGGATCAGACTGCACACAAGGTATGCATATTGGCAAACTTAACCCCAGCTGAAGTCATGTTAGGATGCCGAAAGGGGCTGATAGGGAATCTTGCTTGGTTGGAAGATGCAGAAGCTTAAATATCCCGAATGCATGTTTCTGCAATATCAATCTGCAGTGCGGCATCTAGGGCCTGGTTTATGTAATGAAAATGCATAAGCCATCTCTATCAACGAAAAACGCTTCGGCGCCATCGCACACAGGAACAACTCTCGGCTAGCGGAGTAGGATAAACCACTTAAATTTCTTTCAGCTCGTGAAATCGCCAGACTAGACGAGTTACCTTAGCAGTATAACTCATTACGTACCATTCATCTCAATATCTTCTGTTTTGCAAATTTGTAAATGTATAAAAAGGAAGAAGACGTCTTAAATGGAGGTATACATCGATCTGCGATCCCAAGAAAAGCAGTATACTAGTAAGCCAAGGTCTGGTTTCTTGAAAAGCGCTGCCACGGGCTGTATAAGATAAACCCTAATACTGATAGAATGGCCTGCTTGATATCGATGGGGCTTTTAAAAGCTTGTGTATGTTGCAAAGGTAGTCTCGGTCCGTTGCAAAGGTAGCTGCAACTTAGTCTCGTAGTTTGCAAATATATCGATGCTATCAGAACCGACTTTTGAAGTCTCTGAAACTAGTCAGACTTGAAATGAGCGTTTAAGCTTTCGGAAAGCACGCGCCCGGCCGCAGGGATTGAGATTTCTGTTCCTGGGATAACTTCAAGCACTACAAATGGTGCCATTTCCGCCATTGGAGCTGCCCAGCCGATATCGCGATGTTCATGAATGAAAACGCTACTTCCGTACGACCAGAACATTAGTAGCTCGTCAAGGACACAACCGCCGGCTTCAAGCGTGACAGAGACGCTCGGAAATAAAGACGGATTGGATTCCAGCAGTACTCTTAGCTCAGCATCAAGTAGTGGCTCGATGCCGATCGAGGCAATTATAGTATGTAGCAGGCGTTGCTAGGGCCGTTGTCGCAATAATCGCCATTATTACTCCATTCCCGGCGTCTACTTTTTTAAGCGGGAGAAAAGAGAGGGAATGGAGCTGCAAATCGCAGCAGGAAATATAGCACCCAAGTCGCATATGTAGCTTGGTTCGAATTCTCAAAGAGCCTGGGAAGCGGTAGCGCATTACCTTCAGCAAAAGAACGTATATAATGTCATGTCCAAGGGCGTGCCTAATGCAGACAGTCGCCCATCATTGAAGCTTCCATGTCAGTTCCGCAGTTGAATAGAAGGTGGGTATTGGGAATCAAATAGGCAGCTGCCAGAATATGAACTCATGACCCCAGCCTAGGGGATCCATGTTGACAAGATACGAAACATTTTTGCATATGGCTGACATCCTACAACATTAGACTGTCGAACGATGAACTTAACTCGCGGGTTTATAAGCTCTCTGTGTCTACTTAAAATAGAATTCTTCCAATGGAAAAACCAGGATTTACCCATAAACTCGGTCTTGGCTGGTGCTGAAAAGGGACATTCCTCTTGGCCTATAGAACCAAGCCAAGCGATGATTCGTCCCTGAGACGAGAGCCTCCCGTCCCGCGTCGCACAAGATGGAGCTGGTTGGACAGTGTCAGCACTTTTACCCACACCTGCGAGGCTCTTTCAGTTGAAAAGGCTGCTGGGCCCACCTTGGATTCCACAATTGAGGCTGCAAATTTCCTAGTATTTTCTGTGTATCCTTCCATCAATTTGGGCGGGGTCCGACCTTCTCGATATACTGAATAACCGCTGATGTGGTTCTCAGTTGTAGGCAATTACATCGTGTCGACGGACTTCACGAATCCATCACGTATTGATATCGATAACTAAGGATCAATCGAATCACAATTAAGGGTACGCAATGTGGTCGGCACGTTCGCGGTCTCCGTCCATCTCTTTCCTATATGTCTTGCTCCTCCTTACGTCGATTCTTGCACAACCGCCGTGGAAAGGTGGCTCAGGGTTTGGCGGCATATCAGACTGTGGACAAGGGTGTTTTTTTCAAGGTCTTCAGGCTTCAGGATGTCAATTCCCCAATATTGGCTGTGTTTGTGAGGCTCAAAGCTTCATTCCGGACTTGACCACTTGCGTCAACAGCCGATGCAACGCGACCGAGGTCGAGGAAACCTTACAGGCTGCCAGTTCATTGTGCGCATTTGCTGGCCAAACAAGTTCGGCACCAACACTAATACCCACTTCACAACCCGAACCAACCAGTGCTCGCACTTCACAGGCGTCTACAAATGCCCAAACATCACTGTCAACACTTACAACGTCAACTACGAGATCAAGTACTCAACCAGAGGATACGTTTATAGTTTCAACTACGTCAACTACAGGATCAAGTACTCAATCTGAAGATACGCCTATAGCTTCAACTACGTCAAGTCCTCAGCCTCCAGCATCTGAAACTTCACCACCTTCAGAAACCCCATCTACAACTCAGCCAGCGAGTGAGGCTGCCACTCCTATAGGCGCGATAGTAGGCGGTGTTGTGGGGGGATTTGGCGGGTTAACTCTAGTTCTCGCGATGGTTTGGTTAATAATGAGGGAAAAAAACAAGGGAGAATCTATAAAAGCTCTCCCTCCTTTGATGCCGAAACCCCATACGGACCAAGTTGAAGATCAATCGCAGCCTATATGGGATGGGCAGCAGGCATTCAATTGGAACCCACGTGTACAAGCGAATACTACCGCTGAACTTCCAGCGGCTGAAATCATACAAGAGCTTCCTACTGGTCGATTCCCGAATTGATGCTCTAAAGTAGGCTTCATATTGTAGCCCTGTTTGTGGAATTTGTGGAGTTAACTTCATATTCCCGATCAAATTAATTAACTTGTAATATTTCTTAGTCCATCGCAATTCATAGATATGAGTATATTACCAACGAAATTCGAAAAGGTTTCTCATATCCATCTCTAATATTTTATAACGACTAATCCCGTCGCCGGATGGTAAATAAGTACTGGTACTACTTTCTTTTGTTAATGTTAAATCTCAGTGCATACCTAGCCTCTACGGAATCGCGCACTTTGGGGATCCTCTAGCTTACTGATTCACCAATATACGTATTTTTATCGAATCCTGTCGTCTCATACAGGTATGGGCACCTCGCGTCATCAGCGCCCCTTGGCTAATTTTGACTCACTAAAAAAATGTTCAGCTAGTAACCTACCGCATGTATAATGATTGTAGCAGCCTTCCTGGTCTAGTAGTCACTCTCAGCCTTCTATATATTCCTTGCTCGTCAGCTTCCGTCGCAAGTTAGGCGCTAGTATCGAACAGTCCACATGCAGTACCCAAACCCTTCCGTTTAAAGTGTTGCTCGCTGGCCTTTATTGCAGAACCCCGTAATCCGCCGAGGTCGACGCCATGAGCCAATAAGTTTACCTGTATATTCTTGGCTGTGTAACTAAGACTTCGATGAAACTAATTATAATCGAGCAAACAATCGGACGATGCAGATGTAACGGGAAAGCGCTTACAACATCAAGCAGGGGGCCGCGAGGTTGAATCCCGCCATTGTGCTCTGCCTGCACCCACATACAGGTTCTTGCGTTCATCATGGAAGCCCAGAAGTTTGTGTTTAACTCTCCAACCACTTAGTTACAAACTTTTCCAATTAATTATTTTTCCGTCATGAAATCCATTAAAACCAGCAGCGATATCAATATCATTACTATTGCATTATCCATAATATATCCTTGATTATTAACAGCTATTATCTGACACGGCTTACAAACAACACTGTTTTTATCTTCTAGTAACTGCTTGCACTTTCAAGCTTTGAAGCTATCCATATATCACGAGACGAGGTACCGAGACGACACATTGATACGGACCAAGTGCACCGCAGTCTCTATTGCTTTAGAATATCATCTTTGGAAGCTCTAAATTTCACAAATACCGCGTGCACTTCAGATCAACCTAATCATGTTTTGGGCGAAACAATTCGTGGTATTTCTTTCCGTTATCCAAGTCCTCCCGGGAAGTTTGTCTCAGTCAACAGCGTCCGCAAATCTCCCAGGAAATTTAAGATTCGCCATTCCAAAAAGTTCTACCACCTTCGAAACATCCGTGACCAGTTCTAGTTCCATATCGACGACTTCATCAGATCGGATCACAGATATCCCACGTAGAACTGAGGGAACGTTCCCTACTATTTCGCAGCAGGAACCAGATACAGGACGAGAAAAGCAACCTATAGACGCCGGAGCAATCGCTGGAATAGTTGTCGGTGCCGTCGTTTTACTCATCGGGATAGCAACTGGCATAGCTTGGTACCGATACCTACATTTGAAGCGCCAGGGCCAGAAGACGGCAGAACCCCCCAGATCTACAGATTGGCTCGGCGAAATATCCCCTTCGAACGACGTCAAGGCTGCCCCCAGAGCGGACGCCCCGTCTCAAGAAACACAGATTATCGAAGCAGCACTCTCCTATACGCCCATTCCCTCGAAACATGAAACTACATCTATAGAAACCCAAAGAAGGCTACGGTCTTCCGTTGGAGGATTATGATGCAAAGCCGAAGTTACAAACCCATATGAAGAGATATTTCTATAAGGCCAATATAAGTCTATTTTAATCCAAAAATCCTATGTTGCGGTTGTACACAAGTGGTTAGATTTTATGACCTAAAGTCTGAGAACTACTGGGGTTCACAGCGTTTAGCGACTTCATATGCCCACTAGTACATCGAGCTGTATTTTAATATTGAGCCGCTAGTTAGAAAGGAACAGATAATTTTCTAGTACTCTTACTTCCAAGGTTCTGCAGCTGTATGTGGGTGTCGACTGCGTACTAGGGTCTCTCAAGCCACCAAAACGGAATCCAAAGACATAATGGCTATGATCTTTATCTTTAGTATAAGCGTGTTCTGCTTCGTTGAGGCTGGTTTACGAGACCCCTATAAACCTAGTTCTACGATCTTATTGCTACAATTTGCACACAGTCTATCCCAGTGGCGCGAAAACATGACCCTCGACCTTGTAAAATCCGAACCGGCCTCTACTGATCTGCACACCTTAGGACGCGCACCTCGGAGAGCAGTCCTACTGCAAGGACGCAAAATCAGGATCAAGCCTATTTGGCCATCAACCTAAGACTTTTACAAACTCCAATACCAACCCCCGCCGTAGAACGTAGTGCATTCCGAATACGAAGCGGATCTCTGACAAGGGAGGAAACACATATCTATAGCCTTTTAGTAACTTCTGTAGGCACATCTCCTGCTTCTTTAACTAGGGCACTAAGCTAGATCGAGAGTGCAAATTGATAGGCACTGTGCCCTCCGCTAACTATATCGCGCCTATTGGCTATTTAGATATCAATAGTACTATAGTTCTACGGAGATAAAATACTCGTGCTCAAGCAATTCACCCCAAAAACGAGATCCACTAGATTTTTTATTTATGATCGGGTAGCTGCGCAGTATTACCCGCCATTAAGCTATAGTAGTAGCTTGAGGCGTCGTCCTAAAACCTATGGTTTATTATTACCTAGAAGCCCCTCGCAAAGCTGCCTCGGAAAGATCATCTGACATATTCCCAAGCCATTAGTATAGAAGTCAGTAACGGGAAGAGGATATCTAAGTTATATGAGGATACTTATATGAAATCACGAACAACAAGTTACATTTAATGATTGCAAGCCGTTAAATGGTCCCAATTGCTCTTCAGTGTGCTACTGCTCTACTGAGACCCTCGAGGCAAAAAAAGGAAACCCCTTTGCTATCGACATCCCTAAGGCCCCAATGTGTTTTTATTTCCTGCTACCATCCCATATCTTGATATATCATTCTAAACATGCTATTGACTGACAATTAATTATTGCCTTTCTATGGAATACACTGTGGGATAAAAGGCAGTCTCCCTATGAATCCTTGACATTTACCGCAAGATCTTAAGAATTTATAACTCCTGAAAACAAGATAGTAGATTTCTCTCTTTCGTACCAATGGAGACTAAGGTTGTATTTTCGGTTTTTTATGTTCTTGCCTAGCTGAGTTTTTTGTAAACCCAGTCTGCAGCTTAGTTAATACTACAAATAAATAATCTTCGGTACTGCCCATCCTAACTACGGCTTACTTTCCGGCCCACGGCCGCTCACATATACCCTAACTCTCAACTACTAAGTCTATTAAGTCTACTAACCACAACTGAACTTGAAGTTTACCAATTTAAAAAATATTATACATGTATACAAGGCTCAAGAGTTAATCAAGTTGCTTAAATATACAAAATATAAAAAAGAGGACGATAGAATTTTGGCATAAAAGTAAAATATTGAACACCGATAAAAAAGAATTACAATTATTTGACCTTTTAAAAGAAGGATTATAGTTGTGGCAAAGTTCTCTTAAAGCAACGTGACTTCTTTCTCGAAAGGATATCGCATTTCTACCAAACAACGAAGTTCCATATAAAATTAGATCCACGGCGGAATAGTTAGGGCCCATAGTTACATTGCAAAGTCTTACTGCACCCCATTGAGCCTACATCATCCGAAAAACACGCTTTAAGCATGCTTTTTCGGTCCAGCCACAACCATGAACAACTAAGAATTTAGGAACTAGCTAGGCCCTTTCCCTGAAATATTAAAAGGTCTCGATCATTCCAGTTGACGATTTGCATGTAATAAATGATAAACTATCAATACTCGGTGCTATGTATTATTGTTCAAAATGAGCGATAGGCGGGGTGGTTTGAACAATTCGCCCTGGTGGGGGGCTGCCTGGTGGTCCTAGGAATGAGTTCTGCGGCACAACTCTGCGCATGATCTAATTTCTGTTTGCCCGTTCGGATCTGAAACTGCGAAGCACAGGAAGGAATGTCAACTACCCGCCACCATGCTCGAAGATCCAGAATGCTGGCACACGCAGAATGCAATGCTGTTTCAGAGCCTTATTTTGGGGGGAAGAGAGGTTTCCTGGAAGTGACACCGCTTCTCAAGGTAAGACCTCTCCAGCTAACGGCCCAAAAGTCACTTATACAGGAAAATTGTTTAAACGGTTGGAAATCCTATGGTTTCTCCGGAGCTAAGACTGAACATTTTTATTGGGTCATTCAAATTCCAACATCTAACGCTAGCAGGTCAAGATGTCGACGATTCATGTTACAGTGCGCCACCAACAGCCCAAGCTGTCATCTTTAATATGCTTCGGGCGCCCTCCTTCGCATGATAACTGTTACCCTTCACTCATCTATTCATAGTATTTGTTTTTGATCTTCTTTTCTTTATTTTATTTATTTTTATCTTGTCAATTTTTTTATATTTTTTGTTTTGTTTCCCAACCCCGTACAACAGACCGCGATTCGAAAATAGCATTGCCAGGTTTTTTTGCTCTGCCCCAAACTCCGCCCCACCAACACCTTCAGCGAAGTTGCGGTAGACGAATGCGAACAACGCAGAGAATTGACTGTTAGGAAGAGGTCAACTCCATTTAACAACCCATTGCGAACGGAGACCGCAGGTCGGTTTGAAGGCTGGTAAACTCAACCCGTTGGATTCTAACTGGAGGTATCTGTTATAACAGCTTGCTGTTCTGGAACTGGTTGGCAACAGACTGGATATCTGTTTCATTCTATAGAGCTCACTGCTGGATTGGAGCCCAAAGAAATACAAGTGGGAATCTCAGGATTCTTTCTCGCAGTTTGTTAACGGCACAGGACAGCATATCCTGTAGTACTTCCACTTGTCTTTTCCTCCGAATTTTTCTCTTTCAAATTTTTTTCTTTTGTAGAACTGGGCCCGGGTCCCTTTCAGTGATTATTTTCGTTCCCAGAACTTCACTATTTTGGCCGGAACCAAATCCCCCCCCATATCCTTCCTTGACTTTGCTCTAGTCTCAGTCCCACTTTGCTCTAATATACCCCAGTATCACGATATCATTCACCGATCAACATATATCGATATCTCAAATCTTACCCGCAGCTATCATATTACCTATAGCGACGACGAACTCTAAGGATCCTCCATAATGTCAGATGCTGTTGAGTCTAGCCATGTTGACAATTCCGGTTTGCGGCCCTATGTCAAGCCCATCAAAGAGACGACAGACCCCACGATCACATCACCCGCAACCTCAATAGATTTGGGTGTACATCATACTACTGTACCGGGGAACCCTTATTCAAGGGAATCACCTTCGCCCCCCTTTCCTACTGGGCGTACTGAAACTTCCAAAACGACGAATGCTCAAAGCACTGTTATTGGCTTGAGCGTTGGTATTCTCGTAGCGCTCATTCTGACCGCTGCTGTCATATATTACACGATCTTAAAACTCAGAAGGGTTCATAAGAAAGACGAAGAAGCAGCGGCTGAAGCGGCTAGTGGGTATGAGAAGGAAGGACAAGGAGATCCGGACACTGTTTCTCCCGCTCCCCCAAGATATTCCGTGGAGGACCCCGTCACGGGTGTGGTACTCCCTCCAGCCTACATGGAGTCTAGGAAGGATTATGAAGAACCAGAACATGATATCTATACCCTACCACTAGATCAGTATGCCCCCGAGGTAGACAAAGAGGTCCCTGATATCAAAGTAACAAGAGCGAGCAGTGTGAGTACGGTGAGGAACATGAGGATCCTAGTCTAGCAGGAATCCTAGTATTTAGAAAGCCCCCCCCCGAATCGACAGGATACTCATTTGAGGAATCCTTGTGACTTGTATTTATATTTTAGGGTTGCTTTGCTTTGCTTCTCATAGGGCGTCTGTATCCTGCTATTGCATCATTTCCCTGGGTTTATTCTCTCTTATTCGGGTGTTTTGGGGGTCCTGGGTATCATTAATCTTTGAAATTCTCGCTCGTGGAACGAACGATCGATACTTAACATGTATTTACTTCTATTGATTATTAATTCAAGCTTTTACTTAGTCCTGCTTGATCTTTGCTTGCCTGTCATCTTAACTGTCTCTGTAACCTTCGAGATCGCCACCTCAACTGTCTTTTTTGCCCGCTTTGTGCGTGCGGGTTTAGCAGCATCTTCCACAATAATAGCGACAGGCTTTAAATCCAAGCCATCATCGCAATCCTCTTGTTCCTTTTCCAGTTTCACCTCAACAGCTGCCAAATTATTCTTCGAGGCCTTCCTCGAGACTTTCTTCAAAGGTGTTTCTTCTTTTTCTTCCAATTTAACTTTCTTCGATGTCCTCCTTCGTGCGCCAGATTTCTCCCCGTCAGATTGTGCTTCGCTCTTTTTCGCGCGAGCCCTCTTTTTAGGTTTCAGAGATTCTTCCATCCCTTCGGGCCAATACACCCTCCCTTCTGCCCCTCCCATGCTTATTTCATGTACATCGCTATTTCCATCTTCGCTTTGCTGATCCGTCCTCTCATGCGGGATAACGTCCTTGATCCCTTCCCACCCATCGAGTCGAAACTTTCTCATAACCTCAAATACTGCCTGCTCTTTGTCTTTCGCTTCGATCATCAGATCCATATCATTTTCGCAGGGTGGCAAATCCCAAACTCTCGGCGAATGTCTTCTCCTGTCCCTATCTGTAATGCTCCCCGCCCTAGGTTCGCTGTAATGCTGTTTCTGTTTGATACCCTTCTTAACCCACGTATCCTTAATTCTTTCACCATATACCTCCTTCACATCGTACGTCCCCTCTCTTAGTTTTCCGTGTACGATGTTATTGTGATGCCAATCCAGAACTAATGGAATTCCCAACTCCTCGCAAATATCGATCAAATCTTCGACGCTCCAGCAAACGTCATCATTTTCCAATACCAGCCTCGCCTTCACACTTTCTGACAAACGGGTGGTGTATACTGTTCTGAACCGGTCCAAGGTTGCAGCTTTGTCGCCGAATGTCCCTCCCATGTGAATAATCATAACTGCATCTTTATCCGCCTGTCCAATTAATTGTAACCGATCAAGCAACTCGCAGTGGTAATTCAAATCCCTAATTGCGTTGTCTATGACTTCTTCCCTGGGACTTGCGAGCTGAGTGTACTGTCCAGGGTGCATCGTCAACCGATGACCATACTTCATAGCCAGTCTTCCTGCTTCTTTCAATGGCTCGGCGGCGTGTTCCAAATCGTAGCCGTATTTAGAGTGACTCGCGAATGGAAACATCTCGGAAGAAATGCGCAGGAACTTGATATTGTATTTTTCATTCCAACGGATGAGGTGGCCTAGGTCGGTAGCATTTTGGAACCCGAGTGTTTTCACATAGGCCAATCCACCACCAGGACCAGATTCCGTGTCGTGTTTATGTATTGTGTCGAGCCGGCAAGTGCGAGAGCAGAAAACTGGAGGGTTCGCTGATCGGAGATATGTATTCAAACAAGCCTGTGTATCCGGTTATAATATCATCTCTTGTTAACAAACGATGTCAATAGCGTATAACACTTCCAGAGAACTTACAAATCCTAACCGGCCCTTGAAAGGTACAGGCCGGTACTCATCGTTAACAGCCGGGGGACGATTTCGCAGTTCTTCGTCGCTTCCTGCCATTTCTGGACTAAAAGAACCATCATCTACTAAGACTTTGGTTGCTTTTCGCTTCCTACCGGGTGGCTGCTTAGCCCTCGATACCTTCTCGACAACTTTCTTTGGTTTCGTTCTCCCAGTTGATTTGATTCTTTCCCCAGCCAATTCATCCTCGTCGATTTGCATAAAGCCTGGTGAAAAATCATCGTCTTCTATAGCTGTTGGTGATGCTCTCAGTGAGGTTTTGCCGTCGATAATATCGGAGTCTGGAGGCGATGGCAAGTCGACAGTATAGTTTGCCTTTGAAGAGAGAGTTCTTGCAGAACGGCGGACGCTTGGGGGAGCGCCGTTCATAGCTGCAGGTGACGAGAGCGTCTCAATTGTTTTTCGGCTTCGAGGCATGTTTCTATATTGTGAAGTAGTATAATTGCTAACCGTTGTTATCGATACCAATCGAGGTAGTGTTCGTGATTGTGATATTAATCGTGGTGTCATAAGGAAAGCGCTGAATGACAGGAGCGAAGTATCGCACGCAGGACCTTTATATCGCCATAACATACTCGTCTTTCAAAACTCCAGAAAGGATTACCTCACCCCTGAATAGCAGCTCTGCAATTATGAAAAGAATGTATGGAAAGTTGGAGAGAGAAGGTTCGCAACGTCATGAGTACCCGCGTCGAAGTGGCGAGCGAGGAACACGCTTAAATTGGCCCGCGTTGAAGATCGATCGAGATCGGCCAGCAAGATCGGGAAGGTTGCACAAGTAAAACTCCAAAATCGGTAATGTGTTGTGTTGTTGACGCCGACTCGATTACGTTAAGATTCAACGATGGCCGTCGCCAACGAGGCTAGCCGTAGCTGAAACGCCTGGAACCAGCATGCGCATGCAGAAGTCGGAATTCTGGTTCCAGACCTCCAAAGTATTGTAAGTATTCACGTAGGTAGAAGGAACAAAAGGAGTGGAAATAGTAATCAAGGAATTGTAGTCCGATTTCTACTAACTACGTTCCCTCTCGCAGATGTGCACCGAGGGACGACCCGAAGGGGTGATAAGGCCGAAATAACGACCAGTTCAAAGTGCCCATACATATTCATGGCGTTCAAAAATTGCAATGAAGAAAATCCGACAAATAACAAAACACCAGCTTCCCAGAAATTTCGAAAATAAGCTCGCCGACCCCATAGGCCAGTCCGTCCTAACTATGCGTGTAACGAGGGTAAAGAACAGTAAGCCGGGTATATCAAAGCAACTGTAATATCATAAAAAACTCCTGAACGTCCACCTTCATCAAATTTCTCGATTAGAGTCTCGATTCCCAAGCTTTGAAATGTGCTTCTTGCGGGCTAGCTAACGGACTTGCTACTTTGGTTGCAACTGTTGAAGTAGTTCCGTAATCAAACTCATTGTCGTCTCCGAAGGCCCTTGGCATAGGCTGAGCTGTCGGGCTCAATGGTAATTCAATTTCGCTCTCTAGCTTCTCCTTCGGCTGGCTCCTCCCGATGCTGCTCATGTTGCTAAGAACACTGCCCCGTCTGCGGTCCCTCTTCACACCAACACCGAATACGAGGAAGGCAATTGCAGCTGCAATACCTACCAAGGCGAGCATGATAATTGCACCAATGACACCCGCAACAGCTGGTGCAAGACCGTTCCTCTGGCTTGAATTTTGCCCACCATTTGAACCAGACGGCGAGTTCACTGGCCCAGTAGCCTGACAAAAGTCCAATTTCGCGGAGCAGACGTTGCACCACTGCCCCAGGCTTGTAACAGCCACTTCGTCGAGCTTTTGTAAAAAGTCTGAATAAGGCATGCTGAATTCATCGCTGTCTTGATCAAATAGTGGCCAGTAGGTAAGTGTATCATCTACACTGGTACCATTCCGGAACCCAAATGCAACTTTAAAGGTCTCCGGACTGATTATATGATCAGTATTGATCGTTTCATCGTCGGTATAAAGTTCAAAAACCATGCTTGACCCTAAATCCGGTAGCCCGAGGAAGTTGGAGCTTCGTGAGGGAAGGTTTGCAATCGCAAAGAAAGATAGCATGATATCGTAGCCACTGAGAACAAAATTAATTTTGTTCGCCCGGCCGCCTGGAGAGGATATTGAGGTGCGGAAATCGCGCGCGATTTTACCGGCAATGAGACGGCCGCCAACATCACGAAGATCTTTGGTTTGATCCGCAGCCACCCAGTTGGGGTTCAGTGAGGTAGTAGTATTGCCGTAAACATTGAATTGCAGGTGGTTGGCATAGGCGTGCAATTGATCAAAGTCCTCGTCGGACATCTCAAGGAGAGTGGAGTTACCGGCGGCACGGTTCTGACTGACATAATCGTACAATGAGTAGGCATAGTAGAATACCATGTGGTAATCCTCAAAGACGCCCGCGAAGTATGGTTCATAGAGGGCTTCAAAGAATGGCTTTGATTCCTCTAGAACCTCCTTGTAGTCGTCCGTACTGTAATACTGTGCGGAAGATATTTTCTGGTTGGTGCATTGCTGGAGGTTACCAGCAATCCAGATGGATTGGGGATCCGTGGAACGGTATGTAGTAATCGGGGCGTATTGGAAGCCTTGAAGGGGCCCATTCATGAAAGTAGAGTTATCAGCTGCGAGCATACTCTCGCCACTAGTAACACTGCTTTGCAGGTCGACGGGTTTGTAAAATCCTTGCATGAATGCCATTGCTAGGTAATTTCTGTTAGATTCCTTTTTCTGCTAATTTCACTCGTTCTACAAGTGAACAATATACACATTTACAGATCATTTTTAAAGAGTTGGCGGAGGCATTGTATAGATAGAAGCTTACCAGACTGGATAGAAAGGTCCATATTTGGTACCTCGGCGTTCATATACTCTGGGTTGAATATCTGCGACGTTCCATATATCTTCAATGGACTGCCTTTCCTAAGATATTTGTTCCAATAGTATGCCCCGTCCGTATAGCACATTGTAGCGCCCTCAGCGCCAAATGAACCTCCCTGTGTGCCATCGGGTAAGATAAGTGACGTTCTGTCGCAGTGATTATGGAACATAAACACTGAGAGAAGGGTCCCATTGGACGCTATCGCGGGGGATCTGTTCGATTGTGCGTATACTGTAGCGACCAACAGGCCCGAGCTTGCGATTAGGGATGATGCCTTCATCTTGCCACTTTGATACTATTTTTCTATATTTCTTCCTCTAGCTCTCTACTTCATACGACTGAAATTACGTAGAAGTGGAAGTCAAGCTGGGGAATATAAATTAGAATACTGTTTCCCTCCTTCTCCTCCTCCTCAGTGTGCTGAGTTACAGGCCGTTTGGGAACCGGCGCGGCTGAAGCAGAAGCAGAAAAAGGTGTTGCCGATAAGCAAATATGCTGTTTGTGGCGGGAACGAACGAGAAACCCCTCCTGGTTCCAATGCAATTCAAACCCCTCAGTTATCACAAGGAAAATAAAAAGCGAACAAGGTTGCACTTAGGGAATTAAATGAATTCTCGGGTTCTTCTGAGGGAGAGGAGAAAGGAAAGGAAGAGAGGAAAGAGCGACAGGAATGTAACTTCTAACGGGAAGATACCTCCGTTATAAACCACCATCTGGTCGGATGCAGGGCCGTGGTCGACGAGTTAACATGGTTTTACCTACTGCTCCTCTATCGACACGGATGCTCCGTTTGGCTTGAACGATCGCCGGCGATAGCTCCTCATATGCGCCGCTGCTGAGACTTCGCTGCTTGCTAACATCTTTTTTTTCGCTCGCAACATGCAGGACGCATTCCGTTATCGATGGATGCATGCCGTTTAACCTTTTTGGGCGCCAACTTGGGTGGGTTCGTGAAGGCCGCTACCACACCAAGTTAATAATTGTTGGTGGGCTATTCGAAAAAAAGCATAGTGCGGTCAAAACAGGATGCATTTTGTCGTAGGGAGCATATTCGGTCGAGTCGGTCGGTTACCAAGAAGGGGCGTCAGAAAGCGGGGCTGCTTGGGTTCCTTGGATATGGAGGATTATCGACGGCCTAGCCAGAAAGAAAGCCAACGCTGGTTTGCAAGTGTGGTAATTGAGCAACTACGGGCAGACGTGCTCCAGCCCGAAATGTGATCCATGTCCATGTCCTTGCATGAAGGCATTTTCTGCACGGCTGGTCACACCATGAGCGTCACTACCTCTCACCGAAGTATATGCCGGTAGAAGGATACGGCTGACGAGTACAGTGGGGACAAGTAGACAGTACGAATTGCAATACTTTTCCTGTGGATGTCAACGCAGCACAATGTAAGCTGCAAGGCAAAAGTACCCAGGTCAGTTAGCAATATATGGCTTGTATTCTCCACCACTATCTTGATCGGGTCAGCTAGAATTTAGATGGCTGGTTATCAAACTTGTCCAAGTACCTATGGGTGGGAAGTTGGGTTGTGAGACCTTTGTCTCTTAACTCCGCTTGGTACACTACATGTATTCCATTAGACTCGGTCAGGATAGTTATAGGCTAACATCGGTCCAAACTGGGCGGGTAGCTAGTCCAGACGCCCGAACATCATTGTACTGACATTCTCACGATCACAGCTGAGTACCGAGATACGTGGGTACTATTTTGTTGCTTGTCTGTAAGGAATACTTGCAACAATCCCTCACCAACTAGGTTTTCGCTTAATACGTTGGAGTGTGACTGGCTTATCACACCCCGCTATTATCCCTACAAGTGCGACCTGTAAGCCGAATATTGTGCGGGGTTGTGATCACCGCTCGAGGTTCAATATTCCATAACACTCCTACTGTTTCTGCGGAAATTCACATCCAAATGTCGATTCCTTCCAACGGCAACATGCAGAAGTTCGAAGTGGAGAAATTTATACGCTTGACGTTTTCGCCAGCCCATGGCCAATCATATTAGGCCTCTCTAAGAAGTATCTTTATTCTAAATAGGCCCACGTCGTAACTAGCAGTATTCCTATATCTCAGACTCGAGTGGTCTCGTAAACCAACCTCACTCCAACGAAGTGTTCTGCTTTGTTGAGGCTGGCTTCCGAGACCAGACTGGAGCATATTCAACTATATAAATATATATATAGGTATTAATGGGGACCTAAGTAGTGCTCGTAACCCTCCTCGATCAATCGTCTACTACAGGAGAATTAATATCACTGAAGCCGTATTAGCGAAACCAACATCCCCGCAAAATTTATACTATCGTTTATTTAACCTTCGATTGAGCTTCCTCCCAGCAGGATAGCGACTTCCTTAGCCCTTTCAATAGCAGGCATCATTAAGCGATAGCAGAGTGGCGCCATTAATTCCTATCAATGCTGTTGAATCGAAGAGCTTACTACACGTATATTTAGTACGGAGATATCGAATATCCGAAAATATATATAGGCGGTCACCGCACACTTGCGCAACCCCAATTATAGCTTCTAGTTCCCACACTTTCGAAGCTCGAGCGCTCCACCCAAGGAATATACTACGGTAGAAAGATCTTTAATCATTGGAACAATTGTTTTTTTATCTTTCTGTTAGATAGCTATAGCGCTACTTCACCGCTTTCCTGGCGTATAGGTATATTGTAGATGCGACGTCCGCATTGGTGGCCCCAAGTTGGATGGCACCCTATGGAATGTTCCGACCGATTCTTGAGCGACTGTAACTATATCCGGATTCCACGCCCATCGCCAAAGTGCGAAAAGAAACATATTAGGGGAACTAAACATTATTGAGCAGAGTTCTTCAAGTGACATCAGCTATGACTGTATCTCCTCTACTCCGTACACATGCGTACATACTTAAGTACTTTACCAACCCGCTTGTAATTTGTTAACTCACTAAATTTATAAACAAAATTTATGAAATCACAACCATCTGATGGCCCTTATGTAAAACACTTAGCGACCAGCCTATGATACAACCGGTATACCGCTCCTCCAAGTGTTAAATGATTTAGTAATTTTGATTTGATCCGGCACGAGTTAGGATGTTTTTCATATAGTCTATATAAATACATTTACTACTATAGGCCAGCGAAGGTTACCTGAATGCATCGAAAGATGTTAACGCACCATCTAGCCTCTGCAGCTCTACTAAGTGCTGGTTCCTGCGAAAGGCATGGCGACATATATGATTTACGGAGCACAGCACGCATGCAATGCATGACAATATGGCGTGTACGTGTAGGACAGGACTAAAAATTGAACTGTCAAACGTACTATATAGGTAATGCAACTAGTAGTTGCACTAGTTGTTACTGAAAGGCGGTGAGTATTATAGTTACCTAGGTATGTACAAATTATTACGCATAGCGTACATGGTTCCGGTGAGGAGTACAGGGGAGCCGATCAATATCAGAGTAAGTAACAAATTAATTTTACATGTAATTGCACACTCACGAACAGTATACTAAAAATTTTATGAAATACACGGATTTTTGGGAGCATTCTAATCTCTGAGAGCTCTTTGTGCATTATATACGCTAACTATGCAAAATTTCTTTTGGCTGTAATGGTCATCTTGTTGGAAAATCAAGGGTTCTGCCTTTGCCAAGACCGTTTGCCAGGTTCGCTTGGCAATGTTCGCGGTGTCGAGTTCGAACTCTCTGGTGCGCGGTTTCCCGTCGGAGTGAGTAGTCCTCCAGTATGGGCGTGCGTAAAGTTGGAGGGTATTTGTGAGGGTGGTAACACCGCAGCAGGCCTCTTCACCAGAGAGTGGCGTCAACACGATAGCACCTGTGGGCATTTGGGTACTGGTGAGTGGTAGGTTTGGACTTGAATCACCAATTTTTTTTTTGCAGATAAATTTTAGTTTTTTGGGGGTTGTTTGGACGCAAAGGGAAGGTTTGTTAATAGACTTGGACAACGAGCGTGTTGCCGTGTTGCTGGAGAGAATAACAAATTGACAGTCTCTATGGGACAACCAGATACAAGGTACACAAGTAAGTGGCCACAGTGATGAAAGTATTGACTCCCCTACTACCTCTTTTCTAATAAATACCTAAATAAAAATAAAATAATTCCATCTTAATCTGTAGACATAGCTTCATCGACCAGCTGGCCGATCATAGCCTCCTCGCAATCATCATCCATCATATGTGTCATTGGGTCCTCGTTGGCAATATAACCATAGGCCTCTGGGCTTGGTGGGCGAATCCGGAGAGACAATGGCTGTAAGTCAATACCTTCAGCGGATATCTGAGTGTTGCCCTCTGCCGGTAATGGTTGTGGTGGAGGAGGGGTGTTTTTAAACTGAAGCCTGGGCGCGTACGGGGGCACTATTGGCGGCGAGGGTGGAAGTTGGGTTGGAATATTAAAGTACTGTCCTTTCGTCTTGAAAGAAATCTGCTCCTCATAGCGGCGCGGATCGTCATCTTCGTCCTCATACCCATCCTTATCTTCATCCTCCAGGCTATCACCAGAGCCCTGAGACCGCCCTTTGAACCCTTGTGAAACCGACAGCGGGCCAGGGAATTCAACTGTCGCGCCTTGTAACTCGGCCTCCCAGCCTGTCTTCTCGACGCAGGCATAAAATGGCTGGTTGAAACGAGTGGGTTTGAAACATGGGCGCCCACTCGCCAGATTTGCGTCCTTCTGGTGTCGTAGCTCATCGACATAGAGTAGTGCCGCTTCTTGGGTGACCGTAGTCGGAACTGCATGTCCCTGTTCTGCCATATTTTTCATGGAATTGAATTCCGTAGATAACTTTTGTTCAACCTATCCGGAGTGTTAATTAGCTTGCTAAACTAGGATTGAGATTGCGAAGGAGCCATCGGGACTAACATATGTAGGATCTACGAAGAACTTTAGGTACGAAACAGCGTATACTACCAGAACAAGACTTAATTCTAGCATCTTGTCGCTTTAGCTGGCTAATGGATGGCTACTACAGGCTTGCAGATAGGCGGTAAAATATATTGTAGGTCACCACCAGTATCCCGGGTTTAGATTTGATAGGTTATTGTGGTGAAGAGAACCGTATACGCTTTCGGAACTATAGGACAGTGCCGACAATACGGATATACAATATAATACCCTAACGATGTAACTATTGTATGATTTTTATGAAAGACTGAGAACTAGATTTCCTGACCCATGCTACCGGCGCCGCACATATATACAAGTTGTTAATAATTACCATGAGTAGCTACATATACATAAGTGTATTAATCATCAAAAAGGTTTGAATTGCGCGAGCGTTATACTTCGCCGTACCGCAAAACCAGAAAGGCGATTAATTGGAAATATTGGAAACCTCCAAGGTGGGGTTGCCATCCATGCCCCTCAGCATAACCTGGTCTCGTAAGCCGGCCTCGCATAACCGCATAACCGTGAATAATTGTGGTACATAGTCAGTCATTGGTTTCATAGCGTGCACAGATGTATTATATCTATCATGCAGGGTACAAAGATGAAGCAACCGCTCGAAGTCAAAAGAGCCAATGTTGCTAAGTAGCTAGTGGAGGTTTCACTAATACCGCAACCTTACTTGGTTGGAACATCCCGAGATATGGTTTTATAGCATCTACTTAGTAGCATACAACTGGCGCCATGGCATAACGCCCCAACCAAAGTTTATGCTCCTCCATTCAGGAAGGGCTCAAGAGCCCCCAAAAAACTTGTTTAATAAAAGAGGTAAAAGAGCTCAATTAAGAGTTTGCGGCGAAGTTATGGTTTCTACCCAAGCAATTTGAACCAATTCGAGTTTTATGATTATCCGGTCTGTCTATCTATCGGTGCCTACGCCTCAAAATTACTGTAAAATAGTGCTCTGGCTTCTAAAGTATTTTCTGAAGGTATAGTCGTTGGAATGCTAGTACTGAGGTGGGCGCTAATTTTATATCTTTAAAGTTCTTGTACATCTGGGTTACCATAGCCTAGTAGCTATAATCCGACATACAAGAGGGAAATCTCAGACTCTCCAGTGATCTCTTAACTTGTGATCAATAAATAGTACCCCAATATTCATGGAACCAAAGGGGCTTACTCATACAACAGAACATACTTTTGTATTGGTATTCGACACGCTATCAACCCACTCACTAGCTGCAACTGAGAACACCGAAATTGCATGGTTCAAAATAAGTTTGCAACAAATGTTAATTCAAATACCCTTTCGATGATATGGAGCCAAACTTATAATGACTACTCTAATTAGAGGCTTTGAATATAAGACATGAGTTATCAGCGTCTTCTCAAGATTTTTTAATAAGATATTTTTATATTCTGTCGTTTTCCAGTGTCGTGAGATCTATCTTCAAGCTTAAGCAACACCACATATGATCTGAGGAAAGATAGTGTTTCTGGATCCGGTTCATCAACTTAAGTACTTCCCATTCGAATTAATACCACTCCAACGCCTAGAATGCAACTGTACCGCCTGCACCAAATAATTGCAATTATCCTGCTACCTTTATAATGTTATTTACGTTTTATACAACCCAAGGCCCCACGAAATGTACCCCTACCTAGTACCTACCCTAATAACTTTGTTGGTTTTCGGTATATGATACAGGTTACCAAAGCACATCTGGATATGCGGGCTTAACGCCTTTCCTAGATGTTGGAAACTGAGTTAGTACCAACATCTTGGCACTAACAAGAACGCAACCCTTGAACAAATCATCCGGTTTGTACTATGGCTTACCTGTTGGGTTTTCCTAAGCAATTGCGCAACAAAATTTAGCGTAGGATACGTTGTTATAGCTCCCAGTGTCCAATTTCAACTTGGACTCGTTGAGGAATTCTTCTACTTGTTAAGTTGTGCTCTATCAATAGATCTATTGGGGCTATAATTAATTATCAGTATATTAATTTTACTAGAGACAATGCATCGGATATCTATATTTAACAGTTCATTTCTCTACACTGACTTCAAAGATCTCACAAACAAATCGATTAAATCACGCATCACCGACATCCAATTCAAAGATACGATGGATCAATAGATTATAAAATTATTAATCTTGGCCAATTGGGCATGCGTTTCTTAAGTCGGTGATGGCGACTCCATAGATATATTATGGAATTTAGCCAATTACCCAGACGATAACTGTTCGGTTGATAACCAAAAACCGACCCGCGCCGTCACCATATTTACCGTTCTGAACCTAAACTCACGATTTGGGTAACCACCGGTGAACCACACCCACAAAATCTGATACCCAAACAATTGTACAATAGTTGCCGCTTTTTGAGCCTTCACATCTTAATTATCAACCCTGTCCTCGGAAACTCGGAGCCCTGGCTTGCTTCGCAAAAGTAACTGCCGCCAGAGCACTAGACTTCCGTAGCCGATATTTATGACGCCCGTGAACAAGAATTTGCCGGTTGGATCTAGGGATCTAATTTCTTGTATTACTACGATAGCACTTAAGAGAACTCTCTATATATAAGGGTGAAACTTAAATTGCATAATGAATGCATATACCCCAAAGTTCATAACCAATGTGTAAGTCTCAGGGTAGACGTAAGTAGCGTTATCACACTAGGAAGGCTTTATATGTAACTATGCCCCCACACGAAGAGTTAGAGCTGGAAGAAGTATCCGCATGACCATTCGTGTATAGTGACCATAAACTCGCTGTAGTAACGACCGCTTCGCGCAGGCTAGTTTACGAGACCACTGTAGCACCTATACAGTAAATCCTGAACGTTTTGAGGTTTGAAATAAAAGATTACGAATACCGTAAATGCGGCTTTGTAGCTGTCTAGGTATTCCCAATAAATATAGCTTCAAGGGAGATAATCCAATACATTGTGTCTCTGAGAATATGGTCAGATATCACGGTCAAATGGCTCTGACACTTTTAGGCCATTAGTAAAACTATGCGCATATATCCTTGGGTAATATAGCGTAGTAATCACACGCTTTCTATCGTTGAATCTATGGTAATAAAATTAAACTAAATGCAGGCGCTATGTCTACAACCTATGAAACTCCCTTAACACCTAGCCAATGCTGCATCTAGACTCCTGAAACTAGAAGTGACACCGTTTCTCTCGACATTATATTTTTTACCTTTGGGCAGTAACACCATTATTCAACATGATTTGGCCGCCATTTGCGCCGGCGACAACCCCATTAATCGCCATAGACTGGATATGGGCGATCATACCACGAGGATCGAGCATAAGCTTTGGGTTTCTGACAAGCTCGAGCGCAATGACACCGCTAACGGCTGGACATGCCATTGAAGTTCCCTGCATAACTTTCGTCCCTCTATATAAAAAGCTAATTGTTAGCATCGGTTTTCAAAACAGGTGAGATTGCATGATATATGTCAGGCCAAGCAAGGGATCAGTCTTGTATAAACTTACTGAGGGTCCTGGTTGTTAGTGCTAACAATTTCAACACCAGGCGCATGGATGTTAACACAGGCTCCGAAATTTGAGAAACTAGCTCTGTTGTCGTTGATGTCGGTGGCACCAACGTTGAAAATAGGGAGCTGGCGAGAATACCCTCCTGGGAATGCCGTGCAGGCATCCGTATTGTCGTTCATGGCAGAAAGTGAAACGTGCATGCCGGCTTCTGTGATCCTTCGCAGGACATCGAACTGGGCTTGAGAACCTCCGCCTCCAATTGACATACTAATAACGGACCCTTGAAAACCTGGAGCGTTTCGGCGCTGCAGGTGGGAGGCGAGAGCGGCTTCCATTCCCGCAATAATGCCTGCGCCAGATCCACGGTTGTTGGCGTCGAGGACTTTGATTCCCAAGAGGTTGGCGTTTTTAGCTACGCCGTAACGAAGTGAGCCGACCGTTCCTGCGGTGTGTGTACTATATTTACGAATTTAGCGTCAGTAAAATGTCTTTAGACCGTCATATAGCTATGGTAGGTTAGCAAATGCTCACCCATGTCCGTGGTCGTCCGCGTAGTTTTGGCCGAATGCTGAAAAGATCATCCTCGCTCGGTTACCGAATTCCGCATGCTGGTTGATGCCTATTAGAGATAAAATTTAGCTTTTATAAAAGGCATTTAATGTGGTATATCCGTGGGTGAATGAACTATCATACCAGAGTCAATCATGTAGACGTCCACACCAGTGCCAGCCGTGCCGTCGTAAATATAGTTAAACCCCAAACTGGTTCCGCCTCCAGTGCCTGGAGGGATTCTATTTGATTCCGAGATCCTCTGTAAATTCCATGGCGCTCCGGATTGCTGGTAAAACTGGCCAACCTGTGGCACTGGCTGTTGCTGATCCTGTCTCTTCACCTTGTCCGTCCCACGCTGAATCGTCCTTTCGGTACCACTCTCCTGGCTATAATAGCCTGCGTCTCGAACGACTCCAGCCTCGTAAATCTGGTCCTTTTCAATGTATTTTACGTTCTCGAGCGCGCCCATGCTGTCAGCTTCCGATTCCAACATTTCCATGGTGAACCCACGAACATGTGTTCCGAAGGCTTTGATATGAGAACCATCATCAATTTGAAATGTCCGGAAGCTGTGAAGAGTATTATTTCCGCCCGCGCTATGAGCCGTAAACGAGTGTTTTAGTTCTTTGGTGCTGAATCCCATATCATCGAAGACTTCGCCCCATTTGCGCTGTTCTGTATCCTTCATTATGACAATATATTGAGCACTAGGATCATCCTTGCCCCCACGGGTAGAGCTCGTACTCAAGGTCTTCGAACCGGTCGGTCGGATTGGATATGTTTTATTGACAGGGTACCATTCTGGGTTTAGTCTACTTGCAGAAGGAACGACTGGAGCAGGAGCAGCCGGAGCCGCAAAGCAAACTGGTATTGCGACCACAAAGATAGATGCTGATAAAATTGAACTTCTCATCTTAGAGATTATTTTGACTAAACCCCGCTAGACCAGCTATTTGGATTGAATAGATGTTTCTTAATTAAAAAATATACCAACTAGAAAAAAAGGCGTCGACGTGCGGTTTAGAATTAGGTTATTAGGCACAGCTGGTGCGCTTGTCAAACGGGTCCCGCCCTGAGAAAGAGAAAAAAAAAAAAAAAAAAAAAAGTGGCTAGTTAGATGAATAGCAGTAGCTCTCGTGAAAGCTCCGGGCGAAATATCCAAAGGTCGGTGTGGGGAGGACTGACGATATATACTGTAACCGGGTTCCAAAAAATGCTCCATTCCCAAACGGAACTCACAAACTTGTCTGGCTTAGTGTCACCGATACTCAATATAAAGCCTTAAAACATGGGTCTATGTTCCAGAAAACTTCCTTCGGCATTCGTTCCGAAAACGCTTCGTGCTTAGGAAACATATGCGTAAACACCGCAGGGCAGTGATGTTGAGGATTCTGAAATAGGTCGATGTGAGTTGCCCCATCGGTCTGATCTAAACACCCAGATATCCTAGAATACCATATTTCTGTCTGTTTTTTCCCCAACGTTGCAACAAGTACATTACATCACCGTAATGCCTCTTTAAACATTTTTAAAAGAGTCAAATTGCAATATTGGTCGCGCAGTCAATAAGCTCCAAGGCTTAACTAATACTCCATCGACATCGACGTGCTGCAACGCTGGTTACAAATTTCGGCGACTAAAAAAAAGAGACCTCATTCCTACAGCCAAAATTTGAATGGATATGACGATACTATAATACGGAGTCAAGGGACATTAGAACATGCGACGTTTGGATATGCGACCGTGCGGCCGTTGTAATCAATGGGGGCTGTGAGACGAAACGACACACCCCTCATATCCTTGGCGCCGCACCTTCAGCCATGCTGCGGCTTCAGGGCGGCGCCACCACAAAACAGTTCAAATCGGACTCGGTTTGGATTAGTCTAGGTAACTTTGGGCTTGGATACATATGCACAAAGCTACATGCAGGCTATCAATTCAGTAGATTTTCTGAAGGGCGCATATGGCTAGAATCCGATATCCGAAATTTCAAAACCCGAACAATTTTTCCAGTATTGCATCAGAATTCAAATCGAGATTGAGGAGCACATATGTTATGCTCCGTGCTCTGGAGTTAAATTACTGCCTTGCCCTTAAGCTCGAGCTTCCAATTCTTACCGTGGGTATAGAGCTCGTAACGTTAGGTTGATATCAGCTCCAGGCTCCACAAGCGCTTAAGCTAGCACTGGACTGTGCCTATACCTAAGTACCTACCGTAGGGGGGTTGGGTACCTTTTTGGGACTGCTTCCGAATATCCAAGTATTTTAAAAGAAAGTAAGCCGTTTTATTCTCTTCTAAATCATTGTTTATATTGTTGTAAGTTCTCTTTTTCCTATAAACTGTCTTGAGAAATTAAGGAATCTAGGAAAAGTATACTGGACAAAGCTCAGATTGGCCGACAAAAGAAACCACGCTAACAACACATGTAATGTGTTTTGTTCGAACGTTCTTGACCAACATGAGTGACGAAGGGTATGGAAATCAAATTTGGCTATCTAGCCGCCAGGGCCCCGGCCTAGACCTATCGTAACGAAATATATATATTGAATGAGCCCATACGATATAAAGGATATCATACATTCAGACGTCTAATAGTTAACAGATAATGGTTCAAAGTGATCGCACGAAAAGGCTTAACACATAAGGGTGGAAAGCGTTGAACCGTATGTAGAACCCCTGTTGCAATTTGAAAAAAGGGAGAAGTACAAAATATCCAAGAGGAAAAGATCGTACTGCTTCTAGAAATAAACAGTTAAGGTGTAGACCAGGTATTTAACCGGAATATTGTGTTGCCCCTAGATGGCCATGGCGTCTGCAAGGTCGGCTATATCATGGGGGCGGGGTATATGAAAGAGTATGGGCTGGTGGGTCGACTAGAATATTTAAAAAGTTTATGTATTAGTAGTTAGATAATAAAATTTTTGTTTCATGCTGGTCTCGTTTTCATGCCTATAAAAGCCCACACTGCACCATGGCCGTCGTTCAGAGGTTTGGCGGGCTTACCGAATGTAGGGTCACTAGGATCAAAAGCTAAAGATTCAGTTGGAAGGTCTCCTGCGCGCAATGGGAGAGGTGGTTCCTCATCCACCACTAGCCCCTCATTCATGGCTAGTTTTGGCACTTCCAGCGGAGCTGATGATGGTGTTTTTAAGTGTTTTAAGTGTTTACCTCCGGGCCCCCAGAGAGCATCGATTAAACGCCTCATAGCTTCCGTTGACTCCGGTGATAATGATTCCGTGGTCGTTGGGGTCTCCTGAGCTTGCTCTAAAACTGATCGCTTCACTCCGGCTATTCGGGGCGCCGGCGTCGTAGGAGTACTTCTAAACATAGTTGTACTCATTGGTCCTGGCTCGGTTACTTCCCACGCCGGCCGTTCAGTCTTCCTTATCTTGTCATCAGCAGTTGGTAATGGTACCGGCCGCTCCCCAAAAGTTGGCACATCGAATTTTGGAAAAGGAAGGTCTTCTAAACTGTACATTAAAACCCCAGGATTGTCGATAGCAAATTGCCTCCATTCACCTTTGTTGAAAACCGTCACGTATTCGCTTTTATCCTTATCAACTCCATTCCTCGCCGGGCATCCATTCTTCTCAAACCCGAAGCGAATATCCCAAGTCGCACGTCTCATGTAAAGAGATGCAATGAGTCTATAATTATTGTCTTCAACGTTATGATCAGTAATTCCGATAGCCTTCTTTGACATAATTCTATCGTGTATAGTTTTAGGATATTCTACACCCGCAATGCTACAATTTTCTGCTTTAGCAACACCCATACAGTGGTTTCCTAAACGAAGCGAGTAACCATTTCGGCAAACAAGAATTCTGCTTTCCAGATACCCGGTTATATCAGCGCCAGGGAGGTACTTGCTCGTCCGGTATGGTGAATAGCAACGCTGATCAGGTTGGCCATAAAGGGTCTTAGAGTATTCGATTAATGACTCTAGGGAGTCCATGTCCTTTTTGGAATGTTTACCGTAGAGCAAGACTTGCTTCCCGGTTTCAACACTTTCAAAATTGAAATATGCCGCAACATCATAGCTAGGTGGAGCTATTGGCGTGGCCACGGGCGCCGCGGGTTTTGCGCCGGGGTAATTATGAAGGCCAATGACCCGAGTTTTCGTTTCTAGGGTCGTACGAGTAGGCTCAAATCCAGTATTGACGGCTACCAGTTGGCCAATTAGAAAGTTAGCATGACCAATCTACAAGATATGCTGAAGTTCAATTGGCACGTGAGGGATCTGGATTCTAGGTTTTGATCTTACCGCCTCGTGTAACCGTTGGGTTTGTATCCCAATGCGTCAGTTCAGCCTTTATAATCTGGGAAACGAAAAACTCATCGTGTTAGCGAATCGAATCATGCTTGCCCTTATTTATGGGTAGAAATAATAAACTCCACCCTAGAGGTTGATAACATAACGCGGACTGAAGACCTACGACTACAACATTCATGCAGCCGACCAAGCATATTAAGGCTGGTCTTGACAGCATGGTCACTAGTAAGCACTGAAGCACCTGTGGTGTGCACCCTAGTTGCAATAATGATCGAAGTTCTCAAACACAAGTGGGGCTATAATTAAAGATTCTTCGAGGAGGTAATGTGAATTATATGCGGTAAATATAAAAGAAGGGCCCGCAAATATCACAAATGGAATGAAAGATGCAACCCAAAGAAGAATTATCGTCTGGAGGTCCCACCGCGTTATACTTTGCCTTATCTAGAGAAATCATTCAAAAGAATGAGCTACAGGATTTTCCAAAGCGGGGAACTCGTAGAAGTTTTAATGTGTTCTTAAGCTCCGAGCCTTTCCATGGATGGTCCGCATTTAAATTGCCAATACAAAGTAAGATATATATATCCACGATAATGCATAAGCTAAAAAGTAACTATAACCGAGCTCTGCCTTATAAACTAGACGGCAATGTTGAATCATATTACAATGCGTATACAGCCAGTTACGGTTTGAGCTTGAGGAAATCAGAACTCTATAAGAACATGTTAGCGAGAACATGTCAATAAAAAGACACGGCTCGCAATTTAAAAAATAATAAAACATGTATGTTTTCCAAACGTTTCAAAACCGCTCACAGACAACAGGAGCCGGTTCAAGTGCCCTGTGGTATAGCTAAGCCTAGCAGAAGGAAAATGAAAGAAGACAATTGCTAACAACAATGCACCGTTCGTTCACAAGGGCTCTTATCTGTGCCAACAACATTTGAAACCTGAGGGGGTGTCCTTCGGTTGCATTATTGCATACAAAGTATCACATAGCTCAAGCCAGAGAGTTTGCCAAGCAAGATCTCATTCAAGCCAATAGCCACAAAGCAAACTTTCAGGGTTCTAGGCTGAAGATATATTAAACAACATTGAATACATCTTTTATAACATCACAACGAGATGCCAAAGAGGCGCATATACTTATATACCTCATAAATAAGGCACAGTCAGAGTTATAGAGACTACCCCAAGAATATTTCTTATTTTTCTATTTGGCACGCAAAGTACCCAGATAGAAAAAATACTAGGCCACAAATTGTATCTTTACGAACGGTATTACAGTAAAATTCAGAATTTAGTCACATAGAAAGAGTCGATATATCGATACGCTCATGGATTGCTAAAACTAAGAGTCGCTAACATCAAGGAGTCTATGTACAGTTTAGAAACAGAAACAAAAAACATTAAGACAATACGCAGACAAGACGAACGGAGACAACACCCCCTCTGGGGCCCACAGGAGCATATTCGGAACGTAAGAGAATGTAACTAGACCCGGAAGCTATGTCTGCGCCTCAAATGGAATTCCTTTCCAATCTTGCTTTCCCAACCCTTAAGTCTCTCAAAGCCGTTTTTGTATTCTTGGTAGTCTTCGAAGGTCTTGTAGATATCCCTTTCAGTCAGTTGTACAAAGGGACCGTACTGAACGACGGGCTGGTCAGCTGGTTCTCCAGCCAGGATCACAAAGTCCGCGGCTTCAGTTTCACTGGGATCTACAGTGATCCTAACTCCATTACCGTCTGTTCCAAGGACGATATTGTTGAACTTCTCAACACGCTTAGTGTTGTTGACAGTGATAGAACCGGACATAGTGTAAATAAACGAGTTCCAACCCTTTGGCAAGGCTTGTGAGAGTTCACCGCCTGGTCGCATATTGACATGGAGTAGCCAGACAGGGGTATACGCTAGGTCTTTAACTGAATCGATGCCACATGATTGGCCGGAGATAACCTTAACGTCGACTTTGTCGGAAGGATGTGCAATTGGGATTTCCCCGGCACGGAGGTCACGATATCGTGGCTCACAGTTCTTGAGACGAGCCGGAAGGTCGACCCAAAGCTGAAGTCCAATGTTGGCAGAGCCGTCCTTCGGCTGTTGGGAAGGAATTTCGGCGTGAACAATGCCTTTTCCAGCCGTCATGAACTGTAGGTCGCCAGCTTGAATTGTACCGGCAGAGCCAGTGAAGTCCTCGTGGTTGGTAGCACCGCTCAGCTGGTAGGTAATGGTTTCCTGTCCACGATGAGGGTGGTCTGGGAAGCCAGCTCCGTCTGTGAGAAAGAAGTGGTCTAACATCAGGAATGGGGGAAACCGGCGAAGTTGAGGTGTGCCAATACTTCGCCGGACCCGAGCGCCGTCGCCTTCCGCTGTCTCAACAGCTGGGACAACTTTGGCGATTGAGCGAGGAGGATTGAAGATTTGGCTGGCAGAAGACATATTTGTACTCGTCATTTTGGATAATCGAACGGGTTTGAAGTTTTTTGCTACTCGCGAAAGAATCTTGGCGGTTGGTTTGAATTCAAATACTCAATCGAAGTGAATGAATATGTTCTCGATCCGATGGATATCCGATGGATTTTATCAATGCAATGCAGTGGTGGTATTGATATGTTTTTGATTTAATGATGTTATTTTAAATAGAGAGGAATCTACAGAAGCCTTCCGGGTCAGGGTCTTTATATACCCCGCGATACCTAGCATTAGGTACCTGTGGTTTTAAGCATATTTGTGATGCTTACCAAAGACCCAAAGGATTTTACCCGGTTCGTCGACAGGCTTCTCTAAGTTCTTGGGCAGAGCCAGCGGCTTAATCATCCTTGACGAAACTGACTAACCGCTAAAACCTGCCTCTTTGGCTTATTCTAGCTTATTCATTCTCCCATAAGCAGGTGACGTACGCCAAGTCCTTCCCTCTGTCGGTATGTTACAACAAGGGCAACACATAATCTCGGACGATATGTGAAAGACGCCAACTCAATTGGATCCAAATCGATTTTATTGTGGCCTGAGGGCATTATTTCTTAAAGAACTACAGCTGGGTAATTTATTCCCGAAGGTATCAAACGCTTAAAAATGACATATAGGGGTCATAGAAACCAGATGATTTAGCTAGTTAGTTCGTTAGGAAGATTTCCCACGGTCGTACGATTGGTGTGCAAATACAGATTGTCTCTTATACTACGTTTCTGGTCTACAGAACAGAGTCCAGACTTTCAAGATAAAGAATAAGTGCGGGAGTTTGCTATACTCGTAGGAACTCCAATACGACCCAGAGTTACATATATCACTAACCCTAGAGCACCAGCTTTATCAAAGTTGATTGTCTATATTGTAAGTAAATAATTATGTCCTATCATTATCGTAACAATAGGGTGTAAAAGAAGGAGACAAAGGATGAAAACGAGAGAAACAAATTCGAAAGAGGAGATGATTAAAGAAAAGTTTTCCAAAAAGGAGCCAAAAAAAACAAAAACAAAAAAAAAAGCTTTTCCGTCGATGATTGACGCCATCAATTTCTTACAGCCGTTCAATCCATGGTTCCGTAGTTGTATAAATATTTCCGTCCATGGTTCATGCCGGCATTTTTTTTAAAAAACAAACAGGGGGTAGAAGAGCGAAATTAACAGGCATAGGCACCAGTAAGGAAAACAAGAGAGTAACTGAGAATAAACCAAGTATGAAAAGTTAAACGCAAAGAAACATCGCGGTCGTTTCAAAAATAGGGGCACCAAGGCAGCGAGTACCGTCCGCAGGACATTAGCCAAAAAAGAAAAGCACAAGGCAGAAAGGAGAACAAAACGAACCACAAATAACACATAGGAGAAAGCAAGATATGTACAAACGCCTCCTCCCGACCTCCAGATACACTCCATGAAATTATGTGGAAACATCACCATCGTTGTCCATCCAGACATCCTCGATAGCCCTACCTCTTCCAAACATGACAACATCACCCCTCTCCTCTCTTACGCTTTCTTCAACAGTTTCCTTCCATATTCTGGTAAAATAGACACGAAGGGCTCTCAACCCTCGGAGATACCCCTTGTCAACTCCATTCCTCTCTTTTGGCGGACACTTTGTCTCAGAGGGTAACTCCTCATCTGTCACACAGTTGGCGAAGTCAACAATCCTCATATCGATTTCGGCCCCTTTGCCTTTTTCGCCAGCATCGTAAAGCATTAATAAACTTGAGGCATAAAATCTGTATCCAGGCAAGCCCTTGATGATCTCCTCTAGTTCGACCAACTTTTTCAAGATAACAGGGATACACCGCTTGATATTCTCAGGACTGTACAAGAACCTAGCAAGAGCAGCCTGGAATTCCGAGCCGGCCTTGATATCCCGGCCTTTGTACTTATCTTCAAAGTGGTAGGCTTGCTTATCTTCATTCCATACTTGCATTCCGCAGAGTCTAACACCTAGCTGCCGGGAAGTCGTGAGCTTACATTTCCTCCTTTGAGATGCACGTTTCTTTTCATCTGCATCGACTCCGTATTGGCGTGTTCCCATTTTTAAATCGAGAACGCAAGGGTGTTTCATTCCAGCAGTAAGATCTTCAAGTAACAAGAATTTTTCGACTCGATCAACCGGTGCTTCAGGACCAAAGACAATGGGACTAGGCTCCGGATTTTCAACAGGCTGCTCCCGTCTCTCAGGCTCGGGATGGGTGTCCAGTTCTGGTAAAACTGGTGGAATCTCGGGTGTCTTGCTGTCTGATGGTCGCATAGCTGGTGAAGCCGGAGCCGTCGAAGCCTTCTTATCGAATAAACGGTCCGTCCATTTTGGTTTAGCCTGGAAGCTTCCGACGTGGTGGGACTCTTCATCGAAGGAAAACATTTCTCCTTCTTCCATGTCGCCCTTGTAGCCGTCGTCATCATGTCCATCTGAGAAATCCCTTTCAGCACGTCGCAACCCGGCGCATCGGCTCTTTGATAATTTCCTGCGCAAAGGCTGCTCTGGCCCACCGACGCCATCAGCCTTTCCGTAGTCAGTCCCGGCTTCATCCCTCAACTGCGTCTTTCTCAATTCCTCACCACTAGACGAAGTTGTATGGTGGGCATCTAGGTCGGCGCTATTACGCCTCCCAGCGCTCCGACGGACATGTGAAATGGATGACGAAGACCGGTGTCTGGGATGCCCATGTCTATGGTGGTGGTGATGGTGATGCGATAATGGGCCGCCAAAAACCTCTCGTAGAACCTGTTCTTGCAGCTTCCTATTTACTGTTGTTGCGCCTGTAGATGCCCAAACACGTTTCGGGCTGTGACTCCCATTCAAATCCAAACCTGGCGAGCCAGGGTCAGCGAATCCCTTAATGATATTTGTATAATTGCCATTGTCGGATTTAGTGTCATCGCTCCCGATCAAACCTTTCTGCGAGGGTGCGCTACTTGAGAATCGGAAGAGATTTTCCGGAATGATATGTCGATTGTTCTCAAGGACAACCTGCGGAAGGGGTAAAACTTGAGCCGAGGCACCTGCATCTTTAGATCCTTTCGAATCGCAGTGGCTATTGAAAAGACTGAGTTTCTGGGTGGACTGTTGGCCTTCATCTATTGCTTTCTGATCAGGTTTGCTTTCGAGTTTATCAACGCCGATATTTTTGTCCGTATCTTTGCGTGTCTTCTTGCGCTTCGGGGGCTTCCGGAAAGTAACATTAAGGACGCCAATATACCTGCAAGTAAACACATGTCAGTAAATGTATCATATTTAAAGTGTCTTCCTAGAGTCCTACCTGGGCATAAACTGTAGGAGTTCTTGATGGGTTCCTTCTATTGCCTCGTAGAACTCATTCTCGCGATTGTTCAAGCTCTTGCAAACTGCTTTTCTAGAGAAACGGTAAAGTGCCGTGTGTCCTCCAACCTGGTGGTTGTATGGTTTTAATTCAACGGCCCCAAGAGGCGGTGGCAGGACTTGAGATTTATCAGTGAAGGTTCGATGATGATGGTGATGGTGGTGATGGTGATGCCGATGTTTTGACTGTGACGGTTGTTTAGGCGTTGCAGTAGGGGTATTAGACTCATCGTGATCGGTTGAATCGTAAAACTCTGTATCGGAGTTCCGTCTTGAAGAGGAGAAAGAAGAGTAGCCGGATTTAGTATCAAAATCAGATTCGAAGCTATCGTGTCGGCTCAGAGCGGATGGTTCTTGTGTAATCGCAGAGTCAAAAATAGGGGCCTCGGTTGTCAGAACTTCAGCAACTGATATTTCATGTTGATGCTTAATTCCATGAGCAGGTTGGTCTGCTGTTGCGACGATTTTGACCTCAAAATCAGCACTTCTCCCGTCGACAGTGTGCCGCTTGCCTTTTAGATGCGTCGTACTGCCATCGAACTCAAATTCCGTAGGTTCAGTATCGTCAAGATCAAGCTCCGAGAGATGCAGTCCGGGCGAAGACGGACTCCCCTCGGACATAATCTCGCCATCATGATGAAAAGAAAGTCGTTTGGGGTCAATGGAAGGCGTCTTGTGAGGAATGTACAAGGCAGAATACAGCTGTTCTTTCTCAGAATCTTCATCCTCATCCTCATCCCTGGGAGACACCTCGGCTTCTTCCTCTTCTCGTTTTGGTGGAAGATCAGAAACACCATGTGTCTCTCCTTTGGGTCCAACTTCTTGTTCAACCGGTGCCGTCTTTTCAACGACAGCGGAAGGAGAAAGCTGATAGGATTCGTTTAGATTAGCTTCCAACAGGGACTGCTGTCTAAGGCGAGTGAGCCCACCAGGAGGAAGTGGATATTGGACGGACTGGAAATTGGCGACCTTGTTGACGACGTCAGACTCACCAAACGACGGTCTATTCACGGATGATGACGATGGTGGCACAGATGCATGAGATGGTACGGCAGAAGCAGTAGGAACACGGGTATCACTTGTTTGAGGAGCAGGGAAGGTATTCTTTTGAGAACTATCAGATATACTTGCAGCAGTATTAGGTGCAGAAACAATAGTAGCTTCAGAGTCACCACCAGAGGGTGCCTTTTCCCATCTCTTGCTTGAAGACAATTCATCCGTCTTGGACAAATATTCCTGTGAATGAAAGCCCGAATGTAGTCTGGGCCGCGGAGCGTCTTGCGACATGTCGATGGCTTCTTCAGGGATGTTGAAGACATCGTCACGAGATTTTGAAGCTTCACGCAAGCGTTGAATCTTCTCTCTCTCCTTGCGTTCCCGACGTTCTCGGTCATCGGCTGGGTTTCCTTCCTTAAACAATCTCAACGTTTGACTGGACTTTCGACTGCGAGAAGTCGTTTCCGACTTGGCCTCAGCGATTGCCTTTCCGACCATAGATTTTCTCTTTTCAGAGGCATCGGTTCGTTGGCTTCTCCTGGAGCTATCCTCGCTCGCGGCACGGCTGGCATAGTCGTAGGTCGACGTTCGGCCCGAAGACCGGCCATCTTTCAAGGTCTCTTTCGAAGAATTACGTCGTAGACTTTCGGTGCCACCGGTTTCGGGCGTTGCAACCCTACTAGGGCTTTCAGCCGGGCTTATAAACGGTGGGAGTACCTTGTTGAAACCGTCACCTCCAATATTACCGGCCAGAAGGCCACCGGCAGCGTCATGAGTTACCGACGACGGTAATATAAACCGTGACATAGACTTCATGGACTGGGAGGAGTCGGGGTTACGGGGTGACGTCGAGTCCTCCATGGGCATAGACAGAGACCGGCGGGGTACCGACGGCGGAGGGGATATCGGTAGGTCAAAGTCATGCGACTGTGTGTTGGAAGCTCGTGTAACCACACCTGAGGCTTTATCTCTGCCGTCTCTTTGTGCAGCTGCGGCAGGAATGGGACCAATAAGACCGACAGAAGCTATATTGGTATCGGATGGCGGTGTGGTAGACACGGTTCGGAGCAAACTGGGACGGAATGTGGAATTTGATGTTGATGTGGTTGCAGATGTAGATGGGAATTTGGATGAGGGAAGGGACGTCTCAGCAGCAGTAGTTGTGGAGAAGAGGTCACCTCGGTCGGAAATGGGTATTATCGGGTCGGCTGACAAGGGTATTGGAGCGAGCGAAGCTGATGGGATGGCAGTGGAGGTGAGAGCAGAGGTCGTGACAGGCTCTGTCGCATGATCGTATTTCCTGGAAGGAGGAAAGGTGGTTGTGGAGTTGGAGTTGGAGATGGTGGTGGTGGTGGTGGTGGTTGAAGTAGTGCTGGTGCTGCTCCCTGGCTTCCATCTCGCGACATTTGCGAAAACCGAGAAGACTTTGGAAGGGGATTCTGACGACGAAACCGAGGATCCAGACGACGCTCGGGACTTCAAAGGGATTCGGTAGCCATGAGGGGCCGGGTGGTCCTTTGGAGATTTCGGAGAAGGGTCAGGTTGCATCAAGGAGGAGTTGTCATTTGCGAGCAGACGGGCAGCGAGTTTCCGTTCAGCGTATTCGGGGAGAATGTATTGGAAGAGAAGGATGGAAACCTCCGAGAGAAAAATATTTGCGGCTGTTGGTGCTTGCGAGCTGCAAGCTAAACCGAACTAGCGGCCGAAAAAAAAAAAAAGAGCTATCAGTTTGGGTTTTGGGAGTCAAAGCTGGGAAAATTTTTGCTCTCTTTGCTTTGCTCTTTGCTTTCTTCCTTTTGTTCTCTTTCTGAGACCAGAGAAAAGCCAGATGATGCTTGTTTGCAGGGGGCACAATGTGCTCGGGGTGCGTGTGTGTGCGGGCTCTTAGTCAGCGGCTAGCTGGGCTGGGCGAACAAAGCAGGTTGGTGGAAGAAGGATGCAGATGACGACACACTAGAGATGACCGGAGTGCTGGAACTTGTGAGTTAATGCCAGTTGGTGTAGATTGATGTAGACTGAAGTCGATTGAAGTCGATCTAAGTCGATTGAAAAGTGATGAAGCTGAAGATATCGACTGGCGATGGTGGTGTGCAGGCAAAAACTGAAGAAGGCGGAGAGTAATAGTCGCAGTTGGTTGATTAATTGATTACCTAGGTAACTGACAGTCACCTAGTAGTACCTGCCCAGGTGGTTGCCTAGGTAGTTGACCAGATTCGATTCGATTCGATTCAATTGGAAGTGGAGGCAGCGGCGGCAGCTTGTTATAGGTATAAACGTAGGATAGTAAGAACAAGCGTAGAATAAACGTGGGGGGAAGTCGACCGCTTTGTATTTCCTTTTTGTGCTATATATACCTATCTTCCTTCGTATCTTTTCATAGGTATATATTTATTTTTAAACTTCCCTTTGGATGTTTGTAGTCGTCTCTCTTTAACTAAAGAATTCTGCAATCTTTGCTCTTGATCAATCTCGCTCACGTCACTATCGGCACTATTCGATCCGGATCCGATCGCGTGCTGAATTGATATCGATGTCTCGACTCTGATATGATACTATATTTAATATATAATATTGATATCAATCACGGCCGTTTATTTCCGAGTCTTGAGTCTCAATGCAATGTAATGTAGCCTCTTTTCAAAATGCAATGGGCTCCAATATCAATATCAAGTCTCCTTTCGCACCAGTGCAAGTGCTAGCTGTAGGGCACCTAGGTATGCAGTGTATGCGGTGGACGGTGTGCAATGAGCAGTGCCGGCCTCGGCAAACTTTGAATCCCTCGATCTCCCAAACACCAATAGTTGGGCCAATTTGGTCTCGTAAACCAGGCCAATTGCAAATCAATTAACTAACCGATTAGATATTATACGTACTGTCGGCTGGTCTCGTTGGCTGTCGGCCAAAATTTTGCCAGTGCAAGCAATGCAATGCAACGCAATGGATAAATAAGTAAGTCCGTAGCTCAGCTCCGGTTAGTAGGAGATATCTTCGAACCTAATCCGATAGATCAGATCGATAAGGTATCTACGAGGCAGGTACTATATAGCTATGATCTAGGCAATATGGTGCTAACTGGCCGTGCGTCCTGTCCGTCTATATAGATAGACTATTAATTATATACGATGCGATACTGTATGTGATTCAAAACGATATCGCGATGCCGTCGAGATACAGAGGGAGAGAAAGGGATAGAAAGATAAAAAGATAAAAGATAAAAGAAATATGGGCCCCCTTCATCGTCCACCCGTCGTGGACCGCCCTCCGGCTTTATACCCCCCAGCTAGCTATCAAAATCGAGCTATCAGCTCCAAAGCATATGCATGGGTTCCATGCAAGTCTGGGCCCTTTTCAATAGCTTCCCCCATCCTATCTCTGATACCGGGGAAGCAGCCTGCCTGTCCAGCCTCCTCTATTGGCTTATCAGACTGTCCCAGCAGACCCAACATCATCGTTCGAGGGCAGCTGCATGCGCCAAACTAAACCGGCCTGAGGCATTTAATAGGTAATGTCTCCCCTTCTGCTGTGCGGCCCACGATTGCTCGTCCTCCCTCTCCATTCGCTCGTCTAATGTTATCGGCAGGCCAAGGCTTCCCAAAGCCGTTGACGTCTCTTGATCCCGGCTCTCCTTCGGGAACTGGGAAAACAAGAAGAAAGAAAAAAAACCAAGAACAGAGAGGACCAGAGAGACACAAAGCCCCCAGAGTTACCACTAGACCACACAAAGACACCGGTTGCTGGGCACGCTTTGGTACTGTATGCAAGATGATCGCAACGTTTGCATACCCTTTACTAACATTACGTTACACTTCTACTCCTATTCCTCTCAACATATCTCACATTATACCTCACCTCAGCTGTTGGTCCCAATTCTGCACATTTTCAGTCTCACAAGTCGAGATCCTCCACAACGCATCTATGCAAGGTCTAGCTAGAGACAAGTCGAGATCAAACACCAGAATCAAGAAATCTAAATCTGATACTAAAAATAAATATTCAGTATCTGCAAACAACAAATCATGCCTGGAGTAAGTTTCCTCCCGCTATTTTATCCACTTTCTTATTTATTATTTAAAACTGTGATGATAATAAACAATACCAAGTTATTTTTGAACAAAATTCAATGTGTAGTTCAATTGTTTTTCACGATCTAAAGCATATACTCTATTTGAGTCTCTCCTCTAAGACATCGAATACACCCAATCTCCTTCCCGAACATCTTATCGATCTCGCGTGATGCATAGATACATGTATACTAGTATACACCCAGGTATAACCATGTAGCATCCACCCCAGGGCTAATGCCCCCCGGTTTTAGCCCTTTTGCTTCTGTTTTACCCAGTTCATTCTTCTTCTTCTTCGGAGCGACGGACTCTCCTGGCTCGTCTGGCCTTAGCCCTCTTATAATAGCTGTTATCATCACCGCCATTGTTATCGCCATCATCGTCATCATCATTCTTCTTGCCACCCTTACCACCGGCTTTGTTAGTAGGCTTGGAAGACTTAGCAGTCACCGTGACGGTTTCGGTATTGGTGCTGCCTTTGCCGCCCTTACCGCCTTTGCCGGGCTTTCCACCCTTACCACCGGCAGTCACCGTGACGGTTTCAGTACTATCTTTTCCGCCCTTACCACCTCCAGTATACCCAGGAGCCTTCGCAGTCACTGTTGCCGTGACAGTATCACCGTCGGGACCGCCTAGGCTGAATGGAACACATCCACCGAAAGGACCCTCTCTAAAGAAATAAAATGCATGCATAGTTAGAAAAAAAACATGTCGTAGAAACAAACATATGAAGATAGATATATAAAATCAGTTCGTTTCAAAGGGTAGGACTTACGCAGTGTTATCATTTTCACATCTAAGCAAGCACATGTTCTTGTACTTGCCGAAAGCCCCGGTGCATGCAGTACCGGCGGGAATCTCAACCTTCAACTTGGCTGTTTGGCCAGCTGACTTGAGCCAAGGCTGTTGGAGGATCTTAAGAGGGTCGCCAAATCCCTGTCCAGTGGCGCCTTTGTCGAGGCGGCACTTCATAGCACCACCACCATCAGCATTCACTATAAGGTGTGTTAGCGAAGAGTCGAGCGATGCCGTTAGTGGAATTTTTTGGGCATATGTATATATACCTAGGTAAACATCGATCTCGATCCATCCGCCAGCTGTCGCTTGCGCAATTTTACCTTTGTGGCGAAATTTCAACATTAGTACTCTTGCAATGTCCCAACGAAACATGTAAACAGTTAGGTTTATAGAAGCGCATTTATCCAACTTACCCTCGTTTGCTTGGTCTTTGACAATTGACAACGGGGCGAAAGCTCCATAAGGAACAGGAGACATCCAAAAGTTATAGAGCCTGAAGTTTTCCATATCTTGGCTGTGTTCATAATACTTATTGTTGAAGTAGTCTTGGTCGTCCCTGTACCGATTGTTACGATAGTAGGTATCCTGGATTTTGAGGGAGGTACCGCAGCCCTGCTCCATAACGTAGCGAGGGAATGTCTTGTATTTAACAGAGCAGCATTTCCCAGGAATGGTAGGGTTCGAGAAAACGATCGAGTCAAACTGATCAGGGAATCGGTTCAGTTTATCGCCACCTCTGGCAATCGCTCCGGTGAACCATTCATCGTGACCCATGTTTATGCCCGTTTTGGCGGGATTATGGTCTCCGCGGACAGACGTAAAACGAAGGTGAGCCTCCGCTGACTGCATGAGGGCAGCGCTGGTCAAGGCCACGGAAATCTTGGAGAAGATCATGATGAATGATTGGAAATATTGTGGTCAAAAGAATGACAAGAGTGGGTTCTAAGGAGTGTAAATGAGATTGTTGCCGTTGGGGCGTATGAAGTTGGCTGTGAACTGTGCTTCAGAAAGCTGTGCTCTGGTTGAAAAAGAGAAACCGACCAAGGTAGGCATGATACGGCTTTTATAGACTCGAGAATTCGTTAGAATGAATAAAGAAAATATGGTTCACATAGATATCTAGGGCAATGTTTCCCTTTGGGCAACAAGCAAAGCCAAGAAGAGTGTATTCTTACCATCCTACCTTCTCCACCCGATACATATCGATATTCTCCAAGCCGTATTGCTTCCAATATCTCGATTATATTTGAAGGATACGTGAGACAAAAGAGCTCATGACCTAGCGCCCGGTTATTAGTTCCCAAAATCGCAGATAAGCTTGTTGAAAACCCCTATCGACCGTATTGGTAACGCATTATCGAATCAGAATACATGTATTTCAATCAACTATCTGGGGTAGGGGCATGTGGCGCCTGTAGCCGAGGTCGAGGCCAGTGTAGACTCTCAAAGTCACTCAATGAGATAGCTTCAAGTAAAATCAAGGAAGCTCGAGGCAGCTTGAGATCCCGAGCGCATAAAAAGAAGTTTAAATTTAATTAAGCTAGTGGCTCAAAACTTAGATGGTAAGAAGCAATTCCAGCGGATAGCTAATCATCGATCTGGCATATTGCATATGGCCGTCGGAATAATTTTCAGTTAAACTAGCCTATTTCGAGGACAGGGTAAGGTCCATGATGTATCTGGTTATCCACATTGATAGCGTTGGACTCCAGCAAAATACCAGCGGTTTGGTTAGGAAGAATATGATGCAGGTACTGGTATGAGCCCCATAAATCTACGATCAAGCTCGATCTAAAAGATAGAGGTGGGTGATATTATATTTTGTAGCATTATATTACGAACCCTTTAAAGTCGCCTGTTAAACGAGGTTCATGTTCCTCGTAGTGACACATTAGCGTATATATGTTAAGATTATAAGAAATGATAGTTATATCAGTTTCAAATTACTGATCCATGGATCCCGCAGCTCGAGCGAAACCAAATGTGCACCTAATAGAATATAATCCACCCGTCAGGGTTCACCAGGCCAGATTCACCCCCAGCGGCATTGCCAGATCAACATGCATGTTTCACGCCCTCTTGAAAGGTATAGCCGATATTGGTCACTCCATTCTTGATTATTTGCTTCTGTAGACCCAAGTCTTATATAATTGATTACAAACCCTAATACCCTGCGTTAAGCAATTGCAAAGGGGCTCATAGATATCAGATGTGCACGTGTGAGGTTACGCGGGCGTGCAACTCGCTGCTTCCGAAGTTTCCGGTGAGGATGAAGCATGAAGCCGATCGTTTTAGAAAGGCACAGGCGCTCGAGGACGAGATTGGGGACAGGGGCGGATAAGCCAAGGTTACACTGCTAGGCGACGCGGTGGCAAAATTCCCTGAAGCAGGAAGTCTTTGGTATTTGTAGTTAGTGTTGTGGAGAAACGTTGGAAACTTCGAAGTACTTCATGCAGGGTATCGGATCGGCTATGGTCTTAGCATATTTAAGGTTTTCTTGCAACAGATGCGCAGACCCAAATGATATCATGAGTTCCGTCGCCGGATATGCATAGCACAGATATCCGTAGGCAGTGTGTCTGGATGGAGGCATTGGAGCCGATTGTGAAACCATGGCACCATATCCGCACTGGTGAACCTGATATATATGGCCATTATAGTACATAAGTGCTATTTAATACACGTATTCAACCCCGAACGGGAGTTGCGTTCGCTTAACTCGAGTAATCCCGCCATCGAGATCAGGGACCCTCATTTCCCCCAGCATAGTACCGCAATCTAAATTTTGACGATAAAAAGGCTTGCTTTGACAATGTTTCGTTTTTTAAAAATAAATAAACAAGTAAGTAAGTAAGTAAGTAAGTCAATAAATAAATAAATAGAGAAAATAAAAGAGGAAAAAACGGGGGAAAAGACGGGAAAGGGCCTATTGTGAAAATAACTCTGATGATAGGTGTCGTTTGGCTCCACGATTTCATGTTTTGTGGGCGGCGGAACGGATGCATGAGAGCACAAAGCTATCAAAACCTTATTTTCATAAGAGAAAAAGAGTGTACTTACTTCAATCGGAAATTTAAACTACTGAAAATCTAGTTGCGTTATACTGGTATCCATTTTGGCATTCAACGTGTCGCTTCGATATTACTTCGGTTTGTATTACTCCTTCTAGCACAAAACAGTTTATAAACTATTTCACAGACTAATTTGGTTCACACATGTAATTACATACTGATTCACAAGCTAGCTAACTCACAGGCTACTTCACAGACTATCGGCTAACTGGTTCACAAGCTGACTGGTTCGCAGGGTGGCTAGTTCACAGGCTAACTAGTTCACGGGCTGGCTGGTTCGTAGACTAGCAGTAGCAATTACGTTACCTTAATAAATTCTCCGAAAAGGGTGGTGTTCCGCCTGATTACACCAGGCTTCAGCTAACCTCTGCGCAGACTGAAAGTCACAATCCAACATCACTTGCCCTCATGCCCGTTAGTCCGGGGTCACGATCGTATCATGGGGTGCTTTCTTCATCATTAGTGCCCGAGCATGGCCCCTTCTCTCGCTGATCCCGGATTAACTTAATGTTTCCGAGGACGAAACTCTCAGGTTTCTTCGATTATAACTTTCTAGTATATATACGGGTACTCGAGAAACCGGAGCAGCATGCCTGGCTAGTCGGGAACTCTCCAGCCCCGCGGCCCCGCCATGGCTTGTGTGTGGCCTTGATAAGCCGGCTAAGCGACTTGCCAACCTCAACTTATCCATCTTGCAGAGCTCAATCGGCTTCAAGAGCGCGAGCTCCAGTGCTCTAGATATCTCTTCTCTCTCTGCGAGTATCCAGTCTTCTGCCGTTATATTGAACCGTGCCCTCATGATCAGGTTCAAATCCCTTCAAACTCATCTTGCAGCCTGAACGCCGTCTACATGTTTCAATTTCCATCGTCTAATTGAAATTGCATAATATTGCCTACCAGGTCTAGAACTCACGTAACCGTCACATTTTCCTGTTTCAAGATTTTCAACTTGTGATCAAAAAAAAAAAAAAAAAAAATGAACATTCCCGCATTATGACAATTGATAGCTCCCTTTACCATCGCCGAATACACAGTCTTTATATCCCTCACTCAAGGGGGGGGGGGGGGGGGGGGGAATGCTCGTCTTCTTTGTTTTTTCCCTAACACCCGCCAACCATAGATTTTATTCAAATACCGCTGTCTGCGCGCAACGCAAACGATGTATATAGAGACAACTCCCTCCAGCGACATTCTCCATTCATGCATTATATCAGAAAAACCCATGTTACTCCACCACAATCACAACCACGACCATACGCCATTTTTCATACTAACACTATTTCTCACTAAAAAAAAAAAACCCTACAGTTTTCTTGTTCGATCTTATTACGTACCTGACAGGTAGCCCGTTCCCAGAAACAAAAAGGCTTGCACCGATCCGGGGGCTCTCCGGCCCCTCCTCTCAAAACGCGTCGACCGTTAATATCCAATCGATTGACCTCATGGCATCCGTCCAGGGTGTTTATTCGAAGAAGATCGAAAATAGCCCATCATGGATCAGAGGCTGGGCAACCGAAGCCAGCTAGCAGGAATGCTTAATTACGTGCAGATATTCAAAAATATCCATCCAAGTCGGAGGAGGAGCATGTGGAATAAGGAGGAGCACGGAGAGTAGGAACCCCAGGGTTTTAGAAAGAAAGAGAGAGAGAGAGAGAGAGCGCACGCACTGCAAGGTGACAGATCCAGAATGTCCAGACGAATTGTATCATTATCCACAAGTTAAAACAGACGACGATATGGATACATGCATTAAACTCTACTACTAGCCATGCAGAAAAGCATATGAAAAGGAAGAGGAAGATTAAAGCGACAATGGAAAAGACGGGGAGAAATAAGGAGGAACGCCCGTGACATGCTAAAAGTACAGTGTATATCATAGGACCAGGAGAGGCAAAGGGAAAAAAAAAAAGAAAAGTAAAATGGCGAACCACATTAAGCCATCCCCTCTCCGTGACCGCAAACCCGATCATTAACCAATCTAGCCACCCCAGAAAAGTAAAATTGGAAAACATATAACAGTACCTGCCACAGAAAAGAGAGAGGTAGTCACAGCATCAACAAGGGCAAATCACCGATAGAACTCCGGTCTCTTTGTATTGACTCCGTACTCAGCAACGGCTCCACCAAGGTCATCCATTGTCAAAACCATTCTTCCACCTCTTCGCCCACTAGTGGCGTAACCCCCACCACCCCCAACTCCACCCATTGCACCTCCTGCGGCACCAGGAATAGCTCCACCAGCTGTGAACGCATTGGCGTTTGATGACGAGGTCCTGATACGTGCATATTGGTACGCGTCTGCGGCAATATCTGCGATAAATTTCTGGGTTGCAAGGGCCAAGAGGCGCTTTATACGGACATCAGTGGTTTGAAAACCCGATAGAGATAGGTAGTAGTCTGTGACAGCGTCCGGGATCTGTAATTTTTTTTGCCACCCGAATATTAGCATTTTCCCGAGTATAAAAGAAAAAACTGTAAACGCAAATAACTTTCTTGTTTTATTCCATTTATATACTTCCTGTACGCTATATAACGTGATGAAGAATAAAATAATCGCATATAAGTATATATAGATATATATTAAACTTACGATTGGGGCGAACTCATCCATCATGCCCAAAAACTCTCGTAGATTCCGTTCCCGTCGCGGGACTCTCATTTCCACATCTCCAGGAACACCGCCGTTGACAATAGCACCATTCTCGCCAGGCATATTAATCGACACGCCATTCGCGTTGGAGTTTGTGTTCGCGACCGTGGTGGCCATAGACGCATCTGTGGCGTTTTGAGGCGCAGAAGATGTCATATCGACATCCTCGGAGGTGGCACCGGCAAGGTCCGTGTCGGGATTTGTATCGAACGATGTAGCGATAGGTGTCGCCATCTTGTCTTTGTATTTATTTGGGTATAGAGTAGGTTTGAAGGCGATGTATGATGATAAAAATGCGGAAGGTGGAGTGGGATGACGCGTAGGTGGGAGGATAGTGAGATATCTCCGGGGGTATTATATATACTAATGTTGCTAGCAGCGTGGTATGCAGGAGGTTGGCAACTATATCGACCAGCGACTGGATGGGAACGAAGAACCAAGATATAAAAGAAATATCTAAGCGTGAACTTTTATAAGGGATAAAGAAAAAACGCCGTTTTGATGGTGAGAAGACTATGGGATATCAGGAAGCCTTGGAGCTGTAGCCAGCAGGACGGTGATAAGGAGAGATGAGGTTGACAACCGAGATCGGGTGATTTAGCCGCCTCTCTGCGGTTAACGCGTCTAGCGCAAGAATGCAACGCTCGCAACAACTGAACCAATTGCTTCACACACACCCGCAGTTCTCCGACAAGATAAAAGCAGATCACTGGTAAGAAGACAAAAATTAATTCTGAAAATACAACAAGAAAAGGGGTTTCTTTAATCAGTACTTCTAATTTTGATTAAAAAATTCGGCGGCTACCGGGAAGTAACGGTTTTAACGGTAACTAGTGGAACAACATGGGCAGGCTTCGTGACATATACGACAGTAACGGGCGGGCTGGTAGCAATCGGGGGACTACTGTGAGTGCTGGATATCAGTTGGTCGTTATACTGGATATCATGCATGCCATTTGGAGGAAGCTGATTCATTCCCCCTTTAGACGACTTGGAAGATTCAATGTTGGCAACAGCTCCAGACCCTAGTAGTGGTTGGACTCCTTGGAGGGAACTTGTATCTGCCAAGGCGGACAAAAGAGCCGGGATGGGAAAAGTAAGGGCTTTTGAAACAGCGACTAAAATTATAGCAGCTCGCATCGTTGATAGGTATTTTCTTGAGTGTCTTCTTCGGTGCGATATTTACTGCGATTTGTCAGCCCAAGATTCGACAGATAGATCGCGGGGCAGGGAATATAATTTGTTCGCTCTTCTAGATATGATATGGGTCAATTTCGATGCTCCAAGTTTGGAGCTTGCGTGGTTTACAAATTATTCATACACATGCATAGTATGTATACGTTTAGAGCGTTGCATAGTCCATATATAGTTATCGGTGATATTTAACAGTGAGAGATCCGGAATAAAGACTGTTATTAGTCTTATGTGAGTTCGTCAAAGACGGACGCAGGACCGAGTGCGGCCTGATGAACCCTTACAGCTCCAGCCTTAATCACTCTCTACAGCTCTGTATCCTGTTCTGACAATATCCTTTTATATAGAACCTTTAAGAATTAATTTGTTTCACCTCAAAATCTAACCCGGTGGTGGCATTGGTTTGTTTGTTTCGTGATGTCGTATAAGTGTATAATTACTGGTTCTATTATTATACAAATAGTTCCAAGGCTTTTAATCTACTCCCTCGTCTTCCCCTAGTTATTGCTATGCTATACTATAGTACTATGGTTTTCCCATTCATAGCCGTGTTTTAATTAGTTCTTCGGCTCAGTAGCTTGTAGCCCACCAGACTTAGTGAGATATTGTGTGAAGTTTCGCCAAACGTAAACGCCAATTTTTCGGCTTTACACTCCTTTCTTAAAAGTTATACTCGCGATTACCGATGAATATTGGGACCAACAAGTCAATATAACAACTTATATGCATATATGACTAGTTAGGGGTACTTCTCGTTTCAAAATCGTGCATCGGTGCTCTGGAACTATATTTAACAGACTCTACATATCAACTTTTAAATTCTAGCCCTCAATTTTAGAGTTTTTGTAAAGATTTCTTGGTGTGAATTTAACTATTTGCCTGTTCTCTTGCTGGATCCTTACCATAGATTTGGTGTTGAGACGCTCTCCCGGGATCCCCGGTCGGCCCTATGAGGTGTCAAACGTTGATATAAAGTTGTTAAATTAACTAGGTTATGCAGCCACACCAGATCAACAAGAGTTAAAAAGATGAACGGATTTGTGAATCAGTTGGTCCAACCTGAGCCTGGCCCAGCCGAGGGGCTGGCATAACCCAGTTAATCTAACACGCTTATGTCGCCTCACGCCCTAGCCTTGTTAGCAACGTTACGAGAAGGATCCATGCATGGAGAAAGGTGGTACCTTATGAAGTTATTGGCCAGAGGTAGTCAGACCACTAGCATACGCATTAAGTAATACTTATGCCTATCCATGTAATATCACGACGGTTTGGTTTTGGTGTGTTTTTGGTGTGTTAATCCTCGATCCGGGTCTAATCTAGATTTCGATGTCACTACATTCATTCACAGTGCACTCCAATGGAGTGGCTAGTGGTACCATGTTGCCAATCGCCCGAGGTCGTACAATCTTTGTACAACCTCCCGTCGCTACGCAATTTGCAGCCGATAAAACAGAACAAGGCTAGGTTTTATTTATGTATCGATATTTGTGATAAATTTACAAACCAAATTCCCCTATGAATTCGGATTGATGACTCCCTACCTAAAATTTAGTAAGCTGAATAGTACTGGTAGCCACTCAAGTCCCATTCATGGGATCAATAGTCTTCTGGTGGGAAAGACGTATGGTAGCGTCAACAAGAGAATTAATTAACTTCTACGATCGTACGATGGGAGGCTTTTAATATTTATTTATTCCTCCTTCGTGCATCTGCTTAGAGCCAAGAATAATCGCAACTTCGACTAATTCTTGTATTCCGCTCAGCTGACTCTGGCTTTGTAGGAGACCCTCACATCTACATATACATCCGGTCGGGAATTTAGAATCTACGGCCAGAACCAGGAACTTTGAGCTCATGCGATTCGGAGTCTATGACGACTTGATTGCGTGGACATCCAATAATTGGGCCACAGATCGGCTCTATGAAGATATTTAGTATCCTGGGGAATTGCACTAGTGGTAGTGCCCCCCATGGTTTTCTTGCAAGTTTCTGTCATATTTTACAGGTGCAACCTACATGATCGACTTGGTTCCATATATTTTGGTAACCTGCGGCACGATATATTCCGTTTAAAAGGCCGAAGGCCATCCGGTTTTGAAAGATTTCTAATTGAGAGCTCTCCAGAATACACCAAACAGTCTTATCTGCCCAGCGGTTTCGCTGAGCTTTTGAACGCGGCATGCGACGGCGAATATAAGTCCATGCAAATAAATATTCATAAGTTCCGAGCGTTATCGGTAGATACTGCACGGTAAACTGTCGAGCTGAGGCCTTTTTCCATGAATTTCAGGTACGTTTATGCAAACCCATACTGTGGGGCAATAAAACCCTGTAATCACAGCTGTCGATTGTGGATCTGTAGCAAAATCATGGAAGCAAGGCACATAGCAGGAAAGGAACAGTGGGTCTTCAGGATTACAATACCTTAATAAGCTTGATATTATCGTCCGAAAGCTAACGAGCACGCGAAACACATCGGTAGAGAATTCTAGAAAGCCAAGTTTACCAGCCGTTTGGAAAACAAGGATTGCTCTGGCTAGTAAGTTTAGGCTATGCATCTGGTATTTACCTCTGGGGGTATACACTTCTGCTTTTCAAAGGGATAAAGGGATTTTCAATCAAAAATCCAGATCATCCTCAAGACGCTCTAGATCGCTGGATTGCGGTAAATTCCGGGCTTCATACCCATGTATTTCGCGGGCATATGACCAGAAAAATCGTTCTTAATGATAAGCAATATTATGAGGTGGAATATATTAGGATTCATAGGAACCTTAAATATTCCGGTGCTAAAATGGGTTTATAGACAACTGGAAATGAGATTCCCGTCGGTACCGCGGTATCGCATGCGCATGTGACCTGAATACTCCGGACGAGTGTGCAGGGCGGGGATAATATATGTAGATACTTTCTGCAGAGTATTTTGAGGCCCGCAAATATTGAATATTAGTCAATATTAGAGCCATCCCATAGTTCTTGCTCTCGATTCGATGCTTAGTATCCAATTTATGTATAAAAAATAAGATAGTTCTGATCTTATGTCTAATACCCCGCAAATTCTCATATTGCGCGATTCAGTTGGTGTTATCGGCACCCCTTCTCGGATCCCCTTGCAGGCCTTGCAGACTCCTGATCATGAGAACCAAGGAACAAAGTTCGGCACGAAAATGCATGAAAAGTGGAGCCCAAGCCCAAACCGCGGCTGTCCCTGGTCTAAAAAGCCGGCGCTAGCCCCAAAAATACCCTAACGAACCGCTCCGCAAAAGCCTGTGAAAGTCCGGACCGTTGCACTGGCCCTGTTTTTTGAGGGCGTTGTGGCCTCGCTCATCGGCATTGCCATCGGCTTCACGGATCAGGCGTAGAACTAAATTTATATACCCCTGAGCTAATGTTTCATGGCTCTACGTGTGGTATTGAAATTTCTGATTTTGTGTTCCTGGCGTCTGAGCGTCAGAAGGCGAGCCGGGGTCTTCCCTCTTATGCTTGGCTGCACCAATTGATCATACCCCACATTTGGGGATCTGATGACGACTCTGTGCGACCAACCTGCAGAAGTTGTGGGGTCTCCACAGCCAGTTTCATCTGAATTTTTTCAGTTCAATAATGTGATATTTAATATATCTTTATGGTTATAAAAAAATTTTATTGCATTAGATCCCTAGATGCCGCCACGAGAGAAATTACAGGGGACAGCTTTGGGCGCTCGTAGACGAATTCGAGCGGGACCAGTTTATTCATTAATTATTAAGGCTGATAGTATAATATCAATATCCCAAAATTTCTCAAAGATGTCTTTACCCGGTAGAGTTTTGAGGCTAGTGTCTATACCGCTTCGACCGTGGGTGATCTTCGGTGGTTTGTAATTCCGATGAAGTCACAAATTTGTCCAGATGACCATGGTGAGAGTATGATATAAAAGACTGACAGATCGTCCACAGGGAGGAGAACAACTCATCATTCATCAATTCCAGAAACAATCATTCTGGTTTTTTTTAACCCAAGATGAAGTTTTTGGGCATCTTAAACTTTCTTCTCTTTTCGCTGGCATGCCTGTTCAGCTCGGTGCACGCAAGTGTTCTTGGCCGACGGGCTCTCCCTGTCAGTTTGAACTCGTATAGTTACTCGAATAATGTCTTGTCTGGTTCCATAAATGTAAGTATCCGGGTATTCTCCGTATCACTTTGATCCTAAGAGCTGGATTGGTACCAAATCCTCGTATGGATGTATCTACCTAGTTAGCCAAGGAGCCATTGCTAACAAACTTAAATTAAAATCAGATCCAAAATATTGCCTATCAGAAGGTAGTATCAGTATACTGGGCGCAAGGAAACAACTGGCAGGGCACACCTATCGTAGCTTCATACTCTTCCGGTCCTAGCAATGGATACGAGACCTGGGTTTTCTCTGGTACAGCAGTCGGTGCGACACAACTGTACATCAAATACGACGTTAGCGGCACATCGTAAGTACAAAACCCTGTCTCATTTAGATATATTGGGTTGAATTACTAAACCTCTTTGGCCCTGGCCATGATAAAGGTATTACTATCCTGGAAATTATGTCAACGTCCAGGTATCATCTTCCACAACAACTACCACGACCACCAGTCGTACGACTACAGTTGGAACCACGACTACTAGTACTTTAGTGACTGTCCCGACACCATCCACAATCTCTACATCTTCCGCTGCCACAAGCAGTACTAGTGTTGTACCTTTCACTGGAAGTGTATCCCCGTCAGCGATACCATCGTTCAGAGTTGAACCAGTACCATATGAGGCACCCGCAACGGCTCCCTCCGGATGTGGAAACTTCAACGGAAGGGACTCATGTGCCTCCGGCTCTTTTCCGGACTCTTCAGAAAATCGAAGATGGCAGACACCTCCTAATACTGACCCGCAATACGTCTCATCTTTTCAATCTCTTGGGAAGCTTGTTGGCTATGCGGATATTCAGTACAATAGCGCTCGGGATGCCGCTGTTGTCGTTATTAACTGTTTGAGCAAGACTGCTGCTAGCTTGACATACTATGTTAACAATGTCGCCCAAACTTCGAACTTGGTTCAGGTTACAACTGCAAATACTGGTGGTCTAAATATTAGGGTCACAGACTCGACTGGTGGTTCATTAACACTCGAGACCCTATATTTCTTGTGGGAGAACCCAGCAGTATCTGGAGGGCTTAGCAATTTTAATAATGGGCAAAAGGGAGCTATCGTGGAGCTTTTTGGGTGGCCCTATGAGTATGTCCCGTATTTCCATACCCTTCCCAAATCCATCCGCTAATATCTTGCACCAATCAGTGATATTGCGAAAGAGTGTACATTTTTAAGCAAGGCAGGATATATGGGTGTTAAGATCTGGCCTCCACAGGAACACGTAAGCCAACTGACAATATATTTTCGAAATCGAGGCCTCGCTAACCAGTGTAGGTTTGGGGATCCAACTATTACGAGCCTGATAATCAATTCCGTCCGTAAGTAATACGCCGAATGCAATCAATGACTTGCCCTCAATTCTGTTGGCTAATAATATGATCCTGATATCAGATGGTATTTTGTATACCAGCCGGTTTCTTACCGCCTCCACTCTCGGTCGGGTACAAGAGAACAGCTTAGAAATATGATTAAGGCTTGCCGTTCCGTCGGTGTCCGTGTCTATGCAGACGCTGTTATCAACCATATGACAGGAAACGGGAATGATATTCAAAACCATCGAAACTCTGACTGTAGCACTTACACCGGCCACAATGCTACTGATGGCTCTCCATACTTCACATCAGGGAACACTTACCTGATTAACCCCTATACCGGAACCAGACCAGCTCCTGAATTCCCATCTGTTCCCTTTGGGCCCAGCGACTTCCATTGCGACTGTGCACTTAACAGCTGGACAGACGGTGGCGTTATTACTAACTGTTGGCTTGTTGGTAAGTCTGGCACTCTCCAAACTAATTTTTGATAACTCCGCAAGTGAACCGATTTCGGTCGCAGTGACGCTGACAGATTTTCGTCCTTCTCCCCTATAGGGTTACTTGATCTCAACACCGAAAAACCTTATGTTCAGGATCGCATAGCTACTTACTTAGCGGACCTGCTATCAATTGGTTTCAGCGGGTTCAGAGTGGATGCTGCCAAGCATATTGGCCCGTCAAGCATGGCCCAGATTCTTGCCCGATTTAAACAAAAGCTTGGGGGTGGCACACTTCCTGCAGATTGGATCTCCTGGCATGAAGTTATTATGGGTGGAGAAGCTGGCCTTCTTGCTTGTGGTGGAGGTGAATGGTCTTGGTATACCAACTTTAACAATAAGCTTAGTGGTGTTGGCTTCTCACAAGCCGATATTGATAAGACAAAGATCTGGAGCTCCGATTATCCAAAGGAACATCCCATTTGCGGGTCCTGGATTATACCCTCCACACGATTTGTCATTCAAAATGATGACCACGACCAACAAAAGTAAGAGGATAATCCATTACCAAATCGTGCATGTTGTCACCAAAGTCAAGCGCTAACTCTTATAACGTTAAATCAGCCCTGGGTCTTCATCCCGCGATATGCAAGACAAAGGATCCGTTCTTATTAAATCCAAGGATGTAGCAGCACACAGGGCGTTCGAGGTCCAACTTTTCACTAGAACTGACGGTAATTGGCAGATCCGTAATATTTTGTCAAGCTATATGTTCATGAACAATGGTGCTTCTGGATACCCAGATGGACTTAGCGATTGTTCTCTGTATACTGGAAGTCAGTCTCGGAGTGGATGCCTCGGAGTGCCATATGACCAAGCATATGTTGCCAATGCGTGTGGCTACACAATGTCTCAGGGGAAGTACACAAGGGTGCATAGAGATCTATCGATCATCAACGCCATGAGAGGTTGGGTTGGTCTTGGCTCAACGAGCGCTAGTGCTCTTGGAATTTCGGGGTGCTCTTAAGAGTTGAGGCTTAATTCGCTCAATGAAACTAAACATTTGAACGGATCTTTCCGTTCTTATTTCTTTTCGATCGTGTATATAGTTTGGAGGGTCATTTAATCTATTGTCCGAAGGTTAACTTTCGCTACAAAAATCAGTCGATGAGTCAAGAAATTGTGATAATTCCTTGCAATTGGTCTCGCAAAGTAATTGCCGGTCTCTATGAAGTAGCCTGCACTTTGTGTGATTTGAGATCGTAGTTCCAATTTGTGATAATATAATGTCATGAGCTAGGGTTGGATTGGCAACTATATTAATGCTTGCCCTTGTAGTATACCATGCTTCGTTGGCAAGGTGATTATTACCGCAGCACGCTGGAAGATATTTATGTAGTAAAAATTAAGATCAGGGAAGCTGAGTTGTAAATAGACCCGCGGGGCTGTAAACTCTATCTTTGCATTGATGGGGTCAGAGAGATCACATTGACAACACTGTTAAGGACCCCGACATTTTTCACTATAGATAACAAGATAATTGTAAATAACTGATTTAGTCTCGGTCCCACACGCTGTTGACTACTAATTGATTATTATTAATACATAGGCAATGCAGGAAAATTCTGTTTCTCGAATGCCGCGAGAGACTTGCGGATGCATACCTAATAGATGTTTCGAGCATAGGTCGCACTGGCTCGGACGCAGGTCCTGGAGGCAGATCATGTGGACAGGGTTAACGTTTAAGGGAAGCGATATCGCCTGATGGTAAAGGTACGAGGTACCATACAAAGTGTCATATGATTCTCGTCAAAAAAATCCTGAACAGGGCTATAGCTGCGCGCTCAATACAAAAGCGGGCCCGCCATTATTGCTAAGACTATCTATTAATTCCACTAGCTACTAGCAAAGGCCTCGAAAACTTTACCCCCCGCCAAGGAGTACCGATACGTGCGAAGCAGCTGGTAGCTTGAATTGAGACATGCAGCGGGAAGAAAGAAGAAATCAATTACTTAATACCATTCCCCTCTATCTTAGGGACATGCCTGAGAGTATGGGGGTGAAGACCAATACTCCTTCGCTTCAGTTGCCAATTTCAAACCACTGCATGCACCCGGTCAGCAACTGCAGGGTATAAACTGCCATCGGAAACGAAATTCAACCTGAAAATTCGCTCGCCAAGTGTTCAGCGAGCTCTTTGAGGGTTCCGAACTGCTGCCAAGAGTTTTAGTACCGAACTACTTCATGCAAGGCTCCGAACCGCTATCTTGTGCTCAAGGCACTTATTGGAAGCCAGCGGGTAAACGCGCTATGATTGACAAATATTTTAACATGGGAATCGGTAGTTGTGGAGCTCGAACGTCGTGGCCATTAATCAGAGCTATGATCAACCAAAGTTTATCCTCGCCAAGATCAACACGATCGAAATATCTTAGGCACCCTGCAGCTGGTCTCTGATAGTCGCAAAATGCAACAATCATTTGGGGTTTCTTGATGCGTTCGATAATCGGGGTTACTTCGTGTAGGATGGTTGACGAGACCAATGTGTTCTCTTTTCGGCCTCAATTTCATCGCATGCATTGCGTAAGCGTATTACACGGATTTGTAGAACGTAGTTAGGAAACCCAGTGAAAGGGGCCATGAAGCCCTGCGTGAATAACGCGTACGTGACGAATAAAGGCTATTTGCGGGGAGCCCTCCCGGGATGAATAGGTATACTAGGAGTTATTTCCGGGGATTGTTGAAATGCCCAAAACAACTAAAAGCTTGATATTTTATGGTTTCATGAACCAGGTTTCACGAAGTGGCCCGATATATCGATACTTTGTAGGGAAACTATTCCCTTGTCGCATGAAAATCTTATACAAGCTTGTCACTATTTTCGTGCTGCGCAGACCTGCATGCATATCTGGCATCCTACCCTCGGCGATCATGGACATTCCATGGATACCAATCACGAGTATACATTTGCATACAGTGGGAATAAAACTGGCTTTGAGGCCCTAGGTGCTGTCTATAGATCCATTGCAGGTCATTCAGCTCGAAAATTATAAAAAGGTCATCTACATCCCGTGGTCCCAAATCTTATTCTTTATCATCCAGATCATCAAGCAGCAGCACTCACAGGCAGCCCTTTCTTTAAAAGAATCACCCTTCAATTTTATATCTATAATTATATATATAAATTCAATCGCCAAGCACCCTCAAACAAGTAAACTTTTTCAAAATGAAAGGAATTTACATTACCATCGCCGCTCTTATCACCGCGGCCCTCGCCGCCCCTCCTGTCGCCCGATCTGAGCCCGGGAGCCTCTTTGGAAAGAGGGTCTGTACACCTCCAAGCAATTGTCAACTTATCACCGGCTGCGAATATTGCTGTGCCGATAACGTAAGCGCCAATGGTGTTCGGTGCCATCTTCACCTCCACGACGGCGAACCTGAAGACTGCACTCTTTCCGGCGGGGCACCCGGTGTCGAATGGCACTGTGACGATGAGCACTAGATAGCGAGATCTCGTCGTTGTTTTCATATAGGTATATAAATAGTACATACAACCTTCCCATAGTTTGTAATCGCCTTTGGATAGAGATCTAACACTCGTTTATATGTGTCTAACCAGGGCCCTAAAGAATATTTGTCTTTGATATTATTCTCGGTATTCTGGCCAATGCTAGAACGGATTAATAAGCTTTCACAAGGGATCCGGGACATCAGATCTATTCTAGTATATATTGCAGACGTGTTTTTGAACTTTCACTCTTATATCTTTCTGCTGTCATGAGACACATTTACACGCTCGTTAAAGCTTAATGCCTTAGGATACGGATTATCGTGGGATTGGAGAATATATCGATATCGATGTTTCGTAGATGTTAAATAACCGAAATCATGTCTTAAAATTTTGTATATATAACGCACGTTAGCACCAATAAAATAACTATCTTTCAATATCAATTTTTATGTGGGTCAGTGAACTTAGACTTCTAGCAGCCACAAGACCACATATGTATATTTTGCCATGCCGTAAACTTTAAATTCGGCTCCTGCAGCCCTTAATCTAGTAGGTACGGATTTTACAGATATTTAGAGGTCTAAAAACTCTCATTTGTCATTGGTGGATTGGTCGAGCCATGATAAATTAAAGTCTTAGTACTGTGCATCCGGCTCCTGCAGGTACGATGTAAGGGCAAACATATAACTAATGCGCAACGATCAATTTTTATCTGCGGAGCTCTGTAGAGTCCAAGATCAGAATTTTTTGTTGTACGATTGTAAATCGAAGCTAGATAGGTAGCAATTGGAAAATTACCGGCTACACTAGCAGGCATATAACAAAGCTGCCGGTCTGAAAGAAGTTTTAGGGAATGTTTGACTTAACCAGGATAAATTAATATCGTAATGATGGATTGATATCATAAAATACCCCCACCTCCCAACTCTGCGTGTATTCATATTCATGGATCCAGCTAGAAGGGGCTCAAAAGCATGCGGGAATAGATTAATCACATCTCCATTTGTAACCTGCTCGTGCAAAGACTCAAGGCACCAATGACGCAGAACAAAAGCCAATAGAAACCTTCCCAAACTAGAATGGAAAAAACATCAATAGCGTTCAGATGTCTATGCATATATGTATTATAGAAGTCAGAGCCTCCACATTACATATCACTTCGGGGACCCACTTGGCTTGAAAACTTTTTTTTTTCAAAGGTTATAAGATCTTTTAGCAGCGCTGATACACACCTGCAGGTTCGGGTTTAACCGGTTAGCAATCCAAATGGCATTAACCCACCGGCGAGACCACCTCATGAGCTTCGCCCAGATATTCCATTTGATCAGGTTGTTCTCTGGCCTTTTTCCCAAGGAAACGGGCCATTCATGCGAAGGACAAGGAATAATAGCTCAAGTTATGTTGCATCCGGATTCATTGGCATGCATTTGGGACGGGAATCAAGTGGGGGAAAAACCTAAAGTTCATCCGCAGAGTGTGTCTGACCCTGGATTTTCCTGCTTTTGTTGGCTGATATAGCAGTTCGGACCTTACGTTTCTCAGCTTCCAAGATTCTTGTGCGGTTCCAAGAGTCTTGTAAAGACCTTGGCAGCAGTTCGGAACTGTGGACTGAAAGAGCTCCCACGGTCGAGTCCAAAATGTTGATCTGAACCACCCACAAAAAACCTCCACATTCTATATCTCTGTCAGTTTTGCCTTGTTTTACGGTCCTAGATAACCTGGTTTATATTATAAAACTTCACAATAAACAACGCGTAGACAGATGAGACGTCCTCAACCACGTTCTACCCAACTGGTCGACAAAATACCACATGTTGATTGTTGCACACACACATCAATACAACGAGGAATTTACCACATTTTCAACACACCTTTACCACTATGGTTTACAATAGAATCGGCCGGGTGGTGTGCCACCTCGTCTTGGCCAGAAAAAACATTACGTTATATCAATGAGGGGTGGTCAGTTCCTGGGTGGGAGCCAGCGCGCTCATGCAGGTTCGGTTCGTGCGGGCTGAGATCTACGATCGTATGATACCAGTATACACCCTGCAAATTCATTTCCCATACCATGCGGCTTCCAGCTTGGTCGCCAAATTTGAAAAAGAAAATATTCTTTGCAATCAATGCCACCATTTGGGGTCCTATTTGCTTCCTCTTTTGCCAATGTTTGATAACGGCTTACTTCGAGACGAGATGCATCGGTGACAAGCTGATAGGTCGGGGCATATGTCTTCCAGCCACCCTATGCATGGCCATGATATCCAGCGAACCGGACATGATTTACAAGCAGAGTAAATGACGTTCGTATCTTAAAAGCTCCCTAGGGCAGTGTGTGTGTCGCAGATATATAAATTGCGATTATCCAGGCCGCTCGAGTATGAAATTTTTCTAATCCCTCATCTCCACCAGCCTGCCTCTTCGCGGTCCCTTTCTTATATCCTGCCGCAGATGGAAAACTCTAGAACGGCAAAGATGTTTTTTGTACCTTTGGCTCTGCTCTCCTTAGGCCTGGGCGGCGTTAATGCTGTCCCTATGCCAGCACCCCAGGCACAAACAACTGACGCCCCGGATGAATGTACCCCAAAGACTAGTACCCGCTTTGGAATCGATACTACCGTCCCAAATCTAGCTAGCTTCGTTAGCGGCCTAAATGGGAAATATTCCACTTCCGGTATCTCATGGTCAGGAACACGAATCCCAATTCATACGAGAACTCTTAGCTATGAAGGTATTGGTCTGGTAACTGCTGTCGCTTATTACGACTCCAATGCTCTTGAATCCGACGGATATAGGATCGTGAGTAGCATTACTACCATTCCATGTAACGCGGGCCCTACATTGCCTCCTTCTCCCACTGGTTCTATTTGCAGCGCGCACGGTGACCATTGTAAGTATAAATTATTCATCAATTGATGGGATAACTTTCCTGATCAAATTCCGAATTCTTAAACATCTTTCACTGCATGGGTTCACTAATTGAGTTTAGGGCACTGTGAGCCGTACCCATCGACAACGACCACTGCTGGTGGGGAATGCACCCCCCACGGTGACCACTGGCACTGCCCTCCGGGGGTCCCTGAGCCTACGACACCTCCGCCACAGACGACCACAACCACTCCAATTGCTACCTGCGAGCCACACGGGGACCATTGGCATTGTCCTCCGGGCGTACCAGAACCCACTACACCACCGCCACAAACCACTACGACTACAGCCAGAACCAGAACGACTACTGTTGGTACCTGTGAGCCACATGGTGACCACTGGCATTGCCCGCCAGGAGTTCCAGAGCCTACCACCCCTCCTCCTCAAACTACTACTACCACTACCACTACTACTACGAAAACAACTACTACCACGACTGTGGGAACCTGTGAACCGCATGGGGATCATTGGCATTGCCCGCCAGGAGTTCCGGAGCCCACGACTCCTCCCCCTCAAACTACCACCACAAGGAGTACGACGACTACTGTAGCTACCTGTGAGCCGCATGGTGACCACTGGCATTGCCCGCCAGGGGTTCCAGAGCCTACCACCCCCCCTCCTCAAACTACGACCATCAAAACCACCACCACTACTACGAAAACAACTACCACGACTGTGGGAACTTGTGAACCGCATGGCGACCACTGGCATTGTCCACCAGGGGTTCCAGAGCCCACGACCCCTCCTCCTCAAACCACGACCACCAAAACTACCACTACCACTAAAACTACAAGCAGAACGACCATAATTGGCACATGTGAGCCTCATGGGGATCATTGGCACTGCCCACCTGGGGTCCCTGAGCCAACCACGCCACCCCCGCAATCGACTACGACCAGGAAGACAACCACCACGTCCCCAGTAGCTACCTGTGAGGCCCATGGCGATCACTGGCACTGCCCACCTGGAGTACCAGAACCAACCACCCCGCCCCCACAGTCCACCACAACTAGAAGAACCACAGTTGGGACTTGTGAAGCTCACGGTGACCACTGGCATTGCCCACCTGGGGTACCAGAACCTACTACTCCTCCACCACAAACCACAACTAAGAAGACGACCACTACCGCTGCTGCCGCCACCTGTGAGCCTCATGGAGATCACTGGCACTGCCCGCCGGGAGTACCCGAACCCACCACTCCGCCACCTCAATCAACGACTACTCGGAGAACTACCACCCCAGCTGCTGCTACTTGTGAAGCCCATGGAGATCATTGGCATTGCCCGCCTGGTGTTCCAGAGCCTACGACTCCACCACCACAACAAACAACTAGGAAGACAACCACTGCGCCAGGACCAGCTACTTGCGAAGCTCATGGTGACCATTGGCATTGCCCTCCTGGTGTACCCGAGCCTACGACCCCCCCTGGTGGGCATGAACCTCAACCTTCAAGTTCTGCCAGCCAATGTGAGGCCCATGGTGACCACTGGCACTGCCCTCCTGGTGTCCCCGAGCCTACAACTCCTCCTGGAAGCCATCAGCCACCCTCGCCAAGCTCTACTGGAAACACGGGTGAATGCGAGGCACATGGTGATCACTGGCACTGCCCCCCTGGCGTCCCTGAACCAACTACTGCTCCTGGTGAAAATCACCCACAACCTTCAAGCACCGGAGGAAATGGGAATGGCGGGTGCGAGGCTCACGGCGATCACTGGCATTGCCCTCCTGGTGTTCCAGAACCAACCAATCCTCCAGGTTCTCAGCCTGAGCCTACAAATGGTCCTGCACCAACTGGAGAATGCGAAGCTCATGGTGACCATTGGCATTGTCCTCCTGGCGTCCCAGAACCAACTAATCCACCGAACTCAAACCCTACGGATGAGCCTTCTCCAACTGGAAGCGGTGAGTGCGAGGCCCATGGCGATCATTGGCATTGCCCCCCTGGTGTCCCAGAGCCTACCAGCCCCCCAAGCTCGGAACCTGAGCCTACCGAAGGCCCAACCCCAACTGGCGAATGTGAAGCTCATGGCGACCACTGGCACTGCCCAGAGGGCGTCCCGGAGCCAACCTACCCTCCCAGCCAACTCCCCACAGCTCCAGCTCCAGTTGTAACAGGAGGTGAATGCGAAGCGCACGGTGACCATTGGCACTGTCCACCCGGTGTTTCTGAGCCGACTACTCCACCTCCAACCAATGGAGGTACTCCTACCCCAACATCTCCGGTTTCTGAAGAGTGCGAGGCCCATGGCGACCATTGGCACTGCCCTCCTGGCGTCCCAGAGCCCACTTCTCCACCTCCACCAACCCCCACTGACGGCGAAGATCCAGATGAATGTGTTGCTCATGGAGATCATTGGCATTGCCCTCCTGGAGTAGCAGAGCCGACATACGCTCCTTCCGAAACAATTTCCCCTCCTCCTCAGTACACTGGTGCCGCAGCCGGTTTACTCTCCTTTTCTAACAAGAAGACCATCGTCGGAGCTGTCGCCGCTAATGTTATTTTGCTTGTTTTGTTCCCTTTCGCATAAACGCACTAAATGATTTCTTATGTAAGGTTCCAGTTTAATGCCTTAATCTTAATGTCTTAGTCATGTATACGATAGTACACCCTATATGCACGTCCTTAGTCTCGAAGGACCCGGCCGCAATTAGAGTCACGTGTAGGGCTGGAAGATTAATGTTTGTACGCAGATAAATGAAGATGAGTTTGAGTCTCAAGTTTCTTTTTTTTAGCTCTAGTGCTAGTTAGTGCACTATAAAACCATGAGACTGTGACAGTGATTGATATCGATATACAGCCGAGCATGTTAACCTTCACTTCTGAATACAAAGAGATAAATCGTGCGCCTGTACATAGGTATGCAAGCTTGATCATTGGGCCTTGGAACTGCATTATAATATCGTCATTAAATTTTTTATGCTTGTAGAATCAAACCGGACGCGTCTAGATCTATCCGGATAAAGACGCATACTAATATTATAAGATGCTTGCATGCGCATGCACAAATGTGACCATGGATCACAACAAAGGCAATGCCGAAGTCTGTTCCTTTATCAGCATCAGATATCAAGACTATAGCTATAATTCTTAAATAGCCCCCTGGATGCCAGAAAGCATAGGTTTTGTGTGGCAAAAAGCAGGTACTTTTAAGTAACTACCGTCTTGCTGCAGCTTACCGGACGTCCGCGGACTTGGGCAGGCCTCAGAATGCAACATCCATTTTTGTGTTGCGATGTTACTGCCCTGTGTAACATCCCAAAGTGTGTTGTCTACATCGGCACCGAAGAGCTTCAACGCCGTTGCACTGTCAGTTGCTGGGGTCTATTTTCGTGCAGTAGGCTCAAGATCTCATTTTTTCCCTCTTTTTTCACTATCTCTCCCGATGGCCCCAACTATACTCTACTTTTCATCATCTTCACCATCATCACCATCTGAAATACCATCCACCTTCACCACCACACTGTCTCCGGCCATGCGCTATTAATACTACCCACGTTCTTCTGATCGTCACCAAGGCCTCTAAGTTTATAAAGTGAAGTCTTACTTCTTGATAAGTTGTGTCTTTATCTCGGCTCTACCCACCATCGCAGGCCTCCAGGCCCAACAGTCGCCCACTGCTCCTAACCATCGATTCCCTTGGGCCAGGCTCCGATACACTTATCTGCCCTCTAACCGTCCCATTCCCAGCTTCACTACCAAATACCAAACGTTCATTAAGGCAAAGGTCGCTGGTAAATCTCCACAGCCCATTTTTCATCCCAGTTCTTGGTCACAATATAACCAGCACCTCAGGAAACGTGAGAAAGAACCTAAAATTTCTAGAACAGAACCTATGGGCCAAGAGCAGATGGCCAATCCGGGTACCAAATCTCTGGAGTTGGCCCTAACTCAGGAAGATAAAACTATCTGCAATATCAGCGAGACACCAAACAACTATTGCCCAAAAACGCCTGAGCGACTTGCCGAAGAGCTGCGTGAGGCCCGCCGTGGTCTCTTTTCTGGAACCACCCTAGCCGTTATCTTCGCAGTCGGAATGGGACTGACCTTTTTCTTACGATACCAGTTCATCCGCTATTTTGAATACAAGGAAAAATGGCACATAGAGCGTGCAAGGTTGAAGACAATCAGAAAGGTTAATCGCACAATGGCCAAAAGGGGATTAGACAACCACTATCCTGAGAATACCGACCAATGGCTGCTTGATCATCCACCTAGCCGATTCTGGGCCTTTGTTTTTGAAAACGAGGTTTTCATCGCACTACTAGATTTCGTCGAACATCGCACGGCCTCCGTTGGAAAATTTACTGGGATGATGGGGAGACCGAAGCTGGGCGATGAGGCTTCCGGAATCCCCCTCAACAGCCTTCGAGCACGCCGCAGATACCGAGGAAGAAGACGTGGCTCCTTGCAGGCCACATCGCGTGAGGCCCCTAAGTCTTTGTTCCCACCCCCGATTAGCACTCAGCATCACCACGAGGAGCCCAGCCGGGGAGGTTCCGTTGCCTCTAGTCACGGTCTCCCTATCGGTTTCAACTCGATCGACACGGCCTCGGATGACGAATTTCAGGGCCCGGATAGGGAATCCTACCAAATTCCCGGCGGGTTTGGGGGCACTCCCTGGGCTCCTGAGGACGACGCGAGCTCTTAGGAAATACATTCGCCCAATGGTCCCGTTGCAGAGGATGAATGTTGGAGGGTCGGCAATCAACCCATCTCAACTTGAGGCCCTCCTATAAGATTGTGCCCCGATTGTGAATGCAATTAGCAGCAATTCGATGCTGGAGGCCTTCAGTTGAAATGGTTGATTTGCTAACCCCAAAGGGGAAAATCAAGGTTTCCCTTTCCCTTCCCCCCCTTCTTATTGATCTATTTGCTTGAACTCTGTATTTAATTATTTATGATACCCTTTTGCATCAAAACTTCCATGCTCATGATCATGCTAGCCCTCCAGTTATTAAAATGCCATGGTGATTCTCACTAATGTAATCAAATACACTATTAACTTAGAATGTCGGCTTCCTTGTACTTATTATAACCATGCCCGACTGTGAGTCAGAGCGAATCTCTCAATTCTGTTAAAAAACATATTTTATACACTATACAGTCATACATAATATAAAAACTGTTCTATACCCCCTCCTCAGGTGAAAAAACACCAAAATATGGTGTTTTTGTATAACTTTTTATACATATACCAGCATCCATACCTCTACCCAAGACTGGCGTCTAATAAATACCTCCGTAACTTAATTTATAGTTTTATAAGCGATATATATTTTATTGCCAATTAATTAATGCAAACCTGCAGAAACTGGCTTTGTGCAGCCGGGTTTAAGGACAGCGACGGCTGCAATTTATGTAGTAATGTTTTATTGCTTAAGTATATACGAAATTAGGTAGCATTATAGATGGCGATAACTAGCAGTGATTATCCGGCACTCCAGTACTACAAGTACCAAATAATCATGGCTCTCCGCAGCCTCGGCAGGGTCTTCAGGACATTGCATGCGCATTGCATTGAATTCGAAACAACATAATAGTGAGCTCGTAAGTCGAAATCGACTTTCGGATTTAACCCCTGGACTAGCCTGCAGCTCCAGCGCGGTATCGGTCTCGGTTTTTTTTTTATTTTTTTTTTGTCTTCTCTGGTAGCAGTAGCGATTGATTTTGAAGCTTAGTTTGTAATTTTAACGTACCACCCATGCGTATATCTCATAAAACCTGGTTCTTCGTCCACGCACCGCTCGCCGAATCAGGTTCCAAGTTTTATTTCATTGGCGGGTACGTAGTAAACTCCTTCATCCTTAGTGGATATTCCAAGTCAAGTTCCGTGTAGTCTACGCACGACAAACAAGGTTCTACGGGGATCCGAACGTCCCTGCCCTGTAGATACCTAGGTACATACATACATGTTTCAACAATTTCTACAAATGACCCACGGTTGTTGATCCAGCAGCTAAGACCTTGGAAATGCTTGTTCCGACTCGGATTGAGAAGCAGCGGGGCAATTTCGATTTCCATTGGTAAAGCAAGGTCGTGCACAACTCCACGAGCAAGGTGGGGGCAGTTATAATTTTGACAAGGGGCCTGATGCTTACGTATATGCTTGAGCGGCTCGGTCATAAGCCCAAATTCTGGCTTGATGCCCGAGCAAAATGTCATATGAACGGTCTCTAATCACGATATCACAGGAATGCCATATATATATGAGAAATATGATATAAAGATATTCGTTATTATGGTACGATTCTTCAAGCATTCAATTCAGCGCTCCGATGTCGGGCCTTCCTGACGATATTTTATTTGGGGTGTTTGAAGAATTCGGAGTCGATTCTAAAGTGACCGTCACGCAATAAATCTCGCGTGGTGGGTTAAGATTAGATAAGAGCTCTGGCATTAGTCTCGTACTCTGGCATATAGCGACGGCACACCTTAATGAGGTAAAGTTTTAAAAACTTGTAAAAAAATTTTTTTTTTTTATCTGATCACGCAGAACCGCGGATCGAATCGAATAGAGTTATCAGATTTTTTCTGTTTCGTTCGCTAAAGTTGCAGCCTGGTTCGAATCCAGTTCGTGTAGGTTTCGGCACATGCCGGTCGGGACAGCGGCGGTTGGCAGCTGACAGCTTGATGGGCTGGGTCTTTGGGATTCCAACCACTTCTTGGACCAGATTAACCTTGTTCTTAGAAATATTTTCCTTCTAAGAGGGAAAAAAAAAAAAAAAAAAAAACAGTGTATGAATCGACTATAGTAAGTAATAAAATTCTGTCAACTGTTTGGTCAATTAGGAAGCTAGGTTCCAATGCGAAAACTGCAGAAAAATGTCACGTCACAGACCCTACCTTTGACTTTGAACCGAGGATTCTTCGTACCATACCAGCCTCAAAAACTGACTGTCCGCACCAAAGACCCTGTAAACTTTATCAGCGCTCGACTTTTCTGGACCCACTCACACCACGCGGATCTGATTAGATTACCCTAGTATATCACACCCCCAACACGCAAATCCCCCCCATGCGCGATGAGCGCAATACGAAGTGCTAGCTTTGTTTTGCCTTCGCTGTGTCAAGGCTTAAGTAATGGGAAGGTGGGAGTTTTATAGGCTTTGTGGCGGTAAACAGTGGTACAAACCCTGCTTATGGCCTTGGGCTCCCATGTAAGGTAGAGAGGGGATCAGCGTAAGCTTGGGTCGGACTTTGATAGTCTGTGAAATAATTATTTAAATCAGCTTGTTTGGTCTTCGCATAGTAGGAATTACTGCCTTACAATGGGATATTCCAAAATCAATTGTCATTTTTCCCCATACAATACCATACTTTCGTCATGAAGTGGTATAACAATCCAATCGTCAACCCATTCTACCGCGACGAGCGGGACGAGGCACCAGAACCGGTCGTAAAGACGGTTCAAACAAAGGAGAAATCTTCCACGCGGACTGAGGAAGAAAATGCCCAAATCGCTGCCCGTGATGACCCTGAGAAGGGTTCCGCGCCAACATATATTTCAGAAAGTGTAGAAGATTTGAATAACTCAGATTACCAGTTTGGAATCAAGAAAGTTGAGGCTATCGCTACTATATGGTCGAAGAAGGAATTGTACCTACTTTATGTTTGGTAGGTCCCGTTTTCCCTCCTGGAATTGCATATTTGCTAATGTAGTGAGATACGAGCTAGGATATGGTTAATGTACTGCGTGCTATCACTTCAAAGCCAATCTTCGTTCTCTCTTTTCCCATACGCATACAGCGCTTTCAACAGTCATAGCTTGATCTCAACTTCCGCTGTCGTCGCCTCAATTGTCGGTGGAGTTTTACGTCTTCCCATTGGCAAGGCTATCGACATCTGGGGCCGCGCCGAAGGCTTCGTTATATTCGCAGCACTGTTCCTGCTCGGGCTGGTAATGCTCGCGGCAACGGATGGTGTAGCAACGTATGCTGCTGCGTATGTCTTCAACCAAGTAGGATTTACAGGGATCTCGTATATCATGGCCGTTTTTGTCGCAGATACGACAACGCTGAGAAATCGAGGTTTGATGTATGCGTATACTTCATCACCATATATTATGACGACATTTTTAGCGCCACGACTAGCACAGGCTTGGTTGGATCATTCAACCTGGAGATGGGTGAGTATTGATTGTTTCTTATACAGACAGACCCATTGATCTCTGCTGACTCAAAGTAATATAGGGATTTGGTGTCTTTTGCATCATCTTGCCGGTTATATTTGCTCCCTTTGTCGGACTGCTATTTGTGAAACAGCACCAGGCTGTGAAGACTGGTCTCTTGCGGAAAGAGAAGAGTGGTAGAACGCTAGTACAAAGCTTGAAGTACTATGCAGTTGAATTCGACGGTATTGTACCATCGCATGTTTATCTTTCTGCTGTGGATATTTTGACTAACGTATTTCTCCAGCTATCGGAATGTTGATTCTTATGGCCGGTTTCGTTCTCTTCCTCTTGCCGTTCAACCTTGCTGGTTCCCTCCCAGATTCATGGAAGCGCAGCGATATAATTGCAATGATAGCAGTCGGATTTGTCCTCTTGGTTATATTCCCATTCTATGAGAAATATTGGGCACCAAAATCGTTCATTCCATGGGCACTGCTTCGAGATAGGACGATATTTGGGTGCTGCTTGACAATCGGTAGTTTGTTCTTCGGCTTCTACTGCTGGGATTTGTATTTCGGCTCCTTCCTGCAGGTTGTATTTGACTTGGATGTTACACAAGCCGGATATGTTGGGAATATTTATAGCATCGGCTCTACATTTTGGGCAATAGTAGTCGGATAGTAAGTATCAGGCCCCACAATTCTATACCCTTGATGAATGAGGCTAATCCTTCTCATAGTCTTATTCGTCGCACAAACCGGTACAAATGGTTAGGGATCCTGTTCCTTCCTATTCACATTATGGGAGCGGGCCTGATGATACATTTCCGTCAACCATGGCAGTCAATCGGTTTCATCGTCATGTGTCAGATATTCATTGCCTTCGCCGGTGGTTCACTCGTTATCTGCCATGAGATTGCAGCTCTTGCAGTCGGCACTCATGCCGATATTGCTATGATCCTTGCCCTGCTATATTTAGCCTCGGCAATCGGTGGAGCTATGGGAAGTTCTGTCAGCGGCGCCGTATGGCAGAATACATTTCCGAAGGTGCTCTTTGACGCGCTACCGACGGAACTCAAGGGCGAGGTAGCCAACATTGTGTACAGCCTTCCGACGCAGTTAAGCTACCCTCCTGGAAGCCCAGGGAGAAATGCAATCGTATATGCATACGGAGTGGCACAACAGAGAATGTGTATTGCGGCAACTTCCATGGCAGCGTTAACGTTGGTCGGGGTGTGGATGTGGCGAGATATTCGGTTAGATAATAAAAAACAGGTAAAGGGGACAGTCCTGTAGGTGGTATATCAGCCGATATCAGCACCATCGGCAGCTATAGCCAGAGTTCGCATTGCGATTAAGGAGACTTGTTTTCGTCTCGACATATATATGTACGTGCGTGCGTGTTTGCCTCTTTTAGAGGTGTAAATTGCAATTGACATTTGACCCAAGAAACGATAGTTTAGTCGCGGTAGCTGGTAGCTATAGATGATGTGATAAACCTGTCATATACCAATCTCGAGGGCTTCGAGGAATACCTCTGGCGCTAGTCACATACGCATCTTATGCTCTACCCAAGTACTCAAACTTTTTAGTCACGTATTTTGTTATCTGGTTGTTAGTACTTGCCGGTGTAGTGATATCGCGTCGTATTCTCATAGTATACTAGTATATCGCGTCAATAGAACGGGGCTGTCTGGTATATTCAGCGTGATTTTGTGTTGTCTGGTTACCAACGAGGCCGCGTGATTGTGTTGTAGTGTTGCATTGTCTGCGTTGTTTGCCTTGTTATGGTGTCGCGTGTTGTGGAAGCCGGCCATCGCCTGCTTCGCCTCCTTTTGAGGATTTCTGTTCTCGTTTCTTCCTTGTTCTGTCCTCTCTTCCTTCCATCATCATCATCAACCTCAAATCCTCCCAGCCTCCGCCATAATCTTTGCATCACAGCACCAACAAACGTAACCTTATAGGCTTCTTCTTCCGCCTAACTCCCCTCCTATTTGTCCTCTCTTCTATCTACGAACTTCGAAGACTTTGTTTTCCTATCCTACTACCCTCTTGAGCCAGCCTCGTTAGCCTCATCAGTCTCATCGCGATTACGCGCCTGTGACTCCCGCAAAACAAACCAAACAAAAACTGTAATAACATCCCACCCCGTCTATTTACTCCTCAGCCCACCTTGCTCTCCTTCGCCCTTCGGCTGCCATCGAAATCCCCCTACAGTCTGCGACTGCCTCCGATACCATCCTAACTCTCATCCTCTCAAAGCATTTCCCTCCTAAATCACTCATTATGACTTCCAACCTCGACCGCTCCCTTGACGAGATCCTCAAGGATAAGAAGGGGGAGGCCCGACGAAACAATAAGAGGGCAGGTCCCGTTGGGGGAATCCGCAAGCGTTCTGCTCGTATCGAGCAGAACAAGAAGAAGGCTGCAGCCACAGCACCATCCGGCCCAGCCAAGAAGTCAGACAACAAGAAGGAAGGAAACGATACCAAGATTCAAGTTTCCAATCTCGTAAGTACACTGTTCAACATTCTTATTAGGGGAATCTTTGCGCCTAACATACCTTTGTTAGCCTCTTGACGTCAACGAAAGCATGCTTCGTGTAAGTCCTTGAACGCCAAACCGCGCGTCAGATTTTTACCGCACCAATCATTTCACAATAACATCACCCGTACTTGATCGACGCGACGTTGCTATGGGTGTTATATTACGAATTGTCGATTCGCTTCTGGGTCATCCAGATGGGATATACACTCTCCTATGGAAATGGTGTCCTTGCCGACGCGTTTTCCACCGGAAGAGGTGTTAAGCCGTGCCAACTGTTTACATACCACTAGTTTAAGGGAAAACTTGGGGGGTATATAACATCAAACCGGCACGCCGAGGCTACACGCACGGGTGTTCATTGCATGCAAGTGGGGTTTCAGCAATAACTGCACCGTGTCTCAAGCTCCAGGAAAGCTAGGCCCCGCTGGTCTCGTTACCATATATGCGGAAATATACAGGTTTTAAGAACTGTAGTGGTGCATGCTACTTTTGCCCTTTGGCGAGGCGTGTTATAGCTCGTTCAGTGCTGGATATTCAGGTATGACACAACAAGGATGAAAGCGTACATAGCTTTTTTGGCCTGCGGGTTCTGTGGGGGCGCAGCCAAATCGCTTTGTAACCTCATCGTGTCTTGGTTCTGTTAATGAATGGCAAATTGCTTTAGTAGCATCATGGAAAGGTAAGCTCGCTCCTCTGACCAAATATTAGCTTCACCGTCTAACAAGTTTTCAGGTTATTGCTACCGATCAATATTGCTATTAGCTAAAAACGGCCATGATTAATTTTTACCGCCTGGAACCTCACTGACTTGCCACTGAAACGTCGCACGAAGAGTCGAAGGAGTTTCGACCTCATCTTGCTGACTTAAAATTTGCCGGGTCGTTACCAAATACCCTGAAATTTCCGTCAATCCATCACTGGAACTATGATTACCACATGCAACTTTCGTCGTTCATATACTCAACCTTGAAATACACCAACGCGATATTGACATGGTCAACATTTTTTTTTTTTGGAATCAATATCTGACAGTACCATTCTGGTTCATCTTTACGGATATATAGGAATATTTCACCAATGTTGTCGGTAGCATCAAAAAGTGCAACTTGAATTACAAGGCGAACGGACAAAGTGCAGGAATTGCAACTATCGAATTCAACAAGCCTGGTCACGCAAATGTCGCTTTTGAGAAGTTCAATGGACGTCTCGTTGACAACCGCCCTATGAAGGTAAGAATCTCCAATTGCAGATATTACTTGAGTCATGCCGCTAATGCTTCTTCAGGTGGAGATCATCGTAGACCCAACCAAGGTTTCTTTCGCGGATCGTGTCAGCGCTCCAGCAAGGCCAGCCCCCAAGGCTACTCCAAAGCCAGCTACCAATAAGCCAAAGCAAGTTACTGTTGGTGGTCGCGCTGGCGGACCTGGTGGTCGAAATGCCCGTGGTGGTCGCGGAGGGCGCGGAGGGCGCAAGGCTGCTAGCGGATCTGGAGTTAAGAGAACCCCGAAAACTGTTGAGGAACTCGATCAAGACATGACGGACTACTACAAGGGAGCTGAGAACGCTGCCCCTGCCGCTGCCCCTCAGATCGACCCTGCTGTTATGGAGGACCTTGTAAGCTACCTAACCCCCCCCTCCCTTACTCTCGGATCCTGACTTGACTATTCGGCGGTGAAGACTCCAATGTCAACAGCGCAGGTCGTGAAGGGCCCGGCCGTTTTATGGGGGATTATTAGCTAACATAATGATGTAGTAAACTCTACCGACTTTGCGGGAAACCGCTTTTATTTTTCTTTTTGATTCACCTACATATCATGTTTTAATGCGAAGGATGGATTAACTGGGTTTTGTTATGCTCTATTGTTTTTCTTTACCGCCTCTGATCATGCCATACGTATTCCTTGATTACATGCCCACCCCGCACCTCGGATCATACTGGATCTGATGGCTGTTCAATACTATTCTTGCACATACTTGAACCATACCTTTCCTTATGCTTTTCACTTATGCCCTCGGAAATGCTCAAATATTCTAGCTCAGTTATCATAGTTAACGCGAAATCATAAAAATTCGGAGTTTGTGGAAAGCTGTCAGACTGTACTCTGATCTTTTTTGGACACTGTAATTAGTATCTAGTATTTCATAGTGTTATGGTTAAACCCGTTTCGCTAAGATTAGACTAGATCTCTACATACGCATCACGCGTGGGGTGCTTGAGCTAGCCCCTACCACAGCCTAGTCCCAATGCGCATAGCATCGAGCCGCCTCGAGATACCGGACGTAATCTCTCGACACTATACTAATTTCTACAAGTATCAAACCAAAATTACTTCACTAGAGTAGTTATTACTACCTACAGCATGCGCATGCTCTTCCACTAAGCATATTTAACAGACGCTTAAGACCCATACTATAGTACTATCGCCATGCACAAGTTATGCGCCAAATGCATTGACGATTTATACGTATACATTAATATATATTTAAATTTTGTGAATCGTGATATAGCATGTGCACATAGGTTCAGAAATACAGTGCTAATCCAAGAATCGATAATCCGGCAGGGCCATAATTTAATTCTATCCCCACCTAGGTATCTTTAACAACATGGATCAATTGGAGAAGAGCTACCGCGGCGTTTAGGTATTCGGGGAAATACACTATCATGATCAGGTAATCCCCGTTCTTCGAGGATCGCAAGGACTTAAAATAACATTAGCTTCTCCTTGCAATGTGGTACACGAACTTTTGCCCTGCAATTGGATGCATCACATCTGGATGCCCCGACTATAGCTATGAAGCCCACCAGCCCCAACATGATCTCAAAAGCAAGCCGTATTAGTATATTGTCTTAGAGGGTTTTAGGACTGGCACTAGAGCCTGATAGGGACCCATTCAATATGATCAATAGTGGCACGCCGGCACTGTACACACCCATGCCCATGGATAGCTATATAGTAATTGCAACACGCAACTACAGTCCGCCTGGGAACATGTTGCATCTGCCAGCGGAATTTAGACCCTGGCTTGTACTTGGATGTTACCAAGATCTTAAGACCGGGTTTGAATCGAGTAGTACAATATAATGAAGATTTTTACCCTTTCGTTCAACAAGATTCAGTTTTGAAACGTATTTCAAACGTTTAAGCAATTTTGGAGTTAAGATTAACTCGTTAACTGCGTGTTGTATTCCAGGGAATGCCCATAGCTTCACGGCTACTAGCTGCTGTGCAAGATGTTGAATTGAACTGTTATATAGATGTTGGCGGCATATACAGTATTCTCGTCCCGCATCCGGGAGGGGAGTACGCAATATATGAAATATTCTGTGCTCTCTTGTCATGGCGCATGCTAGAACGACGTAGTTCACCGTAGCTGCCTACGGGACAACGGGACAGGATCTTGGTACTCTTAGTTGGAGGCGTGATTCGCCACCTCTTGTGCCGACTGGTTGACCAGACGATTTCGATTCTCGTCGGCCCTAGCTCTTTTATAAAAACGTTTCCGAAACAGTAACTGATGTAATTCTAATAAAATTCTGTTGTCAATGATTGCGTAGTCGTATTACATGGTGCCTCTAACATATGGTTAAACCGTTAACGTTAACTTAACTCCTGGGTGTGCGCCTTGGAATCTCTTGTATGTGTGTGTGTGTGTGCCATATGTTTCGACAAAGCGGACGTAAAAATCGCACGTAGAAAGGCCTAGGTTATTCGGATGCTCGGCAAATTGCCCCTTTAGTAAGTGTATAGAAGGGGATCTTGATTTATCGTATATAGATAGCATCTGCATATGTATATTTCTATAGCTAGCTTCCGTTCTACAGACCGGTCCTATTAATACCATCAACGATTAATTCCACTCAAGGATTTACTATTTAAGTTTGCTAAAGCTACTACCTCATTAATATCTTCTCATTCCCGGAAAGCTAACACTTTTGGGCTTTTCTATTTTTTTATTTTGCGGCACTCGAGTACCCATGCCCTTAGGCTACTGAGGGCCCCGACAATTTCTGGAGCCTTTATAACCTAGCTAATCACTCGGGATGCTGTTCTCAAAAATATCCGTAGCAGCCTTCGTGGTCCTGGCCACTGAAGCTATAGCTCACAATCATGGTAGATATGCTCGCCGTTCCCTTCATAGCAGAGTCCCTGCGGTAAGTTCAACTATGTTCATAATTGATATCCTGAGAACTCCTTGACGGCCTATGTACCTTATCTTCTGTGCCTCAATGCATAAGCCCCATATCGAAGATATAAATGTATTTGACAAATATACTGATATTGTTTGTGTAGTCGATTCCAATTGTCACGCCAGCTCCTGTTGTCCATGTTCGCAAAATCAAGGCGAGACAGGAAAAGTCAAGCACTGGCACGGCAGCTGGAGACAGTAACGATGATCTCCCCGTTAGTATCCTCACTGCTGATAGTGTTAGTGCCAATGGGGGTATGACAAATAGCCAAGTAGGAAGTTCAGATTACATGGACTTTGAAACTACCAGTGTACCGCAGCCCCAGAGCTCAGGCGTTGACACAGCTACGGATGCAGACGATATGTGGGATATGCTCTCTGATTATCCGGATGAATTTATGGATAACGAGACCGCAACTGGTTCTGAGATGTACACAACAGCTCGCGCTACGGTTACTAGTACGGGAGAAAATGATTATATGGATAACGAGAGTGCGATTGACTCCGAGATGTACACGACGGCTCGTGCTACGGCTAGCGCTGTCAGTACGGAGGAAGAGGACTCTATGGCATATATAGATGAGGAAACTGATACGGCGACAGATATGTACAGGAGTGCTCGTGCTACTACAAGCGTTGATGATGAGGATATGGAGATGGATACGGAAGACTATTGGGGTACTTCCAAATCTGCCCCAACTGGCAGCAAGTCAACGCATACAGTAAGTCTCTGCAATCCAAATGCATTATATATATATATATATATACATGTATTCGAAATTGAGTTTTGAACCAACCTGAATATCTCACTGAGGCTACCAAAACCGGACTTATGCTAACTAGTTTACTTACGATGGCTCATAGTCCACTCCGGCTGAGGCGAGCGCAGCACCAACTGACGCAATAGACCTTCAAAAGTTTCGAGAGACCTTTGGAAATACTGATGGAGCCAGTATTGACTGTAAAAGTCTCCCAGCAGGGACTCAGCAAGGTGTTTCTATTATGGACCTAGTCAACTTGTTAAAGACGAAGGAGGATAAAGTCTATACGATCGATAGAAGTGGATGTTTCCAAGCTAAGTGTATTGGAAACAATGGCGTCCTGCGCCTATGCAATTTGCATCCAACGACAAAAGCCATGACCCTGCGCTCCAATGAGTTGAAATACTTCATCCGATCCTTGTTGGCAGTCATTAGACCAAACTGGGAGGATGAATTATCGATAAACTTTAAGGATTTGATTTATAACCCAGACGCAATCACCTTTTGTGGGGCCTCGGGCAATTCAGGTCCAAGTGCTGCACTTAATCCTCAACCAAGGCCACCCTTCATGAGGAGGCCAAAACCAAACCTAGGCGTGATTGCAGAAAGCGGAGACACCTCAGATCCAGTAATGGATAAGGCGATCACTATGCCAATGGGATATGGCTCGGCTACTCAGGGTCCCTGGGGGCAGGGAATGATGGTGTCGAGGGATGCTAAATTTAACGGTATCATCTCGAATGCGAAGAAAGGATGGGCGATCGTGGTTGACTCCGCTGATAAAGATAATCTAACTTGCAAAAGCGACAATAGCTTTAAGTCTACATGCAGTACTGCGAAGGGTAAAGATGCTGAAGGGTGTGTATGGGATAATACGGTTCCGAAGCCCCTCTTCATATCTGACAAGGATCCGAGCAAGTATGAAACTTAGTAAGTAAACCAAGTTAACACCGCGCTGGCTTTTGGTAGTATGTCTACTGTGGATTTCGCTCATTCTCCTTTCCGAGACAGTGAAAATTTTGACCTCGATCTCGAGGATCCAGACGCGCCTATGGAGTTACATACGAGCGATAGGCCCGGATCAGGGCTTATTGTCTAATAAACATAGAAGAGAAGACCAACTACCACGATCGATGGATTTATCTATAGAAATTTGGGCCTACAGTGTCCTTGTAAGGAAATTCCTATTGTTCTACGGTAAGGTATTTGAATATTCATATCTTACCAGTTATGGAACTAGGATTTCGGTTTGGATCTATAGACTGCTTGGAGGTTGCTGCATGGCTATCAATTGGCTATTTGAAATTTATTTGCTCTATTATTTTTCTCGGGTAGATTTTAAATAGTATTGTCATTTGAGTTCGTTCATGGTTTTATTATTTATATCTGATACATTAGTGGTACTCTTCATGTATTTGTATATGCATATGGCCAATGTCACATCAAAAGTTGGAAGTTTTGGGAACTGGCTTTGCGAAACTTCGCACCAGCTTTTGATTGCTTCATGTAGTCAACGGTTAACAAGAAAGAAAGAAAGCAAAAAAAAAAAAAAAAAAATACATTACGCCTAACTGAATAGAATGCGTATCCATGATTGTCTAGAACGATGTTCATATACAAAGTGGATCAATCTTTGTAATCCTGTAGAATATCCATGTTGGGCGTTCAAACCACGACTTCTTACTCATGTAAAGCCGACACCGTGTAGACTTTATTCCGGCTTGTATTAAAAAGATATAGGTATCTTACTGCTGAGCTATAAGGTTAACATATGCGATAGGGTGTAGGGGCGACTGGTCGACCACATACTATTATTCTCTTGCTCCTGTCCCGCTTCGATTATTCTTTCAAACCCCCATGAGCCAATATCCCATCTACTCCAATCGGTTGTTTGCCTTGGCATTGACTTCTAGGAAGTGGTATAGGACGATTAAGCCCATCATGACGCTTCCGAGGAAGATAGTGAGGGAGTTGAGTTCGTTGTCTGTGATCATTGTGACCCGGTGTTTTTTGGTGATAGACGGAAAGATGATATTGTTGTCTAGCGGAGTGATTTCTCGGATATATATATCTCTGCGCCGGGGGAGCCTTTGAATCCTTCGATTGGGATTGATTATGGCGATGGTGACGGTGATGGCCTTGTAATAGATCAATACGTATACGTGGGGAGTTGCTTTCGGCGTTGTTGGAGTTAGAGCATCGGGGGAAGTGGTTTACGTGTTAAGCAAACCCCGGACTTCGCGATCTAAATTACTATATTAGGCAGTAACATAAAGATTGCCTGATACGGTAATTCCTTTTTTGAAAAACCTTGGAGGTAGCTGATTTTGTGACTCGCCTCTTTACCACCACAAACTGCAGTTACATTCTCACTCACGACATCTAACAAACTATCATCTTCGAATCACATCCACTCCAGCTGGCATTTAGCACCATCATAACTACGATATATTGTTACCGTTTAACCTAGCAGTGCGGATAACAATAGTCATTTTCGACTCCGACACCGCCTATTGAGGCTCGACATCTGCACACCCGCACATCTACACCCCACAAGACCAAAATCTCGAAACAGAGAAACCCGCCGCCGCCGCCACAATGCCTCCAAAGAAAGCTCCAGAGCCAAAGAAGGCCCAGAAGACGGTGGACGATAAGGTAGATATTTATATATCTAACGTGCTATATATATACTTTTCAATGCTAACTTGAATTTCCCTTTCCCAAAAGACCTTCGGCATGAAAAACGTATACCAGCTTCCGCCCCCCCAAGGATACCCGACCGCACGACTAACAGCTGCACCCACAGAAAAAAGGCGGAAAAGCGCAAAAACAAATCAAGCAGATAACATCACAAGCTATAAATGGTGCCTCGCCGGAGGAAAAACGGAAAGCCGCAGAAAAGGCAGCAAGAGCAGCAGAGAAGAAAGCAGCAGAGGATGCGAAGAAGGAGGCTGCGTCGCTGTTCAAACCTATGCAGGTTCAAAAGATTCCGTTTGGAGTGGACCCGAAGTCTGTCGTCTGTGTGTTTTTCAAACAGGGGACTTGTGAAAAGGGTATACTCCTATATCGGAAACGCTACAGACAGTGATGCGGAAAGCTAATGTCATGAATCAATAGGTAAAAAGTGCAAATTCTCACACGATCTGAGCATAGAGAGGAAAACGGAGAAGAGATCACTATATGATGATGGTGGCGAAGGATCATCTGGAGGCGCTGGCGACCCGAAGCAGGAGACATCTGAAAACTGGGACGAGGCCAAGTTACGAGAGGTTGTGCTGTCGAAACACGGAAATCCCAAGACAACGACAGATATTGTTTGCAAGTACTTTATTCAAGCTATTGAAGACGGAAAGTACGGTTGGTTTTGGAACTGTAAGCATTTGGATACTACTCCTTGTACGCCTCGGGGTAAGACAGAACTGATTTAAGATGCTTGATAGGCCCGGGTGGTGGTGCCGATTGCAAGTATAGACACGTGCTCCCGCCTGGTTTTGTTGTAAAGACAGCGGCTCAGAGGGCCCTTGAAAAGGAGGAGCTAGACAAGAACCCCAATCGGACACTAACAATGGAAGATTTCCTGGAAACCGAGAGGCACAAGCTGACGGGGTCACTCACACCTGTCACGGAGGAGACTTTCAAGAAGTGGAAGGCTGAAAGGCTAAGCAAGAAAGCAGCTGAGGAGGAGCTACGGCGGAGGAAAGAAGAGACTGGTAGGGAGCTGTTCGAGAAGGGTGGATGGCAAGATGATGATAGCGAGGCAGAAAGTAGTGATGAAGATGTCGAGAGCAAGGGCAAGGGCAAGGCTGATGCCTGGGACTTGGATCAATTACGAAAAGAGACAGAAGCAATGGAGGAAGAACAGGAAGCAGAAAGAATAAGAGTCGGCGGCGAACTAGACTAAGCTGGCTAGTACTGTATTTGTATGATGTGGATATTAGGTTCTACTGAGGCTGGTTTGCGAGACCAGACCCTACCAGCTTTACAGTGTGATGTGATGGGGTGTCACACTCAGGTTGTTCCTACAGGCATTGATTCCCTATCAACCGCCGCCCGCCCTAATCTTTGACTATGGAGGAACCCGTTTTTTTATGGGTATCTGTGGTAATAATACACTATGTGTATATTAAAAGCATTCTCGAACAAGCATTTCATCGTCCCGAGTTGTTAACCACTAGTAGCAGCTGGTGTAGATGGGGTAGCACTAGCAGTTGCATTGGCCCCCCCGCCACCGTTATTACCTCCACCGCTACCCCCTTGATTCCCCCCTCCTCGTTGAAATCCTCGCCCTCGGCCGCCCCTTGGCCCGAAAGGCCCAAAAGGCCCAAATCCTCGCCCACCTCTTCCTCGCTGCCCATGATGATTGTTGGAGGGTCCTTGTTGCATGCTCTTGGGCCCTGTAGGAATGCTAGGGCTAGAAGATTGTGCTGGTGGCGCTGGTGTATTTGAGGAAGCAGCAGGCTCGGAGGCTGGCGTGACCGGGGAAGGTTGGGTCGGAGGAGCTGGAACTGCTTGTTGCGCAGGCCCTGGATTCGATGCACCACCCCTCCCGCTCCTCCCGCCTCTCCCTCTACCACCACGGCCCCTGTTAGCCTGTGACTGAGCTACTGGTTGTACCGTTCCTGGGGAGGGCGGTACTACAGGCGGCTCAACAGGCGGTGGCGCATTTGTTGTTGTAGCAACAGCGGCAGTAGCTTCAGTTCCGCTACTTTGGCCAGGCGTAGATGCGGTGGTTGGCGCGGGTGCGCCCGCAGCTGAACCACCTTTTCGTCTACCCCTATCTCTGGTTCTTTGCTTTTTACCACCTTCAGCTTTGGCAGCGGCAGTAGTCGATTCTGTCGTTGACTTTGCTTCTGGTTGCTGTGGCGGTGGTGGAGCGACGGAAGGAGCTTGTGCTGGGACGGATGTCGCGATATTTGCCGGATTACTATTTGCGGCACCTGACCCTGTGGCTTGCTTTTCAGAAGCTGATTCGGCACCTCTATTTCGCCTCTCTCGTCCACCAGGTGCAAGCCCGAGATCTCTTTGGAGGATGGCGGCGGCAGACAAGCGGGCAGTACCTCTCTCCCTTCTCGTTGGTTTAGCCGGTTCATTCGAAGACTTGCTGGCCGCTGCTGTTGTCGCAGCAACAGGCTGGGTAGAGGCTGAGCCAGAAGCCTTCTTATCGGCTTTCTTGCCCTTCTCTCCTGATGGGCCGGGCACAATCTTCTCCTTCTCCCTGTTTCTCTCCCGTTCTTTCTCTCGCTCCTTGTCCCTATCTCGTCGACGTTTCCGGTCTTTTTCTCGCTTCTTCCCACCAGTGGATGATGTCGTCGACTTAGCATCGTCTTCTTCTGCAGCAAGAACAGCAGCTTTGCCCTTGCCCTTCTCTTTAATCTTGGGATTGAGTTTCTGCTGTTTGATGAATTCGACCAGCGGTGTTGTGGTGACCTTCGCACCAGGTTCCAGAATCGGTGCTTCGTATGAGGGTACAGGAATTGCAAGTGGGTCTCGGTAGACCTTGGTCTCTTCCTCTGTAGATTTATCAACATCGCCTTCGGGTTTTGCGGTTGAGCCTGAAACATTCGGTCCAGTATGCTTCAAGTTTTCTAAGAATGACATGAATTCCGGATCATTTTCGATTGTACCGCTCCTGGCATCATGCCGTAGACGACCTTTCGTTCGTGGGATCTTTTGAAATGGTGCATATTCGACTTGTACACGGGACTCTTGGCCTCGAGAATCTGTTAAAGCCTTGCCGTTCAAGCCGATTTTAATTTGAATTAGAGTGTCTGATGAGCGGGCTCTTGCGTATGCGATGGAGAAGGTTGTGGGTTTGTTGCGACTGTGATAAAGGGTAGTGAGTAAACATGTTGGCCATTTGCGTAGTGAAATTCTGATGCCCGGAAACGGGTAAAGCGTAGGTGGATAGCTTACTCCTGTGGGACTTTTCCGGGTGTAAACGAAGACCACTCAACGGTGTCTTTGTTGATGATATCAGCAGTCAAGATGTTATATTCCTGCTCGGTCATGGACGCTGGTAGATGCCGAACTACGACTTTCAGCTTCGGCGCTGGTGGGGCTGGCGCAGGTGCTGCAGCCGGTGCAGCCGGTGGTTGTGATGTTGGCGTGGACTGTAAAACCGTAATCGCGGAGCCCTTCCCCCGGGGTTTAATCTTGATGAGACCCGGAGTCGCCATTTCGAAGGATGGTGATGCCGGCAATGGCGATGGTTACGTGGTGGCGGTGCGATGGAGGGTTAGAGAGAGGAAGGTTGATGTTGAAGAAGGCTTGCCTGGTTGAGATGTGTCGCTGAATGGAAGCCAAGCAAGTGGGATGGATGGATCCATGGATGGGTTCATTCCAGGGACTGAAGCAAACCCAATATCAACCACGTGACTACACACTGGGCAACCCGTCTAGATCTATACCTCCAAACCTACATCTTAATTCACTCACTCTTCGTATAACGTGTAGTTATCCACTTGCTCTCTGTAAAACAAATGCTATGCTACGCTAACTAACAAGAACCGGATCCTCAATTTAATCAGATTGTTTCGCTGATGTCAATCTGGATTCCTATCACTGAACAGTCCAAGTTAAGCGAGAAATCATAGGCTCAAGCATCCCACACACGTGCACACACATTTCATGGCCTGGACCTGCAATGACTTCAAGAATTGAGGCCATGCATGGGTATCACTGAGGTATTGCCTCTTTAACTGGTTGTATGTTCAGTTGCAAAATCAAATATAGCGAAAAGTTGCCGAATTCCCCAAAAAGTCAATGCGATGCAATGTGACTGCAGCGAAAGTCGATTTATCGGATATTCGCGTACGTACTCGATTCGGTGCTATTGTTGTATATTGCAGCAAGCACCCCATTGGACATCCCAAAATTCGCCCGGCACTCGAAGGACCACTCAATACGATTACAAATTTTGGGATATATACGCATACCTTTGTTGGTTTACCAGGTCATAGTCATGCTCAACTTCGGAAGCCCGACACGGCAAATGATTTAGAAGGTATAAGACACTAAGCATGTGATGGACTATGCACATATCATTTGTGGGCTATTCCCCCAATTACACCTAGTAATCAAGGCTTCCCGAGGAAGCATCTTCACAAAATTTATGAAATCTGGATACTCAATCGCTCTATATGGATAAGGCTAACCGTCTTGGTTGGATCCATCTACAAAACTAGCGAGCGGGCTTGTGGGGCGCTGCACTGTCTGCACCAAACGACTTTTTGTACAACGTAACGTTAGCGGCAGGGAGTCTACTGCAAAAACTACAAATTGTACCTAGCTAGGTATCTGCATATAAATTTGTGGGTCTTAAGGCTCAAAGGCTGGAAATATTCCCTCAAGGTTGAGTATACCCTTCATCTGGGATCCGCAGTTTCATGGAGGGTGAGAATATTACCGACTTGCCTACGTATGCGCAATGAAACATAGCTGATTTCAAAATTCGGTCAACTGATAATATTTGATTAATTTGGGGGTTTATGAAAAGACGGGCACCAAGTCTATAACTATGCTGGTCGATAAAGTCTATAAATATAAGTCTCGCCGACTGTTTTCATGAGTTCAATCCAAATCTAAAATTCTATTCAACTCAACAAATCTATCAGACAAGCAATTCACACTTTCTCAAGGGAAAAAAGCTGTTAATTAAAGTTACATACCTTATCAAGACTGGGCAACCGACCTTCACCATGGTATTCGAAGTAAGGAACTGGTTAAACCGATGAAATCTGTATACCCCAACGAGGTTGAAGGGACTTCAGGCTAACTTTTAAATTAATCACTAGAACGTAAACAAGTTCTATCAAAATATTATGGAAGTGATTCGTTTTGTTTTGGAGATGATGATTAACTATTTTATCAGGGCACTTTCGTTTCCTTCCAAAGAACCTCAGGCTGCGACAGTGAAGCCGGTACTGTTAAAAGCTATGCGGTAGGATTTTTTTTTCTTGATCCAGTTCTTAACTTGAAATGTATTGTAAAACCTTTAAACTCATGATGATCTAATATTCTATAGGATGGTAAATACCAAATTGAAATCGGCGAGGAAGAAAACGTTCAAGTTATTGAAGTCGACGAGGAGAATGTCAAGGAGTTCCAACTTGCGGCGCCCCAGAACAGAAGCTTGTTCAACAGGATCGGTCGCTAAATCGACATACTGTGGGTTTTCTATGACATACTTGTGCAACCAGCCCTTATGGCCGCTTAATGAAAAGGCTTTCACAAGCTGAGCTCGTAAGGAGCTGGATACGGCATAAATCGAACTTTATGAAGGCGGGGGCGTGTTCGCTAGTTAGTTAGCTAGGTCGCTTTTTAAATAGCAAAACTTCTTCGGTCTATCGATCTATACAACCCGTTCTACCCAATCATGTCTACATGGACAATCTTCTAATAATCTAAAATCTGATAATCCGGTAAACTCGTAAAATTGTGAACTAACTGGCCCTTGCCGAAGTTTCGGCGAGCATCTCTAGTACATTCTGGGAAAGATCTTTATCGGATCGGATATGCATGCCCAGCATTTCAACAAGTGCCACTACTCATCAAAGAATCTGTCGCCCCCCTTTGCGCCCTTATAACTAACCCTTTTTTTTTATATAAAAAAAAAAAAAAAGCATGGCTTTTAACGAATTTCGCAACATCCTTATTTCTTTGGTCTTGAAAACCCTGGTTACTTGTTGCACGGACAAGGGTTTCGAGACCAGTTATCTTTTAATCGATATTTTAGCAATTTGTTCTGTTTTTGGCGTGTGGTAATTCCTGTCTTGATTACCTTGGCAAGGGTGCTGGCTACAGCCGTCATATTCGATTGCTAATCGGGGAGACTCCGGATTCCACAGTCAAGCATTGCATTGTCCATATTGTGTATATATATACCGTACGGGGTTTTGGCTGGTTTCTCAAGACGGTTTATAGATACAAGGGAACTTAAAACTGTATAAATAATGACTTGAAGGAAAATAAGACGGCTTGCTTTCTTTGTAAAATGTTTTAATATTCGGAAGCAGTCTCAGAAAAGTCCCCAAAACCCCTACGGTATATATTGCATATACAAACAAGCAGCTAAGACCATAGTATAGTCCACATGTCTGATTGATAAAAACTAGAAGGAAGAAGTATGGATATCTAAAATGGATATACCATTCTATTAGGCCTTACTATCATATCGGATTCAATCAATTGGTGGTATCTTACAATATTAATATTTTTGTCGATAGCTTGTTGAACCATTGAGCCTCGGCTTCGGTGGCCAACGCACAATGCCGCAATTTACCACAAGAAGATATGCAGAACTTTGACGACTCATACCGACATTTCATATTACGCGATCAGTTCAAGCTAGCTGCGTTCGCTTTCCGGGATACTCCAGGCAAATAAAAGCACAAGCTTTTGCCGGACTGAATTGGGCCTAACGCTACTTATATAAGGGCCGATGTAGCTCCGATTGTGTGATTCAACCTTCAATCCGTAACATTTACCAACAAGTCAACAGCTGAATCAGCATTTTAAAAAGGCTCACAGGGCACACCAATTTTGTTACTTTTCTTTGGTCGATAAGCAGCCAAAAACAATTGTATTTCCACAATGCCCCAATACTACCAAACCATCCTTCCACACCTCAAATCTTGGGCTCTCTCTCAGCCTCTTTTCTTCACCGCCAGTGCCCCCCTCAAGGGTTCCCATATAAACATCTCCCCAAAAGGTCTCCCGACATCTTCGCTTGCCATTCCCACAGAGAAATCTCTTATATATCTCGACTCCACGGGATCCGGCTGCGAAACCATATCCCACCTCTACGAAAATGGAAGAATAACAATAATGTTTTGTTCCTTCGATCAGAGTCCCAGAATTCTTAGGTTTTTCTGCCGTGGCAGGGTAGTAGAACACGGAACGGCTGAATATAATCTTCTTATCCCAAGCCTTGGGACCGGCGAAAAAAGTAACGGCCAGGGAATACCGACTGCAAGGGCAATTATCTATTGTGATGTCTTCAAGGTTCAGACGTCATGTGGTTACGGCGTCCCGCTCTTCTTGGAGGGTAAATGGGAGGATCGGAATACGTTGAATCAATGGGGTCAGAAGCAGGTAGATAATGGAAAATTAGAAGAGTACCAGGTTCAGAACAACGTCAGAAGCTTGGATGGGCTTCCCGGATTAAAGAATGCCAGGAGAAGAAATGGAGAATGGATGAGGATTGTGGAAGGTTGGATAGTTGTCTTGAGAGTCTGGGGGTATTTTGCATGTTTTCTCATCGGGTTGTTCTTGGGGATTTTGGTTGTAGGGGGAAGTTCGGGTGGCTTTGGCGGAGCCATTTGGAGCCTGGAAGGGAAAGGTTTCATTACCGACTGGTAGTTCGGTACAAATCCCATTCAGCTTGCCTTTTTTTTTTTTTTTTTAATAAAGTATTTGCAAGCGTGTCTGTTTGGTTTTCTTCTCCCACTTTCGCTTTTCAAGTCACAAGCTCGCTCTCAGTCTGTTGCAATGAAGCTCCTTCGTTGTTGTTTTCATCAATAGTATGCTTTACTTCAGCATAAAACTTTGGGAGTTACGGGTAAATAAAAAGTAACTAAGAGCTCGCCAATTAGCACGCAATAATAGTGACAAGCCCTAGAGTTTCGTTGATATCCTCTAAACCCGGAGTTAGAAATTCAAAAGTCGCTTGTGTAATATGCTTTGTACAAATGCTCAATACTAAGCCAGCCAGCCACAGGATTCATCTGAGGGCTAATGGCTCGCGAGGAAAGATCTGGTGTTACAAAAAGTATTCTCCCCTCCCCGCCCTGCCCGGCGGTACGGCTCTCTGGTCGTCGGGGACAGCCCGAAAGATCTTGAATTCCGGCTGTAGATCTTCTTCGACCTGCATTATGCTGGCGACATTGCCACATCGGTAGCAGTAGTTTGGTGCTGACCAAACGGTGACAACAGCATTCTTGAAGTGATACTATAGGGACTTGGTGTTAGTTTCTGTTCAGCAAATTCTCTTGGATAGGAATATGTTACCTTGTATCCCTCGTTAACAAGCTGATGCGCTCTCGCTATGAGCGTCAGGTTATTCACATGGTTGAACTATAGATCATGGTTAAACTAGGGTTTTTTTGCTATGGCGGAAAGGGTTTGAATTACCTCAGAAGCAACTTTGTCGCCGAACAGCCATCCAGCACCTCTTGGTGAAACTGCCCATGTGTCCACGTCTGGGGCAGCAGTTAGCCAAGCTCTAGGTGTACGCAACAACGATTCTTACCTTCCGGGTCACTCCAAACTAAGTCGCAGAAGGCACCTTCATGCGGAATCTCCTGTGCTCTCGCAACCACCCTGATCTGGTCCAACGTCCGTATCTCAGGGCTCAAGCCTCCGTGAACGCACAATACCTTCCCGTCAATAATAGCAGCCAAGGCTAAAAAGTCGAAAACCTGACAACAACTCTTCCAAACACTTGCATTGCCGTATTTTGTCTGACATTCTTCGTAAAAGCCGTAAACTTGTGTAATCTGACGACTCTCGTGGTTTCCACGAACGAGTGTTATGTGCGAAGGGTATTTGGCCTTTAAGCACATCAGGAGAGTAAATGTTTCAAGAGAGAAATATCCACGGTCAACAAAGTCGCCAAGGAAAACGTAGTTGATATCAGGCGGAAACCCGCCACCAACTTTGAATAGCTCCATCAGATCGTAAAACTGTCCATGGATATCGCCACAAACCGTGACAGGTGATTTAACAGGTTGGATGTTTGATTCTAGGCCGTTAGTGTCAGCCATATCTGCTCACGAGACCTTGCTAGAGCAGACACAAGAAGCATACCTTCCATCAAACATTCCTTCACTAGTTCACATAATCTTTTCATATCGCTTTCCGGTAGGTATTTGCACTTCTTCGCCATCTCCAACCATTCATCGGGCCCCCCGCCCGAACTCGAGCCACTCTCTCCTAAGCTCATTGGTGCGGTTGCTGAAGGTTCAGCACTTGGTCTCCTCGGAATGTAAGGTGCAGTAGTGGGTGTTCTACTGCTCGTCGAGGTGGAGGAATCTATGGATTCCTGAAAACCGGCGTATAAAGTAGCAAGGGTGGGTGGGGGAGCAAGGGTGTCGGAAGAAGGTTCGTCGTCGTCGTCGTCGTCGTCGTCGTCGTCAGATATGACAACGGAGGAGGAAGAAGGCAGCCCACCTGCCGCGGCCTGCTGTCCTGCAACAATGGACTCCGACTGGGCTCTAAGCTCAGAAAGCAGCTGGGCAGGGAAGACGTTTGTTGAAGACGAACGAGAGTGCCTGCGGGCAGTTGGCGCTTTTGGCAGCGAAATATTGGGTGGTGTTGGTCCGGGATGAGCTTCCAGGATGGTGGGAAGCTCACACGCAGGTAGACTTGCTAGAGCTGGAGGTTCGATGGGTTCGGGAAGGGGTTTGGAAAGAGGCTAGAGCTATCGATATGGGCCACTAGTGCTCAAACTGGGACGATGTCTGGCTGCTATTGGCTGAGATGCGGTGCATGCAAAATGTGCTGGTTGTTTCGCTCGAAAGTGGGCTGTTCGTTACGATAAAAGCTGGACTGGCTGAAAGGCGAGGTAGAAGCAGGCGGGGCGCCGCCACCAGGCTTGATAAGCGGGCTCATCAACGCACAAAATCCAACACTCCCTGCTCTCTACCATGTCCAAGATTCTACTCTGGATTTACTAGCTTATACAGGATAGTGCTATGCTAGAATTTGAGTACCGCTTATATTATCCAAAACCTATAACTTTTCAAAATTTATGAATGGCATATATTATATAAGTTACTCTCATATTTGTTATTCTACTGACATGGTTTGCGAGACAGCATTGCAACGGTCAACACCGATACATAACAAAGCTTATATATAAAGTTAACACTCCACTATTGATACAAAACTGTTGTAGTTCATGGAAATTTTTTCAAAAAGTTGATGGCATTCATTCTTGTACGCCTATGAGCAATAGGCAGAATTTTGTCTGTACCGGGTATGCGTATGCGTACGGGTATATATTACTCGCTGCGGTGGTGAACTTTAGGTACGAGCCACCAGCTAACGGCTGTCGCCACGAGCAAAGCTGTCATAATCGGCTGAAGAACCTGAACGCCGACCTTACTTGCAATGACACCCGTTAATGCTGGGAATAATGAACCACCTGCTTGTGCAAGTGCAAACACAAGACCTATCATATTAATAGCAAATAAGTTAGTATCATCGCCTTATCGCTATAAGTAATATATAATTCTAGGTAAAGGGTGGCTTACCAAGAGCTGTCGGCTGAAGTCGCTTTGGGAACAGCTTGGAACCGACCGATATCCCCTAAATATCATAGTAACTATTGTATCAGCCTCACTCGGATGATAAAAGCTCATTCTCGTAGATATATAAATAAATCTTACTGTGGCGAAGAATGGACCTGAAAAGAAGCCAACTAATGATATGGCGGCAATATTGACCGGAATATTTGGAACGAGCCAGAAGACGAGCTGGAAAGCGAGGGTCAAGATGCAACACGCCAATACCGTTCGTCGCTCGCCAAACCTCTTCGTCGGCTCAGCAAGAAGCAGTCTTCCAAGGAACAACCCGCCGTTTTGGCCGGCTGGAACATAACCCATTTTAGAGAGTTCTCCCCCCCTAATTCTTACCAAGAACTCCACACTCCAGCCTGCGAAAAAACATCAGCATATTTTCATTAAATCCACATTGGTTAACAGGGCTAAGATCTAGATTGCGGAAAACTCACCTCCCCCAGTCACGCTGGCGCCTAAAAACAGGAAGAAATACAAACTCAAAAGCCACAGGGCCCGCATTCCTAATGTTTCTTTAATCTCCTCGACAGCTGACTTGCTCCTACTTGTGTCTTCCCATTCTTCTGTAGGCTCCCGTCGGTGAATAACTTTCAAAGAATCCTTAAACGCAAATAAAACGGCGATAATATTAATGACACCTAGGCCAATCAAGAAACCGTAAAACAAAGCCCATCTATCTGGCCTCGCGACAGCGATGGGCGTGGCAACAAATGGTGAGACGAGTAAACCAAGGGCATACATGGCATGAATGAACCCGAGCCATCGGTGAGCACCTTTCACTGTGCTCACGTACGTATTAGAATGTGAGTCTTGATAAGCCTGCCCAAGTGATGTGAAGAAGAATGACACCGCAAAAAGTGCATAAGGTGGCGTCCAAACTCGGAGAACGTGCGCGAGAAGCTGAATAAATGCACCAATGGCTAGGATTGACCCAAATCCAAGATATTTCAGTAAGTGACTGTTTGTCAATGCGGCTAGTACCCATCCCCCGAATGATGCTGCGTATCTGTAGGTGAATATTTAGCTATTTATACCGTGAATACAATGTGTGGTGAACCTAGCCTCGGTTCTGATGAACTTGAGATTTTTGTACTTACATAACAGCTATCATGTCTGTATTAATTTGGTATGTTCGAAGGATATACGGGATTAGAGCACCAAGGCATCCATCGCTCGTTCCAGCAAAGAAGAAGGAAAACCCGGCGCTCAAGAGCTTGAACATGGTATCCTTTGTCAGTTTGATTGCCTCATCTTCTGATATGGCCCGATCAGAATAGCGGGATGGAGCTCGCGTAGTTAGTTCGATTTCCTCATGAGGCTGGAATTCTAGATTCTTGATCTTTGGGGCTGCAACGACTACAGGCGCAACCTCCGTAATAGTACCGGTTTGTGTTGACATTTTAGCTATGGTGTTGAGGCCGAAGCATCCGAGTGGTTGTGAAGATAGGATATTTCAGAGCACCAACGGAATTGGGACAGAATTATAAGAAGCGAAACCTGGGGATATGTGGGGGGGGGGTTTATATCCGAAGTTGGGGAGGCGGCTCCTCGCGTTGTGGTGTGGTAGTTTGGAAAAGATACTCCGAAATTCATCCGAATAAAGCCAAGACAGGTATTGAGGTAGCTCTTCCTATTGGGAGAATGACCTACTCGGGATCATATGATCGTATATCGTATCAAAGAGAGTTCGGCCATTGTCCGTATGGTGAAGGCAAACGGATATGGAAAAGATGCGCGATGCAGATATAAACATAGTGTCACGCCAGTCAGCAAACCGCAGCGTATGTAGCCATGGCGTCCGTGTCCGAATGTCCGTATAAACAAAATGTCTTGATATGCATAATGCAGCAGGCTTATATTATCCGTTAAAGTATTGTGTATCCCCTACTCTATGCTTAATATATTTTCTCAAGAATAACGCGCTCCGCCCTCGATCAGGTGATGCAAGAACTGAATTAGCCGTGTATCATGGAAGGATCGGCTCCAGCTGGCCAGCCGGCAGGAGCTCCAGTGATTATCTACAATGCTATCTCATCTACTCTAAAAGCTAGTAGACTAGATTTCTCCAATTGCCGAATATCCGTACTATATGGCTATGTATAAGGCACCAAAAGGAGTATCATATATCAAGACATCGCTGGATCGATGTCGATGTTAGTGTCTACCTTAACTTGTTGTGAGCATGCACGGCCCAACAAAGCAAAGAAAGCTGGGCAGATACCCTTAGAGTCCAAAACCAATAGTACACTCTAGATCTAATTAATCAAAACCATTTGCTGTTCTTCTTTGAGCGCCCATGCATGCGCATGCACATGAAGGGTTCAATAGGTTTTAAATTCAGATAATTCTGACCAGATCCTATGCATTTCGAGCTCAAGGAAAATCATAAAATCCTTTTAATATATGTCCTTACCAATTTGAAGAACAATTTGAGGCCAATTTGGGTTTTATGGGCGACCTAGGAAACGCAGAGTACTATTTGCCTCTAATTGTATATACGTATACCGTAAGGAGAATGGTGCGCTGTTTGAGGACGCTGATGTGTCTTGAAGAGGACTTAAAAACTTTCAATGTTTCTTTAGTAACCTAAACTCCAATTCGAAACTGACCCACATTTAGTAAATAGCCCAAAAAAAACACACCTTCCAATACAATGTATATATATGCCTACGGCCTACTTAGCCTTGAGTTTTGGATCCAAATAATAATGATATATAATTTAATAAATACCTACCGTAGGGGTTTTTGGTGGTTTTCTGAGACTGCTTTTGAATATTAAAACATTTTACAAAGAAAGCAAGCCGTCTTATTTCCTTTAAGTCATTGTTTATACTGTTTTAAGTTCCTTTTTTTCTATAAACCGTCTTGAGAAACCAGCCAAAACCCCGTACGGTAGGTACTTAAATACTAACAATGTGGTCTCGTCATGTAGGTATTTGCTACTTTAACACGAACCTATTAAATGCTACAGTTTTTCACCATAGCCCTGGTTTACAAAAGAACCGTTTTATATACTTAGGTGATTTCCAAGAAATAAACACATCGTAACTACCGTACGGAGTTTTGGTTGATTTTTCAATACGGTTTATAGAAAAAAGGAAAATTAAAACAATATAAATAACGATTTGAAAGAGAATAAGACGCTTGTTTTCTTTTTAAAATGCTTTAATATTCGGAAGCGGTCCCAGAAAAGTACCCAAATCCACTACGGCAATCAAATACCAAGGTTTAATTAGTCTCGTAAACCAGCCTCAACGGGTTCAATTAGTCCCGTAAACTAGCCTTCACAAAGCAGCCTATATCTTATCTAATCTGCATTTTATACATCGATCCATGCCGCTAGCTCATGCTCGGATTATTTAATAATAATACCATAAGGAGAAGGAATATATTTTCTAAACTGTTTATTAAATGTAAGTCGACTTAGATTGAACTTTATAGTAATAAAAACGCATCAAAAAAATGAGTAGAATGCCTTCTATACATATCAGGGTCCCCAAAAAACCCACCATTCCTATATGACAGCTAGTATAATTTGGTTGATTGGTAAGTTACTTTCACAGAATTCAAAGCTTTGGGTGGCAAATTATTGATCGAAAAACAATTAATTGGTTGTCCCTGTGCAGCTGTGGTGAACGCAATCTCGCGCATCTTTCCCGCCCTGAAATATATATCTGAGGCGACTACATATGCCCATAATAACCCTTCAGACTGATATTATGTGATTTGTCTTCTATCTACTTTCTCAGCCTATACTTTAGTCATCTTGACATAAACCTGAGCGCTCAAGTAACTTACTATGAAATCGCTACGTCAAATCAAAAAATGACCCCATTGCTGAGGCGTTTACCAGAACCAACTCTAGTGAACGATATCGCGATACCAAGAATATATTGTTGCTGGGGCTGAGGAATAAGCTTCTTCCAAGTTTCTTGGGCTATTGCTTGATTCGCCTGGTTTTGTTTTGGTTCTAGACCTTTAATTTCCAGTCAGGAATTTAAGGATTTTCGTTACTTCAGCCGCAGTTGCTAAAACAAATTCGGGATCTATGAGTCCCAATGGGCGTTCTAGGGCTTAATCCTGCAGCTGAAGGCTCTCCAACTTTCAAAAATTCATCTGAGCAGTCGCTTAGGATTTCAATTTGATCGCAGGGGCGACCGGTATGTTCCGTCGTCTTCAAACCGATCCCACGGGTTAAGGTGACCGAGAGATCGACCAGGCCTAATATATAAGCATCCTCGACCTGATCCAAGACTGATTATATTTCCTATATTATTGTATTATAGCAAACTAAAAGCGATTCTCTCAACCCTGCAACCAGAGAAAATCTCGGAAAGTTGAATTCTCGATATTCATCCCGTTCGTCGGTTAAAATCTACTATTTATCTTGCTGTTAGTTAATATCAGCTGCCAACTAAGGATTCAATCTCAAGCGCTTTAAGCCTGAACTTTTGAAAGCCTGAATCCTTTAAAACTCCATCAGAATGACCATCTTCGTTCAAATTAGACCACCAAATACCATTTCGGGTTCGAATACCCAGCCGTGTGGAACGGACAGATATTGCAGCGTCTCTGGTTCGAAGTTTACAACAGGTCTATGCGGAACCTGGCTCGGACAGGAAAACTACTGTTGTACTGTCACCGACCTTGGTCTCCCCGGTGCCCCCTATAACAATACCTGTGGAACAATCGCTGGAATCCACGATACGTCATTCTCTTCATTCGGTGTCGGATCCGTTGGAGCTAAATCGTGCCCGACTGGCCAAACAAGTGTGTCTAATGCTATTGGCGACGAGGACGAACAGTGTTGTCCCTATGACAGCTACTATAGGATAAACCAAGATATCGCCGCAGTGTACTTCTATGAAGCGGTAGGCGGGGGAGCTTTCAGTTCCAATTTGACTGGTATCAGATGCTTGAACCTGACGACCCAAGGAAGAGTAAACGATGACGGGAGCTCGAGTTATAGTGGTACCAAAGGCAGCAGTTCGAACTCGGGCTCCGGTTCTGGAAGTTCAGGCTCCACGGGAAAACCTAACGGTGTTGGAATTATGACTGTCCCTAATTTTCTTCTTGGAGGTGTTTTGTTTATCATGAGCATTGCAGTGCAACTTCACATCTAAGCGGTTTTTGGCGCAATTTTGTAGTTCCCACATCTAATATATGTTTTTACGTGTATCTAAGCTTTATACTATCCTACTTCTAATCATATTAAACCCAATAGCATCATACACTGGTATTATGTGGCCCCGTGGACTCTCAAATCTTCTACCGCTAATATTATTAACCGTTCTACAAACTGCATCCATTTGTTGTGATATATTTACAAAACTATTAGGGTTGGCATTTGTGAAAGTGCCTAACATAACGTGATATCAATATTACCAGTATCTACCTTGGTCTCAATAATGGCGTCATGGCTTCCGCCAAGATAAGCCTTCACGGTGCATATTTAAACATTTTCTTACATCCGACGATTTTATAAGTAATTAACCACCCACTGATTGGTATGTAATTGCACCAATCGTGATAGATCTGCCATACCATAAGGGTCTTTCATAGTTAATTCATCGAATTCAACCCAATCATACCTCACAAAGCCTTCTTTGGTAATTGCATCGTATCAGTTCGTCTGGTAAAGGTGCATGTATATACATATAAACAGAATTTTCCAGATTGTTGGCCTTATATATATTCATATGATTGCGTGGTATACCGGTAGTGAAACTTTGTTATACGCCTTCCAGTTTACCAAGAACCCAACGGTTCGTCTCTTATGACCATATTGCCCAAATCGCAGACTGGGTGCCTTAAGTTGATGATATAGACCTCTAAGATAAACACAGTTAAATCGTAGATCTAGTATAAGGCTCGTGTCAAGCATTTAATCTATCAGTGATCGATCGCCGATCCGTAACGTGTACTGACTGAGTATATCCCTGAGCATATTTCAAACTCGATTGCATATTGGATTCATTGGCGCAGAAATATACAACCCAGAGGTTCAAATCCCATCTTACACGCTACTCGTTAGACGTCAATTTGGCGCGAAAACTAATGTCACTCGTAACTGCTGCGTAGCTCTGTAGCAGGTATATATTGTCCATGAGAAGATAAATTAATGGTCGGTGATGAAAGCTAATATTCACTCATTATGTAACTCGATTCGTAAAAGACAAGGCAAAATGATACAACCACTCCACTTGCTATTTTTCTCCCAAGCATTTATGCGAACCCGACTCCCATATGCATAGGCAACCACCTACATACATATGCATAAGCGAAGAGGACGACGTCAGATTACTGACTAGGCATCCGTGGGGTCTATCTGTGGTCATAATACTCTGACTTCCATGGTCATCGTTGGACTAGCTGCTTTTCATATTTTCATAAACTTTCAGTGCCCCTCTTTACCGAATTCTGTGCCGTCAAGTGATCAATGACAGTTTCCATACTACCCCGCTTTCGTGTAAACCTTCCAATGAAAACTAGTGGGTTTTTAGCTGAAAGGCTATTCTTCTCGAAACCCGGGAAGATATATTCTAGCTTGAAAACATGCATGGGAGCTGGTTCACTGGGATTCATGGTTTTGTTGGGAATGCCTTGTTTATACCTGGAAATCCACCGGCCTCCCTAGGTTCTTGTCAGAGATCGCGACGCATGAAGTTAGGATAGGCCGATAGACGAACCACACTCCTAGTACCTTTGCTTCCAGGTTGGTCTTGGTAGGGTCTTCCTCAAGCCTCCTGGCACCATGTGGTGGCTAGTCATAAAAGTTTATCGAAACGAATAACGCCCGTGGTATAGGGCAAGGGAAACATTGTTCGATAAATCTAGGAATATAATTGAGGGGCCAAATGCGGGGCAAATACTGAGAAATATCCGATCTTTTCAATAGAGGAAGCTAGAACAATTAGTCTCTTGACCCGTCATCCCGGAGAGAGCCCCGTCGCTCAGTTTCCGGAATTCCCTTGCCAAACGCCACCAAAACTCCTGATCACATCATCAGCTTCTCATACGAGGGTTTTTGTGCATGCCATCGAGATATCACTACCGTCTTGAAAGCAAGAAGAATGCGGCATCGGCATGTATACTCCTTCAACGTAACATTGGCCCGCTAGGATGTCACACTAGATCCACACGATAAAACATCGGGAAATTTTTTAGGAAATTTTACCCATGCTACTTACATAGCCACGAAACACTGGACTCTTACATTATGAATAATTGAGATATCATCTTCCCGTCGACATCATCGTTCCGGTTTATGACCGGCGCCTGCCAGGCCCCTTCCGGATTTAGCTTCGTACGGTAGCCTTAGACTATCAGCGGAAATCTTAATCTGATACGGGAATTTAACTCATCGATGAAGATTAACCCGCAATTGAGGCTTTTTCGCCAGTCTTTCACTTAAATCCGAAAGTTCATTTCCTTTCCCGCTTTCTAAGAGGAAATATTTGAGAGTAAACTTTGACCCTAGAATACCACAACGTGGTTGCGTTGTCGACTGTATCTGGAAGGACGATAGAAGTAATGACCTTACAAAATCGTCTAGCCGAGCCCGCCACGGCCAGGCAAAATACACATGCCCGCTAGGTTTTGTAGAGAGTTCATTAAATACACATGCCCGCTAGGTTTTGTAGAGAGTTCATTAAATACACATGGATATGTCGATAGAGATCGGATGCCTGGGTATCCGGTACCTACTCGCCTCCTCGTTGTCGGACCAAGGTCCAGATCTTTAGCTTTGTAACCCAAACGAAGTCCCCCCTTCAACCTAGCGTACTATCGATAGACTGTTTAGTAATGCTTGAGGGACTATACGACCAATACGACGCCTAATGCACTACGGGTATGATACCATAGGCCTACGATATGCGAGAGATTTTGAGTGATACCACCGTGGCTCAGACGTGCAGTCTAAACACCGAGGTGAATAGCTACGAAGAAGTATTGCAGGGAAAATATATTCTCTTGCGTACATGTAACTACTGGCCTCCCTTGTGAAATTGCCTCCTGTTATGTCAGAGTTCTAGCGGCACAGATTGTCACGAGAGGCTTCGTGGCAATTCATGGAAAACGGCTGCACAAGGGTTCAGGTGAGTCAATTGAAAACTCTATGACAACCGCAAAACTATTAAATTCATATTTACGACAGGTTGATTTCGAATTTGCAATTTTTGTTTTTATAGGGATAGTCATTGAATACGTAATTTGAAGGATTTTATCAATATAAACTTAAGCGATAGAGCCTGGAAGCTTTGGTGATGAAGTCAATCACGAGATCCCCTAAGTTCCGAACGCACATTTTTCGGGGCTAGCATTCAACATTGGTACACGATCGCGACGATGCTAAATCTATTCTCATGCACCTAGCCAACTAAGTTTGAATAGCTGAGTAATTATAGCGACTAGGAATCCAACATTGCCTCAAAGGGCTATTTTCTAAATAAAATTTACCCTGTTAAAACTCCCTTATTCATGAAGATGATTGCTGAGATCGCTATTCGCGATCGGTATATACGTATTCAGCCAGCTGGGGCCGGGGGGGTCCGGAACCATCTACTGGAAGGCATTGGAAGCGTATTCGAAACAATTAATTTGGTTGAGGTGAAGTCCAAAAGCGCATGTAATGCACCTTTGTATATACCCCCACATAACTGTAGTTTAAAAATTCAAATATTCCCCACACGATCAATATTGAATTCAAATGGAGTTTGGGAGGGTGGCTGGCTTATAGGTTCAATAATGCCGGTATTTACTAAGACTCTGTCCCGCGTCCTAACCACCACCCCGTGTGTATATATGTAATAATGTTAGCTAGCGAAAGCTGATGTTCCCAATATGCACAACCGGCAAGAATTTTGTTGTTTCTGTGAACATTGCAGGATCTCTCGCTAAGCTGCATCATGAGCCGTCGTCTCAAGAGACCTCCAAGCCACAAAGGGATATTCCGTCCCCCACCGTCACTTGCAGCGGCGACCATTTGCTTGGCAAATGATAAATATATCACTTTGGGAATATTCGCTGCTGGTTGCCTTGTGTAAAAGATTGGACCTGGAGTGCACGTTTGAGCTAAGTTTGCAACTCGATCCTCAATTAGCATCAAAGAATTTTACCGTAATCGTATAGAAAAGTCTACCAATCTCGAAATAGTAGAAAATTTTCGTGTGTTTCCAGACTCCAGAGCCTCCTGTTAATTGATGTTATGTTTAAAGCTAGCTGTTGATAAGGGATTGTTATGAAACGCTTCATTGGGGGCCTGTGTTGCTTCATTGGCTGTACCTTTGGGATCACTTACTAGGGTATCCTTGACTAGTCGAAATTCAAACACCGACGCTTCGAGCTGCAGTTTTCTGCTTAGCTGATTTACAAGTAATTTTGCACTCTTCGCCTCGGTTTTCCTCCACCGACTATTAACAAAGTGAAAATACTAGATATTTTATGATCAAGTAGACGATGCCAAGTTTCATATAAGATATTGTTCATCGTAAGATATCATTTCAAGTTGCGAATAGTCTCTAAACCAGCACATGCACCAGTCGACGCCGTACCTGTCTAGGCCGGGTCACTTCACTAAATACCTAAGGTAATTAAATGAAGCAATATAATCCAGCCCACCCACATCAACACCTGTAATTACGTAAACAAGATAAACAATTCCAGTATGCGAACCTATAATTTGTTAATATTGACCGTGTACGATGCTATCTGGATGTCTTAGTCTAATAGAATGGATGGATTATCGGTATATATGTAGATTCCTGCCTTGTAGATACAGTGATATACACACGTTTTTAATATTTCGTCGTCTCTGACTTCTAGTAGGTAAATTTTATTCACTGAACTGAGCTGGCACATAGAATTCAGTTAGTCGCGTCAATATTAATGTATAGAGTTTTGAATTTTGACATATAGCCTTGATTGTCGATGAATATTAAATCTATATAGTTCTTATTGCATTTAGCAATTCTCTCACATCCAGTGCTCGTCCATTTGAGGTGCTGCTCTCCAATCCCGGAAAACCCTGATAGCCAAGATGCAATTGGGAATATATGATCTGCAGATACCCCAGTTTTTTGTTATTCCTAACGGGCATGCATCAAAGTCTCACATCATATGCATCGTGTTATATCTCCGGGCGCTCTAGTACTCGCGCCCAGTAGTCTTAAAAAAAAGCGGTATCCTTCAACTATGATGGAGCTAGAGGGTTCCAAGAAATGGTATGAACGATACATGTGCAGATCAGTTTATATCAAGTAATTTGTCACGAGCATGGCTTGAACAACGGGGCCAGGTTTGGGTTAACCTGGTATTCCAACTTTTACTAAGCTCTACCATTTTAAATTTTGTGGTTCATGAATTGAGGCTAGTACTTCCTTACGAGCGAGCAAAAGAAATATTGTTCCGTGGGAAGAGCTCATGGGCCCTTAAACGCTGATGTTCCTTTCAATCGTACTTCAAGATTATAATATTAGTCAAATATCCCTCGGGAATGAAATTCCTAGCAATACATGGGGTTTGGCCTGGGCTGTTCCAAACGATCGAGGTTCTTTCGTTTCGACGGCTCCAGTTAATCTTATAGGATCCATGCCCTGCGCATACGAAAACTCGCATCACGGATCGGATTCCGAGGTTTACATGGTATAAATAAAATTCTACTGGGAAGAGGCTTCACGAATATACGATACGAGTGGGCCAGCTAAAAGAAATTCTGTTTTAGGGATGTCTGGCTACGAGACAAAATTTCCTGGTCATTTTAGTCAACAGTTGGTGAATAATTAATATTTTGCATATAAAATTCAATCTTTAGTTATCGTCACGACGATGGAATATATTCAGATTATAAAAAAGGTGGGGTCCGTAGCATCAAACGGTGGTCATAACCATATCGATACGTGTGGGCTCTCCACATCCAAGTTTCCAGGCACTTAGCTTCAATTCTATGTCATACGAGTATACTGTCTGCCGAAATTCAAGGCGCTCTACCCTTCACCGCATGTCCCAAGCGCTTCTAACCGTTCTGAGAAGCTAGGTCTGCCAAATACCCCTGACCCCTCACCTGCATCATTCATCGACAAACTCCCATTGGTTTGCTTTTCCGAAATAGACCGGCTTTGAAAGAGGGCTTTCGTAGTTTTCTTACGTACTACGCGGCTGGGGAAACCAGTCCCGTTTTCAGGTATGTTCGCTCTACTGACAAGGGAGCCCCTCACTAGAGAGGTGAGGTCAGAAACCAAGGCCTAATGTTTACGAAGTCGCAAAGCCCAGCGTCTCTGTGCAGCGGGACATTCAAACTAAGGACCTCAAGAAAAGTAAATGCATTTCAGTCCCTGGGGCCCCGGGGTACCATCCGAGCTAGATCCCAGCCATATCCTCAGGGCATTAACTAGGACTAGGTTAAGAGCAGAGAGATTCATGATGCATGAAACGTAGCTGATCCCGCGTGCCGTGTGGCAGGAAAACAGTAGGCAGCGACATTCTAAAATGGAGGGAATCGATCCTGCTTGGAAGAAACAAAAAGCGGCAAATATACATGGGTTACGTATTGAATACTAGTGCGCCGTATTGTTCTGCCCAATCCAAGGCGTGTAGTTACAAATGTTGTTAGTATGTGCTGATGCAGTGAAAGCTAAATTAAGAGGTTGTTAGAAGCAGCGGCACGCCGGGTGCGGCCGCTATGCTTCATAAAAGTCTCATTTTATGGATCAAGGTTCTGAGGGCCTTGTGGGGTCTAATGACAGGCCAGTGGCGGTATCAAAAACGTCTAATGAAGCGAAGGATCACCCAGTCTGGTGCGAATAACGTCTTGTGAATGATTGTGGGCACTCAAGACGGACTTTGCTTCGTATCGGCTCAAAGACATACCGCGAAGAATCCAGGCTCTGAAAGTGGGGAAACCATCAGATGCATCGATGCCTTAGGTAATTGTTTGAGACATATTTGGAGATCTTGAGAGAGATTTATCGTGGCAACTTCGATTGATACGATCCTGCAGGGGTAACAGTATATTCTACCTTAAATTTATTGTTTTCATAAATTTATGCATTTTAGTGTTGTAGGTTGGATTGCATTGAAATGGAGCACTGCATTGTAGTACTGGCGTTATCTCAGGAGTAAATCTTCCAAGGCATATCCGCGCGTGCATATCTGCATAACTATAGAGTCAAAGTTTAGAAATTTTTAAATGTTGCCCGACCTAACTGAATTAATTGCTCACTGTGCAATTGTCTTTACTATCGGTACTCGTACTACGTATACCAAGGACCCTTCCTCCTAATTCCTCAGCCCAGAGGAAGTAAGGATGCGGCAGGGATAATAGGCAGTCAAGCGGTAGCAACGCAGAAATATCACATGCTAACGTTGTCGTTTTTTGCTTTCCAGAACGTTTGTGCCGAACTAGCGAGACCCAAGCCACTCAGTTCATGGATCTCGGACATTTCAGTATTTCGATGTTATGAAACATTTTCAAGGTTCTTGCCTTGGGATTTCAAAAAAGAAAAGGGGTGGTATACCAGTGGCGATGCTTGCAATAAGAAACTACCTGGATATCTCAAATTCCAACATCGTGAAAAAGGGTATAGCTCCATGCAATGGTTATGCAATAAGATATTAAGGCCGGCTTTTTCAAGATCGCCAGCTGGGTAGCTTTGTCGACCTGTGCGTTCACTGGAACCCCCAAGACGGTGAGACATTTCACGCACGGATCCTCTTAGATTCTTCGGCTTCGGTATCCTATATTGTACATGAGATGGTCAACCACTATCTCTTAAATAGTAGTACAAACAGTTAGAGGGGCAATTTCAATTCACCAAAGGTCAGCACCCCGCAGTCTCAAATGTCGGGCGGTATCCTGCTGATTTCTGGACGCCAAAGGCGACAGGATGTCTTAGATCTCAAAGCCTCATTGGGTCGATTATGCGGAACACTAATAAGTCATGTTTTATTCCACAAAAATAGAGTCGATATGGAGTCGGATGCTTGCGGTTGGCGCAATGCGATGCAGCCATACGGAGAGAAACGACACGGGCTGAAGGCTACGATTTCCAGAAACAAATAAATCTAAAGATACATATATCTCAAACAGTATCCACAGCAAATAGATGATACTAATGGCCGCCTACGGAGTATAATGCTCGGAGTAAATACTTAAAAGCACATGGTAAAGATGATCGAACGGGCGAGACGTCGGCCAGGGCAAGGCAGCCCTGACAGGCCGAGGAACTAGTCCTCATACAGTCAAGCAATGTCTCACATCCCTAAAGGTTCAGGCTTCCTTTTGTGGATCTTCGCGGTTGTTATGCGCTTGACTTCTACGGAAATTGTATGTGATCAGTTGAGTTAGAGCTGAAGGAGAAATGCATCTATAGATATAAAAAATGATAGTATGTAGCGGGCAGATATTTACAAGTCGTGAAATATTCCCCTTTTCTAGTATCGGGTGCATTATGCAAAGACTGTAGGCAGCAGTTGCAGGGCTATTTTTGTTCACCGCTGGACCGTCTAGAATATTTCCTAAGATGGCAGTTCAACTGTATGAGGCCTCGCTCAACGCAATCTCGCTTGTTTGGGCTTGGGCCCCGCATATCGGCTGGACCTGTGGTAAATGGCCTTGTGCAGAGAGCGAATCCATGGGAAACCTTCTCGACGACAGGCTGTTCGGGCCAGGAATATGTCGCTTAATAGACGCGAACTCATTTTCCAGGTGTGACGTGAACGGAGCCCGCCGGAAACCGCCTTCCTCCAACAAAGCCTCGGCCCCTGGTCTAGCTTCGGTAAGGTTTATTCTCTTTCCCCATTGAATCCCGTCCCAGGGATTCCACGACCTAATGAAAGGATATCCCGGATATTCAAAATGGTACTCAAAAACATTCTCCAAGCAGTGCCGTTCGAGTATTCTCCGAAGAATTCCAGTTATCAAATTTTTTTATGCAGGCGCCGCATCGAAAGGAGTTGTTGACGGCACAACCGAGCCCCACCTGTCGTCATCCTGCAGTCCAAAGAATGTTCATGTAACACAAGCCATAAAGGGAAAAAGGGTAAATCTTGGCCGCAAAATTTCAACTGGGTTCTTTCTATCTTTATTTCGCTCGATGCCAGGTTGCACAGATATAAAAAAAAAAATGAGGGAGCAGGAATAAAATAAAATAAAGAATTCCACCACCACCAGCCACACATTCAAACCTCGGCTGGTGTAGCAATTGCGTCAGAGTGGACTTCTTTTCACGCAGACACGAAGATAATCGATGTTACCCTAGCACTTGACGCTACGATAAGGTGCTGCCCTCAAGTAGCATGTTTCTGCTGCTGCCTAACTGATGAACCGGGATCAGGAACATGTGCTGGGCGTTGCTGCTGTGTGGTACTGTGGAACAAGGGTAGTTGCAAGGAAGGTCGGCGAATGTGGGCTGTTGTTCGACACCAAATCTGCTTGGCACTACAACGAGTTTAAGCTTTTCAATTTCTTGGCCTTTCTGCGCTTTGTTGTAGTTCCCCTTTCAAAACTGACGGTAAGATACCGAGTATTTTCTGATATTGAGGGGTCTACTAGACTTTGTAGGTAACATACTCCGAGTTTCGCGGATGTTGCTGCATCACCGCGATATATATCATCGCTGCAGACGGAACGCGACTGGAGAGATCTTACTGGATGCCTTCGGTATGGAATGCATGTTATACTCCATGGGGTTCCCGAGACAAAGATCGCCTGCAAAGGCGATCTCTCGAGCAAAAGGATTTGATTGGTGGGTCGAATTCTGACGTCTCACAAACCGAAAGTTATCACTCACTGGTGAGGTTTTAATGAAAAGAGGGGTATGCAGGCGCAGGTCAGAGCTTTCGGAGCTTGGGGGGAGTATTGGCGACACGACCATCGAGTGATAATGTACTTGTCCATCTGATCGCGATATTGCTTCGATAAACGGCTCACCAAGGCCATCTGATAGGACCTGCACTCAGTCTCAGAATGGCCGGTATGGCTATCAGCGGCTCCCTGGCTATTTTAAAGATCAGTTGATGGGTAAAGGAGAGCTGCCTAGAGACCAAGAAGCGGGTCCCTGGCTGCATATTAACAAGCTTAAACAGTGGATATCCAATCAATATCCCTACCTGCTTTCGGAATGCTCCAGTATATGTATAGGTCTCTGGAATATTGCTTTGGGAACGTTAGTTGTCGACGGGCTCCAAGTCAACTTCAATTGGCTGCGCCAGACTGTAGACTTTCTTAGCGTCGCAGCATTATTGATTTTGTGAACTACTCCCAGATTGACGATCTTAAAGTGCTAAGTATTTCGCAACCAGCTTCGAGAACTGAATACGATGTGATGGCAAATGCCCCACCCAACTGCAGGCAGGCGTCAGCGATAAATTTCTAGCGAAATATGAGGGGTAATGGTGTGGGTGTCTTAGATCGGTCCACTACTATACTGGTTTCCAGGTGAGCCCTGTCCTAGCCCTTCGCCTCTTGAGCCCACAGATAATCAGTTCTATCCAAAAATCCTCTTATCAAAATTCAGTTCCACCACAGCTCACGAAATCTGGGATTTAGTTCGTGAGCCGAAGCGCTGACCGGGAGGTAACAAAAATATAGAAGTCTCGGTCGATAATCCGTAACACGAAGCATTATTAGTTAAGCACCTAGGTACTTGAATTAGGTAAATACCATTCATACACATAAAACATTGAAAGTGGCGCCGAATTTTCAGTAATTTTGAGTCTGTAGCTACGTAGCCGACCAAGCTCCAAGACGTAGTCAGCAAGTCTAGTTTAAGTTAGTTGGTGTTGGAAAACTATTGTTGTGTTGTCTGTCGATGGCTACGATTGGCCAACGGGCACACCGCTAACGCCCCCGACATGTCTATCCTCGCTCCACTAATTTGCCTTCAAGAAGCTTCTAAAGGTGCTCCTTTGTAAATGTTAAATGTTGCCTTACGATCAGCATTTTACGCCTCAAAGTGGGCGTGTCATTCTTATCGATCGAGGAGTCGCTTGACCTACTCCGCTTCGTACTCCAAAGGCCAGCACAGTATCTCAATTCGCTGGGGCATGATATTGGCAGCCGATCTGGTGAGGGCTTTGAAACCGGAATTATTTTTCGGTATGCAGACAACGAAGCATGATTTTTAGGTATCTAGGATTCCCTCGACATCTAGGGCAGTCCAGCCCAGGTTATGGTACGTATCGTCATGCCAGCCAACATACACTCCCAATTTCGGGTTTACATAGATTGGATTCGTATCCAATACGATGGCAGGTTAGTGAGCCACAATTCGTAAATATTCGTCGACATCTAATGCACTGCTCTGAAATTATGACAGTCGTGCGCACTCTGTGATCAAATGATACCCCATATATGAAGCGAGCTGGCAGTCTATAGCTCGGGCGCTCTAACCTAAGGCGTCATTAACACACTGGACGAGTTCGGGGGGGCCTGTGCTACAACGGCCGAAGCCTCCCCCAGAACGATTTTCAGGTTTCCTAAAAAAGCAAAATTGCCAAAATCTGCATCAAAACGTCCTATGATTGGTGATGTTTCTCATTTCTTTTTCCACCCTTCGCAGAACACGCAAAAATTTGATTTTAATGCATTTTGAACAATCGAAAGCCGCCCAGCAGCAATAGGGTAGGACTGCTCCACAGTTGTGCATCGAAGCGTTAGGCACGCAGCATCGCATATGTTAACGCATTTTAGGTCAATTTTTAATTATTATTATTGCCCAAGGACGCCGCCTAATGTCTCTCCAGAAGCATTCTTGACTTGGGAAGCAAAGCAGTTTCGCCAGGCCCTCGATTTGGGTGTACCTCGGTTTGAATCCAATCAGAGGCCCACCAAATGTCATTCTAATGGGGACGGCAACGAAAAGTTATGAAAAATTGCTTTTCCGAAACCATGAGACATGCATTTCCACCTTGATGCTGTCGAAATTATCGCAATTATTGAACGAATCCCTTTCGCAGTGGGATAACGGCTATAGCTCGGGGCTCGAAGCTTGACAAGTCATACATAAAGCATCAGATTTTCGATGTTTTTGGACACGGAGATATTCGAGCTCATCATAGTAGGCGAAGAAAAGGATAACGTCGATGAAGCAAGTCTACATTTGCATTCTGACCCCCACGATAACCACGGTGGTATTATAGTCTAAGGCCCAACTTCAAGATAATCCTGTTCCCTCTAATCCTGACCTGGCGGTACGACGGCGTAAGCTGCAAAAAGCGTCCCATTGCGATTAAAAAAAAAAAAAAAAAAAAAAAAAAAAAAAACTATTCACCTCTAATTTCTGGATCGCCTTTCTTACTCTGCATTTCCTTGCTGCGTCTTCCGTATTTTGGTTCCGAATTCCAGCGTCTACCATCGCCTCATCGCCCTGAAGCTTTGGTTCCTTCTCTTTTTGATCTATAAATCTTCCCGCTTCGACACTGGTACTTTAAACTCCCATTCGGCTAACGGTCTGCCTTCTTCTTTTGACAGAAGACTTGCCCAGCAGCAACCCTGCGAGTCCTCAACAAGAAAAGCAGTTTTTTTGGCAGCCCTTTGCGCCCGTCATCACCAAAACATTCTCGAAGGCCTTGATAGAACCCTTAATTGAGCCGAGGAACATTGTTGCACTGCTAGTCTTATTGAACAAGCATCTTCGCATTCAAAGCGGCGGACCTTTTTTTATTTTTCTCCAGTTCGTTTGGCACCTACCTCATCGGCAGCTGCTTTGGAAAGAATCCCTGCCCAACACACACACCGCATCACAGAATATCTTCCAGACCGGATTTCCGAACGGGGCTGCATAACATCACCAATACTACTTCGAGATCACCTTCGACCAGGCTTTGGAAGCTCTCTCGCAAACGCTACTCTCTTCGGAATATTTTAGACTTTTTTATTTCCTGTATAGTCCCGCCACTACTTTTGCGTAGCGCAAAAGCAGAAGAGATCCCCAAGGTATGCATAACACTTTTTTATTTTTTTACTTTTATTCTTGTTAGCTCCAAAACCTGAAAGTTTTCCCCTGCCATTGAATCGAAGCGAATCGAACCACGAGTGTCTACGGTTCAAGCGGATTGATTGATTGATGGATCATTTCAAACGTGTATCATCTACTCGGAAAAATAAGCAAAATCCGAGGGCTAAGATCACGAAAAGAACCCCTTCTTTAATTTCCTAACAATCCCTTCTACGACGGATCATCTTTTAAACCACACCAAGCATGGTTTAGACTTTTTGGGATAGTTACGTCTTCATGTAGCGCAGCGAAATTCAAGATTCTGCATATGCTTGAAGAACTGTAGCTCACAAGCTGTCAGAATGCTGTGTTCCCGCTGTTTGTCATTCCGCCCAGAAGGGTGAGGGGTGGGTTAGTACCAGACGGTACTGGTCATACACGGGCTTGCATACGGAGTACTTTTGGGGGACACAATTAATTGCCATTGCATTGCGGTAAACAGGAGGGCGTGCAGGCAGGAGCAACACAACCAGTTTTTCCCTGTCTCTGTTCAAGCTGAGGCGGTTTCATTCTGCAACACGCCTTTCCCGCCCGTTATGTTTTTTTTTCCCTCTCTGTTCCATTCGTTCTTCGATTCTTCCTTTCGGTTGGGTTGTTCTTTCGTAGTTTGAAGTCTCGGATCTGGTTACTTCGTGATATGATGATAGCGATGCTTACTTGCCCGTCCTTGCTACAGGATAACATACACCATTACAGTACTCATTGCTACCGCTGCAGAAAGAAAAGCAAAAGTCACAAGAAAAAGGAATAAACAAATTGACGAACAACAAAAAAAAAAAAAAAAAAGGAAGAATAATATCCTTGTGATACAGGGCACCTTTCTCTTGTGCGTGTGAGAGAGAGCGCGAGAGAAAAAAAAGAGAAGAAGAGAGCAAAGCCTCATTGCCAAAACTACCACAACGTCGCTGGCCGCTGTCGCTGCGGATTTGTTAGTCGAGGGCCGCACTTGGTTTCGGAAGACTGTAAACCCTCCTGTCTCTCCACTAACACTCCATCAGAGCATAGCATTTGCACGTTAGCCTGAGGTTCGGGTGGTCTTGCTTGTCCAGTACTGCAGTTCGACGGCGCTGCATGGGACGTTTCTTTTTGCTCCCTCGTGGACCCCCCCTCCATCCCCTTCCTGCTCCCCTTGACACTGTCTCGCTCTCGTTCACAAGTTAAGCCAGGCTACCTCGTCCAGACCCTCGCCTTCCCTTTACTTGCTTCCTTTTTATGCTTCCGTATGCAAGATCATACGTGACGAGTTATAGCGCCCTTGGAAACCTTGTCCACTGGCCTCCCACACTGACACTTGCTTGCATACTGCCGGTCACTCGAACTAGCTCAGCACCTCGGCCAGCGCCCCACCCCCTTGCACCCTGCTTGACTCTCCTGTCTGCAGCTGTCTGTCTGCCCGTCCTCTGGTAGTAGTATATATCATCAACGTCCAGGCGCCACTATCAATTCCCATTTTAAGCACCTACCCATATTGAAAGACATCCAGTTCGGAAAAATAAGAAAAGAAACCTCCCCCCCAACACACTTTACTAGAAGGGCTCTAGAAAGTACCCACTCTGCATCACTTCACCTGTCAAACCCTCCATTTCGATATATCTCCACTTGTGCATCCTATCACCGCCTTCCTCAATATATATCTACCCTCTTCGGCTGCCACCCCCAACTTCCTCGTTTTTATTTTCCTCAGACATTCATACATACCTCATCTATATATCTATCTACTACCTTGCCTTGACTCGGGGTCTTTCTACTTTCATATCATTCGACCTTATACACATTCAACCACAATCATCAATTACTTCCATCAGTACCATCATCGTCACATAATACGGTCAAAATATATACCTTCAATTATATTAATTAATACAAGATGAATTCAACAATGATGCAGCCTTCCAACACAACAACAACTTCGCCGACCCAGATCAAGACTAAGAGAAGAAGAAGAGCCCCACCTTCTGGCGCTTCAGAACCTTGTCACACATGCCGACAAAATGGTCGTGTGTGTGACCGAAGACGACCATACTGCACACAATGCATTGAGACAAAAGGAACATGCTCTGGATATCGAACTCAGCTTACATGGGGCGTTGGCGTGGCTAGCAGAGGAAAGCTGAGGGGCCTGAGTCTTCCTGTTCCTCTTTCTGACGAAGAGAGGGCAAAGAAGAACAGCGCCATGGCCGCTGAGAAGAAGGAGGAGAAGAAGAAATTGAAGGCTGCTGGCGCCAATACCGGTGCCGGCATTTCGAAGCACAGCGCTTCTGCCTCCATCTCATCTCTTGCTTCTGTCCGAAGCATGAGCACACAAGATCTTGCTACTTTGACTAGCATGAACTCGATTCCATCGAGCATTTCTGCTTATAACTCGCCTACCGAGCCCATGGCCCCATCATACCCTCAATACCCACAGCTTTCTTCCTTGAGCACTGGAAATCACCCACCTCAATTTCAGAAGCTCATGCAAGCTGCTCATCACGCACAGGGTGGACTATCCCTACTTTTGTCTCCTATGGATGATATGCACAGCCCGCATGTTGAATATCATGCTGATGGGAGCTCAACTCCTGAGATCTATTCTCCCTTGTATTCCCCTGTCGACGGCGGTTATCTCCACAGCCCAGTCGATATCATCCACATTTCGCAAAACAGATCACATCCTCCCACTTCTGTTCCTGATCATGTCAGCGACTTTTTTGAGGAAGAATCTTCCGTCGGTCATAGCAGTCCTTCGATCCATGGCCATCAAGATGCCAACTCGCCAGACGCCGAAGCTGATGGCGCTATCTCTGCGCTTCTCTATGATGAAGAAATGCTAAACAACATGTACCATTATTCCCGCCCAAACACTGCCCACACTAATGGGCAGTTTAATGGAAATACTTCTCCATCAACAGGCTATAATTCCTCCCCAGCCAATTCTCCATCCCCGCCTCCATTGGTTCACTCGAATTCTTTCCCAAGCAGTCATTACACATCTTATTCTCCGAGCTCTGCAGCTCGTCCTCAGCAATTAGCCCGTCTTCAGACGGGACCAGCTCACCCACATATCCAAATTTCTTCCCCCACGTCTTACCCACCAACCCCTAACTCTATGTCCCCGTCAACCCCAACTACTCCAATGTATGGACACTGCTTGTCTACTCCTCCACCAACTTCGATGCCTCCAACGTCAGCCGCCGGTAGCGCATCAACCTTGACTTCACCTGCTGTTCTGCTCCAGCAACAACTTCTGCAAAACCAGAACGCAATCATGCAACAACAACAACGCCAGCGTCTTTTGCACCAGCAGCACCAGCAGCACCAGCAGCAGCAAAATAGCATTGCTGCTGACCAGCAGTTCTACCTTTCCCACTTGGGTTGAAAAGCATTTAGCGATTTCCTTAATTTTTTTTTACCTCTGGAGCATAAATCTTTTATTTACTGTATATACCGGGGCGGGATCACAACAACAAAAGCGGCGTTTTTCGGTAATTTCCTAACTGTCCTTCCACCCTCCACCATCAGAGCTTTATGATCCTCATGGCCATCCTCCTTTCACGAACTTGATGAAGGGGAACAGAAGCATAGACGGAGTGGAATAAAATATTTCATTATTTACTAGTGTATAGGATTATGATACCCAAGGGATATCTCTTATGTATATATTTCCTTTGTCTGCATGTCGGTATGTTTGCGCATTGCTTTAGCAATTTCCAACCGTCGACACTCCCTTGGTGGCTCTTAGTCCTTCGTTTGCATAAAATTTTAGCTTCTTTGTATATTACTTTTGCTGTCCTCTTTTTTCCTTTCTTTCTTGTACGACGTTCCTTATAAATTCACTTACCATTATAGACACTCATTGGCAACAAAACGGTTTGGCCACGAGCCCCCAAAAAAAGCTGATTCATTCATTCTTCCGTTTTGTTGTACTTATCTAGCTTTACCTTTTATTACCGACTTCTGTATATATATATTGTTGATTTCCTGTCTTGTTCTTCCTAGAACTACATGTACATATCATAGTAGCCTTTCTGGCCTTGCGAATGCACAAAGCATATTTGAACAAAAGCTCGTCTCCTCTTCGACCATTAGTGTACTCTAACTAGGATACCTGGGCTCTTACCTCCACCTAGAAAATTCAAATTGCAGCAAATCAAAAAGACCTCTCACGACAATTTCATATCTAGGGGTATGTGTTACATCCACGCTATAATTAATACCTGAGCTCAACTCCACAATTGCAGCAGCAGATAACAAATAGTTGCGGTTTGGCACAACTTAATCAGACTTGATGCATCATTAGTTTCTGGTCCTTGGCTGCGGCTTAAACAAGGTATACGTAGCCATGGCCGGGCTGCAAGAGCTAGGCGAAAAGCACCATATGAATCTTACAGTTATTCTTAGACATAACCGAATTATAGATGTTGGTTGGTTGGATATTCGTAGAAAAAGTCGATCTAAACAAGCTAAGACGGCATACAGTCACCCCTTGAGCTGAATACGATATACTGAAAACCTTGTACCCCTGCTTTGATATAAGCAGGATCGTTTCTCCATTCCTTTTCCATTTCATATCTGAGACCCTCTTGCGGCCCAACCGACAAGCCTTGTGCAACGTTATACCTCTTGCTGGGATGGATTTGTTTATTGTTATTTTTTTTCGTATTATTGTTTGTTTCAATAGTCACACGACGAGGTTATTTCGCGATAGCGGGCCCACGCTGCGCATGCGTACACAGCAGTCATTCACAAGTTGACAGGTTTTACAGATACACAGGACTCATGAAATTATGCAATAACGTAACGCAAAGTATGCAAGGCAAAAAAAACGTGGACAGCAGGGAATGGGGTTTTTCGTATTTTTTTTTTTCTTCTATTCATATGCCCAGTGTTTGGGTGCTCTTATTTCGGTAGGATTCTTTCGAGGCGAACTGCGCGAAGTAGGCAGTCTGCCTGTCTGCGTACGCCGAAGACCGAGAATCTATCGATGTAGTGTACCGCAGAGGAACATCGTTTTCCACCCTCATCCCATCGGGCCGTTTCGGGATTTCGGATTTCGCATATCACAAGAAACCGCTAATGCATCATCTCATATCTTCCATAGCGAATCTGAAGCGCATAATATGTGGGTATACGACTGCAAGTATGCGCTGTCGCAGTATTGGAGTCGTTCGTATAAGGCATAAACTAGATATAGATAGACACAAACATACATGAAAACTTCGTTCGGATCGAGGTGGGTCTGTAACCATTCTGTATGATATCTGGATGTCTATCATTTCTTTTCCCCTTCCACCAAAGGGGGAAGGTTCTGTTACCCCGGATCCGATGACGAAAAGAAGCAATCTTCTGGCGATATGTACAATTCGCGAAAGAAATTAAGAGATGCATCCGATGTCTCAATCCTTTCCTCCCGCTGGGTACCTTCTCTTTCTTCTCCGCGTAAAATTTCCCACCTTTCCTTTCTTTGTTGCTGCGCAGTGGATTCTGCATATATCCCGGTTATAATCGGGGCATTAGCTTCTCGATGGCATATAACACCGGTGAAACGTTGTACGATGTAGGGAAACCGAAGTGAGCCAATCAAAGATGGTATTCTCGTCGAAATGTACGACGGGTGTGCTTTTCGCAAAATTTTATCGGTAGTGTCATGCAACTGCACTCGCGACAGCTGACGTGCTTGTGACGCCCTATCTCAGGGTTTTCCAATGGATCGTGGCGTGTTGAAAGGCGCTCTGTACTGAGCTCCTTCTTCGGGTCTGAATGCTGTTTTGCTTTAGAAACAAACTGGCTTAGAGGGCCACCGCGAAATTGCGAGTTTGGGAAACAATCCTTCGAGAAGGAAATTTTTTTCTTGTGAGATGAAACTTGTACTCTCTTTAGGGATAGACGGATGCAAGAAGAAGCCACGGGGGGGAGCCCTTGCAGGTCTTACGACGCGCGAAAGTACGGACAAGACATTTTAACGGTAAAACCAACCGTATTTGAGAGCCTGCGTCCTGTGTACCTTGTGCCTAGCTGGTGATGGTTAGTTCGCAATTGAATGCTGGGGAGCTACTTTGGTTGATGTCTTGCCTTGCATTGTTTCGTGTTGTCTTTGATTATTTCGAATATTTCGAGTGAACCCTTGGGCTTCAAACCCGATCTTTGCTCTTCAGAACGCCCATGGCCCAGCAAATGGGATCGCATTGCGGATTCGGAATCAAATGCTGGGAGATTAATTTGATTGTGAGCGGGAGACGATTTGGAAAGTCGAAGCAGGAGGACGAGTAAAACATTTGCCGACGTGGTCCGTCTCGCTAGGACCCGCAACAAATGATATCCAACTTTGGTCTGCCCTGCACACTGCAACAGCGTCTGGCGAATGCTTAAAACCTTTTAGCTTTTGTTTCTTCTGCTGATATTTGCGAAATGCATTAGTATCGTGTCAAAGATATTCATGCTCGCATTCTCATGATTGCATCAATTGGGCCTCTTGAGCATCAGTGTTTCATGACTTTGCAGAAAAAAATTTTCGCGTGGTGCGTTGGATATTCTCGCTAGACTTTCGGCTCGGACAGACAATTCGAGGTTTCGATCGGAACTCTGCTTTGCATTGATCGGTCGCGGTACCAAGGAAATTAAAGAAAACTGCCCAGAGTCCCGGGTCAAGGGATTTCTTCATGTGATCGAGCTCCCCATGTTCTACCAGGACCGGCCGGTGTTTTCCTACGATATCCTTCTGTGTTTAGGGCTCAAATCTGAGATTAAACTGCACAGATGATGTGAAAAAATATCTCAATTGATCAAGAGGGTTTTCTTTATGGTAAAGGGTCACTATGTCTTTTAGGCTGACGTTTGGTCCGCAATCGAGGCCCAAGACTTACTAATTACCCCGGTGCTTCGGTTCTTCGGGATCATCCTTGGCCTGTTGACGTCGAACTAACCTTGTGCCCTGCCCCACAACTGCCCCACTGGTTCGGCGGTCTAGAAGGGTTTATCGCGATCACTGATATCATGTCAAAAGTTATATCGAAACGTAATTATGAGCTTGGTGTCCGAGCGCGCGTATTCGTATCGACTGTGTAGCACGGAATCTGGCAAACAATTTGCGATCTACGGTATGCAGCAGTAATTTTCTCTATGTGAGCATACAGCATGCGGCCGAGTCTCTGAAAATCCAAAATAGAAAGCCTCTAATTGCTTCAGGTTCAATGACCTAGCACTGGATCTCAACCAATAATGTGCACAGGCAACGCAATTCTGGCCGTGGGGATATGTTGCATATTATATCAAGCGATTGTCTACCAAACTGTAGAAAATCCCCCCGCTCCATTGTCGAAAATTTGCTGTTTATCTGCAAATTGAAACGGTGATATCAATCGATATTCAAGATACCACGAGGGTGGGTCCCGTGTGGCGAGAGAAAGGGTGGGGTGCATGCAACCAAAAGTCTTGGTATTCTGGCTGCCTTATGGACCGACATGGTTTACCAGGTGTTAAATGTCTTAAGCTTGGATATTACCGACATGCATGCCTGTAATCATACAAGTCATAAAGGGGACAAAGAAACAAAAAGTTGGATCGATTCATAATGAAAAAAAAAAGGTTTACATGGTAGAATTAGAATACGTTACCACTTAAAAAATTAGTACTTGTATTGATACTTGCACAGAGGCGAGGCTCGAAAGCATTTTTTCGAATTTTTCCGAGTTGGTTAGACAATATTGATACAATATCATCGATCTTCCGTACGGCTGTGTTCCTGGGCAATTAAGGCGATTGGACAAAAAAACCTTCTTCAGATGTTTGATGAAGGAACACATGTTGGCCATGTGCACAGCTGGGGATAGTTAACCCATCCCGAAGTCATCACGTAATTGTTAATAATCCTTCCCCACAACCACACTTTACTCGCCAGTGGTAACCCGGGAACGGGCACCGCAACAATACCCCTATCGATTTGCCTCCTCAACTCGTTCTCGGGAGCGAAGCGAGGATATAAGACGGACGAATTTCCGGAAACGACCACAGCCTAATGCAGCCGAGGGTTTGGTGGTTGGATAGTTAGCCCCCATGCATGGGACTTTCAAACCTATCACAAGGTTAGAAATATCTTTTTCAAGAACTCTCATCTGCTAGGTATTCCTGGTTTTCTGACAGGAGCAGCAGATTGAGTTTATGGATTCCGTGAATTATCCTATTAGTGCGAATATGTGGGCCAATCGAAGTATTCCTCCGTGTAATGAATCAGGGATATTTCTACTCCGTGGCAATCGATCTCTTTATCAAGTTAAATGTGGGATTGCTTCAAACCAACGGCATTTCCCGAGCGCTAAAAATAAGCTTATACATAAGCTTGATAAGGGGCAATTGACCTACCATTAGGATGTATTTGTGGGTTTGCTAGTATCCAACCGTTCAAGGTTTGATATTAGCATTGTTTTATGCAGATATTCACGTGCATATATTTGGATCCGCAGGAGAGAAAAAGCGATTTTGAAAAGAATACCGGGAGATACAGGCCCCCGCATGCACAGAATTCGCCGACGGGCTGATAGGTAGATGTTGCCATTTCCACGAGTGCTATCGAGTAATCCCTGAGACAGTCCTTACAGTGCATTCGCACTCAAGGATAACAATGGTGTTATTACCTATAAAATCAGCTCAGTATAGCCGGTTTAAAATTTTGCAACGTACGAATGTGTTGAGCCAAAATACCATTGATTCTGGCACTTGCGAGATCAGTGCGGGTCAACAGGCTTTCTACCAATGAGAATGCAGAGACTGTATACATGTATATATAGACCTATGTTCTGAAACTTTTAAGCTCTTCGGATCCGTTTACTATATTTTCGCAACATCTTCTTTACTTAATATCGCAGCGTAAAGGCGGTAGAGTATCTTTGATATATATCCCGTCACGAGACCAACCCCGCCCTTAAACTATTATATTCACACTGCGTACATATGTACAGATAAACCCACCACTAAGTACATTTACTAGGTAGTTTCCCACGTGTTTTGCGGGCGAGCAAAATACAGAACTATCAACAGCTATGTACCGCGGTCTTGCAAGCCTTTAAACCGTCCTGAAAAGTTTTGGATGTTAAATTTCGGTGCACCTACAACAATACTACCATGAGTAAACCAGGGCAATCTTGTTTGAGAGTAAATAGGAATAAAAGGGATCTATATTGCCGAACTCTTTTTAAAAAATTTACGGATATTAGAATCACGGGCTTAAGAGATCTTTTGCCGTCTCACATGCCTACTTAAATAGGTATATATAGGTATATTCAGCCGGATATCAGCTAGCATTCGGGTTTGGGATCCTCGATCCCGTGTGCGCATGCACTATCAATATACTCATAAATAAATTTCAAGCTTTTATGGCAAGCAATTGTGCGTAATAAGACCCATGGATATTTTCGTGTAAGTAGTGTTGACTACTTCTGACGCCTAAAATCAGTATTTCTGGCCATGCCTAACAAACTTTATAAGCTTTCGGTTCATACTATTTTCAATTTTGCTAATGATCAATCAATTGAATGGATTTTCAAAGTTGTACAGTTGTTTCAGATATGTAGGCCGTGCACTTGAGCGCGCATACGTGTGCGGACAGGCTGGGAAGTTTAAAAATGGCGCCAGACGCCGATCCGAACAGTTGCGTTGGCGCGTGTCATTGACAAATCGGGACATGGTTGCTACACACAGTCATTATCGACCAAGGATCTGGTCTGTTGCTGTCGCATTATATCACGTAGCGCTACGTAGCGGCAGCCTTATAGCGACGGCATTAGGAGTTATAACTGGGCCACTCTAAATATAACTAAGATCAATCCATCTACACAGTCGTACCATCCATATCCCTACACCTATTTTCTACAAATCCACTTCCGTATTCCTCGACATCACCACTCAAGCTGGCTCGGGCATACACATATGCACATGCACTCACCATCGTTAACGAACATGACTATAACAAACAATGTGTTTCAACTCCCCGAGATTCTCGAAGCGATCTTGCTCCGGGTTCCCCCAGTCACTGTCAATACGACATGTCGGCTGATTTGCAAGCACTGGTACAATGTCATCGAAGGCACTCCGGCAATGAGGCATTACACAAGTACGGGGCTATGGTTCCCCGACAGGGAACGCGGTGTTGATCAACTTGTACAACAGCTCCCGGAACCATTCAATGCGTTCACGCCAATGTCATTAGACCTGCTCCAGATCTATTGGCGAAAACTCGACGCCATTGCTATCAAGTCACCAGACCCTAGACCATCCTTCGGTGAAGACAGCCTGGAATATGAAGTTATGAAACCCACTCGCATACCACTTCTCCAAAAGATTTATGCATTATTAGCCCAATTTCAGTGCATCTGTAAACATGTTCAGCTTCTACGTCCTGAGTTTAGCTTCATCAAGTATAAAAAGTTCTCTAAAAACTGGACCGCCCGGGTTTACACCTCTGCCGAGGAAATCCAGGCTATCAAAGACACGCCCTCAGAGCAAGATCCGAACCCTCTTATCGAAATAATGCGACAGATGGGTCTGAGCATCTGGAATGCTACAAAATCAGACGCATATGACTACAATCCGGACGGAATCATCCCAAAACATGAAGATGGTGAAGTTAAAGCCTACCTACTCTTTATAGTCGACTACAAGGCCATCGGCACCGATATCAGGATCGAGGAAACAAAAAGAAAAGACACGGAAGAGCTGCTACGACTGCAGGACCGGAAACGAATCAAGAGTATCATAAGAGCCCGGTCATTAGCATTGGTTCAGGAAGGATATAGACCACTAGATGACGATACTGATGAAGATGTCTGGGAGGAAGAAGAAAAGTTTGCACATGAGAGGTACGAACAGCAGGAAGGAACAAAGGTTTTCAGAGAGTTACTGCGGTTTGGAGATTATGCCCCGCATAGGCCCGTCGTGGTGATCAGAGGCACAAATTACGGATACACAGATTGATTCCAGTATCACGCAACCCTGACTTCTAGCCGAAGTGGGCACCACACGGGTCGGCCTGATGAGAATAAACCATTACTCAGGATGTTGCGTTTCTTAGCTCTTATGCGGGGGCGCCTCATCCCAGTTCCGCTTCTGGACGCAATTCGCTGGCCTCAGCGTTTTTCTACACGCGGCTCCATAGTTTTTTAGGCCTGATTTCTACCCATTCTTAATTACACTTATATGCTACGAGGAACCTAAGAATTGTCGGATGATAACGTTGCTTTTCCTCATCTACGACTACTTGGTTTATTTTGTAATGAGAGAAGTGGTTAATTACCTAGGTAATTTGTCCACGCTCATCCTACATGCTATCGGCCCCGCTATTTGGCAGATTAAATTACATCAATATCTGTCTATCATACTGTAATTGATTTCTTAAAAGCTGATTATAGTCGTGTCAAACCTGACCTCGCTGATATCACCTAAAGCAAGAATCTTTCCTCTGGAGCTCCACAAATTCGAATATCTAGAACCTACAGTGTTGAGATTTTAAATTTTCAACTGGTAATAGTTTTTCTTGCTAACTAAACACTCCATTCTCATGGAACCAAATATTCGTAGCCTCAGCGAGAAGCGATAGCGAACTTAATGAGGAAGAGCGGGAAGAGGGGTGACCGTCAAATCATTGTCCAAGGCGCAATCCCCGGCAGTCTTCGAGCCATAACGATACAGATGGGTAATCTTATACCCCGGTTGGAATTTATGGGTCAACCACTGACCATCCTCTCCAAGAAAAGAAAAGACATAGGTATCGACTCCATCTTCGTCGATATAGTTAATCGCAATCCTGAGTCTACGAGAATCACCAGAATCGTAGCTAGCTTGCTTCAACGTGAAACTCGTTACACTGGCGTTTTGTGTCCACCCCTTTTTAATCTTTTGGGTAAAGTGGATAGGAGCATCGTAGTTCTCGAACCGCATATGAATGATATACGTTTCCAAAAGTTTGCTCGGATCAGGGTCGAGGTATGCCATGAAATTTATGGCAGTGTAATGCTGAACGTCATGTGGAGTGACGGTGGCATCAAAGATGACTGAGATCCTGTCGAGGTCGTCTGGGAAAGGTCTAACGTTACTGACTGGCATGCCGAAGGTCTTGAAGCTTCCTTTCGGCGCTACTGGCGCTGGGGCTTCTTGCTTGACCGGTGGGGCATCTAGTGGCGAAGGTTAATTAGCATCATGATTACATGTTAATGGAATTTTAGATGGATTGTAAACAGACCTAGGGATGGTAATGGCTGGCCGAGTTCATTCTTGGGCTGAAAGCCTTGACCCAACGTTTTGCTAGGAGCAGGCTGTCCTAGAGAGTTTTCAGGAGCAGGCTGTCCCAACGAGTCGCCGGGAGCGGATTGCTCCAATTGATCTTTATCCCATGAGTTTTGGCCATGGGCTTTGGCCCAGGGATACCATTCGTCCATAATTTGGTCGACTGCACCGGAAACAGACATTTTGAAAAGTAGAATTTGGAGTTGAGATAGAAATTACGATAGCGATATAGTATGATATTGGGTTATATAAGGTATGTATGGATATCTTAAATTTGCCTTGGATTTACTTTACAGAAAAAGGCTCGAGTGGAGAGGCAATATTCAGCCCTTATATAGCCGGGTTCAAGATGATATGTAAGTCTAAACTACTCTAACACCGCGAATTTGATCTACCGATCACTATAATAGCACCTGTACAGTAAGTCGACTTCCGGACCGAAAAGCAAGAATATTGACTCTTGTGAAAAGTTGAACAGTGCAGTGCAGTGAGCTATCTCGTTAGATCCCCTGCACTGTAGAAATTGGCGTAGTTCTTCTGCCTGTAGGGCATCAAACCAAAGCTGCCAATTAATTACGAACGTCGTCAGCGTTCAGCTTGCGCTAGGTGAATGCATGGTCTACACCGAAATTGGTGAGCAGGCCAGCCAAAATAGGGATTAGTGCGGTAGTGCGGCAGGGGCTTTTCGCGAAGATGGTTGGATTTCTAAGTCGCATGCAGATGCAGGCCAGAGCAGCCGGCATGGGCCTGATGCGCGCTGCACACCAGAGCATTCGGAGCCAGGTTAAATGTCTAGTTTCCCCATACCATATCCCCATGGTGTTTTCAGGTCAGTTGGAGGGCCATCGGGACATGTCAGCGCTTGCCATTAATTCGAATTCTGACCAACATTAGTTAACTTTTATTGGCCTGCAAGTTTACGCAACACCTCGGCCACGGTCGCACATCCGGCCAAGTTTTCGCAGAATCCAACTCGCAGCATCTAGCACGGATTAGAAAAACCATTGATACATGGGCAAAAAAAAAAAAAAAAAAAAAAAGGAAGCAAGCAAGCAAGCAAGCAAGAAAAACATCATAAGTAGATAAATAAAGGAGCGTAGAAATAATAACGATAGTTCACTTCATCGCTGTTGGGGTGGAACATTGTGCATAATGTCACGGGGGTTGTGTATACCTACAAGGTTTTCAGTATTCGAATAAGATATTGTAGCTATTCTGTATACAGCTTACACACACGTGGTAGCTGTATGGCAGCCGTTTCACTGCATTGCTAATTAACACGCCAAAGATATTCGAGGATACTACCAAGCGGCTTCTTTATTAAAAACTATTTGATTATCAATAGTTATCGGGGGCATTCGAATTCTTAAGCTTGCTTCTGGGTGAAAATCTATGTGTATAGACCAAGCGGATTAGCCGTACTCCAGATCCCGGAATTTGCTCATGGGAAGAGGCTCCGATTATTTTAGCGTCGTGGAAGTCCAACCCTATGGATAGAAAATCTAGAGATCCAAATATTATTATATCTCACAATAGATAGCCTTAGTAGGTACTTAATTATAAATATTATAAATTTCTTAGTAACCAGGATATATGTTCATAGAGTCCAAACGTTCGTGTATGCGGCAGTATCATCTAAGATTTTGCGCATAGCGATATATGTCAGGCCCCAATAACAAGGCTGTAACTTCGATATATTCAGAAACTAGTCTCGGCCCCAGTTCAGAGACTGCTTTCTGATTCAATAAGTATGTTTGGGAATTGTTATCTTAGCCGGCGGGAAAATACTTGTGGGCTATGATGATGATCAATGCAACTAGCTTCCAGCGTCAAAAGCTCTCTGGCGGTGGTTATTTGCAAAGGAACAATGTTGGATTTTTTCGCGTTGCCGCCAAGGAAATTCTTACCTGTTTAGGACGCGCAATGACATCCAACCAAGAACCTCGTCAACCCACCTCGGCCACGATCTTGACATTCCTCCAAGCCCTTATACCATCTCCAGAGCCTTGTCAACCCCTACAAAGCTTACTAATAGCTAGCAAAGCATATACATAAGCGCATCTATCTATATCCCCCTATCAAGCTTCAGAACTGGCCGGTCGTGCTCGCATTGTTGGATCTCGTACTCCCTCTGGATATAACGGTACATAAGGATGCAGACAATAAAGAGCTTCATCTGGGGTCCAGATCCCGCTGAACAGGTAATTTGTCCTTGTTACATCTCTTTGAGACGCCGATATTGACGTATGCTCTCCTTCAAAGCAACGGAAATGTAACTCCCTAATCCGCCAAAACGCCCGACATCTGGATCGGCAAATCAGCACCCTCAAGACCTTAGAAAACAAGACTAAATCCCAAATCAAAGCCGCATCTACCCGTACATCTTCGACGAATAAGACGCTTTCCAAGAACTCGCAGTTGGAAATCCGGCTTCTCGCCCGAGAGCTTGTTAGGATCCGAAAACAGAACACAAGGCTAAATACCTCGAAAGCCCAACTAGAGTCGGTAGGGATGCAAGTTAGGGAAGCATTTGCCGTGCGGAAGATCCAGGGCTCGATGAAAGCGTCGACAGACGTTATGCGAAATGTGAATGCGCTTGTACGGCTACCGGAGTTGACGGGGACAATGCAGGAGCTCACAAAGGCGTTAACGGCTGCGGAGATTATTTCGGAAATGACGGACGATATGGTGCCCGTGGAGGAGGAATTCGAAGACGAAGAGGCTGAAGAAGAGGTGGATAAGGTGATAGCAGAGATTGTGGGTGATAGATTTGCAGATTCTGCGGTACCGGTTGATATGCCGGAGGTGCCTGTTGCTGAAGAGCCTGTCGCGGACGAGCAAGTTGATTTGGATGAGATGAGGAGTCGACTGGAGCAGCTGAGAAGCTAAGGGGAAGACTTTGGATAACTGTGGATGATGTGGGATTGACTGTAATGACTAATATACACAGATAATGGTTGCATTTGCTTGTTTGGATGGTAAACTTTGTTTTCGGGCATGGGTGGGTGCTCTTTATCAGCGGGTTCGCTTGCTTCTACTGTGTCTATACATTGTTTTACTCGCTTCGATGATATCCTCTTCGCCTTTTGGTTATTTTTTACTTTTATTTCCCATAACATCGGGTGGACGATTGCTCAAGTATAGCGGCAGTCCACCAGCTTGTAGATCTCAAATGTTATCATATCCGTTATTAGAAACCAAATCCATTAGTTCTTTTGCAATAGGCGCAATCTCCACAATAAGAGGTAAAGTCAGCGACCATAAATTATATCGTATGCCAATTACGCCTTAAAAGAGACGGGAGTGGAGGCTAGCATCAAATTCCCCCTCCAGCATAAATACGTCAACCCCCCGAGGAAAAACAGAAACAGCCTGAAGAATATTTTTGGAAAAGAAATGCGTTTAATCAAGTTCTTCAATAGGCGACTTTTTCTTCTCTCCCGTTACGGGTTCGCTAGGAACGGCCTTTGGATTTTCACCCTCAAGATCGGGCATATCTTCATCATCGCTGTCATCTTCAAGTCCAGCTCCGCCACCGGTCATGTCCATTCCTGGCATGCCCATGCCGCCCATGCCACCTAAACCGCTGAGATCTTGAGCACCTCCGAGTTTAGAGAAGTCGATGCCACCGAATCCACCAGCATCGTCACCACCGCCGAACTGTGACATCATGTTAGGGTCATATTCGGGTTCTGGGGCTGGACCATCCTGTTCGTCTTCGTCGACCCACTATGAAACGCGTTGTAAGTAAGAATAAAACCTCTACGCACCTTTTCCATCCTTATCACACAATAACGGGGATTGAAGGAAACCTACCTTGTCGAAATCGGTCTTCAACCAGTGCAGCTTGACCTTCTCCTTTGTCAACCTCGGCCAGAACTCCTCCTTGAGTTCCTTTTTCCGGATGATACATTCGGTGGCTCTATCGGTATGGATATGCCTACTGTTTGCCACGTCGATTTCCTCGAAGAAATCAATCTTGAAGGTGTACTCCTTGCCCTTATTTGTGACGCCCTTGTAGGTGAGTGATGTGGGGGTTAAGTCGAGCTTAAGGCTCTCCTTAGCGACATCAGACTGTAGGACAGTAACATAGAGTGTATTCTTCTCGGCGACGGTAAGACTAGAGCGTTGGGCCCAGATAACTAAAGAAGTGGACGTGGTAAGCTAGGGTTAGCTGGGGTTCACTCCAACGATATGCTGCAAGGCGGGGTGTTGGAGGGGTACCATACCCTCTGGGGTGAATGTTGCGGTTGCAGCTGCCATGATGGTGTCAAGGAACGGGTTGCTTGATGAGGTTTGTGAGATTCAGGTGCGCGAAAAGGGTACGGGATTGGGAAGAGATGAGATGTCGACACGAGTTGATGAGATGGATGGGATCAGAGGGAGGCTGAGAAGTCGTGAATTGGAAGCTGGGATTTTGTGTGCGGGAACAATTCTAGAGCTTTCCAGCACCAACGTCAATTCGATCTGGTTCGCCCCACTCAACACAACCCGCGCGGCACAGGCTAGACTTCGAACTGTAGCCCGCTTTCTTTAATTCATCCCTGCGCAGGCCTGCTACTACCTAGGTAGTTAGTATCCATTTTTATGATATGAGGTTCAATTCTGGCAAGGTTCAATTGCGCAATAAAGTGTTGAAGTAGCTGGCCTGTTTAGGTCGTTGGCTCTGCTTTTTTTTTTTTTTTTTTCTTTGACAACGGATAACTTGAAACTATCTAGGTAAACAATTGGAACGGCGGACGCGCGGCTTCGATATATACCTAATCGCGATACTAAATAAGGCTAAAGGTATGATTTGGCTATTTAAGTCATATCTGCCTTCACTTATGGACTATTTAAGGATTCTTACGCAGATACAAATCCATTGTGAACAGTTGTATTTGCTAAAGGTGGGTGAAATGGGGCCGCAGTGCTGGTATAATTATCGACGAACCGGATTCATTCCTGAGGGAGGGTGGGTAGCATTACACACAGGTCCAGGCAACCGTTTCAGTCTTCCGAAACCAGGCGGGATAGGTTCTACTTCGATACTCAAATTTGCTGAGAATATTACTATCTATACTAGGTACTTTTTGATTTAAATGGGACATTGCACGTAGTAGTTCGGTATATATCATTAATATTGAAGAAAAAAGACAGAAACTCCCTTTATGATTCCAGAATCGCTCCTAAAGTACATTTAAAATAAAATATGTAAAGAAAGACAAGAAAAAGAACAGACTACTTGTCTGCCATGTCAAAGAAGACAAATTCCGCGCTCCGGTCTCCAACATTCTCAAAGGTTAATTGACTGCCTTCTTTGGTTTCGATCTTAAGACCGTCACCCTCCTCAAGCACCTGTTCTGACCCATCTTCCGCAGTGACCTTCACCTTGGCACCTCCTTCCGGAGCACCCTCCGTCTTCTTCCTGATACCGGAACTCATAACCAATTGGATGAGTCCCAATCTCTTCCTTCCGCGATCCAGGTTCTCAGAGCCAGCCTTCTTAGTAAAAGTGTGGCTAACACTGTCGCCCTTCTCCTTCAAAATGCTAGCAAAGAACTCCACATCAGCGGGTATCGGGATCAATTCCTCTTTCCCGTCCTGCTTCGGCACACTGGCAAGCTTGTCTCCAAAGTTCTCTCGAGGAGAGATAATCTTCTTCAAAACACCAGCTTTGCTGTCCTCTGGGTGGTGTCGTGTGTAGTAGGTAGGCCTTAACCTAGCTTCATCAGGCTTGACCCAGATCTGTAAAATGGAAGCGTCGGATTTATTTCCGGCGTATTCCGAATGACTGATCCCTGTGCCCGCAGAAGTATATTGTACGTCTCCGCGCTTGAGCACCTCCACATTACCTAGAGAGTCCTTATGGATGATCTCGCCTCGGGTGATATATGTGAAGATCTCGAATTCACGGTGGTGGTGGGTGTCGAAACCCTTGGATCGGGCAATGTTATCTTCATTGATAACCCGTAGAGGGCCGTAGGACATGTCCGCTGGAGAATAGTAGTTTGCGAACGAGAAAGTGTGATATGTGCGCAACCAGCCATGATCGGCATAGCCGCGGGTGGAGGAAAGGCGGGGGATGAGCTTCATGGCGGTGGACTTCGACATTTTGATTGTTTTGGGATGTGGAGTTTAGATGTTCAAATGGAATTGTAATTGGAGGAAAAGTTTTGTAGATCTAGATCTGACTTGCGAAAGTGCGACGCAAATGTGGATATTAGATTAACTAATTTGATTGAAGCTTCTGAGTAGATATAAATTGAATTGAATGATCTGATGATTTTTTAAGGATCGAAAGCAATCATGGAGGCTCCCTCGAGGTTAATTTATACCTGGCTCCCCATGGCTTCTCGTCTCCCGATGACGAGCTTTCGAAGGTTGCATTAGTCCGCATTTCCAATGGATGACTTAAATCTGGATTCCTAGATCCAGACGAACCAGGAATATTCGATTACACGAGATGTTAGTCAAGGAATTTAAGCTTCTTAAACATGGCTTAGAAGGTGGTATTGAGTGCGTTAGTGTGGTTGAAGAGTTGGTTCAGTAAGCCGCTAAAAGGCTGAATAAGAAGTGCTATGGATGACAAAGGTGAATAATCCGCTTAAAAATGCCCATCAGAGAAAACCCGACCTCGGCTCAAACTGTCCGTTTATAATCCAACAAATACAACACATATATCCATTTAGACTTAACATTTCCCGGATCCACACACGACAGTCCATTCCGGTTAGCTGTGCATCCCAATTAGTATATTTCCGACCCCGTACCCTTTCCTATGGGATGCACGGGCACCAGATAAAAAAACCAATCTTGCATAGAAATGAAGACTTATAGCGGGTAATTAATTGATAATTGTGATTATTATATTAGATAGATGTCGATAGGTAGAGAAAGACACAAACTATACAACAGATAAATGTTCAAAACAAGATCTCCAAACTCGAACAAAGAGTAAAACGATGAAATCGGAACCAAACACCCGCGCTATGCTATGTTACATGAATATATAAAGTACAAATTTGGTTCATGAGCTGAGTTTAATCATAAAAGGCAATAAACTAGGCAGAGGTGGAGATATCCAAGTAACCTTCTGGGAGGGAAACTGGAGCTAATTCAGTCTCAGCTTTCTCCTTAGGAGCGGCCTTAGAAGCACCATCTGGGACGATCTTTTCCAGCTCGGTAGCAGGAAGAATAGGAGCAGCGAAGCAGTGTCCGACAACGGGAATTTCGTGACTCCAAAGCTTAAATTCCTTATCGAACTCGGTACCTTCGACACCGCCAGCAACGGTAACCTCGAACTCATCAATAAGGCCGATTTTAAGACCACCAGATTGGAGGGACTCGAGGTCGTCTTGGCCAGGGCAGTCACCCTCGGCGAGGAGACCAGCTTGAATGACAGCCTTATTAGCAGCCTTGAAATCAGTACGAATACCAACGCTCTTTCCAGCGATAATGAGACCAAGTGTGAGTCTAGCCTTAGCGTAAAGAGCAGCAGAGCCTTCAGCGTAGAGCTTATCAAGAGAGAACTTTGGTGTGAATTTAGCCTCATCAAAACCAGTCGCCTTAGACATGGGCAAAGCAAAAGAGTGGACCTCGATAGCAGCGGTATCTGGGATGCTCCATTCGAACCCAACGGTGAAGCCACCCTTCGCCTTAAGGCCCAACTCAAATCCAGGACCGACTTCAATAGCCCAGCCGACTGAGAGAATATCGCTGATCGTGATGGGGCTGCTAGCACCGGGGATTGGAATCAACTTCTCGATTTCATAACCGTCGTCAAGATCAGCTTCGATCTCGGTAGCAATGTTAACTTTACCGCCCAGACCCTTGGGGGAACCGATGGCAACCAATTCACCAATAACATTGTTTTCCATGCTGTATTGGGTTTCCCAATGCATAGTACCAGTGGTATAGCATCCAGTACACTTAGATTCAACACGGACCTTGTCACTCTCGAATGATCGCCAAAGAAGAATTTCATTCTCCTTGTCACCAGTGCTGAGATCGACATCGAAAGTACCACCAGCGAGGAGTTCTGCGGCGCCAGTCAAAAGCATGCCAGTTGGAGTAAGTCGGAAAACTTGGAAGATCTTTTTAAAGATCGCATCGGGAAGATCACGTTTCCTAAGTTCCTTGGGGAGTTCTGTGGGTTTGCGGGTACCAAGCTTCATGTCGTAGCTAGAGGCGGTTTCGTTCCAGGAAGTGATTTCGGTAGAGAAAGTAGTAGTCAAAGCGGCTTCATTGAAGTCAACACCCACCACTTTGTATGGGTGGCGCTCAGCATCAGGGCCACATCCGACGTGATTTGCGATCAAGTAGAAATAGTCGGATTTGTTCTGGTTGACATAGTCCCAGTTTTCCATGGCTCGTTCCATTGCCTCGGACGATTTGAAGGCAACAGAAATCTTCTTGCTGCTATCCTCGCACTTAATCGAGGAAGTAAGGTCATCGAAAGCCTCCAAAGCAAGAAGAGGATGGTCAGCCTCTGGTTTCTTTAGCTTCATGTCGGCAACAGTCATGGAACCGTCGTCTATAAACTTCTGTTAGCATACTTATATACCAAGACATGAAGGGAAACGTTCGAAACGGGTTCTTACTATTTGGGTGAGTCCACGTAAGTTGCATCTCATCTTGGAGATCCAACTTAGAAAGGTCGTCTGCTCGTTTTCTCAACTCCGGGTACAAGTGCTCGGATCGAGTCGGGAGCATTCGTTCAGCCTTTCCAAGGTTGACTTCGCCATTCCTCGCGAGAACAGCCTGAGCCTGCAAACTAAGCAATCCTGCTGCCAACGACGACAGCGAAAGAAGCTTTGCCGAGACCATTGCGTAAACTTAAATATATTAAAACAATAAGAAAAATAAATTTTAATAGAGATTGTAAACTGGGCCGCACAGCAGACACCTGAAGGTAGGAAAACAACTAAAAAAGATAGGAAAAATAACGAAACGAAAAGAAAAGAAGTGAAATTAACCCTGACCGGCAGGTAGATTTTTTTTCAAGCCCAGCTTGTTATTCAAGAGCCAGCTTGGTGGTGATGATGATGATGATAGAATGAAGTACGAGAGAGCATTTACGAGGATTATATATTTTTGGTACCTGCATATCGAATAGTTCATCTCTATCAATTTTGTACACTAGCGTATCTAACCTACGCCGCCATGCATACAACCTATGCAGTCGATTCACCATATGAAAATTACGTCGTGCGAGTTAACGTTTACCGTGTACAAAGCCTCAATCACAGTTAAGGACCTATGACGATAGACCAAGACATTTTACTAGCCCTGACTTTTGTCATACCCCTTGGAAGAATTCAGAAAGTTGTGACTAGGCTTGCGCTGAAAGCTCCGTATTGTTTGGTTTCAGCCCGAATATGTATTTGTTTATTCTTGAAGAAGCAATCGTCAAAAATTCCCGAGCGTACATTGAAAAGAATTCCAGAAAGCCAAGAGGTCCAAGAAACATACTCAAAGCATAATAAAAAACAACCAAGGACTATCTGCATTGCATTGACTGTGGCCGCCGTTGCACCGCCATGTACATGTGGTGTTAGAGACTCTGACAAGAACATCCATGATCAGTGGCGGCGCTCCTTCACACCATGGTGCTGAGGCCGCAAAAGTAATATCAATTAGTTAGTGCTAACCCAACGTTGCAACAATAGCAAAACAATTAGCGAGAATTTATTAGCGTCAGGCCTGGATACTACTACTAATTTGCCGGCGAGTCAGTACACAGTTAAATCTCCTATCATGCGCGGGGGAAACCCTCAAAAAGCAACGGTGGGAAAACAAATGTTGTTTTTTCTGCGTTGCTTCTTCGTCTCAAGGGACCAGCCTCGGCTTGGATTGGCAGACAACGGATTGGTTGCTGGATGGATTGGCAGTATCAGTGGGCCTGATTCAAACTTAGTGCGACCTCTTGCAGGGCCCTGAGTTCACTGTGCCACAGTGAAAAACTCCGAGGCTTCGAAGCGCTTCCGACATGCTTCAGGATGAAACTCGACTTGATGTACGAAGAGAATATACTGTCTAAATCTATAGACCAGCAGTAGATTGACTCTATTGTAATACTAAGCTAAAGCTAACTTAAAATAAGTTTTCCCGAGAGAAACTGATATAAAATGGCTTCTGGTCCCCGGATGTGTCTCGAAATCAACAGCTTAGAGCATTATTCAAACTTACAAATACATCCACTCTCCTCTATCTCAAAGGCCGGTCCTTACTTTCACTTCTTATAATCTTTTTATTCTTGTTCTTAAAAATATTTTTTGTTTAATTTACAAAATGAAGATTTCTGGCATTTTCTTTGGCCTCACTCTCCTCCTCGCCTCTGCTTCTGCTTCCCCGGCTATGCGGCGATCTGCAGCTACAGCAGAACTTCGGGGCCGCCAAGTGGCCGCCGCTCCAGAACAGCCAACTCTAGAGGATGGCACTCCTATACCTATCAAGTCGACTATCAAAGAAACAATTCTTGCTCAAATTCCCAAACTAGACCTAGACCCCGCAGTTGCTACCTTCTTGGAAAACTTCCCAGCATCGGGATATGAGCAAATCTCAAAGATGGAGGACCCACAGTTGACCGAGGCCATTACTGCCCTTTTGTCTGGACAGATTCCAGCTGGTGTCACCACCGAATAAGCGACAAATGCAAAGAGTTGCCCTCTCTCAAATATATATAATTATAATACCATTTGCAACTTAAGTGTGAAATTCAAGGGTTGATGTTTAATGGAACTGGTTATTTGAAGTCTTTTACTTTCCATTTTTTTTTTTTTTTTTTTTTTTTTTGGACGTATAAGTGTGGTTTCTTTCTTTTTGTTTCCCTTTTTTTTTGTCAAAGTTATTCGCTCTCTGCCTTAAATTTGGGGACCCCGTTTGCACCTACTAGATACACAGAGTACAAAATAACTAGATTATAAATTATTGTCATACACCGACATCCGGCTTAGCAAATTTTGCAAAATATATACTTGAATACATTTTTTTTTTCAGAAGCCAAAACATGAGCAGAATTTTCCAAGAATTAGATAATAAGATAAATTAAAATGTCTATAGTAGAGTTATATCTCTTCTTCTGGTTTCTATGAATTCATTAAGTCCTGCAAGGATGAATAGCACAACACGGTCATGGTGGCTCCATATAAACATTGACGGGGACCAGGGTTCCTCATTTGGGTTTCAATCCCAGTCAAATTCCTCATCCAGCCCGATCTGGATGGTGACAAACGAAACACAATTACAATTAAAACCTCTTATGAGATATCAGATGCTATGTACCGGGGAGAGACCCGCATGCCCGGGCGTCCGACATGTGGTTTTGAGGTAGACCCAAGCTTAAGGCATCTAGATATGTTACATTCGGTTCTCCGGCATCGGCGTTGATGCCTACTATAACGTCACGACGGGTACATGTACATGTACATTACTGCTACATGGTTGCCTAGCTATAGGTCAAAATTGTCAATGAGTCTTATGTGCCGGGTCACGATACAATTGATTTTAACATTTATAAAAGGGTGTTCGTGCCCAAAAATTTTAAAATATTTTTGATTTCTGTGCTAGCCAACTTTTATATTTTATATTTTCAGGTGGAATTTCAAAGGGAAATTGGGCCGGCTTGGAATATCGGGTATCAGTGTCGGATCGATTTGAATATGGTTGGAAGCGGGGTTTTAAGCGAAGGGGCGTCGACAGCTTGCATCCGGGGCACACGATCATATGCATATATGGACCCTTTCCAACATGACCATAATGATATAAAACCTATAAGGGCCATCAAACCAGACCTACTGTTGAATTTAAATTCTCGCCCAGTCGCCTTTAACCACGCGAAGTCTTTGCGCTGGGAAAATGGACTCGAGACAGCCTAAAATCTAAGAGGCATCGTATCGAACGGTCGCGGTCGATGATAACTAGTGCGCAGCAATGGCAACCTTAGCGGTCCTTCCATACGATATTATACACTCCATCATTTACCAAATCGACGAGCGAAGCGACCTTCTCGCTCTGGTATTGACGTCTAAGACACTCTACAACGTTTTCACCCGCCACAGGGAGGGTATTCTACATAACCTGTATTTGTCCGAAACTCTTAGTTATGCTCCGGACTCCATCGTTTTCACGAAATACCGATACGCAATATCTGGGATTAACAATCTTACATCATTGTCTGGTATGGTTCAAAACTATCGGGGGTTTATCCAAGAAGGGACTCCAACTGCCCTGTCCTCGGCTGGAAATCGGTTACGCAATCTGCGACTTCAACCACGAGTCTTGGTTAGCGACTACCTCGGGATTCGGAAAATAGCTTTGGCATACCAATATGCCATTCGCACAGCAAGGAAAGAACCCGGATTATCACCTTCAGAGCTCCATCGAATAATACAGGCCCTATACCGCGGCTGGATTTTACTTCTCTTAATCGATAGACAGTTGAAATTGCAACCGGGAATTGAGCAAGTAATGGGTTGTATCGAAGAGCTAATCACCACTTGGGATATCTGGGATGTACTGAGAATAGAAACGGTCATGGGGGAAAGTATTCGGACGCTACCAACCGGCCAGGTGAACATATACGACCCTGGAGAATGCAGCCGAGTCAAGACCGACGTTACGGACTCAGAGCTGGGGCAGATGGTTGGAGGGCGTTTGCAGGGTAGGATACCGCTCCTACTTCACCCGATGCGGTGTTCAGGTAAGGCAGCCTTCAGTGGTCTGGTGAAAGCCTTCGGAGTGCAAACTTTTCCTAGAAACTACTTTATGGTAATATACACACGGTACTAGGTGTGCCGTCAGGGTGTATCAGTATTGCAATTGCTCCAGTGTTAACCAGAAAATAATTACATATATAGACCCAAAGCTCTGCAACAAAGCTTCCTTTGCTCTTACTACGGATTTAGCCCAGTACCTCTTGGTGCATCACGATCCATCCGTCATAGCAGCACTATACACCCTTGCACCAACCCCAAATGCCAAGACTGTTTACGATAGGATGGCGAATCACCTTGCTATCGCAGTCAAAGCTTACCTATTACACAAGCCTCCACAGATCGGCGAATTTAATCACACACCTCTTAATACCCTTCAGTATGTCATTATAAAAATGATGGGGTGGTACGGCCCTGTGCCAGATGGAGTTGGATTTGGAGGCAAGGAAGTGAAAGTAATGAGGTTGATAGATCCCAGAATCAGTCAAACAGGGCCCACGGGGAACATTTTCAGTAAAGAAGCTAAGCGCATAGGAAAGCGCTCGTGGATTGAACGAGCAAAACTATCGGGGTGCGTATATGACGAGGCAAGGCTCGAGGGCAGGGATGGGAGTGGCCAGTTTTCGAGGATTAATTGGTTCTAAGCTACCCTAGAATGAATATTTGGTCGTATATTTCCATGTCCATCAATAAGTCTCAGCCCTAGATGCTCTTGACCATAACCATACAGCGTCTGGGAGGGCTACCTGTTAGTGATAATGAAGCAAGGCAGAACTTCCTTGCCGCCAGTCTCTCAGGCACTGTAAAACAAAAAAAAAAAACACTAAGTTCAATCGTAAGAGGTTATAATTATGGCCAGGGGCGCTACTTGATGGGCAACGCGGGAAATCTCGACAACCACGTTGCATGTTGATAAACGACCTCGCTAAAAGGGTTCTCCGAAGCCGAAAAGAGGAGGTGGGCGACAAAAAAAGATACAAAAAATTAAGTTGAATTGCTCGAACTAGGACTTGAACCTAGGACCTTCTCATCAACACCCAATCGACGGATCGATACGAGTGAGACGCTCTACCGCTGAGCTATACGAGCGAATCGGAAGTTTCAGATTTATTGTCAAAATATGAAGTCACTCCCAAAAGGCTTCATTGCCAACAGTTGCTTAATTCGCTTAGTTAAAGTCCACAGCATCAATGCCCATCTATATCACCGTCTATGCAAAAATTAATATATTCTGCAGGATTATGTTCATATCTGTACAGCTTTGATGACCTGGAACATCTTTTCTACTACCAATTTAACCCCCATGCATATGAGGATGAGTCTTTACTCAAATATCTCTCTCCTCAATAACTCGATAAAGTGGCGGGTTATAGAAATAGGTCTACACGTGCATGCACAGGCACTCAAATGCACACTACCCGGGCATATCATGCCTTGTATGGGACCGAGACTAGCCTTGTATCAACTTAAAACGGGTGGAAGCCGTTTCGAAATTTCGTGTCCAAAGTTAAAGGTATCCTCTCAAAATTGTAAAATATAATCAACGTTAACTCGTAGAAGATATCTCGATATACACTCTCGTACTCGATATGTGCACTTTAGGAATGATAATTATATAGAAAAAACTAGTGACTACCGAATTGGTTCCTCGACAAATGTTGTCTTTCCTTCATCACTGAATTGGCCCTTGATCGCCATAGTTATTCCCTTCATCTAATTCTTTCATGATTCCTGGCGGCACCAGCCGTCTTTCTAATCCCAAACACTGATAATTCAGCGCCCATGTCGGTGGGATCTGGTACTCACGGATCACAACATCACCTTTCTTTTCATCCCTCATTCTCCATTCCCAGTAGAAATCATCTTTTTCTTGCCTTGCTGGCAGTTCAAATCCCTTCAATGCCCATGGTTTATATTCCCTCTTTGGCGCTTTACCAAAATAACCTTTTGTATATCCAACATCCTCAGGTTTCCTACCATTCAGAAGCCCCATGCGGTAACGCACACACGGGTGAATATATTCATTGGTCCCCCAGAAGTCCGAGGCTGGAACCCCGCGGATCCTTATTTTTTTCTCTGCTTCAGTTTTCTCATGGTTATACCTTCCCGGTATCCTCTCCTTCCATCCGCCCATTATATTAGGGTAGTATGCGATTGACGCACTATCTTCTAAGTTTCCTTCGGCCCAGACGTGCTTCTGTTGCTCATACGACAGCACAAATCTTTCGATTTCAACCGGGTCCCAGGTAAGACGATGCCCTACCTGGTCGACCATCCATGCAAGGGCGATGTCGTCAACCGAAGTTTCATCCAGATTTGCATCAGCGCCAGTAACAGTACCCCCACCAACGTGACCGTGGAATCCAGGGAACCAGCATTGAATCAACCTTGCATTCCAGCCGTGATCGCCTTGGTTTTTATGGTACCAAAGGGTTGGGGCAAACGGTCCGCGATACTCATCGAGCGCGAGTGCATGGGCTGCCTTGTCGATATCTATTGTTTGTAATGCCAATACATGGTCAGTATGTGCTCTAAATACGGCCAGGCCAGTGCAACGTACTAGGGTGTAGCTGGGTATCCCAAAACTGATATCCCCTATTCCACCCCGTTATCGCCGAGAATGCGCTCTCTGGTATACCCAACGCTCCAACGGTGTCCCACACACCAACAAATGAAATTTTGACGTCTTGGTAAAGAACAATACTGCCGTTCTGCTTGAACCAGTCACCTAAGCGGAAAACTCCCCGGTCCTGTCTTTTCTTATATTCTTCATACATCTCTGGGAACCTGGACATTTCTCCTGGTGGGAGGATCCCAACATCCATTACCAATCCCCCAAGGGCCCGAGCTGTATATGCCCCGCGAGAGAAACCGAAAAGAATTATTTCATCGCCGTCGGCATAGTTGTTACATACGAAATTGTAAGCGGTACAAACATTTTCGTCGAGGCCGAATCCCATACCTCCTACAAGGAGTAACTCATGCCCAGTTAGCACTTAACCAACACTAAGTATCGAAGAACAGGCATCTTGACATTTAGGGACTAAGATAAGAATGGTCACACACCTTGCAGTCTTTTATCAACAAAAGAAACATCTCCAGTCCCTACGCCACTCTGATAGTAGACAATTTGTGCAACAGGGGCGGACACCGTTTCGCCCTTATCGTTGGTGTAGGCCTTTTCGCCTTCACTAGCAATTAGGCGACTGATCCGGGCGACGTTAGAAGGCATATTGATTGTGCCTTTGTCAGCTGAGAACCAGGTACCATCACAACAGACGACAAGGCGCTTCTTGACCTTGTTAGTCTTCTTGGTAATATCTAGGAGCCCATTGGAGGGCCCAGATAGGGACTTGGGGCCCACCATCCTAGGTTTAGGCTGAGCGTTCGGACGGGCTCTCTGGAAGGAACAAAGGTAACTACTAAGTATATACCGGTCTCGAATTTCAAAAAGGGGGGGGAAGAAGAAGAAGGGAGACAGTGATTTTTATGTGGAAATTCACGGAAACCTAATCGATATAAACCAGCCCTCGACTGAAAACAAACACATCGGGTTTTTAACGATGGTAGATTGGCGAATTGAGAATGAAATCACCGAGAATGAGTTATAGTACCCCATAGCATGCCTTTATATGCACCCACAATTGCTTTGCTACCCTTGCCTTGACAATCTATACGTACATATAGCCCCGGAACTGTAACCTCCTTGTAGGCAAACCACAGCCGCATACCATAACTTGGCCCAGGGTGCAGCTAGGCGCTGACGATCCATGCTACCCACTAGTGGGAAATACCGCATGGGTTGTGGATAGAAGGTGCCGGCATTCACCGCATCATTACGGAAATCGGTAGGGCTGATTTTAGTATGCATCCGAGGCTGAGAGCTAAGGTTGGTGAGAACTTAATTAAGCTTAATTCAATGAGTTGGCACAAGGGAAGTGTATGTTTTTGGAATTAAATCTTTTTGCTAAGTTGATACTTCATCGTCCACCTTCTGTCCAAGCCAGATTGGTACGTAATCTCAGCTAGTCAGGTTTATGCTTGTTGAAGTACTGAAAACGGCAGTACTCAGCATTAACTTGTCGTCGGATATTTTTAAACGTGGATGACCATATATTGCAACAAAGTTTTGTGTTGAGAGCGCTGGACCTGGCCTTTTTGTGGGTTATTACCTAATAAGGCTAGAAACACCTTAAGATCTATCTTAAAATTTCTATCAATTATCTACCTAATAGGTGTTAGAAAAGAAACTAAAAAAAGGACAATTTCAATCAGGATATCGATCTGATTAGAATTAAACTAGAAATCGAGGATACCCGCATATAAATGTCAAGTTACCTCAATTTATAACCCGGTCTATTATTAACCAGTTAAGTCATATACCCAATTTAAATATTTAGGCGGTCTGCCGTAAAAACTTTAGAACTGGAGGCTAGCCGGGTAGACGCGTAGGCCAAGCTGTGTGTGCCGGCTGGTGTACGACGTATGTATTCGTGCTGGTTGGTGGTTTATGGTTTATGAGTTATTGTGCAGCGTTTGTATGGGAAATCTAGCATAACTATGTTAATTTAGCATACTTATTACCACCACCAAAAATACATATATATATATATATATTTTGGTTTTTCTCAAGGGAATTGTTAGTGAATCTGAGCCTCCCTGCCACGGGGGTGGCGTAAAAAGAGAAGCAAAACATTTAGTGTCTTAACTGTATTTTACTTCTCTTTTTATATCACCTTAATGCCTACCTAAGCACAACTATCAACCCACATATTAACGAGACCGGTTGCCAGGTCGGTTGCCAGGTCGGTTGCCAGTTTAAAGCTAGCGGGCAAGCGGGCAAGCGTGCAAGCGTGCAAGCAAGTAAGTGGGCAAGCGAGCAAACTGGCTAAGGCCCACTAACAATTCCCTTAAGGGAAAAAAAAAAAAAAAAAAAAAAAGATTACATAGTGGTAATAAGTATGTTAAATTAACATACTTGTGCTGGATTTCGGTCATACCAAAATCCCGCTTAAACGTTCAGTATGGTGTAGTTTGTATGATAAATAATTGTTAGTCAACGCAAAGGCGAGCCAAAGAAAACATGTTTTCGAAAATTTCGCCAGCTCCCGGAGATATCAAGACACAGAATCCTAGCGTAGCTAACTAAGCCCTAGAATAACTCGATTCAGTATGATATCAAACATATGACAAGCTCATCGATTCGGAAATGTCAACTAATCAGATCAAAAACTTTGTGTAATTTCCATGCTGCAATGCAATGCAGCATGCAATAGCAGGTTTTATAAATTTAGGATTCCAGCGTTGACATCTAGCATATGTTCAGTCAGATGCACACTAGGCCACAGTGTAGCCTCTGATCTTAGGTCCGGCTCGCCAAAAGATTGTCAAGGAGTTTTCGGAGAATGTTAACGGAGTTGGATTAGATAACTCCTTAGCGCCATACGTGCGGGGCATGTAAAGACATAAGACGCCGCGAAGCACTGCGAACGGGAAGCGCGAACGGGAAGCGCGAACATAACCACAAAGGTGGATTTAATTTATGTTATATGCAAAAATCCGAAAGTGTTATCCCGAAGACTTCTGGAGATAGCACTTACGGCGCACTAAGCGAGATAGTCTTCGATGGACCAGAGCCTGACGCAATACCGGAGCAGGGCAGCTTCAAAAACCCGAAGGTTATATGAAGGCCCTGTAATAGAGGCTCATATCGATAGTTGTCGGTTGAAAGTATGTATATATATCCAGCGATCCCCGAACAAAACGTCAGGCTCCTAGATATTAAATTGAGCAACTACCACCAAACCAAAACATCAGTCAAAAAACCTTTAATATTACCATTTTTCACATATAAACCCATTAGAGCCTTTTTTTTTTAAAAAAAAAAAAAAAAAAAAGAAATCAAGCTGCAGCGCTCGTCTAGTAACCATTCCAGTCTGGTTTAATCTTAAGATATACATACCTTAGCCGGGCCCAGCTGCAGATTTGCAAATCTCAATTTAAAATGTCTTTCTCTAGAGCCGACTACAGTAAATCTACTAATGCCGATGATATTGCTCGATTTCTACATGATGAAATCGTCGGGAAAACCGGTTAGTAGGGCAATGCATAAATATTTTATAGTATAAACGAGACGACTAAATTCAATCTATTGGCGATATAGTTGTGATAACTGGTGTCTCACCTTCGAATCTTGGATCGGAATTCGCATATGCAATTAGTACTCACTCGCCCAAGTTGATAGTTATTGCTGGCCGCAATGTACAGAAACTCGAGGAAGTTGTGAAGAATATCAACACGAAAGCGCCAGGAGTTCCGGTCCGATACGTTCAGCTGGACCTTTCCTCCTTAGACGCCGCAAAGAAAGCAGGGCAGGAGGTCGCCGGATGGAAGGACGTCGAGATAATCGACACACTTGTCAACAACGTGGGTCACGCGATTTTATTGTTGATAGATGGCAGCTCCATTCAGATGAATTCATGAAAGTACTTAAGTGTGCTAACTGGTCGTGATACGAATTGTATAGGCTGGCATCATGGCTACACCTTATAAAAAGACAGTTGACGGCTTTGAATCCCAATTCGCCGTCAACCACTTAGCCCATTACGTCTGGACCGCCCAACTATTCCCCAAGATTCTTGCTTCGGCCGCCCTTGGCCGCTCGCCACGCATAGTCAATGTCTCTTCCAACGGGCACAAAGTCCATGATGTCAACTGGGACTCCCTTGATTTTGATGATGGTAAGACCTATAATATGTGGGATGCATACGGTCAGAGCAAAACTGCAAATGTCCTTTTCAGCGTTGAATTGGCCGAGAGGTTTGGACACAAGGGGGTTTACAGTTACTCGTTGCACCCTGGAATGTGCGCAGAGACTCATTTGGGTCTTCATATCCCTATGGATGATATTCAAGATTTTAGTGAGTGAACATCGGTCGAATAGGCATCAATGTCCGCAAAGAGGCTTAGTACTCACGTTTGACGTAGTGGCATCTGGCAAGGCTCCAGAGCCGGGGATTGATGTTTTCATGAAGAGTTTGCAACAGTGCTCCGCTACCCATGTTGTCGCTGCTTTCGATCCCGAGATTAAACGTAAGTACACATATCACATATTTTGCCTTGTAACGGGACGTGTCCTACCCCAGATTGGCCAGACAGAGTATGCTAACTGAGCACTCAGCACAAAATGGTCTATACCTCGCAGATTGTAAGATTGGGGACGAGACTCGTAGAAAGGATTATGCGGTTAATAAAGATAATGCTACGAAGCTCTGGGAAATTACGGAGCAGTTGACCGGTGTCAAGTTTTAAGAGTAGAGAGTCTTTACCTACGTTTCATAGTTACGGTTATGGTCATGGTCTATAGTGTGTATATACATACCTAGGTACCCAGGTACCGGTATGTATGCGTATCAGTGCAGTGTTAATGAAATATTAAACTTCTCCAAATTTTCGTATCCATTAATTTGAGTTTCAAGTTCACACGTTCAACGCCCAGCCCACGTCATGGGTATGCATAGAACATAATAGTAGCTGAGACTATACTACTCTTTATATTAATTCTCAGATAAAAACAGACGAAACTTCCTAATTGAAGAGTATCGGCTAGACATCGATATCGATCTGTGGTCAGGCCGTGGCCAGGGATGTATTGGGTGCCATGTGAATAATTGGATGAATCGTGTTGGGCTGTTGCAATAAGATGCGCCAAGAGTGTTTTCAGACCATATCACCAAGGGAACCAACTTCCACGCGAACCCTGGCCCAAAGCGAATGAGCCCCATCGGCAGCTCCTACGTTATCGACATCCCCGCTAAACCCTGAACAATCATCAACCGACATACCTCGTATACCGACCTTACCAGTCCGGTATTTTTTTCTCCAAGCATGCACGCGTCAAACAGGTAACGTGCACCGAGCCTACCGTTACCAATATGCCTTCTCGACTTACCGCAGCGGACTCACCACCAAAGGCAAGGACACTCTCGAATCAACGGCGACGATTTTCTATCTACCAGCGAGGCCAAGAGGTCACGGTTGGCCCCCTGGGTTTCGATGTGCCGATCAATGGCGACCGAACCGCCTTCCCGACAGACGAGGTCGACGAAGAAGATCGACTGAGTGGAGTGGAGTACCCTAGCTCGGACGACTATGAACGGGAGGTCAAGAGGCGTAGGATCGAGAAAAATGCCAGGGACTACCTTTGCGGCCGGAAACTGAATTTGATCTCAACGACTGTTCGGGGTCCACTGGAAAAGAGTTATTGGGGGCAAAAGGCCAAGGTTGTCGGAACCCCATTAGAAGCTATAGCTCATGGGTTAAAGAAGGATATAATACGGAAACAACGTCAGAAATCAGATGAAGGGGGTACTTGCTCTTTGACAACATCCCCAAGGGTTCCCTTCCGAAGGGAAAGGGACCAGAAGATCACATTATCTCAAAGATTGCTTTCCCAGCAACGAGAAGAACCTTCAATTGTAGACAGCCAACCATCCATAGGAGTAACTCCGACCCCGATACACTATCCGTCGAGCCCCTTGGCTATCAAAGCAGTTACCCCCACCACGGGGAAGCCTGTTTGTACATTATCGGCGACTGTGGATTCAGTGAAGGCGACCAAGGTGCGCTTAAATTGGGATTCACAGGAGGGGTCTATCGTTCCGGTGATATCTCCTCGAAGTATTCCAAACCGCTCCACCCAGAAATCCTCGAGCAGTTTTATCGACCTCACCGGTGGAGGCGAAGCGTCCGGGCTACTTCCAGAGGACGGCCTGCTTTTCAGTAGCAGCTTTGCCTCGCCATTAAAACATAAATCAAAAGCAAAGCTCCAGGCCAAAGGTTGGAGTAAAAAAGGCTCCCCTCCACAGAGCCAAGACAGCAAAGCTCGACGTCACTCTGTGGAGACAGATGCCTCTGAGTTACCTACTAGCCAGCCAGAGGAGCCCGAAACCTTGAATATTGACCTGGACCGACTCGGCCAGATAAGCAAGGAACTCGGAATTGACGAAAGCGGCTTGGCGGATGAGACAACAGATATTTACCGCCATGAAATCAAATCTAAGGGAAAGCGCGCCCAATCGCCCGCGACTACTCTTAAAATTTCACTGCCGAGAATTGATGCGCGGAGTAATCATAAGCACCAAGCACCACCAAGCCCATCAGCGGATGCTGCTCTTAGGAAGGCTTTAAAACCTCAGCCTCTTCAGAGGAGGCGGGGTGACCTTGGGAATGGTGTTTCCTTGAATGAAATGATCGCACGAACGGCTGCGTCCTCAAAGAAAATGAGTCGACCAAAGCAACAACTTCGTGAAGCTCAGGATCGCTTGGATTCCATATCCAATGATTCCGCTCCGGAGCCGCCTAGAGAAAGCCGGAATTCTAACCCACCTTCTGCCGAGCAGCGATCGCCAACCCCAGCGAATGTACGGCATTCTGAAGAGCCCCGAGAAGATGAAAAGGAAGAAGATCCCGATATGGTTCCTGAGAGTCCAATCGCGAAATCTCTATCGCATGAACCTATAATAGAGCCACCGAATACGGTGACACAGCCTCCGATAAGGCTATCGCAAATGCCTACACCGTTACCACCCAGTCCACTTACCCTTTTAAATAATATAAAACAGACAGCGCCGAAAATCCCCGAGACTGTAGTAGAAGAAGGTGCTGAGAAATCGCCTGTGGATGTCACTGTGAAAGAAAACGAGCCAACCTTCCATCCTGGTCCCAGGCGTCCGAAAAAGATCGCACCAAAGGACAAATTGAACCGAGTGACTGAGCTTAAAAAAAGGAGCGAGGAGGGTGCCGAAGTCGCTCTCCTTCCTAGGTATATCAATCTTCCCTTAGAAACGATACTTACGGTTAATTAATAAATTATTAGAAAAATTGCGACGCCCGTCTCCAGGTTACACCAAAAGATGGCCGAATTTTCACCGATTTCCCCAATGGTAGCCCATGGCGATGTGTCGCCAATGCCGGAGTCGCAGCCGCAGCCGCAGACTGAAATCCAAAAGCCAAGCATAAGATTGCAGGAGAAACTAAAGGAGGGACAGCAAACAATATCCTCGCAATTGAGTTCACCCCCGCCGTCTAGTCCATCGGAAGCTCGAACTGCTCTAGTAGAGACTGTGCAACCCGAAGAGTCTTTTGTGGAAGTCCCTGCCACTTCGAAAGAGACAGCTGCAGCTGAGCCTGAGCCAGAAGAGGCTAATGTAGGGCAGACTGCTTCTGGCGCCCCTCCAAGCCCACCCCAGGAACATCAAGAGCGCCAGGAGGCTGAAGAGGAGTCGACTCTAGAAATTTCAAGTAGCCGTTACAGAAAGATCGAAGAATCTCTAAACAATGGGGTTTCTGAAGCCCTGCCTTTAGCCCTTGTAGATGAGACAATTAGTCACATATCTGCCACACATCCTGAGCCTCCCGCAGATATCACAAATCTCGATGAAACCGATATACTCATTGATTTCGATAAGGAAATAGTGGAAAATACTCCGCTTGAAGCCGCTGAGAGAATCCTTGAATCCGCCCCTTCGACGGACATCGGACCAATCAATGGGGATCCAACGGACCCCGAAGATCTAGATGAGACCAAATCATCGTCTCCGCAAAAGGCCATTCCTATCCCAAAAACACCTCCGGCAGATACACAGACCAGTAGAATTTCAATCCCGGAGAGCTTCAAGAAGGCGATTACGGCCCCAATAAACATTAATTTTGCTACCCCCAGTGCACCACCCCCACCACTATCTGTCCCCAGTACCGCTGCATTTACACCGATAAATGTCGACAAGGTTTCATCCAGCCCTGGGTCAACAAAGATCATTAGTCCGGCATCAAGTCGGGCAGACCTTATCATAGGACCATTTTCAACCATTGGGAACGATATTGAGTTTACTCCTTTCCGAGCTATTCGATCTCCCGAGCAAACCAAGAAAGCACATACACCAATTTCCCGCGAGAACGATGTGGTGACTGATTTTGAAGCGACTGAACCTATTAGCCCGTTTACATTCAGCCAATTTATGAAACCCGTGGAAAGTCAATACCAGGTAAGCCCAGCGAAGAAGGCAAATGGCGTGGCTAGCTTGTGTGATGACAAACCTTCCAGCTACGATTTGGAGAACGTTTTGGGGGGCGTTGAAGACTTCTTGATGAGTGATGTGTACGATGTGGATGAAGAAGCGAAGAAGTTATCAGAGAACCCGACTTTCGGGGATAGTGGAGGAAACATGAATGATTCACGGAAGGAGACTTCCAATAAGGAAACACCTAGGAGGACCCTGAGAAAATTTTACGACTGAGTAAAATACTAGGAGAGGTTTTGGTAGCGTGTACTTTATGCATTTTGACATCCCTTCTACGCAAAGGCATATGCATCGGTTGTATACATGTTTACGGATATGTGGCGTCTGCGGGGCGTTCTGGGTTTTGTTATCTCGATTAGCTTATTTAATCCATCGAGCAGTGCACATTGCTGCCGTGTGTCCTTCATTACATCGTATGCTCTATAAATCAATGAGACAATCGCAACATTCTTACAATGAAACTTCGCTAAACCAGGCACTTCTTGACTAAAGGTCACTTTGCACTAGAGCTATCTATAGATGCGATACTGCGGAACTTGTGGTAAAAATTCGGATTCCAAATTCAAATTCGGTGTATACATTGAAAAACCATATAACCAAGGAAATATTAGCGTCCGACCATAAAATGCTATCCATCATAAATCAAAAATGGAAACAGAATTTTGAAGGGAAAAAAAAAAAAATATCCAACCAAAAGATAGGGCCCTTGAACATGTTTCATACAAGATCAGCTAGGGAAAGAATTGAATGGAAAGCCAAATGAAAAGGAAAAGAGCAACGTGTGGTTTGTGAATAGTATGCCAATAACAAAGGAAAGTATATTCTTGTGCAATAATGCATGTCGACTCGCTAGACCGCTTTTCAGCCGCTAAACTGTCGCTTGAATGAAAAAAAATTGTTTGCTAAGATATCTGAAAAAAGATTATGAAACAGATGCAAGCGTTTTACACTGTTACGAAAAATTCAAATGAGAGTCAAATCTTTTGCCCCATGGGTGTAGCCCTTCCTGCTTTTGGTGGAGGGGCAGCCTCGACAGGGGCACCGCCATCATCCATGACTACGCCCTCCAGACCAACAGTGATCATATCATCACCACCACCTGGACCAGTGTGCATTCGCAGAGCCTGTTTTCCAGGGGAAATCATAGGACCACCATTGCCTTGAATGCTAACAGTTTGGGTTCTGATGTCATCCGATTTGGGGGCAGTGGGCTTACGTGCGAGACCTGCTGTTGCTCGCATGTTTCCTGCGAATGCAGGATGAGTTGGAAGATCAGCGGGGAGGCCCATTGGAGATTGTGGGATTGCGGGGAGGGTGTTGAGTTTGGCACGGAGGATTTGAGGGTGAGATGGCTTGCGGTCATTGTCGAGGATTGAGGTTTTGCGTTCTGGGGGTGGTGATGTATTTTTCGCGGCTGCAGCTGCAGCGGCGAGGGCCGGTAGGTCGTAGTCATGGCGGTCATAATCAGGAACCGGGGATGTTGCTTTGGCAATGTTCGCAGCTGCGGAGGTAGGAAGTGGGGGTTCGTTTCTGGAAACTGAGGGAGCACGCCTATGACTTCCTAAAGGCGTGGTGGTCCGGGATGGTGGCTTGTTGGAAAGAGAGCCTAGGGGAGTCTTTGAACGGGCGGGCACACCAGCGCGGCTAGCTGAGCGAGATATAGGTTGCTGTTGCTCATACTCGGACTCGGTTTCGGTGGCATACCTTTGAGGACGGATTTGGTTGCGCGATGGTTGTCTTTGAGGGGCTCTGAAATCATCGGCTTCGGACTCGGTGAACTCCTCCCTCTGGCGAGGAGCTGGCGTCTTTTTTCTTTGTCGGGGTAGGTCTTCTTCCTCTTCATCCTCTTCAGTGAATTCCTCGTAGCGGGGACGAGGGGTTTTGTTAGTATTGCGAGATGCACCCCGTTGTGGAGGAGACATAGCTCGCTCAACTTCATAGGCTCGAGGTTTAGGGGTTCGGTTCTGCGTCCTTGAAACAACTCTTCGTGGAGGGTACTCTTCCTCATCCTCTTCAGTCTCTTCCCTGTACCTAGCGGGGGTCCTTGCTTGGTTTCGCGAAGGGACTCTAGCAGGCGCTGGGCGATGACCATTCCTAGAAGCGACACGAGGTGTTCGATTCTGTGTCCTCGAGGGAACTCTGTTGACTGGAGCTCGAGAAGTCCGCTGATGGTAGTATTTGTCTTCGATTTCAGAGACTTCGGAGACTTCTGAAGTATCGTATCCATTGTAAGTCTTTCTCGGAGCTGGTCTAGCCCTTTCTTCCTCGCTGTACTCTTCCTCCGTAGTGAAGTCTACAGGTTGGGGCTGCTGCTTTGGTTTCGCACGAATTGTACCGCCTTTGGTCATTTCAGGGGATTTTACCCTGCGACTTGCACCGCGGGAAACGTTGTCGGTATCCCTTTGTCGGGTAATGCTACGAGCTCTTTGGAGTCTAACGTTCTCCATTTCCTGTTCCAGTCTCTCCAAGCTACGTCGTCGAGCTTCAAGGTTTCTCTCAGCCTCTTCTTGGGCAGAGTCATCGTCGTCATACGAATCTTCGGCGAAACTCTGATCCTTCTCGGATTCATGTCTCCGATGGTGGGACTGTTGTTGATGTCGACCATTGTTGGCACGAGAGGTATTCACAGTATTCCGTCTAACTGGTTGGACAGAGCTTTGAGCCCTGATATCGTAATCATCTTCCGGCGAATCATCATAACGACGATTTTGAGCCGCAGGAGCAGGTGGAGGTTGTGAAACCTGAATGGGCTTCGAAGCTTGAGAGAATGAAGCCTTTCTGGTTGGCATTGGTGGTGGCGCGGCTTCATCCTCATCTGGAACCTCAACTTCGTGGAGCTTGCTCACAGATCTGCTTGCCTGATGCAAAGGACCCTTAGGGTGGGTCCTAGTCAGCTCAGGACTAGGCTCAGACGCAAGGACATCATGGAATGAAGATAATTGGATGTGGAGGCCTGGAGGCTTGCGCTGGGAAAGTGCGCTTCCCGTCCTCTGGGGAACAGCCAAAGTGCCATCTTGAGCTGGGCTGGCAACTCTGGATGGTCCGTAGTTCGAAACGGCCATCGAAGGGGCAGGGCTCGGGCTTGCCATCCGCTCAGGGCCAGGGCTTTCAATTCTCTGTGGTAACTGTGAGCCGGTGAGCGTTGGCCTTGGGCTAGCAGTTCGGTCAACAATCGAAGGGGGCTTTGGTGAGATCGTGCGGATAGGAAGGTTGTTGGTATTATGCATTGAGAGAGCAGGGCTACCGACTCTTCCTGGTGCCGGGAATCCTGGACTCGCGACTCTTTGGAGAGCTGGAGTACCAATTCTACCGTCCACAGGAGTGGTATTGATAGGACCGGAGATAATCATTTCCTTCTTATCAACGCCCTCTGTGGTATTAACACCAGGAGGAACGTCAGTGTTAATCTTGCCAGGTTGAGGTACATTCCGTTGTTCCTCAATGGGCCTGTTCCAGGGCATCTCCATGATATTCGCCTCATTGGATTGTGTGTGTTTCTTATCCCTATCTTTATCTCCAAACCCGAAGATACGAGCAGCAGTATTTCGAACAGATGATCCAACTCTTGGGGAGATTGGTCTTTCCGGTTTCTGGAGAACATTTGGTCCTTTTTGTGGGGATGTAGGTGACTTGATACTTCCAGACAACGATGACTTCCTGGAATGGTTTCCAGTAGGAGCTGGTGTCGGGACTGGGTCCGGGATATTTTCCGTAATCGCGAAGCATCTCATAGCCAATGATCCTTCGCCATTCTCCGCCGCGTGCTCTCCCCATTTCCTGACAAGAACAGAGAGTCTTCTCCATTCCTTATACATCAAGGCAGTCAGAAGAACTGCCTCCATGTACTTCTTGTTGCTAACGTAATGCTCAATGGCTTGGTCCCTTTCGCCAATCATCAAAAAGCACATGACAGCGTTGTGAACGTCGCCTTTCTGGATCAGTCTCATGATGAACACACGGACAGTTTGTTGCCAGGACTTTTGTCCACCCATTGCCGCCAAAGCGATAAATAGCCAGTCGCTGGGTACCAATGTTTCCGATCCCATCAAAACGTTGAGCGCATTCGCATCAAGGTCGTGGAGCCATAGCCGGAGCATCAGCGATTGGAGGGATCGCGCGGGATGTTGGGCAACTGTATAATATTAGAAATCTTTGCATTCCAAGACGGACTTGTAAATGGGGAACTTACTCTCTTCCCGAATTAGGGCCTCTGCATCACCCTCAAATCCGAACACAGAGGAGAACATCTCTCTCCTTCGCTCATCATCGTACTTTGCACGATCAGTATTCATTGGAGTTCTATACGTAATGCCCGCGAGCTTGTCCTTCAGATTTGGGAAAAGTTCCAATTGACCGACAGGAGGCACCATATACATCTGTTCGTCGTAGAAATCGCCATTGGAAGGTGGAGGGAGACCAGGGGTTGGCAGGGGGTCACCATTCACGTTGCGCTGTGCATATGGCACCGGCTGGAGGGCATCCGATGGGGCTTTCGGGGTTATTGGGGACATGCCAATCTCCTGGGAGAGAGGATGGAACCTCCTCGGTGTAGCCATATCATCAAAGCCCCTTGGGGAAGCCAGAGATGTTGTGTCGCTGACTCCTGTGCCCGACGTATATGATTTTATGGAAGATGCAACAGAAGCGGACTTCTGGTGGTGGCTGATACCAGTCCCTGATGATTGCATAGACTCGGATCTTGCCATGCTACTAGATTTCAAATGGGATTTCTCCAGCTCTTCTAGCATCTCTAGCTCGTGAGCGATCTGACCTAGGGGAGTTCTTGTTTCATCTCTCTTGATAGCCGCAATCGCCCTGGCATCCTGAGAAAATTTGGAAGCCTTGCTATCAGATCTCTCCATGGCCACTGACCTCTGGCTCTCAGTTCTCTCCATTTCGGTCTTTCTATTGCTGTTTGGTCGCGAATTGTCATGTGACACTGACATTGGAGGGGATGGCGGTGCATTAGCAGGCAGATGTTGAACATTGGCTACCATCTGCGGGGGATACAGATTGTACTGCTGCACATTCTGTTGTCTGTCGATGGTGAACATCAAGCCTTTCGGTCCGTAGACGGATAGGGCCAAAACATTCGATTTACTCATGACAGACTCCCAGGCGACCTTCTTCGTCCTGACATCCCATATCGAAGTGTCATAATCTGAATATTGCAAAATACGCCCGTTCCTGGACCAGGCCATCCAGTTCCGGCGGCTTGGATATGCATCTGGCTTTTTTAGAACACGAACCACTCTTGCGACTTCTCCTCCATCAATGGGCTTCGCGATACTCCAGACTTTGAGGTCTCCATCATTTGATTGGGTTGCCAACATGTCCGACTTCTGTCTTGACGAGGAGCCGTGCCACGCCAGCACTGTTACGGGAAAGGAGGACGCATTCCCATTTGCTAGTGTATGGTGAATGACAAATGTCGGCATAAGGGTAGCTATGATTACCGTGCCATTTTGGTATCTACACGTAGACAGATTCCAGTTAGTGTTCGAAAAACATAGAAACTGATCCTGAAATTTGGAATCAGGACAACGAGATATGCATACCCTATTGCGAAAAACTTGGAATCCGCAGACGGCGCAAGCGCACATATTGGCATCTGAAATGTTCGACAAGACACAGCCTCTGACCGAACGGGATCGAATAGGATGATATTGCCCATATTGTCACCTAGATATCACCCAACCTAGTAAGTCCCTAGCACCCAAATTATACCGTGGTCGTAATTGTGAATGTGTTGCCTACCAAGCGCGATAGTTCCATTTCTCAGGAATGTAGCCACCCGAATCTCTTCGTAGGCCGTAAACCTCGAGATCTCCTCTCCTGTCCCTGAATCCCAAACTACCGCCTCTTTCGAAGCGTCTAAACTTATTACTTGACCATCTCCACTTTCGGCGCTTGTATCGGCAGCAATAAGTGTGATATCTGCGGCATGTGCTTCGAATCGACGTTCAAGCTGAAGTGTATCGTGCTTCACACAGGCAATTGACGAACCCTGTGCGAATATGAATAAGGACGCTGTACTCCCGCATGGAGCCAAGCTCATAAGTGGCTTATCTGCCATTCTGTCCGATCCAACCTCGGTTATGTGACGTTGATTCTCTGAGATTTGATTTCGGAATGATAAAGAAATGAGCAGCGATGTTGGGCTGTAAACCGAAGGGTCCTACTTCATCCTCTAGCTAAACGCAAAATAAGTCAGATCTGAACCCAGCAGAATTCAAAGGTAAGCTTCTGAACGGCAGGAAGCAAGTGGAGGCAGGCCGAAGATGCCATCAATCAAACTACTGCGGGGCCAAGGAAAGCTATATATACGGACCAGTGTTTTCCAAGCATCCAAAAAATATTTCCACCAAAACGAGGGGAACTTGTGGCCACCCGAACCGGCCTTTCCAATATTGTAGTTGGCCCGAAGCAGTTGTAGGGACAGCTAGCAAATCCCTGCGAAATTGTCGTCAGGTCGGCAGCCAATGATCCAGGTCCAAACCTGACAGCTTACACAGGCTAAACGTGCGCAGCTGATGTTCGTCCAACACGATTATGCAGGTCGAGGGCGGCGATGAAAATAGTACCACTTTGGATATTTTCGCCGGGCTCTGGGTTTTTTTTAGGGGCTCCTCTACGGCTCAAAAGTTTGGTTGCGGTACCTGGGCTTCCCGAGTTTAGGCGACGGTATTCCAGCTGCGCGGGGCTCGATGCGGCAATCTTCGCAAATTATATACGAGCCTCCTTCAGAATTTCTCACTTTTCAGACTTCAAGAATTAATAGAATTGGCAAGGGAAATCCGGATTAACACCTAGGCCAAGTCAAAGAAACCTAGTCCAGGAGATCGACGTGCAGATAGGGAATTAGGAGGATGTCCAACGGGGCGAGGAAATGTAAGGGCGGCTGATCCAGTCGTCTGGATTTCAATATGCATGCATCCAATGCCTGCTGGTTAGACGAAAATCGGATGCAAAGTAAGTAAGGCAGGTACGAAACTGCGCCTGATATTGAGGGGTATTGTCGAGTCCGTGATTCTAGTTAGCGAAAAAAACAAGAAGCGTCGTAAAAGCAGGAGGCAGGCGGGGGGCAGCTTCAGATAATAAATGTCTTGATGCCTGTCTAGTCTCGATTCCCTTTCCCAAATTTTCCTTCCCTTCTCTGCATATTCAAGCCGTTCAGAGGTCCCTGTTACGAGTTCTCATGGACTGGCCCGCTTGCTTCCTTTAGTTCTGCTTTGCTTTTTCGGCGAGAGTGACATGGGGGGACCACCCAATCTTCTCGGCCCGTTCATAGTCTAAATTTTCAACAGACCTCACGTTATTTTCTACTGGCCTCACAAACTCGGTCGCTTTTTCTTTTTTTTATATATATGTTAACGCCTCACGAATTGGTGCAGGCCGGATAAGTATTGAGACCTCAGTCCCGGTCGAATCACCTGCGAAATGCAGTAGTGCGGAACAGGATCTCAAGTAGCGGGGAATCGTCGTTGTGGATTCGGTCCCAGTTGCAATTTTTGGCCCACTCCAACATGCAGCAACGCTCCAATTACACGTTGCGAACATAGGAACGGCGCGTATCTCACAAACTAAATGTATGCGATTATTCCTCTACCGCTTCGAAAAAAGTGATGTCCAAAATAGGAGATGCATAAACGCTAGGCCGTCCCTTGATGGCAATTGGCAATGGCGTTTTTCGACGTCGACGGCTGGATCGAAACCACATCTTGAGGGGAATAGGCGACGGCCACAAGTGTACGAGGGTTAGGTTAAACCCCCCTGAATCTTAAGGCTCCTGGCCATCCACTGGCATTATGTGTCTCACTGATAACCAGTTATCTTTAAGCCCCGGTCCTCCTTCTAATCTATTCAGTTACAGTGGATTCACTAAAGACAGTGAAGAGCAAACAGTATTAAAATTGCGATGCCGTAAAGTGTCGTGATATAAATTTCGTTAAGCCGAAATTGTGCACTGCCAACGCTCAGATCAGAGTACGGGATATATGGCCAAAGCCACATCCGTTTTGTCGCAGTCTGTCGGATATTTACATTGGTGGATAGATTCTGCCAATATATTCGGACAAATCGGCCTCGAACGGGCTCGAGGACATAAAACCTTGAGCTCATCTATTTTACAAAGCCATCCTGGAGACTACCACTTTATGGTATATATTGGAACCCTCGCCCTTTCTTTGATTATCGTCATCATAGTCACGACATAGAATTCTGATAATGTTTAGCTGGGCCATAGGAAAGCGGGGTCCGTTCTCAGAGGAGCACCCCATGCACAAGCCAAAGATGGAACTTGCCCTGTCCCGGTTTAGTTACCATGCTCCCGCGTTTTATCGACCGGGGGCAGGCGCGTAAGGCTCTAATTGATTGGACATCACGACTCAGGCACATTCGGCCAAGAAAAGTCTCTTTCCCTCCAAAATGGTCCTCAGCTCTATCAACATCCGGACTGAACCAACCAGAACGCATCGATGGCGAAAATTTACCCGTTGGGAGCAGGTAAATCAACGAAATCAGATCAAGATCGGAAGACATTTCCTTTCAGCGTGGATAAACCCCTCCCCAAGCCTGTGTGCCCCCTTGGCCAGAGCAAACGGATCCAGAGCTCAGTTGCCTTGTACGAAACTCCTAGGGGATTTGCGAAATAAACTGCTCGCTTGTTTTGATTCTCGAACGCTTGTTTGAGTAGAGGTGGTGTCCTTGCTAGTGATGCGTCTATGTTTTCCCAAAATCTTTCCGCAAACAATCTTTCTCTGAAACCCATCGACAGCCTAGCAAATGTGACCTGTGCCTGAATAATTTATCTACCAGTACCGAGTTTCGCGATGACACTTTTGCAAACCTCCAAATTGAAGCCGTTTTTGTAGATAGAAAGACTGTGAAATGACGACGGCATGTAAGCGCCATATTGCATCCGAAAGGACCCACCTGGATCGTTAGCAGGCCGTGCGCCCGCCTTGTCACCTTGCAGACCCGCATAAGTTTGTAAAGATCGTCACATGGGCATCAGCTTGTCAATCAGAATCCCGTAAAGAAAGCACGGATTTCACCTTCATGCAGAAGCTCATGTGCAGCCTCAAGCTTGACAAATGGTAGCAACGCATCCAGCATTCTGCTCGGGGCAGTGGAAAAAGCTATGCCTGTATATGCCTCATACGATGCTGGAGCTTGAGATCAATCAGAACCAAAGAAAGGCCAAATCATATGACTTGAACGACACCGACAGAGTGGTTCATAGTAATGCAAGGAGACGAGGCATGGGGAGCGTCGAAATCATGAACTCAGCTTCAAGAGCGGCCAGCCTATAGGATCGCGTAGATGCTTGGACTCCTAGATGCACTTTGCCATCGTGCCTTCTATTTTTGTGGTACAAGAGGGGCTCACCCCGGCAAAATCCACAACACCACACCAAAAATACAAGCTATGCATGTCCTTACCTAACTTACGTTACCAGTTTACCAACACTTAGTTTAGTTCAATATCAACGATTAAAAGTGTGGGACCATGCCAGATAATTGGGTGGTTCCGGAATTCCTGCGCTCGAGTGTCATAGCGATATCTTCTGACAGATCGAATATAGCCTGTCAATGCAAGAAATATTTAGACTCCATGGGCAGACATAAAACTTGGCTCTTCATGCATCTCTGACAGAACACCGGATATCGTCGCCAAATTCGACCCGCGTTAACGGTAGCACCAATTAATAGTGTGAAACCCAAACCTAGCGCTACTTAGTAGTTTGCACACCTCAGATGACAGCCCGTCATTTTTTTCTCCCTCACATTCCATTGCATATTAGGCTATCTTCAGACGGTATGGGGTCAACTGCTAGCATCATACCATATTATAGTATATGCACACTAAGATATACGCAGCTAGTGTGCATGTGTCCTGTGGTGGTATCTATAGTTCGGCAAAGTTCGAGATTCCGAACTGCAGTGCTGACAGCTGTGCAGGAAGTTTTGTGAGCTGCGTAACTTGATTGATTCATGGCTCGCCGAAATATTATGGAAGGTGGGGTTTAGTTATACCCATTGTGGTACACCTCTAACAGTCGCTTACGGTCGAACAGGGCCTAGACTACCATGGTCCAGAAAACTAGCCTGGAGATACTATGCTAAATTCTGTATCGTGTGAATACACGACTATCTCTCGCCCCCTTGGCCTCACATATACATTATCGAATGAAATATCTTGGTATATACCGGGGCCACTTCGCAAAGGCTGGCGGGCAAACTATGAACCATCTGATTTGTTGATATAGATTAACGGTTGATTTATACGAGACAAGATTTGGTACATATGTTCTTACCTATAAGTCTGTATTATAATTATACTAGGTGGAGTAGAATCTTCATACTCTACAGATCTGACAAGTCGAGTTAGAATAACGAATAGCAAACCAGCTTACATACAATTAAATATTTAAGTAAATATTGAGAAGCCTTCCATTCACTTGTGAAGAAATTTTGGAGCGTCTGGAGTGTGTTGGTCAGAACATTCCTTGTTTGTAACGCTTGGCTAGCGTGGCATCAAAGGTATCTTTACGAATTAATTCGAGTCCCAACGCCTCAAGGACAGATGTATGTGAGCGCCATATGCAATATGTCGCATCATGCTTAAAAGTTCGGAGTATATAGCAGAATACATATGCATGGCGATGCATGAACGCAAACGTCATCTCAGGAACGCCACAATAAAACATGAAGCCGCCATTAACCCATCTTTGAAGTCACTTTATGTGCTTGGCGTCTTCGTTTTTTGGTAGTCAAGAATCAGGTAAGCCATGTTGGGCCATAAGATTGCAAGGGTCCTGCGGGTTTGACTTCGCTGTCTGCGATCTACGACTTCGAAATACCGATACATTAGGATCAAAAGTAGACAAATTTCTCTCCATCTTGTTCAGTAATCAATTGAAATTCACCCGAGGCCAAAGGCTGCAATTAATTGCGCAAGGTTAACAAGCTCAGTAAAATCAACGAGTAAATTACAACACCTCTGAAAGCTAGGGCAACGCACACGCGTGGTGAACATGACTATCGATGGGAACCCAAATAAAGACGAAAGTGGTCTCGTTGTGACGGAAGTATGGATTCCTAAAATCTCCTAGAAAGCCCAAGCCTCCAACTAAACTAGTTAACTAGAAATTGACAATTTCTCGAAGGATAATTGGGATTCGAGTGGAACTATCGCAAACTGTGAGTCGCTCCAAGCAGCATCTGACGGCGAGTATAACAAACAGAGAGGAGAACGGTTCGTACGAAATTGCTTGATGGATTAATGATGGCAAATAGTATTACGGATCCATTCTTCGAATTTGCCTCCAAGGCCGTGAGCATCGTATGGTAAGCCATCAACGGCCTCATTGTGGTAATCCAACCTCCCCCTATACCTATCGGATTATTTCGACCGGCTTTCTTTTTCCGTGCCTAGGCGCCTTCTCTCTTGTCGTCCGAAACATACCAACTAATGCATTGAATAATTGGAACGGAAGTAACGTTGACCTAGAATTTACTTTTTACTAGATTGCGGCAACTGATGTAGAGAACTGTGGGATTATATCTGAAGCCCGCACCAATGTCGTTTCCACAATCTTGACATGTAGAATTAGTGAAAACCGCTATTAGTAAAATCTAAATAAAATCGAGGATCAAGAGGTTGAATTCAAGATTCTAAAAGATATATAGAATATCGATTCACTTATCTGTGATTTTCCTGGTATACTATGAATTACCTTGGCGAGAATCAGACCAATACTAACACCAACTAGCCCCAAATTCTGGACTGAAGGGAATATTTGAATATCAGGTATGCAGCCTGTCATAATCAATGGAGCTTAAGCAGTTTGTGAAAATAGAGAGCGCACCTTTAAGGAAACATTCTCGCCCAAGGTTGAAGGATAAAGTGCAAGCTATCGATGGCAGGAACGATGCATATGCGCATTCCAGGAAAGAGTTCTGGATTCAGTCGAAGGCATCACTCAAAACCAAATCTTTATATGACTACATTGCTACAAACTATATAGAGCCTTAACTTCCACATAATATCCTAGACATTAGAAAGGGTAGGGAGATGACAATCCGAAAGGACGAAGATTTGTATCCGAGCATTTGCGTTCTCGTCGTGCCTTGGTAGACATGCAACATGACAAAGAGAATATGTAGAGCATCTTATTTCCCGCTCGGTATATGTATATATATAAACCCCACCCATCGTACACGAGCAAGCCTGGAAACTAATGCTAAGACTCGGATATCAGTGGCAAGGTAAATCCGGTCACAAAGTATTTTATATACATGGAAAACGGGATTCGGTAAATCAGTGGCCATTTCATGCGTTCTGCAACGGCTTGGCAGAAATCCGAGGACATCAGGAGCTCTTGTTTATTATTTCTTCTTTAGACAAGGCGATAACGTGGGACAGATTACCATCCGAGCGCTGGAGAGCTTGGTATCCCAAATTACTGATGAAGCCTGGGCGAAGTCCGAAGTGGAGCTTACATAGTTGATCGCATTGATGTCGACTGCGGAAGAGAATGAGGTCCATGGCGACGGAAGAACAGCGATAAGCCTAGTTATGAACCCGGATTCTCTCGTAAGACTATTAGGAAGGGCTATTGAAATTTCCTCAACTGTTACTTATACTATAAAGATACTTAAAACTGGTGGCTACCATTCATCAGGATCGAGGCTATAATTTCTCGATTGGATATATTGACATTTGATTAGTATATTACATTACACACAACAATGCTATAACAGACTAAAGTAATTGGGGCACATAATATATATGTATGTGATATCAAATTCCCACATGCGCCTACAAGTTAAAGTTGCGTGATTATAATATACTTACACGTATCAACCGCGTAAGCAGAACGAGTTAAACTCAATCAATGGAACCCCGGAGACTACCAACTGAAGGCTTCGTCAATGAGGATGTATGGTGCCCTTGTTGTCCCACGGCTTGTCATGCCTGTAGCATGTTTCCGAACATCATCAGCCAATCCCGCGGGGCCACAAACTATAATCCCGACTAGACCATCACCAGTACGGCCAGCCAGCTCTTCTCGTATGATGGACTCTATATCCAACCTTTTTCCTGCAGATATTTCGACCTGTATACTAGCTGGAAGATCGGCTATTTCAGTAGCGAGTCCGCTCCTAAGAGCTGTATCCCTCATACTCCAGTAGAGTCTGCCATGGCGAGGGCTCCCAAATTGGTGCAGATGCGGGAGGACCCCAGTTATGCCTACACCTCCAGCAATACACACTAAAGTGGTACATTGTGATAACTGCGAAGAAACATTCGAGTGATATGGCCCCTCGATAAGAACGGGTAAACGGAGCTCGCTTCCTGCCATCGCTAATCTTGCCGCAAGCCGAGAAGTTATGCCGGTACGTGTGCGAATGACAATGCTAGCACGGGATACAACTTCCGCAGGTGGGACAGATGACGTAGAAGCTGTATCTGATTGATTGGGACTCGCAATTGTGATTTCTGCCTCGGCTTGTTTTTCCGAGTCTTGGAGAATTGATTTGGTTGTTGTTGCTTGTTGAGACCCGTGTCGAGCAAACGAAGATACTACGGAGAAAGGATGGGTTTGCCAGAAATTTAAGCCCAGCGTTGGAAAGCAAAGGTAGACTACACCCTCTGCATGGACCCCGTCGATATCGATACGTAAGTATTCGCTGTTGGAACCTTCCACACTGGTAATTTTGGCAGTTCTCCAGCCATGATAAATCATTTGGCCAGCCCGCCAAATTCTGTCCTTGCCCCATATACCAATAGCAATGAAAGCCCAGATTTCATAGCCCCATCTGTACTCGAACACATACCAAATGTGATAATAGTAGCCAACAAGGAAGAGTATTATGAGAACAATGTGCATGAAGTAAAAGAACTCATAAGCTTTTTGCCGTACGATGAGCAGAGAGAATGGCCATATTGCTACAGCAGCTACTGTCCCAACTATACCCCAGATCCAATATAATCGAACAAGCTCAGAGGCGTAGTCTCCATATTTATTATAGTATGCAAGGAGAAGGATCGAGTGGAGAACTGTTTGTATTATGGTCCAGTATCCGAGCCATCGATGTAGGAGGAGGAAGGTACTGTGACTCCAACCCGTTATATAGAGAAGCACGTTGTTCCGAGACGAGAAAACAAACATTGCAACCATATTTCCGAGTGCTAGAGCACCGGCACGGCATCCCATCACACTCATGTTTTGTTCCGAACGGGAGCCAAATGTCCTCTGAGGTGAAAGGTAAACATATGGGCCGACTAGGAAAGCGATGTTGAGTACGCTGATCAATGCGATATACATTGATTGGCCTCGTGTAGGAACAAGGCCCCCTCCAGCTATCATTGCGACTGGTTCGCGATGATTCGAGCCCCAAAGAGCTGGGTAGTTGAGCACCGAGTTGAAATAAGACCACCACTTGCTGCGTTTAAGCCCAGGGACGAAGCGTAGTAGGGAAAGAATGACTGGTAGGAATAGTGCAATGAGCATTAATATAATTCTAAGAGACCTCGTTAGTATTTTTACTCAACAACCTGCTGAGACAATGTGCGATATATGTCGATAATTTGAAATCTTTGGACTTACGTATAGGTAGAATGCCCCTTTTCGTTGGTTTCGAAGTTAAGCAAGCCGTTATACTCCAGTTTCCAATCACTCGCACTGATAACACTCGTGACATTGAGTGGCTGCTTCGATTTGATCGTTGGCAGTGTATTCATGTCCCCATTGCGGCGAATGATCCTCGCACGGAGCATATTATGATTTCCATGCTCATCGATAGAAGTGCTTGTGTTATTGGGGAATTGAACTCCCTTGCGCTCATCCTCCCTGGCAGCTATCAGAGCCTCTGTATAAGAGATTACGGGCACATACTGATAGTTACCTATGCTCCCAGTACCGAGGTGTGAGTACCAATAGTCCTCGATTTTGCTTAACGCTGGCGCATCACTTGTAGGACAGTAGGTGTTAATACATAGTGCCATTGTACGCAGGAATGCGGGATCACTAGTAAAGCATTCTGGCGGCGTGGAAACGGGGTTATGGTGGCTTCCGTGATTGACGGCACTGTCTTTTGGAGTGCAGAGTAGGGGACATTTTGAAATGACACCACGACATGCGAATGTACAAGGCGGGTCATACATCGTTTTACCCCATCCTATGAGGCCATACCCATCTGCTATCGCTCCGCGAGGGAGAATAGCGGCGAAGAGTGCCCCGATAGCAAGGTGTCTTGACATTAAGCAAGAGAGAAGAATATTAGGTGATAAATCCAAGTCGCAGGATTGGATCTCCTGGTTCCAAGTTGACGGGAACGCAAACTTTTGAGCTGCAGTGTTGATCCATCGAAATTCCAGACGTTACGGGTGCTTATATAGAAGAGATCCGCCTACTTGTTCTGCCTAGTCATTTCAATCGATCTCGCAATGTCAATTGGCCAGCACAAGGCATCCTGGCATATCCGAATATCCTGGCACGGTGGACAGCCAACCCCAGCTCAAGGGTGGTAGGACGCCGTGGGTTCACGGTTAGTATTAGATGGTGTTTTTTAGGTTTGCGCCTGCATCTAACATGATAAAGGCTATCCATGATCTCGAACCTCGTGAACGTGATACCTCGTTGAACATATAAGCTTAAGAGCTCTCGTTGTGCAATTGTGGATCAGTTGGCCCTATCGTGGAGCCCTATTCAAGCCACGGACCGGAAACCCGCTCAAACAACCTCTCTCGGCGCTGCAAATCAACTTGGCGACAACGTTTCGCCTACCAAGCGACATATCGGCAAGGGCTTGGCGGCTGCTTGGCCCTTACTGGGGCGTTGGATGAGCCGATTATTAGCAAAAATTATATTATCTTTCGTCGGATTGGAGGGTAACGGCGGACCCAAAGCGCTGGATTCGCTGTACTCTGAAGAATTATGTAATAGTTCCGTGTGCAAGTCTGGCAGGTGTAAATAAAAGCAAAGATCGGCCTGCAGGTGCAAGGCGTAAAGGAGGCAGCTGCAAAATGCCGTTTGATGTGCCCCTCCTGTATTCACATAGACATGCTCCATAAGGGCCAAAAAAAAAAAAAAAAAAACCAAAGGTACACTGTATGGATTACAGCAAAGACTTATATGTAAAAAAAAAGGGTGAGGTCCTTGTCAATTGCATTTAAACTGTCGATACCACCTCAGTTTCAAACTTTAACTAAAATACGCATGGGCCGATGAATGATTTGGCTGCAGGAGTTATTCAGTCTTTTTTTTCTTTTTTTTCTGGGACAGGAAGAACATGGGCAGAACTATCCGGCTATATCTGAAGTGGTAACGTAACTATACCAGAACTAACGCTTGGGCACGTATAAAGTGGGCCAGGACCAAGGTTTCTGAAATACGTAGTAGTTCACAACTATAGTATGTGTTTTCTCTTGAGTTTTCCCCTCTTTGTTCAAACATGTTTAGAGCACTCTTGTGGGCATATTTTCTCCTCTCTCTTTATGTGGCTATAGCTATCAATTCGTGGGGTTCAGGGAGGTCTGTCGTTTATAGGATTATAGCTAGGCAAACGCCAAACGAACCAGTAAATGTGTTGCTTTTGTGGTATTATAGGAGTCACACGAAGACGTGTTGTGTTGTTTCGCGTTGTTAGGTTACACAGGCGAGAAATATCAAAGAACAAACGCGAACAGCTTTTGGCTCCCCTTTCTCCTTCAACCACCAACATGACAGCAATCTACCGGCAATCTACTTATCTTATCGCCTCAAACCGTCAACGTTGATTTTGGGATCTCGAAACGAAACGTCTCTAATCTATCACTTATATTACCCGCTTCAACAGCTACCTGCTTGATATATCAACAATTTTGCCCCTCGGCCGCGTCATTGTCGACCATTCTGCAAACCCTCCTCTGTCGTGCTTCTGATTGTCTATTATGGACTAATATGGACTCTTTCTGTGATAGACTTGCTTCCGAGACCAAAATGAGCCTATCCATATCTCTTTCTAGCTGGCATGAGTCTTGCGGGCCAAACGTACACCAAGTGTGAATGAGGGAACTATCCACTGTTTCGAATAGATTGCGTTCGACACCACCCCACACGGTTCGCGGGGGTCCAATCCGAAAGCCGTCGTCCCGTGACCGCTGCCATAGAACCGGCCTCAGAGTATGGACCAATGGGCTCTTTGGTGGTGGAAATGGTGTTCGGCGGCTGGAAAACACTTTGTCTCTTAAAACAGCAGAGTGGAGCGGTCTTCTGGAACTTAACCCTAAGCATCAAGTCAAAATCGTATACGTCATATGTTGCGCCTCAAAGCCTTCTTCGTCGAAACTTTTCGGAGTACCGAGTAGAAGGGAGAATTCTGTTAGATGGCCATCGCAGCATACAGCGAACCTGGGGAGAGAATGGATCTGGAACGATCCGGGTCTATTTTACTGTGCGAAAGCATGGAGGTAGATCTGTTTGGAGAATGATGTGTCTAAGCAGCTGTCTGGACATGGCCTCACATAATCTCTTTGGCTCTGCTGCCGGTCGCCGCCTAGAGCGCCGCATGCCTACAATCGAATAGGTGGCCCCTGCTATCCCTTTACTGGAGGATTAAAAATTGCTGGGAGGGTCACTCGCCGGAACAGTCATCGAAAATGGGACGAAAGTATTGACCAGTATAATTTCAACTGAATCCCTGATGGCTAGCGAATCCTCGTATCCCGTCATTCTCCGGAATGTGCGGCCGGCTTAGTTCTGATAGCATCCACTTGACTACATACATTGGCATCTCGGTCACGCTCCGGAAAGGACATGCGATGATGTGGCACCCATATCGAAAAAGAGTGTGTGAATTTGGCTCCCAGCAAAAGCTGCGGCGATGATCGCTCTGTGATCCTGAACTTTGTAACAAAAGCTCTTCCTATTTCCATTTCAACTGCCACGCTGCTGCTAAACCTCTTCGGACACACAGTCCCTTGCCTTACGCAGATAAAGCTGTGTGGTACCTCTGGTACATTTTCAGCATGCTACATGTTTGTCTAACGTCATTTACGTACTTCCTTTAAATGGAATTGCAGAAGTGGCAATAGAACGTACACTCGGCATTTTAAAAATAACAAGGTAGAGGGCTACCATAAACCCTGCGGTCTTTTATGCTACGTGCTTTCGCCGCCCGGAACTTTTTTCATGGAAACGAGAAGACGTACTTGGGTGGAGATGCTACACACAACCAGTGGTCCTGATTTCAGTCTGGTATTTCGACGAGACTCGTGACAGTTTGGGAACTGATATGTGAGGTTCATTTCAGCGTCGTGACGCATGGTATATTCATAGAGGTGAGGCTGGGAGCATGATGGTGTCCTTGGCTATTTGCATCTGTGAGATGGGACGCGGTTTCTTGTTTATATAAATGAGAGTAGGACCAGCAGCGTTGACGGGACTAGGCGGTAGAGTTCAAGAGCGGGTTTCCGGAGCTAACAAATATACGATGGCAGCACGACGGCGGATAGGTAGTATTGTGGTGAGGATGTAATTGGTAGGAACACTCCATTTTTTTCTTGCACTCTAACGGGTGCCTTCGTGGTCTACGGCTTCATCGCTCTTGTTCACGGCTGCCATGGTCTTAAGACCGCACTAAACTATGGAACACCCCGTCAAGCTTCCATTTTCTCGACTTGCTGCAGTATCCCTACTCACAACTGAACTGTTAGTTCTGAATTCGATCTACGTGCGCATGTCTTGCAGGTCCGACCGGCAGTCTCTCAATCTTGTCCCTCTTAACACCGCGGGCGCTTATAGGTTTACACATCTTGTCGCAAATACTACCGACCTTGCGAAAATCATAGTCTTGAGGACCCCTGACCAATTTGCAGTTACAATCTTCACTACCCTCCACGGCTCTAGAACTGAATCTGAAGGATACTTAGAAAGAACCTTGTGTCGACGGCACCGTGATGTCCCGCCCTGGTGGGCCCTCCTACCCTGCCGTGAGGTGGGGTTTGAGGGTATGTTTCGTCGGTGAGAGCCATGAGCTCGCCCCTGTGGGAGAAACTGTCCGTTCTTAATATTACACTGGATTTTGGAAGTTCTTGGGTCCAAGGATAGATGGATTTGGTAAAATGCGAGTTGATCGATTCCAATTGCTACGGTTGTTGGTAGTAGCTGTGGACATGACTGCGTATAAGCTATTGGCGCTGTCGCGAAAGATGGGCGCAGAGAGAGGGCAGAAGCAGGAGTCAGGCGGTGTGCCGTGGCGCTTTCAGAGGTGTTAGGGGTGTTGCGGCTGCTTGATATTACAGTGGAAGATTTTTATGGGTTGCGAGAATAGTTCGGGGCACGCTGGGATGTTCGATCGAATCGCGGATTCAGAGACAAAGTTGGCGAAGTGCGAGGCTTTTGGCACAATTTTTCGAGATTATATGACAATTTAATTGTCGCTTTGGTTTGAACGAAAACAAATGGGCACATCCTGATGGTTTGCGGAAGTTAAGACGATCGCACTGTTCGAGTTGGGCCGCAATGTTGGGGTTAATGCTATAACATCAGCCGCATTCATATTCCTAGCAGGTATTCACAGGTCTAAAGACAAACCCCAAACATATCATACGTATCCGACAGCATCACCAGAAGCCGCGCACGCTACAAGACGTCCTCAAGCTTATAAAAAGGCCCGGTTGACCGGTTCCAGCAGCAGAAGTAATTTTACCTCGAATACGAGTATACTAACTAGTGCCAACCATAGCTGTAATCAAAGATGTCTTTTTACCATTCCCATTTGCCCGCTTGCGAGGCTCTTCGTCACTTGGCTTCTTAATACTCTCCTGGCCCTGGTCTTATAAACTAGCCTCCGCGAAGCCTGACCCATTTTTTTGCTTTCTTTTTTTTTCTCTTTTTTTTCTTTTTCCCTTTGCTGCTCCAGCGTCTTTTATTCTACGTCCTCGATGCTCTCAGAATTTGGAATTACGTTCTCCTCCGTCGCCCTCGAGTGTTGATTTGAGGCCCAAGGAGCGGTCCTTAAATAGTCGATATAGTCGTCACCTTGACTGTTAGAGGGGGGTGTCAAAGGCTCGTTGTCCATAAGGTAGAAGACATCACCGGCTCCCTCTTCCGGGGAGTCATACCAGGCAGGCACTCCAAGCCCAGGTGTATATGGAAGTGTTCCAGGGGTTTCAAGAACCACATTCTGTCCGTTCCAGTCATGCACATCTACTGCATGTCGAAATTGCCATAAGTGAATAGAAGCCTCCACGGCAATATCCGCAAGTTCGGAGAAGCGCTTGGCTATATGCTCAACATCGGTTTGCAGTCTCTCGAAATCCTCATCTGACACAATATCCGATTTCAAGTCGAAGATAATAGGTGCGTAGGTGCCCATTGCAAATTCTACTCCGGCAATCCAGTCACGCAGTTGCGCCGCCGACTCTTCTAGAAACGTTGCGAGAAACACGAACCATTCATCATCGAGCTCCTGGGCCGTTTGTTCGGTATCCATGAAGATTAATCTCATCATAATATTCGGCTCAGTATACCGCCCGAATGCGCCTATGGCTGCAACTGTACCTACTAAACTCTCCATCAATTCCATAAAATCCGGGTAGTCCTCAATGGCCTCTGCATAGCTACGCAGGGCGTCGTAAAAGCCATTAGCCTCAAGATTTTGTCCCAGCGCCAGGGGGTTGATTTTTATTTCAGCTTCTCTCCATCTCCATGCATCTAGATATTCGGAAATCTGCTCGATATAATTTATTTGGGTTTTGTAAGTCTCAAGCTCCGCAAGGAATCCGAGCAACCCCGAAATCCCAGGGAACAGAAAATCGTCAACCGGACCAGGTACGATTTGTCCAATAAAGTTTCGCATTTGCTCCCATGTCACCGGTATGATATCCCTTTTGCGAAGTCTTTTCTTCCCATCTAGAGGCGGACGGATCCTTTGGTTTCCATCGTAACTTGAGCTCTCTTCAATTTTAACTTGGGAGATACCGAGATCGCGGTATAGGATGCCATCGAAGCTTATATCAAAAGGGTTAACTGGAGATTCGTAAATTATGGGCGGGCCGGGGTCCGGCGATGTGATGTTCAGTGCAAACTCTAAGATATCCGTCCGACCTTGAAGATGGACAAGAAATATAGAAGTCGAGGTGACAAGGGCGATAGCGGTAAGTATAATAATGTGTTTATATGAAACTTGATGAAGAAATAAAAACGAAACCATTGTAGTATCCAGCCAGCTAGCTAGCTTCGCCTACAATACTTCCCCGACTAGTTAGTGTGTATTGCGGTTAGATACTAAAAGGTCAGATATTAAGAAACATGCATGGCTCGAATGGCAAATCACGGTACCTCCAGACTAAATCTAAACTGCGAAGATATGCGTTACTTCTGCATACAATATCAGGATGCAGGTTGGAATCTCGTGAGCATTGGCAAGAGGGGAATCGAGACATTTTATTTTTTTCGTCACATTGTTCTTGAATATCAACTCGTTTAATCCGGAACACTATGCGCGCCGATATATGTAGAAATTGAGATGTACACAAAGGGTAGACAGCCTATGGACCTATGTCATCAATAAAATGGTCAAGTATAGACCAAAGCATATTCTAGGCTGGGTGCCGGTGACACTTCAGCAATTCCTCACTCCTTCCGTTCTTTTGTTTCTTTATCTCCTAACTCATGATCAGGCCTCTGGTACCCCTGTCGGTGGTAGTTTGCTCACAGGTATCGCAAATCTTGCAAAAAGTGAGGTTCTGAATTCGAGAGAGTGGGATAAACTCACAGTGGACAACGACCATATCGTCGCCGAATTGAAAGAAATTACGGATATAGCAAGTGACTTTCAGGATGGTGGAATTGTCTCTGAGCGTAGCGAGTTGTTACTCGATGAATATTATTCATATCAAGCCGGGTTCCTGTGCGAAATTCTTGAACGACTTCATATTGCCACCGCCGAACTTGAAGATTTTGCGCTTAAACTGCTAGAGTTCTACAAAGTTCCAAGACGCGAAATCGAAAACGTTCAAACAGCTTTCGATTCCTTAGACCAGTCAGTCAAGGCAATTATGAATATACAGGTCCGAGATATAGGATGGAAACCCCAGGTACCACAAGAGTCGAAGTCGTGGATAGGGATTCCTGGGCAAACGGGGACGACCGGAGGGCGATCCCCGCAAGATAATACTCTTGATACGTCTGTGGTCATGAAACTGCAGATGGGTAACAGCGCAATAGGAAACTCGAATAGCGCGGCCTTGGGAAATAGCCTGATCGCAGATGCAACACCGAGATATTCGAGTCGAGGATACATAGAAGGATGGGGAGGAAGTCGGAAACTAAAAGAAAGATTTAATATATGCGACTTAGTTGATGGGATTGCGTACTTCCTCAAAAACGATATATTCGATTACGATGCTATCTTCACATGGGTGTGGGGCAAGAAGAATCTGTTTGGTGGCGAGGTTCTGATAAATACGGAACACCCGAACCAGATAGAGCAGACACTATCTGTTGCCATTAACGATCTAGTAAAAGCCCGAAGGCGACTCAAAGAATATGTAGGAAATCTTGTGGAGGAGATTATTTCAGTTCCAAGCCTGCATGCCGTTAAATTTCCAGAGAGACTACCACGGTTTCAAAAAAGAACAGAAAAAGTTCTCGATATTGTCGAAGAGTTCAAAGCTGCTTCGGATATGTGGGCAAAAGTTCTTAGGAGGCTTTCTGTATCAATTGAGCGAATTGCAAACGATCGAATCCGGTCCGCTTTTGCATCCAAAGTCAAGGACGGTGGAATAAAAGCACAAGCAGGAAGGGACAGCATGGTTGGTCGGCCGGGAGGCGTAGTTAAATGACTGTTAATTATGTTAACTGTTAAGATTTTCCAAGATTGAATTAACTAAGACGATTCTAAAGTTTATATCTAAATACATACACTTTTATATATATATCGTTAAAATAATTAGATGAAACCACGCCCGGGAAGTGACCTTGTTATTTCAACAAGGCAGCAGTATCGAACGTTGCTAGTACAGCTAGTTCTAGTGTTGACATTAATGTATCCAGACCTTGCATATGCATGCATATGCCCCAACCCTATAACACGCTGTGTAACTTCGGCAATTAGAGCAGACTCTTATGCGATATACCTATTTTAATTGAGTGTATTTGTCTATGCAGCATAGAGCTGTTCTGATTATAGCCTTCATGCTACACGTATATATGGATAGAAAGATTGTAAATTCGTATATCATATCGCAACAGGGCTTTAAATTGCATTTTTTTTTTTTTTAGCTTTGAAGGCTCTGGCCTACATTCAGGAAAACAAAAAAAAGGGGAATATGCCTGATATCAATCTCAGGGTAGATATCAAGATCCTATATTTGAGGTCAGGCACACATCACTATTTTTGTATCAAGATGCCCCTTGCCATCATGAAGATGCTCAAACCATCCTTGGAATTCGATTCTGCGTGGGAGCGTCATGAATGTTGTATTATTTGTGTTGTCCACAATCGCTGAGATGCTATATTTTTTTGGTCGCATGCGCTTGGCTCAACCTCTAAACCCCGTCAACTTCCAGAGCGACAACCAGCCCACCAACTGCCCCGCGGGGCCTCTCGCTCAGACTATCGAAAAGAAGGACTCGACTTTGATCGCTGCTAGACAAGTCCAGCGACCAGTCCCTTCAGAGTAGATAGGTTAGTGCCATCTATGCCGTCCCTTTCTTGGTCCCAAGCACCCACAAAACGTTAACAATCCGCCAATGCAGCATTTTAATAGTTTTACCGACGACAGACGACATCATGGACGGGTAGCAACCTGACAAGAAAGCTTCGTCATCATCGCTCAAGAGACCGTCCGACACCGTCTCGATCGGTGTCCGTTCTAATCAAAAACGGAAAATCGAGGATACCTTAAATATCGAAATGGCTGACGCAGAGGGCCAGGCCCCAATGGCCTTTTTCATTGGAGACCATCTCCCAGCACCTAACCGTGCATTATCTTTCGATATTCTTGATAGGGCAGCCCAGGATGCTGTACGTAAAATACCATTTTTGTTTTCTACCGAATGAGGGCTTATTGGATGCCTTTTAGAAAGACTTATGCTAATACTTTCCTCTTACACAGTATAATATGATTAGTGTCCACATTACAAATATTAACTACCAAACAAAAATTCAAACTATAATTGAGGAAACCCGTCAGAGGGGACATACTCGAGTGTACATTCCTGGGCTCGAAGTGGAGGATGTTAATCTACACCCGGATGATCTTGTTGCTTCAGGAAAGGTCATCGGTGTTACATCACAATGGCTCGAGTTGGATTCGCTTGACCCTCTGGTCGCCTCCGCATCACGACAAGTTTTACATCACGAAATCGGCTACGCTGGTTTCTGTGGCCTTGGTACCTTACTGATCGATGGGCCGAAAACAGCTCAGCGAAACCTGGCAGGTTATTGCCAGTCCATAGTGCAAGGCCTCGCAATTAATGCTTATTTGACTATCAATATAATGTTACCGGCTTTTGGGCCTTCTCTAGTCCCAGAACCGAAAGATATTGATTCACCCTCTCAAAATAGCGGCCGGGTCCCCCCGGATGTTCTTTACGATGATCTTACTTCTTGGGATATCTGGAATGCTATACGGACCTCAGCGAGATATACACAACGCTTGGGATTGTGTATGTATTATGTTTCTTCTCATCGGCCTTATAACAGTATCTTACCGAAAAACTAGGCCTCAAAATCGAATATTCGCTCCCAAAAACACACACTCTGAAACGATGGTTTGCTGAACCAATTCGTTATCTCATTATCGACTCCACGGCATTTCTGCTAAACGTCAAAGGATATCCAGTTTTAACAAAACCGCATCAAAGGCTTGTTACTCAATTCGCGAGAAGAAATCCCTTCTATCTCTTGTCCAACACTCGGCATGCTGGGTTTGAACCAGAAGATCCCGCAGACATTGAGTTCCCGCCGCTGGGATCGACCATCCGCAGCAAAGGAGCAAGACACACTGTATCGGTAACACCAGTACGAAGGGATGACCCGCAATCATACAGAAAGTACCTTCACCACCACCTTCTCAATTTGCCACCACCACCGCCCCTTGATAGTTTCGGGGCCGGATATCAGGACTACTTGCAATCTCCATTGCAACCCCTAGCCGATAACCTAGAAAGTATGACTTATGAGGTCTTTGAAAAGGACCCTGTCAAATATAACCAGTATGAAAAAGCCGTCGCTCTGGCGCTACAGGATCTGAATGAACAGGGTATCGAAGACATGTAAGAATTTTCCAATTGTCTGAAAGGAACAGCAGGTCCTAATCCATATCTTAGTTGTGTCGCGGTTGTAGGTGCAGGGCGTGGTCCCCTTGTCACTCGTTGCATACGCGCGGCAACAAATGCCAGCATTGATATCACAATTTACGCCATTGAAAAGAACCCGAATGCATATACTCATCTAATGAAAATGAATCGCGATGTTTGGGGTGGTGCTGTCACCTTAGTCAAGACGGATATGCGAAAATGGAACCCCCCCAGCACATACGTGCATATACTTGTTTCGGAACTTCTTGGCTCCTTCGCAGATAACGAACTCTCGCCCGAGTGTCTGGATGGCGTTCAGAGGGTCCTTCATCCAACGGTGGGCATTAACATTCCCCAGTCATACACGGCGCATTATACACCTATAATGGCGCCAAAAATACACGGGGATCTACTTTCCAGAGCTACTTCCTCGAATGCCGTCGATATATATGAAGTACCATATGTCGTGATGCTCACGGCAATCGACTTTTTGTCCCAAAATACCGCCGGTGAACCGAACATTCACCAGGCATGGGAGTTCAAACATCCCGTTCCTTCTGCCGATTTGGAGCACGAGGGCGGATTCAATGACCATAACCAACGTGAAGCGATAGCAGCATTCCCAATCCCTCGACGTGGAGTTATCCACGGCATAGCCGGCTATTTTGAGTGCGTTCTTTACGAGAATGCCAATGGAACTGCAATTGTTGAACTAAGCACTCGCCCCGATACAATTGATGCCAAGAGCAAGGATATGATCTCTTGGTTCGCAATATATTTCCCTCTCAGGGTAAGGAATAACTCCAATTTGATACCATTTGATCACAACTAATCAGTAACTAGACACCGATGCCTGTGCCAGACGACTCAGAAGCCCAGGTTTCCTTCTGGCGGCATACTGACGGAAGAAAGGTTTGGTATGATTGGATGGTTGAGACATTCTCATTTGTTCTTACGTCATTAGACGGCGGAATCACGAGTTCGCCCTTGACTGTCCCAAGCCAAAAGAGCGATGGAGGCTACTCTCGTAAACGGGTTCCGATCGCCGTTTCTGACATTTGCAGTAGTAAGAAAAATGGCTGCTTGATGTGATCTTATATATTCTCTATGGCGTTGGATAGAATAGACCTGATACCTATAGACTATCCATGTACTTGTAGAACTATATGCCGTCCTGCGCAACAGTAGCAGGATATTAATGTATTTCCACTGGGTGACCTGCCCGGGTTCTAGATATATGGAAAATATTTGTCTACGGGGGATTTTGTAACCGAAACCGTAAGCTAATGCCGTTGTTTGTACAATAAATACAACATCGTTAAGCCTGTCCCCGAAACCAACCTCTCCGATTGCTCTTGGGCTGATAAGTACAACTGAAATGCTACTAATTTATTGGTCTACCCCGTATGGCATATAAGTTCCCCAATCCATACTCTTCAGTATCGGGGGGGGGGGGGCCCGCTTTCTAAGTCTCTCTGGGGCCTGGTATCCGTGGGACTTCCTGAGCCTTCCATGCCATACTCTGTACCCACATCCTGTAGGGGTAATCTGCTGGTGCTTTTTAAAATATTTTCGTACAGGGGAATACTCAACTCGCTCTTACAGCTTCCGACATGGCTGGCTAGCTTGGCTTTCTGTAGCTCCGGCATTAGATTCGTCGGGTCCAACAATTTACTCGGGTCTGAATATGGAAATTGACCTCCTACTCCACTGATCGCCCCCCTCCTTCTTCCTATTCCATCTTTGCCCCCCTCACCACTAGTATCTCCAACCTCACTTTCCTTCCCCTTGTACTTTTCCTTTTCGCTTCCACTCCCAGCCGTCAAACCTGCCCCACTCAACCGTCTCAAACTAAACCTTCGCAGCCCCGGAATAACTTTAGCCATCAACGGCTTCAACGCCGGCAAACACCCACACAGGATCGCCACATCACACTCCACCGCCGTCAAGATATACATCGTAGGTCCGTACCAAGTATTATCATACGTTCGGTTTAAAACACACGTCAACTGCCACACTCTTAACCAACCAGCAATGCAAACCACCCCTCCGAGCGAGAAAAGCATCACAAGACTTATCCTTTGTCTTAACGGCAATCTCAGCCCCAACATATCCTTTATCGGTAATGAGAAAACGTATAGATCGCACAAACTGTTGATCACTGCATTCGCGATGTTTGCGGCAGACTCGTTGATGCAGCTCGCCTTCGGGAGGGTTAGGTCCCAGTACGCACTTATGGGGCTACACTGGAAGATTATGACGAAGACGAAGGATATACCCGTAGCGAGAACGAGTACCATGCCGGAGTATACTAATAACCGAAAGGTTGGGGAGGCGGAGAGGCGGAGGTAGAAGAAGAGAATTGAGAGCTTTGTAGTGGCGGTGCATAGGACAAAGAGAAGTTGGGTGCAGAATGCCATTTGACGCATGGGCATTATCCATTCGGGCTTTACGTCCCAAATGTGCATTCCTGATGGTTCAATTGTTAGCCGTATCAGTCCCATTATATTTACATTAGGAATTGATATCATGATTGTTTCACTGATTTTATGAAATAGAAAATGGTATTGAGAGTTATCGAAGGGAGTAGCGTACCATACCCGTACCGCGTGGAGTTCAGTTGCACCGTGGTTAACCCGATTGCAAGCAACTATAAAAATATATGATCCTCAAAATCAGTCAACGATCTCATAAGTAGCTATCGTATAAGCTGACAGCTAAACTCAATCGCATAAATATATATACATAAATGTATACGGCATGAAATTGAGGGAAATATCTTACTATCGCGATTCCAACGCCCCAGTCGTCACCACCGACACCCCATATCGGCCTCATCATCCGTGCCCTAACATACAACCTCAACGCCACCGCCACAGCCGCCAAACCGAGTAAACTCAGTTCCCACGCAAACATTTGTGGGTGTTTGGTCTCTGGGTTTATATAATTCGGTCGAGGCCATGAGGCTATAACATCTAACGGGATAGGTTCTGAAAGTAATGGGTTACTGTTAATGGATGGGTAGTTGTGGATACCCAAGCCCGTGGAATTCAGAAGAAGAGCAAAGGGATCGGAACTGTTGAAAGGGTTGGCAGTGATGTTTACGGTGGCCATGATGTCCCGTAGTAACCTATATATCGGCGTTGGCATTCATCAACCTTCAGGACACCCTCGAGGTCGTGAATGCGTTGTTATTGTGGTATTTATTCTACAGCCATGAGCGCTGTGAGGACTAGAGCCTCTTCCCGTCGAGTCGAAAACCCTCAAGGTCGCGTGAAGGGAAGTATAGGAATCGGGGGAAAAATTAGTAACTCCTCTTCGATCCTAGGGCCATTAATTTCGAAGCTGTGGGGTAAAATTCATGATAAATTTACAAATCTTGGAGAGTAACAACATATATTTCCACAGCGGAAACGACTGAGGGGGATTGTGTGAAGATGAGTATGAGCGAGATATACTCCGCATTTGGCAATGGAAGGACCCTCTACTGCATCCAGCGAGTAATTGGCGATGCCTTGTTATCTACGTTTAAGCGGACGGATCTAAAGGATGTAATATATACCAGGTTTGGGTGGGGGTTATATCTACTATCTAATGAGAATAAGTTATTACACCCGTAGACATAGAATGATAAGGATGAAAGTATCAAAAACAAAAAGTTTCAATGACGCCGGCGCAATGCTTGCTAGAATTGAAACAAGCCCTGATTCCTGGAATATTAATAAGCCAGAGAGTTAGGGAAGTAAAACCGCGACGCCGAAAAATATATGTCGCTCAAAAATCATATCAGGGGCTCGGATGAAAGCTTGAGGGTTCCATCACTTGCAATTGACAGGGTGACCGAACATCAATTCAAATCGGTCAGACTGACAAGAAAACAACAAGGGTATATGGTGAAAATATCGAAAAGAAAGAAAGAAAGAAAGAAAAAGGGAATTCTTCTTCAGCCGTCGGCTCTACCCTTGCCTTTTTCCCCATTTGCATTATTATTATTATCCGTCAAGTCCCGAACAGGAACAGGTGCAACCATGGTTAGATCAGTCGTTGGTTTCCTAATTTTGGTAGACCAGCCTTCCCCAGTATCAAACTCTAGCCCTGGCAAGTCAAGTATATCAAAGGACTCCGTTCCCGCTCCCACCCGTCCAATTCTTGCTAATTCGTCGTCAAAATATTTCTGTTCATCGGCATCATTTTCGAAATCAATCTCTTCGGGGAATTCGTGTGCGAGCTTGAATTGAGTACCGCCAGAGAAACCAGGAGGTGGTGTAAACTTATAGCCATAAGGTGCTTGGGTGATGACAGGTGTGAGAGACCGTCCAGTTCTATCACGTGACATAGAACGTAGGCGGCCTTCGACCGAATGTACAGAAGAATCCCGAGATAAGGAACGAGCTGTGTATTTGGTTAGAATCCTCCGGAAAACATGTTGATGATCGTCTACACTCACCAGCCGAAACGCTCATTCCATCCCCGAGCTCTCCTCTCACCGCTTTCAAATGCTCACCCATAACATGGCTGTCCCACGCTGTCCCAGTACCAAAATTCAACCTCCGCCTCCTCTGTTCGAATATTTGTTTCCCAGTTTCCGGATCCAGCACACCAATGGGAATCAATGTCCCACAACTTCCCCAACAACAAGGCAAAACGCCTTGGGTATTTTCGACTTTGTGCTTCTTAATCAAGTGCCTGCGGAGAGTCTCCAGGTTCTGCAGCTCTTGATTGCACTTCTCCCATTGGCATCCGAACATAGGGAATATCCGGGATGAGCCATTGCCCCGCGCACTACCGTTGCCATCCCCGGGGTACATTGGATCCGGCGAATCACCGTACTTGCGTTTCCGGTTGCCATCACCTCCGTTACTACCACTACCGCCGTTACTTAGAGAGTTGATGTTGACACGAACGACATTGCCATATTTGTGGGCGTTAGCTGCCGTCGATGTATCACCGGCGGAATTCGTATCTGTGTTTAGAGAACCTGATATTCCTCCAGCTACAGAACCGCCTCGTCCTCCACGGACCGCTCGGGGAACACCCCTACTACCCCTCGGGCGCCCACGTTTCCCCCTAACCTTTCCATCTGGCGTGATGGCGGTGATTGTAAGGTCAGGTTCTATTCTGGGAACTCCTGGCGTAAATGGCACCGGTTCTCGCTTCCTACCCCTTGTTTCTTCTTCGGGTGCCACGCTTTTCTTAGGCTTCCGCACTTCGCCAGGGAGTGGTGCTGGAGGCGGATCATATAAATCCCAAGGTATGGCTCCAAGATCGGTTGTGTTATCGAAGGCATCTGGGTGGAGCCGCTTGAGTATGGCCAGACGGCTATTTAGACCTTCGTATTGTGGGTGTCGCCCAGTCGATTGCAATACAGCATGAACAATTATTCGAGAGTCATAAGAATTACATCTTAGAGCATTCTTTTTATCTATAGCTGGGGCACGTGGTAAGGTTACTTTACGGGATGACGCTGGAAGCCGTGGAGGAATCGGAGCAGGTTGAGCTGGAATAGAAACGGATTTCGGCGGTAGTTCCACCGGCTCTTCGAGTTTCTTTAGCCGTGACATTTGGGCTTCAAGTTTCGACTGCAATTTTTCAAGTACCGAGCTGTCTTCTTTGGCGCGGGATTGAGTGAATGGACGGTTTGGAGACGAAGCCTGAATGAGATCTTCATAGCGAGATATAGGTTTGGTGATTGTGATTGTAAGTGGGCTTTAGTTTCCAAGTTAGTATGTAACCAGGAACATCTTTGTCAAGATAGCACATACCTAGCGTCTGCCATTGTCTCATCTCTTAGGGTTGGCGAAAAATTGGGTTGAGGTGCAACCGGTGCCTGGGATTGAGAAGCTGGAGTTTTGACTTGTGGGGTCTGAGGGGGTCGAGGAGCCTGCGTAGGAGTCTGCTGAGAAATATTCGCCATAGAAACACGCTTTTTGCCAGTGCCTTTAGCTGGTTTCTCAGGAATAGCGCGAGGGTCAGAAGCCGGTGCTGGAGCCGGCACAGGGGGTGCACTGGTTTCGTCAGAACGTACGTTGGACTCCGGTTGTCCGAGGTGCGCCGGATAGGATACCTCACGATAGATCATAGATGGAGCGACAAAATTTTGGGAGTGATCATGGTTATGATCTTGGGGCACAAGGTTGGTGATCGAATCTTTTATGTTTCTGGGATTGAATGATTTCATGGATTGGGGTGTGGCCGTTCTGGTTGGGGCATCCGATGAGGATTGCGCTGCTGATATAGCAGGTGCGGTTGTTGATGCTGCTGGTGCTTTAGAGGAGTCGATAGTCTCCGATTTTTTCAGCAACTCAACAGCCAAATCGTTTCTGTTGAATTCATAACCATTCTTTTCGAGTGTCTGGCACAATTCCGCAAAAGTCAGACCGCTGTCAAGAAGCCTCATTGCATATGGTTCAGAGCATGACTGGCCAAGGTTGGTGAGGAAAGTGAATACCGTCTGCGATAGAGCGACTTTCTGATTTGTAGGCCATATCGTCCTTTGTGCCTGGGAAGCCGCATTGCCCAGAGTTGGTGTCTGCTCTCCAGACTCAGCGGGGGTCGACTGTCTGGCGGTTGTCGGTTTCGCAGGAGTTGCAGTTGTCTGCCGCGGGCTATCAACGCTAGCCGTACTTTTTGAACCCGTCATCGAAAGGGAAGCGCCTCCTTTCCCCAGACCACCAGTGCTAGGATTGCCACGCTTAACATTGTCCCATACTTGCTGAAAAGCGGTGGGGTCTCGGGACTGGTACTCTCGCATTTTTTCCACCATTTCCCGCATATGTTGTTCCATAACCTGCATATCTGATCCAGCGGGTAGATCGGGAAAAATAGACTGTTCAGGAGGGGCATCTACTTTTAGAACCTTTTTGCCCTGAGGCGTGGTGGTGTCCGTAGTAGGTTTATCGGAAGTGGAATCAGTTGGATAGAACATATGTTGCGTAGGCAATGATGTTGGCTGCTGGGAAATTACAGCTTCAGCTGTAGCTAGGGAAGCTGCCGAAGCCTTGGATTTCCTTGGTGCTCGAGATTTCGGAGTCTTGGTTGTTGGTGACTTTTGCGAAACCGACTGTCGCGGCTTTCGGGGCTTCTTTGTAGCAGGCGTTGGAGTCTTAGTTGACCCAGAGACAGGGACAAATGTTGGTATCGGTGTAGGAGCAGGAGCAGGAGCGGTAGCACTAGTGACTTGGGCGGTTGACGATGCTGGAGCAGCTGCGTTACTAGAAGATGTGGATCGGGGCTGGGCTACGTTGGGAGCAGCATAATCTTGGTAGTATTGCTGCTGATTAGGCTGTGCAGAAATAGTTGCCGAACCACTATAGCTGTATGAAGGTGCCGGGGTTGTGGCGGCGGCGAGAGTGGTAGTAGATGAACCTCTTCCTAGATCTTGGGTAGATCTATCATAGGAGGTTGCTTGTGCGGTCATGCTCGGTTTCGTGGGGTGGGACGAGGGTGTGTAAGTTTCTGCTGTGTGAGTAGTCTCGAAGTAGGATGTTGAGTTATCTGTGGCATTTCGCGTGGGGGTAGGCTGAGGAAGAGTGTAGACTCGGTGGAGATAAGATTGAGATTGATCTGTGTCATCATGATAGGCCTTCCCGTATCCCGTAGTCTGGTGATATGCAGACGATGTATGCGAAGTTGTTGTTTTTGCAGGTGGTGTTTCGTATGTGTAAGATGCCTTTGAGCTGCTTTGAGCTGGTTGTCGATAAGATTGGTTTGGTTGTCTTTGGGAAGATTGCTTAGATGCCGCGGACGACGACCTAGCAGCTGTACTACTATATGAAGACGAAGGCTGATCATAGCCAGAGCTTAGCGATGTTGTTTTTGTAGTATTTGAGGGCGTAGTAGAGGTTCTTTGGGTATAGTGATTCTGCTGCTGCTGCTGCGAGGCAGTAGTGGTATTAGGTTTGGCATATGAATAACCATAATCCGTAGGAGCAATCACCGACGTCGTCTGCCCGTTCGATGAGGTCACTGCCCCAGAACTCCACCCTGCAGAGGTCGATAAGGCATGTTCCGCACGATCATGGGACCGCCCTGTCGTTGCATCCGTCCGTTGCCTCGTCATAGACGCCGACGATTTATTAGAAGCCTGATAGAGGCCTCCGGACCCGTACGCCGTCGCATTGCCCATGTTGGCAGCATTAGACCTTGATCCTCCGGATGCTTGTGCGATCGCATTCCCTGTCGGACCAGCCGAGCGACCAACATCGTGGCTCACCGTTGCTATCGTCTGCTGTGCCGGTGCCGGGGCAGGGAAATGTAGGCCATTGAACTGGGTGGTATTGGATCTACTATCGATAGCAGCCGCCGATTGTCGTACAGCAGACGTCGACCGCGACTGGCTTGACGGATAATATGTCTGCGATGCCGGGGGGGCAGCGGTAGCAGCAGTCGGGGCGGTGGACGGGTACTGATCCTGGAAGGACTGCTGTTGATTCTGCGGATAGGACGAATTTCCGTAATTGTAGTTGTAGTAGTTACCCGCCATCGAGCAAGAGCGCCCGGCCGACGCGTCTGGATGGGAGTGAAGCCAGAGCGAATATGGGCGATGCTACTGGATCGCGAGGTCGTCGATGAGGTTCGATGTTGACGATGATTTTGGGATGGGACGACATGCACAGCGGGCTTTGTTTCTTTCCCTTTCGTCTGTTTGGCCCCGGCCTGGGTTGGTCGACTTAAACTTCAAGCGTGTCGCCCCAGACCAGGGTTTCCATGAATTCAAACCACCCAATCAATATGAGATTGTGCCTCTGATTTCACAAAAATTCTAAGATCAAGAGCTATATATATTCTATTACATATCGAGACTTAGTAACATCACGGAAGTATAGAGTTTCCATGTGATCCAAGCATACTTGATACCAGTATCGATATCGATAACGCTATAGCCAGCAGGAATGAAGCATCGGTTTGGAGCTAAAGTGCTGCTTGTGCCAACACCCTGCCAACGCCAACACCCTGCCCAATACCGTGCAGGTTTGATCTGCGAAGAGCAGATCGATGTGTTGACTTTGTTCATGTCCAAAACACAAAATATGTCAATGCCATGTCAAACATGTTTGCTCCCTTGGCTTTTTCCCAATCTAGCTAAGCGAACGATAGGGCATCACCAACGCACATCCAGACGCCAAGACACTAACACGTGATGAATCCCACACAACGAACCCTACCACTTTTCGCAGCTCTGAAAAAAATTGAATTGGTTGCAGCTCCCCCAAATTCGATCTTTGCATCCTGGAATTATACCCGCCATCACGACACAGTCTTCGACCATCACCACCGACATCCATCACCCTTTCGACACCAATATCCACCGACCAAGCCCTTCCTCCCTTACCCGGACCAACAATCAGCCACAATGGTTTCCGTCAGCACAGGTTCGTCGATTGCTCCATACTCCGAAGTTTTGTTTTTTGTATGATGGATGGATGGCCATAGAAGGAAAGAGAGACCAAAAAACCGAAGGAATGAAGGAATTAAAGGAAGATATGAATAAAAGAAGGATTCAAACTTTTTTTTGATATAATGGACATTTTGAGATGAAGATTGGACGATGATATGCTGCTGTCACCATAAAGAGTAAATGAAAGGCTAACAGTCGGATTCTTGCTTCTATCAACAGCCATCCACCACTCGCGAAGAAAGTCGAGAAAGGCGCACTTTGATGCTCCATCCTCCGTCAGGCGGACTATCATGTCCGCTCCCCTCTCCAAGGAGCTGAAGGAGAAGTACAACGTACGGCAATCCTGATTTTGATATACATATATATATCCCGATACAAGAGTGAAACGGTATTAACATTTTTGGAACAGGTTAACGCCCTCCCAATCCGCAAGGACGACGAGGTCATCATCACCCGTGGTACTTACAAGGGCCGCGAGGGCAAAGTCACTTCTGTCTACCGTCTCAAATACGTTATCCACATCGAGAGAGTATCCCGCGAGAAGGTTAACGGCCAGTCCGTCCCAGTCGGCATCCACCCCTCGAAGGTCGTCATCACCAAGCCAAAGCTCGACAAGGACCGTGAAGCCATCCTGGAACGAAAGGGCAAGGCCAGCAAAGGAAAGGGAAAGGCTGAAGAGTAGAAGAAGCGCTTGACGTTCTCTGTTGTTTTGTTCTCTACTACTTTTTTGCTGCCCGCTTTTCCTTATTTTCACTCTAGTAATGAATGGTGATGGGACTCACGCCTTTTTTTTTTCTTCGACTAGAAGAGCATCTTCCTTTTTTTTTATTTTTTGCGGTATATAAGGTGTCTTAGGTTTTAATGGGAAAAAGCAGCAGGAGAATCGCTTTCATTTTTCTCGAACGGAAGGGGGTTAGAAAAAACTGGCCGGAGGAGGAAGTGGAGGAGAAGGATGAGGAAAACGGTTTACAAGCAGACATCCACCCACCTGTTGTATCACGACCGAAAGAAAACATCCACCTCCTCACGACTCATCCGAAATTTCTCATTCCGAAAACCTTCCCTCCTACCAATAACACTCTTACCAACTTCGAACTCACCCACCATCTCGCATCAATGGCCAGACAAACTCCCTTTTGTTCTCTCTCCCTCGCTCTCACCTTCGGGAATTCTCCAGATGTCGTGTTCATTCTATGTATATTCTAACCTCCTTTTTTTATCCCCTATCCTAACGGATGAAATGCCTCCTCAATGCGAAGGATACATGAAACCGCAACAGAAAAGGTTCTCTTTTGTCGCCGCCATATATTAGAGAATACTGGCCTTTCAAACTTCTTTCCCAAGCCGTCAGGCATCGGATCGGGCGTTTCTACACCTATATATCCGAGATCTGGGTTCTTGGGTAGAAGGAGGGGCGAAAAGTAACCCAGTATTCTGTAGGCGTGAAAACCAATTATATGCAATTGAGCAACATGTACAACTGCCAGTATTTATCACCCTCCCTACCCATAAAATCATATCAATCCAGGGTAGGCGAGGGTAAACGTCTGGCATAGAAGAAAACGTAAATACAGAAAGAAAAATACCGCACCAAATGGGCCGTATGGTTTCGACTTGAAAGCTTTTCTGGACGCATTTTTTTCTTTCTTGTGAATTCTCGCCTGCAGACCGCTACTTGAACTTTTGCTATACATGAGGCGTGTGAGATGCGGTTTGAGGGTGAGGGACATCCTATTGTGAGATTACAGAGACACTGTCATCTTCAACCTTTTCTGCCAATTGAAGCGTATACGTAGTACCTACCTAGGTACTTATTTCGGTACAAGGTATCCCATAATTGCAGTACCTCACTAAATAGCTATCCGTGTAAGAATTTCTTACATCGATTCGATAACCAAAACTCATATATCTACTTATACATATACAGAAATATATTGTACGAAAAGCCATCTCCGCCTGTGGTCATAAACAGGCTCCAGAATGGCCAAAATCCTTACCTTCAATAAAATAAAATAAAATAACATTCGACTTCCATACTTAAAGAATCATTCGTTTTCTTTCCATTATTTTAAGATACCACCTGGCTTGGCAAAAAGAGACTCGCTGCATGCACGACACTGCTGCGTCGCTCTTAGCTTCCCAGTTTACATACCGCCTACATACATTGTAGTAGCTTACGAACCGACAGCTTACGAGCAATAACTACTGTACAGATCGTAGACTAGTATCTCACAAGATGTCATCCTGGTACTTCATTTAGACATTGGTTACTACTATCTTACAAAAACAATAAAAAACAAAATAGAAAGTAAAGACAAGAAGTTCCACCGGCTAGCTTAATCAGAATGTCGTCCTTTAAACGGCGTCATTGCGGCGTCATTGCAGCTAAGCATACCCTTTGCTATGCCAGATAGCATCTCAAAATAGAAACAAATAAAGCAGAATAAAATAACTATGAAAGCAAACAATTGCTTTTAATAATGTAGAAGTGGGTGGTTTTATGTGTGGCTGGTCTTGTTGAGTATGGCCAATATCCACCACTCGATTTTGGGAAGTATATAGACCTACCTAGCCCTTGTCTATTCACCTATCACAATGATACGAGGCTAACTACGGCCTAGTTCTTTTCATACCTGGTTTCAAAGAAAGGATTAATAAGTATATTGCATGTTGCCCATAATAGCAGCGCAGACACAAAGCTGACGAAACTAGGCAGCAGGCCTAGGCATGGGATATATCAATACACTCCTAACGAATGTTCTTAAAGAATCACGAGAGTGCTCCCAGTCGTCGTTAGCGCCATAAACACCAACCTCTGCTCAGAGTCCATTCTGCATTGCATTGTCGCCATAGTTGCACACAGCGTACTAATAAGCAGATATCGCCCGGGCGATCAAAGGCTATAGCCGCGAACGTTGTCGTATTTAGAGCCTGGATATTCAATCGTATTCTTCTTGTTATCCAGCGCATCCGTTCCTCCCTATTTACGGCGTAAATAATAAGTATTTTCCAGTTAGCACTAGTATCATCAGACAGATTTAGACCTTCATTCACTCCTTTCAGCCCCTTCCACTCTTTTCATATCCTCTTCCCCCCCATAAGCCTCGACTTTTCATTCATGCCTTTTTCGCACTCTCATACTCCCCTTCAAGAAATATATCTATAGAGCCTCACTTACCAACGTATCGACGACGGTCTGGACAAGAGATTCCGAACCAATTTTGTCCCCACTTGTCTCCCACCACATGGCACCTCCCAATCCCTTTGACTTGATATATTGCGCTTTCCACTTAGCAACATTGGGCGTGTCGTGCGATACCATTAGCTTTACGATGACGTCGTAGCTCCAGGCGGCAATAATGTCTGGATCCTCGCTAACTTGCGAACCTGCTAGCGGGAGATCTTTATAATCCCAGACTCCAGCCTCCCAGTGCCCTGGACCGCCACCGCTGTATGGCTTTCCTGGCCCGTCGGTGTGTGCAAAACCACGACCGTATAAAGGCATCCCCATCACCAGTTTTTCTGGCTTGATAGATTTCTTCAACAGGTCGAGAGTTCTATCGAAAGAGTATTCTGTCGACGCTGGGTTTCTCGTGGAGAAGTGGACATTTGAAGAGTGTCCCGAAACAGCTGACCAAGGACCTGAAAAATCATAGGCCATAACATTCCAGAAGCTAAGATATTTGTCCATCCCAGGGATGTCAAGCTTCTCGAGTTGGTAGATACTACAAGGTACGGCCACCGAAAGCTCGAAACGGGGATTCAGGACATCGAGATATTTACGGACAAGCCTCAAAAGATCGACAAAGTTGGCGGCTTCTGTAGGATCATTTGGGTACTCCCAGTCCTATGTTTCCATTTCGGTCTATGCATCAGTTTCTTTGCCAACATTTAGTACTAATAAAGGATACTTCTAGTGACTTACTATGTCAACGCCATCAAGGCCAAAATTTCTGACCATTTCAACGGCTGTACGAGCGAACGTATCTCGACGCTCAAGAGTACTCGCACCCCCGGGAAGGTCTCCGTTCTGGGAGTATGTCCAACCACCTATTGACAGCAGTACCTTGAGCCCTCGGTTGGCACGTTTAAGTTTGAAAAGTTGCCAAAATATTCCATAGAGATTGTACCCTGGTTGGTCCCAGGGCTCTTCCCAGTGAATCTATCAACTAGTAAGTACTTATTCACATGCATAGTTGCCCCCTGGCCCTCCCTCCTCCAGATTGTTGTGGGGAGATACTAACATCAGTGTCAGCCCAAGGGTCAGCTAGACCGATTTCTCCAGTCTGTCCATTGATCTTGGCAAATGCGAACAGAATGTGGGTGTAATTTTTGATCTTCAAGTCTTGTGGCTTGAAGTTACGTCCATAGATTGCCTGCGGTTTGAACCTAGTATCAGCAAAGGTTTTATCGGAAATGCAAGGTATGTGTCGAGTGAATGGAGCAATTTACCCAGTCAACATAGTAGCCGACGGTGCGATAACGTCGATATTCTGAACCTTGCATTTTCGCGGTGATGTCGAAGGGTGGGATAATGTAACAAGACTAGTAATGACAGGAGAAGGGTCAACCACTCAAAAAACTCTCGAGAATGCTGAAAGCTCGGATGCTAGGAGGCAGTTAGATGGGACCTTGTTGCGTGCAAGCTTGGAGTATCTAAGATGCTAGAATTTGAACTCACTCTGGGATTCAAAGCAAAAAAACTGCAATACCTGGAAGATTCTTTTGGATGGTGCAAGTAGAAGACAATTACTGCAGCGGCGAATAAAGCTTGGAATTTGTGGACTGGATAGGATAGAGAGAGACGATTATGTTTCTTGGTGATATACAATAGTAGGGAAAGAACAAGGGAATGTTCAAGTGATTTGAACTGCCGTTGGTTTAATTTCATTCATTTGCGTGCAGTGAGGCGCTGGAGCGCAACTTATTTTCCCTGACGGTTATTAACAAACGATAAAAACAATTGGTTATTTCGGTTCCCCCGTAGCTCAACCGGGAGTGGGCTGGGTATCCCATTTTATCTGGCGCATTTGGATCATTGTTATCTCGTTTTTGAGTACTATGCCCCACCGTCGTGGGTTCGAACCCCAGGTGCCGTTGATCACGTCGATGGCGTACGTTAACGTTGGCGGGGCGAAGCTCAAAGGACTAGAGTGGAGGCTGAAATGCAATGGAACCTACCGATTGGTGCCTAGATCTAGATCTATCCAGCTAAAATAGAACCAATGCGGGAACGTAAACGGGGCCGGGTAGCCGCATTTCTAGACCAATCGTGATCATATCAAACAAGGCAGGCCGGTTTCGAATCTACCGCATCAGAACGGTGAGAGTGCTACCCTGCAGCTTGTCTCGTACCCAAAACTTCCGCTCGAAGTCCTGTTGCCCGTTACCTAAAATTTTCAATATAGCCAACCAATTAATGTACCTAGAATCTAGACTCCTGGTCGATATCGCTAGCGTAAGGAGATAATCATATATTTCTGTATATAAATATCCAGAGGGAAATCTCGAGCTTTGGACGCCTGTAGGCCTGATAATTCTACCAGGTTGCATGCAAGTATGTACAAGTCCAACCGGACAAATTTCGAAACCATAATATACACCCAAACCCACATATCCATCGCCGCTAGTGACGCTCATTTCTTCTTCTTCTGTTGCATGACTTTACCGTTAAGGTGTGGTTTTCGGGTCCTGAATTTCTGTCAGCCTAGTTCCCCTTCTCACAATGTAACAAATGGGTTTAGAAAAGAAACCTACGGCGAAAATTCTCCCAGTTTATATCCCACCATATCTTCTGTTACGTGGACAGGTAGGTAGGTCTTTCCATTATGAACGAGGAAGTTCAACCCGACGAAGTTTGGGAGGATGGTGCAAGAGCGGGCTTGTGTTTTTATAGGTGGGATACGTGCGCCGATTGATGTAGCTTGGATCGGAAGACTGTGTTTGAAATTACAAGATGTGTTAGAGATATACCGATCTCATAAGCTCGGGATTGGCATGCCCAGTGCGCCCGGTCCGAGGTTGTAGTCAGAGGATTATATCGGTCGCAGTTGATGACTTACGGGACAATGTATGGGCCTATTAGATGTTAGTCTGGCAAAGATGGTATTCTAGAGACAGAAGTTTACTTACCCTTCCAAGACGACCGTGTTAGGAGACGACAGGTTGCCCGCATCTTGAAGTCGGAATCGTCGTCTGGGGAATGTTGTCGTCGACAAGGACTAGCTTATGAGGTTTCGGCGAACCCATCGAAAAGTGAGTACGGAAAGATTAGATTAGATCTTGATTCGCATTGATTAGGTAAGCGATATCTCATTAGTCTACCACGTGATCAACGTGATCTGGAGGCTGCTTCTTCGCGTCAACACCTCAGCTCTAAAGCTTTGAGGTCCACTCCCACGTTTTCCCCAAAACCCACGCGGATATCGTATTCCCCCACAATGCCCGGTTTATCAGGTATGTCTACATGTGGAATATTAAAGAGGTTGTGTACTCACTACCTGACTCTGTAGAACCAAATACTATCCGTATTCTCCTTGCGACCGACAACCATGTCGGCTATAACGAGCGAGATCCCATTCGCGGCGATGACTCGTGGAAGTCGTTTCATGAGGTCATGTGTCTGGCTAAGGACCATGATGTACGATACCAACAATCCTCTTTTATCGCAATGGCCAAAAGAAAGTGGAAAAACTGATCGATTGTTGGGAGGATTTGGTTGAACTAGGTCGATATGGTCCTCCTCGCCGGCGATCTATTCCACGAGAATAAACCAAGTAGGAAGAGCATGTATCAGGTCATGAGGACACTGCGTATGAACTGCTATGGCGAGAAACCGTGCGAACTAGAGGTTCTGAGTGATGTTTCGACGAATTTGCAGGGGTATGTATAGTTGTTTCCTTTAGACTGGCAGACGGGGTTTATACTGATGGGTTTCATGCGGGTGTGTGCACACTTAGGACGTTCAATCATGTTAATTACGAGGATCCGGATATTAATGTTGCTATACCGGTGTTTTCGATTCATGGGAACCACGACGACCCGTCTGGGGTAAGCCCTACTCAAAACCCCATGATTGTGGATTGCCTTTACTAAACATTGGGACACCTTTTAGGAGGGCCATCTATGCGCTTTGGATATCCTGCAGGTTTCAGGATTGTTGAATTACTTCGGTAGGACGCCCGAGAATGATAACATTACCGTATCGCCGATATTACTCCAAAAGGGGACTACAAAACTGGCGTTGTATGGTTTAAGCAACGTTCGTGATGAGCGGCTGTTTAGAACTTTCAGGGATGGGAAGGTTAAGTTCTTGAGACCTGGGGCGCAGATGGATGAGTGGTTTAATCTTATAGCTCTGCATCAGAATCAGTAAGAACCCTTTTTCATCTGCAAATAAATATTTGGAGGCCATCGGAATACCATAACTGATGATATTTGCCATAGTCAAGCACATACGGAGACTGGGTATCTTCCCGAAAACTTTCTCCAAGAATTTTTAGATCTTGTCATCTGGGGACATGAGCACGAGTGCCTGATTACACCACGAGTAAATCCAGAGATGGGATTCTCGGTCGTCCAGCCTGGGTCTTCCGTGGCCACCTCACTGTGTGAGGGTGAAGCGGTGGCAAAGCACGTTGGGATCCTTAGTATCACAGGCAAAGAATTCGAAATCGAGCCGATAAGGCTGAAGACTGTCAGACCGTTTAAAATGAAGGAAGTAGTTTTATACGATAGCAGGGTTATGCAGAAGGTCGCCACAAAGGCCGACAATAGAAGTGAAGTCACCAACTACCTTACAAAAATTGTGGAACAGATGATTGTCGATGCGAAACAAGAGTGGCTGGAGGGACAGTTGGAGGCTGGTGGAGAGGGGGTAGCAGATGAGGATGTGCCCTTGCCATTGATTCGGTTGAGAGTTGAATATTCGGCTACGGACGGAAAGTTCGAAGTAGAGAATCCGCAGAGATTTTCAAATCGATTCGTGGGTAGGGTGGCGAATATTAACGACGTGGTGCAATTTTATCGGAGAAAAGCGGCGCCGATACGTACGTTTTCCCTCTCCTTGTATCACTTGACGAAGATATGCTAATGGTGATATTTAACTAGGCAAAACGAGGGAGGATGGAACTGTCGTTGAAGCAGATTCGGACACTATACTTGCCCAATATGGAGGAAAGGTTGAAAACATTCGTGTTGAGAACTTTGTGAAGGAGTATCTCTCTTCAAAGAGTTTAAATATTCTACCACATAATGGGCTCGGCAACGCCGTTGGGCAGTATATTGATAAAGGAGACAGTCATGCAGTCGAGGAATTTTTGAAGGACTCGCTGGACACCCAATTTAAGAAGGTTCTTGAATACAATGTCACTGATGCGGACGGGATCCGAGAGGCTGTAAGTTTTACTTCCCTAGTCAGCGTAGCAGCAGCTATATACTAATTCTCCCCATCCGGCTTTAGATGACAATCGAAAAATCAAAACTAGAAGAGCTTTACGAGAAGGGCGACTTCAAAGCTAAGCAGAGAGCTGCTCAGCGCGGGAAAAAACAGAAACCAGATGATTGGGTCAGCGATTTAGACGGTGAATTCGTTTCAGACGAAGATGATATCGATATGCAAGACGACGATGCAGAAGGAGAAATTGCAGCACCCCCACCCCCCGCAAAAACAACCCGTGGACGAGGCGGCTCTAAAGCAGCTACAACATCCCGGGCGACGAAGGCTACCGCAAAGGCTCCTGCAAAGACCACTACAAAGGCACCCGCCAAGAGGGCAGCCACCACCGGACGAGGAAGAGCTAAGAAATCAGTTATAAGTGAAGAGGAAGAGGAAGAGGCTGCAGACCTGCTGGACGATGGTGAAGACGATGATGTCAAGATGCTTGACGATGATGATCTGGTTGTCATTGGAACAGATGAGGAGGAAGTCATGCCAGCAAAGACGACAACAAGGAGTGGAAGGCAAGCAAAAGCACCGGCACCGGCGAAACCAGCTGCTAAAGCGGCGCCCGCGAAACGAGCACCTGCGAAGAAGGCAGCCCCAGCACCACCAAAGAAGCAGACGACACTGTCGTTTTCACAGCGATCTACTGCTACAAGGGGTAGTAAGTCGCAGACTGCAGAAGTAGCTGACGATATGATTGAAGACTCAGATGACGAATCAGACGACTTTGCGCCAGCGTCAATTACTAGTCGGACGAGGAGGAGGTAGTTCCTGAATCACATTCATTCTATCCTTTTCTCTCTGTCTCTCCATCTTAATTTCCTGTTATACCATTTTTGCTCTGCATAATTTGGCACATATGATTTGGCACATATGGATTGCCAATACTTGTACCTTTGGATGCTGGAGGATACGGCGTCTCTGAGAGTTATTGATTGAGCCTTTGCTCGCTAGCTATAGCAGCGTTTTCTGTTTCCATGGATGGCGGCAACCCTCCCTAGTAGCCGTTCTACGGCCTTTATTTACTCTTTTGAACACTTCTATAATTATACCTAGTACTTACTTGCCTAGGTAGTATCTAGTACAGCCCCAGCACTCTTACCATTACTTCCCTAGATACCCACTTAAGTAGGGACTCAGATACCCGGTAGATGGGTATGTTATACAGAAGGTGCTGGAGCAATGTAGTGGAGAGGAGAGGGTTGTATATAGCATAATACAGTACAATATACCTACCTACCTACTTAGCCGAAAAATACTTCGAAATTGAGCTATGCTTTGATTCTAATATGCATTCCCTCCACCTCATTCCCTCCTCTCTTCCTCTTCCTCTTCATTCTCTCTACTACTTTACAAACCCCGTCAGCTTCATCATCACCACCGACGCTCAAGCTTCAAAAGTATCCAGCCACAGAACCAACGACCTCGTCAACCGGAGTACCAATTCAATAGCCGTCTCTCAAGGACGAACATACTCTTCAGGATAGTTTCCAAAGCCAAGTTCTGCCTTGTCCTGATCCTCTCCCATCTTCCTCTCCATTCCCCTCCAACATCACCATCTCCACTTTGTCGTTATCACCAACATCACCCTCATCTCATTTCTTCAATTCTCTACCTTAAACTATTTCAGAAGCCATTGACAATAAAGATTCTCATCTTCATTGATCGAAGAATCCCACCCTGAGAATCTTCCATATCTTTCGATCGTCTTTGAATCGTATCTCGACGAGGTTTAGATTCCAAGATGTCAGACCCACAAAAGAACGTCCCCGGAGATGCTAAGAACCAGGCGATGGTACCCACTGCAACGACGTCTAAGATGCAAACATCTGACTCACGTTGTCCTTCTGACATCGAGGAGGCCATCAAACGTATCAAGGCTATGGCCACCCAACGTGTCCGTCAAAAGGCCGTCGCTACTCGAGCTTCACTCGCAGCCATTGCCGGTACCGATGTTAGCAGTATCTCCAGTTCCAAGGAGAATGATTCAAGGCCAGAAAATGACGCTGGAGGTAGTGTCAACGAACTCGCCGTTACAGCTGACGTTCTGCATTTGCCACTTGAAGACACTCCAAAAGGAGCAACCGACCTTCTTGATGACCTCCTCTCCGCTGCCACTAAGTTGAATCTTGTAGTCGATGCAGCACCAAAATCTCAAGGAACAGAGACCAACACGGCAGATGCTTCTATTGACACTGGTCTCAAGGGAGATAATTTGATATCTCTCGAACCATCCTTGAAACTGGCCTTGAAGGACACCAAGTTCCCAGACTCTAAGGACACCGACTCGAAGCAAGAGGGCACTAAACCAGCCAGTGTTTTTCATGTCCCCAAATCAAAACCGAAGGTATTCGAGCCAAAACTGCCGCAAACGGAAGATGGGTTCTCACCACAGCCCTGGGTTAAGCGCCGCTATACCATTTCTCAGCTTCTCTTGCTTGGGGAAATCATGCCATACATTATCTGCCCCCGAGATCGTATGTCCAATTAGCCATTCACCAAACCTCCTCTTGGTGTATTAAGCTTACCAAATATTTACAGGATTCAACATCAATACTTTTAGTTACGATCTCGTTCACATCCCTGGATTGGGCAATGAGTCTACTGGCAACCATCTCGTGGATCATCAGATACTCACTTTGAATCTCCGAACAGAATTGGTTGCCTTCCAGTACTTTACCTCCTGTGGATATCGATATCTCGAACGTTTCAAGAACCCAGATCATACTCTTTACGTCAAAGGCCTTTGGGTTGAGGTTCGTGGATCTGCCGGGCTTCGAGATCATGGCGGATATCGCAATGCTTATCGCCCAAAGCCTTACGACATCTGTGTAAAAGAAGGTTTGATCAAAGAGAACCAGGATGCTGAGGGTATAACATTTTATTTTCGCCCCTTTATATTCTTGCTGTATGTGGCCGTTGTGCTGATTTTTATTATTATGCAGTCCAAGCAGCCCTTGAACGAAACTTCAACCACGGCAACAGTAATCATGGCAATCACCCCTATCTCAACAACAGCAATTATCGTGGCCGTGGAAGCCGCGGTGGACGTGGTGGTACTGGATTCCGTGGTGGCAGTTCTCGCGGAAATTTTCGAGGAGGGTTCGTCTCGGGTACGTTGGGCCTTGTGTCTTAGATTAATTTGCTTACAATCCTTGCAGTTCTTCTATTTCCTTACTACATCAGTGCATGCACGTTTCAGTGAACTACCTAACATGTATCCGTTGATTCTGTGTATAGCCAGCACCGATCGATCCACTTTGAAGGAAAACTCAGTGATTTCTTTACCGGCTCCTAACTCAAATACCCACCCAGGTCCACCAACTCCAATCGTTAGGAACGACATTGCGTTGGCTACGGCTAAGCAGACTGGGACTCTACATGACTTATCCAAGAGCTATGCAGAAATTCAAATTGCGCGTACCGAGGTCGAGGAGGTTGCTGCTAGTATTGGACGTGGCGCTCCTGAAGAAATTGTCGAATTGGTTGAACAAGCAAAGGAGAAGTTGGCTGAGAAGAAGGCTGAGATCACAAACAAATGGGGTGGTATCTACGGATATGCTGTTAAAGACCCAAATGGAGAATCAGTTGAGAAGCCAATTGGATTAGGAGGGTATGCTATAGTTCGTTCCACCCTTGGTGAAAATGGAGTATGCTGACTTAAGCTCCAGAGCCTCGAGTACTCAGGAGCAACAGATGCAGTATATCAAGGTAAGTTTCGTTTTATATGTTATTCTTTTTGTATGATCAAACTATTAATGATCCCATTAGTATATGCTACAAACCCCTCTTGCTCCCGTTCTCGATACCACTCAAGCTGCTGGTAGTCTCACACCCTCAATGGAGCTGGCTCAACCCAACTTTGGCCCGAAAGATGAGTCGGATCCAAATCCAAAGTGATTCCGCATTCCAGCGGTCTCGACCTTTGGATTCGAACTCCTTATCACTACTATTGAAACACCTTCGGCAGGAATTTTTTTTACGGTGGCTTTAAGGGAACTTTTGACTTCTTTTCCACGGCAAGGGCAGCTTTAAGTCACTATAGTCCATGTTGATTAAAAGTTTTTTTTTTTTTTTTTTTTTTTTTTTTTTTTTTTTTTTTTTGTTTCTCTTTTCCGTTTTCGTTGTTGTTTTCACCCAAAAACCCGCACTCCCACTCCAGCTTTCAAAGAGGCCACCCTTTCTCTTTTTCGGAGTCCAATTAATTCCAGGTTGACTTTTGCTTTCTATGCATATTCACTCCTCTTTTTCATATATGGAAATTCTCACTATATGATTAAGAGGTTGGGAGCGCTCAGTTACCCAGGATATGAGGAACTGTCGACTCGAATAAGTACTAGACGGAAATCAAAAATATCTTTGAAATTTTTGAAACGATGGGCTGAGTGAACTTTGTAATGGGAGAATAATCGTAGAAGAGGCTCACAGGGCACGATACTAGACCAGTCCTATAAGACTTTTTGTGAACTCACCATGTGCAAGTGAAAAAGTCGAACGCAAGTTAACTTATAGCTACGGGTTTGGTATGATAACAACCCGGTGTTGGCTATGTTGTTAGTCTCTGTGTTCTGATTGGCTGAATTCGACAACAAGTCCAACACACTTTCCTAATTCGGTGGTGGGATGCACCTTCTAAGTTATGAACGTTGTTATGCGGGCAAGAGCTGAATGGAAAAGGTATATGGTGTATATTTAGATATTCGTACAAACGCCAGATGTCTAGCATCGAAGCTTGTGTATATACATTTAAGGGTAAGTATATATAAGTGTCTTTGTACAGAAATATGGGAAGAAGAAGAACCTCATGGAACAGAAGCGAAAGAAGAAGAAAAAGTTACATCAGTTGCGAAAAAAAAAAAAAAAAAAAAGAATACTGGAGCTTTGGGGGTATCATCGTCTTCTCTCATGTGGCTCAAAAGTCATAAGTAGAACAAACAAAAAAAATAAAAAGACAATCAGCTTGGGGTATCTGGAGTTTGCTGTCATGGGTATATGATGTCGTTAAAGAATGGGTATCTGTATTTGCATATAGGAAAAGTGCGAACGACCGCCAAAGGTCGAATGTATCTTAACAGTTGATGCCAAAGATGTCGCACCACCAATCTGGGATAGATGGAGTTGGGGTTGGGCTCTTGGTGGTGGTGGTCCTGGTAGTGGTGGTCTTGGTGGTGGTGGTAGTGGTTGGCTTGGGGGTAGTGGTGATAACTGGGGTAGTGGTGGTAGTGGTGGTGGTAGTTCTGGTGGTGACAACAGCAGTGGTAGTGGTTCTGGTAGTGGTTGGCTGTGGCTCTGGACCGGGTTCGCCGGCGTATTGAGCGCGGTATTGATCCCAGAAATCGAAAACACGCTTAGTCTGGCCTGGAGTGAATTCGTACATGCACTCATCGTAGCTGTAGTCCATGAAGTTGTGAATTGGGTCGACACCTGGGTACTGGGTTCCAGTGCAGGTATCTGGGTTCGTGGCTGGGCATCCGTTGGTTGGGGATCGCTGGGCTGGGGTGTCATCGACGGAGTCTCCGCCAGCGCAGCCGCCTTGGAAGGTATGGAAGAGACCGAGCCAGTGACCGATCTCGTGAGTGGCGGTTTTACCTTGCTGGTAGTTGGCGGTACCGCCATCAGGGACGGAACCGGTGAGGACTTGGCAACCGTCCAAGATGAAAGTGCGGTCACCTGGAGTGACAGCTTCTGGGAAGACGCAAATTCCGAGAAGGCCATCGCCAAGTGGGCGGTAGTAAACATTGAGGGCGGCATAGGAACCCTTGCGGAGAGCCTTCTTCATGGTATATTCAAGATCCTTGGAGTCGTTATCAACGCTGAAGGTGGCCCAGTCCTTGTTGACTGTGTATGTTGTGTCCTTAAGGGCGAAGCTGATGCCAGTGTCTTTGAAATCACGGTTGAGAGCATCAAACTACATGGAAGCATTGTTAGAAATTTGGTTCGCCAGAAATTAAAGTGTGGGGTGCTTCTTACCTGAGCAGTAACCTTGTCCTGTGGAAGATATCCACCCTTCTCGGTCTGGTCGGAGGCAATGATGTGGAAGTAGGTATCAATGACCAAAGTTCGCTCGGCTGATTCCTGGATAGTGCGAGCATCGGCGATCTTGTCTTGTCTGTCGAAATATCTAGCAGCCATTTGAACGGATGCTGGGACAAATTCGTTACCGCATCGTCGGGCGTCAACTGCGAATGCCAAAAATGGCAAAACTGTGATAAAAGACCGCATTGTAGAAGGGTTTATGATGATTCTTTTCAAAAAAAAGAAGAAGAAGAAGAAGAAGAAATACGCAGACTAGAAATCTCGGTGAGACTATTACTAGATGTACGTTTTTTTTTTTATTATTATCTTCTTGTGTTTGGAGCTGGATGCTGCTGAATAGAGGTTTCGTCTTCTTGGGGTGAGATCGAGGGGATTTTATACCCCATTGATGGCTCATGAAAATGATCATAGGATCTAACGTAGAGGGTAGCATCATCTGGTTAGATGTTGTCCCCACTTTCCGCAGCCTATCCCTGAAACATGCAGACAATCGACAGGATCCATTATCAGTCGGCTTGAGCGCCATACTTCAAATGTTGTTTGCCTACGACGATACAGTATCGCTGGAAACCGATATCTGAAAATAAGCAAATGTTTGGGGGCGGAGGTGGAACAATGGATACTACTTCGATATTATCCCAGCCGCGGGTTATGAATATAATACGATCCTTGATCATGTGGGTCATCTGTATACTGCAACTAGTTACGATATTAGTTCTTCCTAAAAACGATTGCGGATAGTCAATTACGTGCGAATCTGTGGATGCGACGGCCAAAAAAAAAAAAAAAAAAAAAGATACAAAACTAGCGGGGCCCAGCTAGCAACCACATTCCCGGTCGAAGCGAATATGCAAGAGCATAAGTTATAGAAGGTTCGATAAAATCTTCCCGAGCATGTACTGCCCGACTATACGCTCGTCCTTCGTGCAAGACATAAACGTACACCTTCGAAGCAGGCAGCCATTTGTTTTCGAGTTAGAGACTGCGACAATATACACAACCGCAATCATATTTTGTAACCATGCGTGCCCCCCGCGGCCGCGCGGCCCGTTTTCAAAAAGGTCCTCTAAACAGAGCGAGAGAGAGAGAAATGATACGCTTTAATCGTGCGATTGGCATTTCTTAACTTTCGGTTCAGGCTTGTAAAAGGGAGATCGGCTATCTCCTCCCAGTGGTATGCCGTCCCTGCGATGTGACAATGCAATGCATCTAAATGTCGAGGCAGGCCATGGTTCAATTTGCCATCAAGCGAGCGTTGAAAAGGACCCAAGATTCAAGCCAATCGATTGGCACAACGGAGCCATTGACCTTATCTGTTCAGTCCCGCTATTAGTTATGTAAAAGATGACCGAAAGGGCGGCACGGCGACTCCATCTAGGCCTCCATGGATAAGATATCGTAGAGTCCAACGTGAATTAGGAAAGTGGTCGTTGGATGGCAAGTTCGTGGCAAGTCTTAGGGATCTTGTGTTGTGCATGTATTATTATATTGGATGGAAGTCCTCGCAAACACTCCATGCTTCTACAGCCAATCTGATCTTCTATTCACAAAAAGGATGACAATCACACCTCGTTTGCCGCTCTCCCGTTCCCACTTGGCAGGGTTGGACGCCAGAACACCGTACCTACCACAAATATATAAGATCTGACAGCGATTCCCAGTTCGACGGTGTTTTGCAGTTTCTGGATTTGGGATAAAAAACGGGTTTGCGTGATGCTCTGCCTGAAATGCCAAGTGGAATCTTTAACATGGTCCTGGTCCCTGGTCTCTGGCTGGGTTTGGCTGCATGGGGTAGCTGGGCCGGCTGTTGATTGGGCCATTCGAACGAAACAAGCTTTAGGCTTTCCCATCCTTGCATGCAAGATGCAAGGGGATTCGATTGCTCTTCCTTATCATGTGCAGATGTAGAATTCGAAGTTAGGCGGGGTTTAGCTCTCCGGAGCAACTCCTAGATCCCAAAACATTTGATTCAACAGGGTGACCGAGACAGCCATTCTCTGTTTGCAAATGCGGCACGACTCTTTTAGACGCATTCGTGGGGCTTACAACATCCAAATCTTCTTACAGAATTGATCTTCAGTTTCGCAGCTATTGATCGTAACCTGTGACGAATCATCCCACTCGTTTGCGGGCTGATACAAGGCTAGCCATGGATTGGTTGCGCTTGGCGGCTCCATGGGAAGTAGCATACGGCCACGCGGAATGCTTTTCTTAAACCCTCGATCACGAAGTCCGCAACATCATACCGGTCCGATTAGACAAGTACCACTAAGCAGTGACACCCATTCCGATAGTCACGCGCCAATATGAGCCCAAATCTCGTATTGGAAAACCGCTAAAAGCAAGAAAAACCGAGGTACAGTTTTCTTGTCGCGGAATCATCCCCGTTTTTGCTGTGGGCGAAGAAAAAAAACACAAATTATTTGTTTGCAAAACACGGGTTTGGCTATTCAGTTTCCCGTTTTTCTGCGATTAGCCCAATCTAGGAGTCTTATGACCAGCCTAAAATACTGCGGTTATAATTTAATAGATAGTGGACAGAGTTTCCGTGAGCTCTCATACGTACACGGATGGATATACCTTCATAGATAGCCACGGCCAGCTAATCCATTCATCCGATCCGGAGAGTCAGGGGATCCAAAACTATGCGGGTATTGCGACGGGGGTCCCACTGGCGTCCAGTCAGAGTCAATCTATCGACGTATCAATTCACAGATGCACCGTGCACCGTTCTGGATCTAGACGATATAATTTCAAGGACTAACCGGATATGGATACATACTGCCAAGGCTAAGGCTTCTACTGTACCGCTGGTAGAGGCAATGGTTCGAGCTCCGATCGCCGGCGTCGACACGTTGATGCCACGGAGGTACGGGTATGGCAGTACTGCTAGTCTATGCATCTATAAATTTTCAAGAGCTCTCCTATGCTGATCTAGGTACTTATAGAACCAAATGTTAATTACGTTAATAGTTGTACAAGTTCGTGTTATTATTGTATTCCGATTGAAACTCTCTTGCTTCATTAGGTTAGCTAGTTAAAAGTCTTAACGTCCCGCAAATCTACAATTACTCTGCATTCTAAACTCGGCTTATACGGTCGGAGAGGGAAATGTATAGTACCTTGCATGATAATATAATATATGCAATCCACGGCTGTCTCCACGTAGATGCAATGGGGGCTAGAGATCATGATCATGGGGACTACTGTCTCAAGAATAGGGTTGATCCTTCAAGCCTAGGTGACCTGCAGGTCTAACGGGCTGCATACTATATGCATATATGTAGCCTCCTCTGGATGGCGTTACTCCTGGCAGATATATATGTACTGAGGGTAGCCTGGCGGAAGAGGCTGACTACCAAACTTGTTACAACTACCGAATTGGGACCTCACATCAATGCACATATGCACATGCAGAGTCTGGCGGGTGCGCGAGTAATGGCGTTGTGGTGGTAAAAAATACCACATCTGTTCCGCTGTTTGGTGAGCTAATATGTACGCCGAGGGACTAGTTGAAAGGCTCAGATTAGAGTTCTTAGTCTAGACGCCCGATTCCTCTGTTTGTCTGCGGAAAATATGTATGCTAGCCATATGGGTATCAATCTAAGACAAGACTAAATCCGTCATGGTTCAATTGATTAATTCAGATATCACGCCAGTTATCGATTTTTCAGGGTTGCACGTTGGCTCTCCCTGCCTCTGGCATTGAGGTAAAGCTTTTTGCCACAGCTGCTTAGCATCACTCGTAGAGACCATTCCTAGGGATGCCCACGAATTTTCAAAAGCCGTCCTATGGCCTTGATCAGTAGTAGTCAGAGATGTACCATCAAATCGAAAAATTATTGTTTTTGTGTGACCAAATGGCACTATAATTCCCAGCCTCAATACCAAGCTTATCCACAAATTTATCCGTATATCCCGCTATTAACAAACACGTATGTACAAATCCAGAGAGACCAATTCCAATCATAGTCGTGGATTCATGTCTCTTGCTAAAACCGATAGTAAACCAAATGTCAAATATGTGCCCCCGCCCACAAACCCACAAACATATGCCCAGTCAGTCCTTCCAACTCCTGCCAATAAACCAGCAATAACCACGGTACTCACGACCACAGGCATCATAACATCATGGAATTTAATCATCCTCCTCCTCGTCTTGTATATTATCTCCAACTCTTTTTGGAATGTTGCGGACATACTTTCTTTGCTAAAATTATCCTTGACTCTTGACCTTGCTCGTTCACCCAGCGCTGTACGTTCTTCATCAGTGAGTTCAAAGAGAGCTGTAGTGATAATTCGCGTCCATTCAGCCGGTTCGGGTGGGCGAAGCCAGCCTGTTTCGCCTCCATCCAGGACTGTTTCGAGGGGACCACCAGTATTAGTAGCCAGAACTGGGGTCTAGATAGATGCCCTTGTCAGCAAAGCACACATTTTATTTAGCAAAATCTCGAAGTAACATACCCCAACCAACATTGCTTCTAAGGGCACTATTCCAAAATGTTCATTTTCTGGCGTATAGGCGAGTATGCTCGCTGTACGAAGCAGGAAACTCTTAAGTGAAGATGGAACAGACGGCAGGAAAAGGACGTCGATATCTGATGGTATTGTTAAAGATGAAATATAGTTCCTACATGTAGCATGCCGTAAATTTAAAGAATCGCAAAGTCTTTCGAGCTCGATATGGTATTCTACGTTTTCTGCAACCCTGTTATCGTAACCACCTAGTAAGAGCAAGAAAAGAATGTTAGCACTCACATACATCCAAGCCACTCAAAAAAAAGAGGGGGGGAATAGACCGTACCTGCGATAATCAGTCTTGCCTTTTTCCGCTGTTCCTCAGTTAGGCCTGAAAAGGCTTTCACAACGAGATCAATATCCTTCTTCCGCTCAAACCGATTAACCGATAGAACAATTTTCCGATCGCTGCCCTTTAAAAATGGATACTTTTCTCCTTCAAGTTTCGTCTGGGCCTTTTCAACCTCATTGACATCTACACAAGGATATACCACCCTTGGGACAACATCAATCTTCGGAAAGGCTTTCCTGAACATGCTGGCTGTAAATTTGCTATTGACCACAATTCCATCGGCTAGTCCCGTTGTATACCCTTCTATCCAATCAAAAGGAATTCGGTATATCGATTTGATAATTGACTTTCTCGACGTGAGGAACTTATCCGGGAAGTGGCAATAGAAAAGCGTCCTGGACCCGTGGAGGAAGTATCGGAGGATCGGGACACAGACAGACAATTGGTCGACAATGAAGAAGTCCGTAGCTGATGCAAAGTCGGGATCTTCCATCAGGAAGTACGTAATCAAATCAATCTGTCGGATTATAGCGCAGAATATTGAGAAACGACCAAGTATAGAAGTCGGGAAACGGTTCCCCCGAACAACAACCTTGAGAGTTCCTATAGATAACGTGAAGGGTACATTAGCCTGCATGGAAAGAAAACTACTGTTTCGCCACTAGAAATGATTACAAACCATCACGACATTCGTCGAAGCAGTGTGCAGGATCACAGTGCGATGTCCATATCTGTACCGTGTGCCCTAGGTTCTGAAGCCCGACTGCTGCGTCCACTATCAGGCGTTCTGCTCCCCCGATCCCGAGGTCCGGGTGAATAAACACAATGACTTTGTCTTCATCCATCTGCTATTAATCCGGCGTGCGGTCAAACTCTTCCCTATTTAGTCGTTTGGATTGAGGTATTCGTGGTGTCGCGCAGATGCGAGTTCGAGTGCTGCATTTAGCTGACATTAGGAACAGCGTGGGTTCTTCGCGTGAGCAAGGTCATGTCTGGGAAAGCACTAGCCGGCCGATGCCAACACAACGCGCGACTGGAACAACCATTTTTAAAGTTCGAATGTTCACCGAAAACAGTCTTAATGAATGCCGCAGTGCAGTGTTCTATTTGTAATTATATATATATGTATATCTAGTGACGAGTATCGCGCATCGCGGGAGACCTAGCTGCCTAGCTAGGCTTTCGTTTTGCTGCACTAGCTTGACCTACGTTATAATTGCCACGCCCAAAACAGCAACAGCCGACGAAACAGAGTCAACTTGAATTCTCCAGAACTATCGTCGGTGAAGCCAATCAGGGATAGGCAGGATTCGAGCCCCGCATAACGTGAAGGCTACGTATGTGAACAAATTTAGAGGCTCATCGGAAGGCCTTTGTCAGAAGGTCCGATGAGATAGTTCGAAGACCCTTGCAACTGCACACAACGGCATGGAAACACGCCGACATCACCGACTCGGACTACATATTCTTAGTATGGTAGGCTAGGCTTACACTGCAAGAACGTTGCTAATATTATACCCGTCGATGGTAATACACCTGCACTTGGACCAGTCTTGGATACGTATACTGCGTATCCCGGCCGAGAAGTTATCCAATATTATCGCTTACACAAAATCGGACCATATATTGTGCCGCTAGGCAGAATTAGCGCTAGAGCTCTCCAGGGATACAGTACCAGAATACCTAATACCGATCATCAACTACCCAACTGCTCAGTAAACCGTATCTCGCAAATATTTAAACCCTAGAGATTTCCGTCTACCTTTGAAATGATAAAACGAGAGCTCATAGCACAAGCTAGGGGAATCTCCAGACTATCAGTGCCGTGTAACCTCCGGTACAATATTCGATTCCTTTCCAAAATGGCGATCCCAGAAAAGGCAATCCCAATTTTCACAGCAGGCAGATCTGTCGAGGTGGGTAAGGCCGTTAAAGAACGCCTCCTTCCAGAGTACGATGGTACGTTAATTGTATATTCTTAGTAAATAATAAACATACTCTAAAAATATACATGTTTGTCTATAGTTATCCACCTTTCACTTTCGGTTGAATCTGTAAAGGAAGATCTTACTCGCATTCTTCGTGGCGAGCAAGTGGTTCCCGCATCCGGCCTCGGTTCCAACATAAACCGTCCAGCAAATGCCCAGAAACTTCCAAAACTCTTGGTCGTCGGAGGCGGATTTTCTGCGGAGGAGTACGAGGACATGAAGGGCTCAATTGATTTAACGGCTGGCGGAAAGCTCACAGGTGATCAGATTCCAGTATGGGTAAAAAGGAATGTCGGGGAGGGTACACCACACGGGCCAGATGGAAACCCAATTGATATTAAATTACCATCAGGCAAATTTTCGCCGGAATTCGTTGATGTTATTATCGCCAATGCAAGAGCGAAGTTGGATGAAGCTGCAAGGGCCAGTGGTTTAATTTAGCAAGCTGATACCCACCTAAATAGGCCTATGCATACAGGGCCGATCGAGTTTAACCAACGAAATCCTAGACCCCGGTTTGTGTAACATACTAAATACTATTAAAATAATATTTCCAATTTGGGTTATATTGGTATTATTGCGTGGTTATATGGGTATTACCCAACATTTTAGAGGCTTGTGGTAATGTCGGTGTGCTCCGGAATCGCTCTTTTTGAACTATAGTAAAGACCCACTTGCAGTTGCACATATGCTATTTGTGCTATTAAATGCTGGATTCTAATTCCTTTTGCACTGCCAATGCAATGAGGTAATTCTATAATAGATAAGACCCGATGTTTTTCGGATACTGGTTACACACGCACACACAGACAAGATTGCCATGTAACACCAGCTACCCCTTGGAGTAAGCCCGGATCAGGTAAAGATCCGCGAGGGCCGGGCACTAGACCCCAAATAACATACCTAAGTATAAAAAGAAAGAAACGCACCTCACGGTCTTCCGTTCAAGTTAGCAAAGCGTAGTGTACCAAATGTGCAAACATACAAACGTTGAACCATAAACAAGTTAAACTAAAATCGCAAACACTAATTATAAAACTAGTTCTTCCGTTTCCACTGCAAAATGTTACATTTGCAACGTTTGATTCCAGAAAATTTCATGAATTTCCAGGAGTCTTTGACCAGGTATAATTTTTCGGTCATGCACTAATGTAGTTATATATACAAGAGAAAAACGAAACGAATTACGGATTAGTAAAGGGAAAAAGCAAGGGTACAAAGAAAAGAAACATAAGGAGATCATATATATATAATGAATCATAAGAAACGTTAAACAGAGAACAATAAAGATATCCCAGATCAACTCCAGTGTTTGCCTACATAAAATAATAGCCCCTCAAATATTTCAAACACGCAGAATTTAATTCAATCGAACCCACAAGGAGAGCAATTAGGCAGATATGAACATCATATCCGTGTCATAAATACCTAATTGATTCCATTTTCTTCATTCGGGAATCAATGAGCCGATATTAACGTTGCTAGTTAACATTCAGCTGATGCCTAGACGGCCTTAATACGCTGGATATCTCTTCTGAACCACGCTGTGAGCTTACTTTGACCTCAATTTGAAGATGGCCGTTGTCGCTCTCCTTCTCCTAACAAATTATTGATAGACATTATTTCCGCAATCCTATCGCCAGTTGGTGTCGCTCTGGATGTATGTGGCGATGCTGGTGGACTCGACATTGCTAATGACATATACGATGGAGTTGGTGATACTGGTGTGGTCTCCTGGTTTAGCGGTGGTGGGTACATACCAACTGACGACGAATACGGAGGGATTGCGCCAGGCGAATATGAAGATGATGGATGCGGAGCTGGAGCGAGAGGTCTGTATGTTCTTGATCCCGGCGTCATGTCTCCTCGCCGCGATGACTCTGCGGTATAATATGGCGTTGTTGGTGTCAGCGGAGATGACACCGCGGAGTAGTATTGTGAGTGTGGAGAGTAACTATGCAAGCTCGCCCTCCTTTGTAGACCATGTTCCAGATGCCCTCTATGCGGATGGTAAGGATTGTCGGATGTTGATGAAGATGTAGATTGTTGATAGGGATTAGGGTATTCGAAGCTCATTCTATTATTCGGGGTTTCCGGTCGGGATGACCTCCCCGAATTCGGAGCAGCAGCAATGCAGGGCAATCCTTTCTCAGAACACCTATTACATGACTGCCCTGGCTGTCTCTCGTAGGGTAGGCACTATATATGGCCGCATATTAGCATACTCACTTCCTAATATTTCGCGATAACAAGGGGTACAAAGATGACGAAGAAGGAATAGAAAAAAAAGGACAGAAAGATAGCTGTAATTTAAATTAACTTACAACTTTGTGATCTTTCCTACACTGTGTACACCTTGGTTGCTTTTTGAAGACTGGTTGCGGAATACCGCCATAACTATCGGCGGGAACACACTCGTATTTGTAGTGCTGGCATCGATCACAACTTGCTTCATCTTCCATTTTGCGAACACACTATATCATTAAAAAGCAAATCATCAGTTTCCATGCACCTTTTATAGCGTGTTCCATGCAGCACGCTTATTGGATTCTTGATATTGAGTTCCTTGGCGCGCGAGCATATGGGATACCCTTGTTTGGGGCTAGAACAAGATCCACATGGATCTAGAACTCTATGCATACCTTTTTCTTGTCCTTCCTGCAGTGAAAGCAGATGTTCTTGTCTTCGACGCCTCTCGTCATTTTGCCACCATTTATATGATTTAAAGTCCCGTTTTTCTTTTTCCGTTTTGAGCCCAAAATATATTAAAATATCGTCATTCAGAGTCTAATCTTGTATAAATAATTCGCAGAAGCCGCATTGATCTCGCGGCTCTTCAAGAATTCAAGCAAACACCGGCAGCCGGGATATCGAATCTGGCAATGATCAGAGTTCGATTGTAGTTTCTATTTTTTGCTTTACCCTCGCTACGTTTTCCGCGGTTTGGTTCCGAAGCGCGATATTTTTGGAACGCGGGCTTTCCCAGCAAACTGGACCCTTCCGATTTTGCTCGTTAGCCTGGTTTTTGGGACGGCAGCTGGACGCTTTTTGCGTGTGTACGACGGTTTCCGTTAAGGGCTTGGCAACTCAATCCGGAACCTGGCTGGCGTGATTTCTAAACGGCCAAAGCTGCAGCTGGGGCTGAGAAAAAATAGTAACGGTTTGAAAGCGTGAAGCTGGTAAATGCGTATTTCGGTGGCAGGTCCACAGGCTTTTCGGTGGTGGACTAAATTTTCATGGACACGCCGGCTGTGGAAGCTGTAGGCCCATCTAACTATTTGATGCCGAGAATTAGGATTTATAGATGCAGTACTCGAGTCTGACCCGATCGGCCACGCCGGATTGCTATCAGTCGTCCTTATCGTGAGGCCTAATTCGACTATATGCTCTACCACAGACCAGTTGTCGACTACGTTGCGTTCTCCAGGCAGGTATTCCGCTAAACTTCAGAGGCCAAGTCGGAAAGAAACGTCTTATGAAAATACTGGAGAAACGGTTTGGTGTCTTCGGAGGGAGTCGTTTCGCTTTTAAACCAAGCCCGGCGGCTGACTTCGCCCTGAGAGCCAAGATATGTATGTAAAGGAAGATGCTCAAGTGCACTCTGCTGTCTCTCACGCTCTTTCTTTCTTCCTTTCTTTTTTTTAGATTCAGTTGTTAAGGCTGAACAAAATTGTGGTCGATGAAAAGCCACAGGCTGCAACTGGCGTCCTAATTTTCCAGTAGGTACTCTGCTAGTCGCCCCTTCCAGGTCTTTCGGTCGATTTCTCTGTGAAAATGGGGAAGACTTAGCGAGACTGAGTCCCCTTTTGAGTATTACTGGCCACCTGGGGCTTAGTTAGCTTATGAAGTTGACCACTTCTTTCAGGACTGGGTTGCAGATTCGTGGGTTTTTCCGGATCTTGTGGAAACTCAAGATTACTGATAGGCTTTTCTAGCTTATATTTTGAAGCTGAGAATGTCGCGTGTAGTATGTCCACCTTTAAAGCTTTACTAATTTATAAAGCAGGAGAGGGGTTTTTGGCTATAGCGTGGTGTGGTGGTATATTATCAGGAATTACAGAGTTCGAGAGATCATGCCGGCAGGCTGGTCCGTCAGAAACGAGATCACTATCTCTGTGGAACCACAGCCCTCTTAAGTACATATGAAGGCGGATGATTGTTAATATATGCTTGTAGCAAAATGATCCGAATACGCTAGCAAGGAACCTGAGAGGGATTCAAAATAGGATGGTCGACTGGGTATCCGCTAAAGAAGCAACAATACTACTGTATAAGCTTACATGCAAAGGACAGCATTAAGCAAAGACTAGGTTCGAAATTGATGGTAACACACAGCAATCCCTCCATTCCTGCATGGCGCCATCAAGGACCTTTGAATATTAACCGGGGAGGTTGATGGCTGTAACATGCGAATATAGGCCACTCAATCGGGTCGTAGAGGCCCATTTCGCGCAGTAATTAGAAGCACCCTAAGCGAGGCTGCATTTGCTTATGCTCCATTCATACATCACAGTTGGACCCAAGACTAACTACGATCGGAATCCAACTGCGACGCATGGCCATGGGCGAATGCGAATGAGACACACTAAGCGACCATCACACGATCCAGTGCCTTTCGAACTGAGGGCCAGGACCATGCACCATGCATACCCTGTCTGCTAGTTAAGTCGGCAAGTCCTAATTACCTAGTTGCAGGCCAGAGCTTATACGTCAGACGACAAAAATTTCTACCTAAACGCCGTCGAAAAAGTTCTGCTTTCCCACGTCGGAAGCCAAGGCCATGGTTCGTCATCGGGCATCGGGCGTGCAGCCTTTCAGTCAGTCACCAAATATAACCTCGTATCTATCCCCACTGCCCAGACTGACCCGTATACGCCGAACTCCGTCAGTACCGAAAATCCCATTTCTAATCCAGCCAAACACTACGCAAGGCACGAAGCATTTCAGCTAATGACGCATAGCTGACCCCAATACAATATGTCTCAATTTATCAATAATTGTCTTAGAATTCAAACAGCAAGTCCCTTGCCTGCCAAGTTCCGAATGGCGTTTATGTAACTTTGCTGCCCCTACCTATACATGTGCCTATGCCTGTGCAATGCATTTGGCCTCGATGGCTCTCCTCGAATAAGAGGTCTTCAGGCTCGGATGTTCCGACTGCCCAGGAACAACTTCACGTCTGCCCAAATTAGAGACTAGCCAGGAACCTGGTTCGACGTTTTTTATCAATTTCAAATTTCCGAGACCTCGTGGACCAACTGATTCATTTGTTGATTTTAGAGACATCCCACATGGCCATCTGCGTGAAAGCGTGCAGGAACCAACATCCCCCTGTATCTATTCCTGCTTGTTTTACAGGAGGGACAAAAAAGACATATCCTGTCCCTGGACAGTTGACACTCCGAAGCCGTGGGAGAGGCAAATGCATTAATTGAGCGGGATGCCGATAACCTTATTTCACGCTAGGAGACCCCAGAAAGGTTTTGAGTTCAAAATCGGATTTAATTCAATTCCCACTTATAGCTTAATGGCAATTACTTTCCAAAGCTGGACTATATTTACCTATCAGCTAATTGGTGGCTTCGAGGTTTGAATTTTTTTTACAACTTTAGATCAGACCACTTGAATCGTAGCTGTGATGTGCTTTCTCCTTGTTGAAGCGGAGCCGGTGCGTTATCCGATCAGCACAGGCAATTTAATGCTTGAAACTCTGAAAACCAAGGCTTTTTCATCTTTGTCCGTAACCGGCCCGGAACAGGCAGTCACCAAGAGAAACCAATGAAGTCGTTCATACCGAGCGGGAAATGGGCCGATGATCGTTGCGATTGGTCTGGCTACCGCGGCCTTAAGGAAAAGCACTTGACAAGCTGATGCTGCCTGGGCTTCATTCAGCTAGACAACGAGACTCGCCAAGCTCCGAATTGCGAATTTGCTTCTTATGCGTGACTCTAGTTCAATTGGTTGGGAATAAGTTTTCCGAGAGATGTCTTAGAGGTTCGCTCTGACTGTTGGAACCTGGCGATATCCAAAGGAGCAAATTTTTGCGGAGGAGTACATAAAAAGATTTGCCAAATGCAGGCCAGCAAAAAACAGGGTAAAAAAAAGATCGATCTAGAGGCGATTTCTTAAAACGCCGCAGCTATTGCATTTTCTTTGGCGAGACAAGCCTCCAAAGTAGGAAATTTTGCATGGCTGCCAACTAGATTTTCTTTGGCTTGCAGCAGTTGTAGGCTAACTGAATGCGCGATATGCAGGTGCGCCACGTAAGTTTCAGCCCCCCAGCCATTTTTCTTTGTTCAAAATTGACACGAGCTCAAGGACTGGCGAGAAAGCCGTCGGAGTTGTCCCGTGTGAGCGAAATCCGGTGGCATGGCGTATAGTGCGGCTACTATACTTCTACCGACAGATCCCTTTATGCAATCTTAATATCAGCTCGTAATTAAGAACATAGCCAATTGTGTTGGCATGTTGTATCCGTCAATGTAGCCTCGGAATACACTGTCACTGCCAGATGTATGCAGGGATGGGAACGGGACCCGAACTCCAGATTATACTCCCAGAGCTAATAATAGGATTGGTAATAGTGGATTCGAATAGGCAATTATCAGCTAACCAGGTCTAGTGTTAGATCTAAACAATACCCGAGATCAAAAGCTAGCATGCTCGCCGAAATACGTATCTATTGGTTCGGGCGTGGCTTTTTACACAGCACAGTTCGCAAAAATTGCGAAGTGGTGAGAAATTGCTCTTTGCATGAGCCACATTGAAACCGTCGACGCCACATGCTTAGGCTAAGCTACACATACACGCCACCCAGATTTAACCTATAGCGTTGATGGTCATTCAACAGCAACTGAGAGGTTGGAAACCCGCATTCCATAAATCCATAAAGCTACTGTAAATTATTTTGAGGTTACACTGGTCTCGTAAACGGTTACACTAATTATAATATTTAATAGGACTGCACTGCACCCGCAAGTAGTTAAGACAAGACGTGTTGGATGGCTCTGGCCTCGTAAACCAGCCTCAAGCTCGGCAACTGGGCAATTACCTAAATTAATATTAAGATCTGTGGAGCGAATAATATGTTCACCCACAGCATCCCAGTTTATATAGAGCACATTTCATCAACATCCCAGCTGCGCGTGCGTGCTGTGCAGAATATGTATTATAGCTAATCCAGACAAAATAAAAAAAATCCATGATATTTCATCGACGAGCAAAGAGCTCGGTGATCAGTCCGAATACGGAGCATCTATCTATATTGTTATAAATCGAGACTCTCGTCCTCTCTCTCGAATGTAATTATTTTTTTCTTGGCCCATTCAGTCTTCAAGGTCAGCATTTCAACCGAACCATCTTCAGCCGTTCTTAAGTAAAAGCACTGGTACTAGTATATACCACTATGATATCATCTTTCCTGGTATCAGTTGATTGGCCAAATACACCTTTTTAGATACAGACCCAGGCTTACAGTTAACATTAGCACTACTGTTAGATCAGTGCACTGAACACCTGTTCAAATCTTGAAGCCAATCCAACCCAAGACCTCGGAATCCGGAAATAGCCTAAAACGTCTCGAATATGTTCGTATACCTACCTATCGAACTTAGGACAAAGTTATCCCGAGTCTAACAAACTTGCAAATGCCATTATGGATAGGGTTGTTGTTGTCATCAAAAACATGAAAGGAACCATCTTGTCTCCCTACCCAAAGACTATACAGACATTCAGTTTCCAAATAGCCCAACCAAGTATGATATGGATGATATCCTAACAGGTAGAAAGATGGAATTCGACATGACCCAGGGTGGTCGACGGGTGTCGAGATCGGAATCAAAGAATCGCAGAAGAATTTCCAGATTTTATACAAAAGCGGCACAGGGGCGCCTGGTTGGAGTGAGTTCGATGACAATGACAACATAGGCGATCACATTAAGACCTTTAAATCCGGCTCCACATATGTTGTTGTTGTCAACCCTTTCATAAAACAGGGCGTTATCGACGATCAAACCGGTGTTAAAGCGATTTAAGTGATTTGCAATTACTCGTCGCACAAGGACGGTTGTAACCTCAAGCCCTTGAAAAACAATTATTAGCTGAAAACACTTTTGGGGGGTTAATTCCTCTCTTGATCCGAATTAGGTTACCCGTGCTTTCGAGCTGTGCGCAGTTCCACCCAAACTTCAGCTGGCCGGATCCGCGGATTCCTATGTCGAAACCGGTTGAACATTGTTCCGCTAACAATAATATAGGCTCGGAGGCTCCGCTCAAAGAACATCGCGACAGCAATTTTTTGGCAGAACTACATGCCACATGCACCAGGCTATGGCCTGCATGTGCAGGAAATGTGGTCTCGGTTCCTGCAATGCACTGGCAAAACCCAAGCTAGCCTGCCTCGCAATTATTTCGCGCGAACAACCTATCATGATTGAGGCTTTGGATATCCGAGTGCGAGCCGAATACCAAGAAAATTCTGGTTCCGAATATCCAGAGACCCACAAGTAGGCACTCTTCAGTGCACTGGCTATTTTCTCCTAGAGCCTGTTTGCGATAATTTATGCTCAATAGGATCAAAATAACTACTAGGTAATGCATATGCACTACCGTATACCCTGCAGTTTATTCGGATTGGCCGCGTTTAGATTGAGGCTATTAATATTAACTAATATTCATTGAAGCATCTGGGCGAGCTGTTGCAATTTTTCAATCAACACATCGTCTGCCACACTTGAGCTCCTTGAATAGATGTCGGACGGTTTGGAACCAATCCTTTTCGCCTCCTCGCGTATTTTACCCAGCACCCACCTCATAGGTATTTCGATGGCTCGGGTGCCATTTATTGCGTAAAAGTTCTTGTATTGCCACCGTCACATTCAGTCTTGATCCAGTCATCCCCAAGCGGACGATCCAACCCCGGCCTTTTCTGGTACAGCGCCACGGCATGCATCCAGCTAGTGATGAGATACATGTATACAAATGTAGTAGATATTACCAAGAGGGTCTACCCATCTGGTCCAAGAGATCTTGGATCCAGATTCTGTAAACTAGGTCATTCAATGAGGCCGAGATCTAGTATTCTCTATGCAGCTGTGTCACAATTTGTGCAGCTCTAAGCTGGTCCTAGACCCCTCGGGGCCCTTCAACAGCGCCCCATTCCCTTTTTGTTGAGCCCTTCCCTACTTCTGCTTCTCGTGGACGGCGCCGGATCTGTATAAAATGCTCTAATATTTTTTTCTACATCCTCGGCTGCGATCTTTTTTCGATCTTGTTCGTTAATTTGCAACTGCCTTCTGAGGCTAAGGCACGAACAACCCATAACCATCGATCTGTTGCTGTAGCAGCTTGTAGTACTTGGCGGCTGGAGCTGCAACCTTTGTAGCAGCCCGATTGCGACCTCCAGCAGGATCGCCGCGACTGCGATTGGTGGCACTTTCTCGCTTAGTAGCACAGTCCTTGCCCAGAGCAGCTATGCCACTACCTTTACTCTACTCGGATGGCCCTTCTCCGTAGAGATATTGATACCATCTCAGCCACTGGTTATCGTAGAAATTTGCCCTCGTAGCACTAACTCCACCTATCAGGGTTGTTTCATTATTATCTTATCACTGAGCCAATAAGTTATATCCTTAGGCAACCTTGCAAGTGCAGTCTTGCCAATAATGCTCAGCACGATATTGCACATTCCTCGCAGGGTCTATGCAGGTGCAGGGTGATTGCTTACTTCTGATTGGGTACAAAATATCGAGTTTGGCTGAAATTTCCTACGGCCAGACCTCTCAAAAGTAGGGAGACGTGGCGGAGCTGCAGGCGTATCAGAAAGGTTTTTACGGTATGAGTTATGGTCAGCCATCCAAAGTTGGGATTAGCTGAGTTGGAATTGGCTGTCGATGGCGCACATGTTCTTGCAGCCTCTTTCCCATAATTGTTAAGGTGTATATGAAATGCGGTAGCTTCAAGCTGACGATGTGATGCTATATCCTTGGCCAGGTCAGCCGCAGCGGATGGCCAGGCATACACCCTACCATTTTTTTTTTTTTTTCAAAGTGGGGCATTGAACGTCAATTCTATACTAGTGCCATTTCGTTTCCGCTTACGCGTACTTGACTTGAGTAAGGTTTCGAGCAGAGCCTCATTTAATGCTAGGGAGCCTTGCTCAGTGCCCGCATTTTCCAGCTTGCATCGTTTTGACGAGCGTTCCTTGAAGGGTATCTGGCTGACTTTATTGGAGAGAGGTGCTTTAGATGTCTCAGAAGATGTCTCAGAAGATACCTCGTGGGACACTTTTGTGACCTCTTCGTCGGTAGCCTTGGGAATATCCTTCAATGCTACCCTTGAATACATCTTGGAAGTCTCGAGATCTCCCTACCGCGCTTCGCCTTTGATGCCTTTCAAGTATATCTGCTGCGTGTCATCTTAAGCGGGTCTTACTGGTTGAAGAATCGATTGTGATTTAGGTTGCCAGTCTCGTAATGACACTTTAAGGTTGCTAATATTATGCTCGGATTGGACTAAACCTTTGAGTTGATGGATTTGAATGAGAGTATACTACGTTGAGACTCATTACCGCACCCAACAAAGCAAGAGGATCGGTATTTCAGGAATTCTAATTCAGTACTAGGAAAAATAGACTTTTCAGACACTATCCCAGACGGCTTGTCAATGTTAGCTTGCAATGCGTCTGCAATATCGATACATCAACCCCATTGTGCATGCTTCGTAGGTGCATCTGATGACAGGCTGCGATTTAGATATGGTATGGCTAGCTCTGCTACCACGGCACTGGTAGTGATCCGTCGAAAAACTATAAAACCTTGTATCCATTATAATATCAAGACTAATCGGTCTTCTCCTACCTTGAAATAAGGCCGTCCACTAAACCCGAACTGATTATTAGCATCGTGTACAAACATCGATATCTGATCTCATTGATTGGGAGCGAAAATTGGGAAATGCGTGTTTTAAATTATACTTAGGTAAGTACTTATAATTTTGCTGAAATATCAACTTTTAAAGGTTCTTTAATACTTTATAATGCTCAAATAGCTAATGTCGAGATATAAAAAGAATTCAGTACAGGCCAGCGGGTTGATCTGTCTTCGAAACCAGACCTTTCTAGTGTCATCTTGCCGCAATGTATATCGATACTAGATGCCAATTAAACAATTCCGATATCATAACCTACATCCATTCATACGGATTTGATGTACATACACTCAAACTCCCAATATAATAATTGATTACAATCCTGATTTGTGTATCACTTAAGTCCAACGATAACTTGAAATCATTTCATACACTTACAACCTTCTCGCTCGGACTATCCGCCTTGACTACGCAGGCACTCTCAACCCATCTTGCAAGTTTAACACATCCAACATCTACAACCCTCCAAAATATATCACTGACCCAGAATACTGTTGCAAAAACCAAGATTCCACCCCCCATTACTCCACCAATATAACCGAATAATGTTGTCCGACCAGTATAACCCCAGATCTTGATAACGCTCCAATATCCCAGACTCCTACATACCGGCCCATGGACTAAGTATAAGGCATATGAGATTTTTCCGAGGTACTGAGCGAATCCTGTCGTAAATGGTCTTTGTAGGCTCCTGGGTGTAGATGAAGACAATGCAAAGACAATTATTATCGCGGCGATAGATGGCCAAAATCTAGTTTTCTCCGGCACTGATTTTGGTATATAATACGTAATAGTCCGATACCCTGGGGTTTTTCCTGGTTCATGTGCGGGCTGCGAAGCAAGGTATAGCCCAAGCAGTAGGATAGGAAACAATATATAGTTGTTTCCTTTCGTTTTGTTTTCCGAACGAATGACCGTGAGTTCAGCAAGGACCGACCCAGAAAGGAATAAACATACATCCCATCTACCAAGGTGAAAGAGGCATGCGAAGGCCATGATGCTCAAGGTCATCAACCGGACCCAGGGTTTTACTTTCGACAGCCCCAACAAGGATAAGAAGACCACCATACTGCACCGAAACTCCACCGGTATAGTCCACAAATGCGGGTCATAAGTTATAAAGTATTCTTTCCAGATAAATGGGTTTGACATTCTCGCCCAAGCCCAGAACGCATCCTTCATTTGTCGAGAAAACCCGGTAAGAATTGGCGGGTCCTGTTCTCTCCAGCCGAGAATTTCCTTCTTATGTCGGGCGTGATTCCATGCCCATGTGAATGCACCGCATTGAATCAAAGCAGCAATGCTAATGACACTCACCAATGTTGGAAGGAAAAGTCTGATGGCTCGCCGGAAAGTGGATGACGATAAGGTAGACAACAGCGAGGAGTATTCCCGACGACGGATCAGTGTTATCGATTTGTACGAAAGAACATAGCCGGAAATTACAAAAAATATCGATACCATGGAAGCGCCGCACATATAAAGGCGAATTATCGGCAGCTGAAGAGGGTTGATGTCGGTTGGTCGGTACCAGAAGCCAGCTTCAAGGGTCGGGAAATAGCCATAAACAAAATGGTAGATAAAGACAAGAAATGCGGCCGTGCCTCTAAGACCATCAAGGTAAGCTGTAGGAGAGAGTGCATTCGCACGACCAGCGCGTGATAAGCTAGTATTGTTCGCGGGGAGAATTGGCGTAGAAGGAGCAGAGGGTTGAAGAAATGAGGGTACTAGGAAGTGAATGCACGTTCTAAAGGAGTGCCTCGCGATTGTTGGCGCGATTGACAGTACGCTTGAGGCTGATAGCAGGGATTTATTCTCGGCCGTGGTCGTCGAAGCAATCGAAAGTGTAGAATTATTCCGATTATGGTTCGAGACTGCTGGGCGGGCCGTCGAGGACCCAGCAAGTGCTGAAAGTGTTGACTGCAGCCATTTTGTGGTATCGTGGAATGGCATCATAGGTTTCATAAACGAGTGAAAGCTGACAAGGGTCACTGCTCTATTGATTTGTCGTGCGACCGTGAAAGAAAGAAAGAAAGAAAGATTGAGATTAAAAGAAGCAGAGCTTTAGAAAACTCTTCCAATCCGGCCCAAAAATGCTTCGAAGGGGAATACTTCAAAAAGAAATGGTTTTTTTTTATTTTTTATTTTTTTAAATTTTTTCCCTTTTCTCGAAAGGATAAGAATAGCATTGGAGAAGAGGAAATCAAGTAACTGTTAGCTGTTTGATTGGTCTCCTGAGAGACATTCCATTTTCACACAATGGGCGTGAGGATTTTTGCCTGTGATCTGAACAACTGAAACAGAAATAGTGTGGAAACGCTTGCAGGAGGAAATCTACCGGGAAAAGACGGGGGCTCAGATGTCAAGGAATGGTAGCGGCTGGTGCACGGAAGGTAACCTTGAGATATCTACAACGTTCCAAATTTGTGAACCGAGTCGAGTCCAAAACACATGATTGCTGCCATAGAAAGTTTGGGTGAGGTATCTCCGGGTATCGTTACTCGCCCGTGATGGCGGAATATTACCATTATAGCAAAACCCAAACTCCTCGAAATATATATTCAGGTCATTGTTTAGCACTCGACTAACATCGCATTTAGGCCGCACACGTATCTATACTTAGCAAGTGGGCAGTGGTGTCAAGATCGAATTCGAAGTTAATGTTGTGCCTGCCAAGTAGCCATGGCAAGATCTTGAGAGTTAGAGAATGCTTGATTCCCGTTCCCGGTTTTCGTCTTGCAATTTTGGCAAATCATGAGCCAGGGCCAGGTAGACTTTCACTCTCGGTTCAATTTGACCAATGATAAATTTGGATTTCTGGGCGCCCTTAAATCCGTTAGAAGTAGGAGAATCAGGATTTTAGAACATTTTCGCCCGAGAGACTTTGACGGGCCTCACAGAAGGGCAGAAGAACAATAGAAATATCATGATGTATCGACGTTGATGACAAAAGATTTTAGGCTAACGTCTGCGCATACGCGTAATTGCAAACCGTATACATGGTACGTAGGAATACGAAATATGGAAATAATTATAACAAGCTCCGAGTAATTCCAATGCAATGGAAAAGACCAACCGTCCGCAAAACCATTAAGTTTCCGCTGAATAAGCTCCGCCTATGACATGCTTATTCATCCATGGAAAACTTCTAGTCTATATTTGGTCCAAGCTAGCGCGGGTACATATGCAACACCAACACAAAGTTGAACCGCTGGATCCAAGAAATGCATGGCGCGCATGAATTCGAATGCCGGTCGGCATTGTCATGAAAAGTTCTTTCCGTGCATATTCTTTCTAATTTGGGGGGTTTATCATGAAACGCTATGCTATGAGATACATGCGGGACGCGCGGTTTTTACTAATCTTTCAAGGAAAAGAAAGAAAGACAGAAAGAAAGCTGGAAGAAAGAGAGAGAACTAACGCATAACGTTATAAGATAAATCGAAGCTAGGCTTGGTTTAAGCTAAGCTAGAGATGGTCATATGCATGCGGCATCTTTATGGATTTCACAGAGGAGTAACTTTGGTTACTTGTGTCGTAAATCAACTACGAAATACACTAGAGCTAAACGGCAGCAGGGGTCCCCTCACAAGCCAACCCTCTTTAAAAACTCCATGCTACAAAGTCTATAAATTCGTCGCCTTTTCTGATTCCAATGCTGCCATCAAGCAATCTTTAACATTTGTTGAATAGCTGAAACAAACGTCATTACCATATACTCATCACAATTAGTCTCGTTGCATCCCATTTTACCCAGAGAAATCTTCAAAACGCAGCAAGTAGAGCTCAAGTATGTGCATTTGTAATGTGCTTCTTAGCAACTTTTAAAACCCATCGATATCGCGGCGGCGATATACATACTCTAAAATCAGATACTCCATCAACCCCGATATCCAATACCTTTGATCAGATTGCAAAGTTTTTACTAATTGATATCCCATATGGCCATAGTTAGCGCAAAATGAGAGGAGTTAAAGTGGATCAAATCGGCGGCGCCTACCAGGTCACTAATGACCTCCAAAGGCCCTCTCCGGATGCTAACCAACTCCTAGTAAAGCCGATATTTGGTGCCGTCAACCCAGTGTGAGAGTCCATCTTACAATTGAAATACAAAAGCACATACTTACAATTTCCATTCGCTCTTCCCGTTTCAAAGAGACGAGTTGATGAGAAACTCCGGTCTCCTCGTTACGAGTTGGCCATGGACGCCATGCTGCGATGTGGCAGGCATTGTGGTCGAGGTTGGAAGCGGGGTCACCAAATTCAAGGCTGGAGACCAAGTTTTCGGCTGCCAGGGGGTGGGATTTCCAGGATCCGGAGGAGCTGCAGAATACGTAAGCCCCCCTAAGTTTTTCGTGTAATAACTTATATATCTTCCTTATCTGATTTGATATCAATATTTTGCCACCTTAGTGTCTTTTTAGGGAGGATATAGTTTTCAAAAAGCCAGATCACATCCCTCTTGCAGAAGCTGCGACAATGGGAGTGGGAAACCAGGTTGGCACCCCCTCCCCCCCAACTTAACAGTATCGCTGTATGCTTGCCAAAGACGCACATATGCACGCTTCCTAAGACCTTCACCACACTACACTGAAAGACTCAGGATATATCCAACTGCCTGATCCTAACTGGCATGGTCATATGAGCCCCCTGGCCTGTCTCTGAAGCTGTGCATATGCTGACCAAATGCGCGCTTACTGAAAATCCTATAGACAGCAGCTCTTGGCTTGTGGGGTGGGCTAAATATCGATATCCCAGACCCACAAAACCTACCAGATATCTCTGAGGAGTGGGTTTTGGTACTCGGAGGCGGGGGAAGCGTTGGAGGCTATGCCGTCCAGGTAAGCAATCTACACAAACCCAATGAGACCACTCAAACCATACACTTCATCTATGGAACCTGTACCCCGCTCTGAATCCATGTACCAATAAATGCTTTCAAGCATGGGGTTTTGAAGCCTGTTCTTCTAAATAAATGACTCCTTAAAACCATAGCCCTGTTGTGCTATACAGGATGGAATCCTGCAGAAAGCTAACATATTGCTCAACTACGTTAGCTCTCAAAGCTATCCGGTTACAAGGTTATCGCGAGTGTATCAACTAGGTCGGCCGGCGTAAGTAGCTCTACCTCTACCCCTCCCTCTAGATATCGTTATGTCCTGCCCATGTGCGCATGTCTGCCTGTGACATGATTGTGCATCGAACAAGCCCCAAACCGGACCCAAAATAAGGACAAACGCGATTCCTTCCCGTTGGATTAAGATTACTAGAGTTCTTAGTTTATACTTCTACCTCCTGTTGTGCTAACTATTATTTACGATCCAGGCCGCCATTGCCCAGGGCGCTGATGAGACCGTTGATTACAAAACACCCGTTAGTACACAGATTGCTAAAATCAAAGCAGTAACTCAAGGGAAGCTTCGTCGAATCATCGATGCCACTTCCTTCAACGCGGAATTTGCAAAGAAAGTCCTCGAGGAGGTCAAGGATGATGCTGGAGAAAAGTATTTCACTTCCGTCAATGACTGGTAAGTAGTAGTAATTTGTAACCTTGCCCTTGGCATAGATAATGGCCTCAGATTCCTTATCCGCAGCTGGATCAACTCTTCCCTTATTTGCCCCCCCCCCCCCTTCTTTTTTTTCTTTTCTTCTTTTTTTCTTCGTCTTTATTATTTTATTTTTTTGACAGATATCAACCCTCGCTACCGTCTCTTTTCAGTCCACTAACTCATACTAGGGAAGACTTCGGTCCCCTTCCGGGTGACGCCAAATTTTATCCCATATCCGTCGGGCCTCTTGGCCGCCCTGAAGCAACAGAGCTCAACGACCTTCTCTCCAAATTCATCGCTGTCATTCAAGTACTCATCGATACTGAAAAAATCAAACCCGGTGAATATAGTCTCGTAGGGGAGACCGGGTTTGAAAGCTTCATTGAAGCAGTCAAGGTCCAGAGCAACGGGTCAGCAAAGAAAGTTGTGGCTAAACTCCAAGAGTGATATAGCTAGGGCCCCCTGTATACCCAGGGAAGATTTTACTTTTGAGTTTTCCGTATTCCAGTGACTGCAGACCATACCTTCTAAGTAGTCTCGCTTTCAGACTCTGTTTATCAGTAACGTTACAACGTTCATCCTCTTTCCTATGATGTTCAACACATTTTACGCGTGTTATTTTTTGCATCCACATCTGTCCTCTGAATCAAGACGACCTTCTCTATGGGCTAACATGCCCCAAACAATGTTATCCTAAATCCTTGAATAAATTTGAATAAGGTTCCCTAATAGGGGATTAAATATATACTTATAAACCTAACTGTCTCTATTTTAGCTAATATCGGTGCAGTATGTACCTACCTCGTAGGCGTCCTAAAGACCAACCCGATCCAGCATAATTGCTCAGTTGAATACCAAGAAGGCATCCATCATAGCTACGAGTTTCCTATAGTAATTTTACTACCATACCGGCGGTGTTGATTTAGAAGCGACGGAAATCCCCACTATCATCGCCCGTCACAAATTTTATTATAGAAGATTACACTACACCGTTCACAGTATGGGGTTATGTACATAAAAAAAACCACTATTACAAGTGCCAGAAGAAGGAAAAATACTCAGGGGTATCAAAAAAGAAAGAAAGAAAAAGAAGAGGGGAAAAAAGTAATTACATTGGAATCCGGACCATGCACAGTGGCAAGAAGTTCAAAACGAAGCTTCGAAAATAAACGTTTCGGGGAGGTTTCGCACATACATTCGTCTATTCGTAGAAATTTGAATAACGGCAGAGAAAAGAATAATGAAGCAAGAATTTAGGTATATACCTATATATATATATATACATGAGGGTGTTACTAGGAGAGAGCATACCTAACAATGGGTTCGATGGGCATAGAACAGCGATAGAAGCGATTAATACACGGGTAGGAAAGAGAGGACAATAATAGGCTTGTGTGACACAGACGTCTTAGACTCCATAACGCATAACTTAGGACTCTATTAACAGTAGACTGCCCGCTAGACGGTGTAATCAAAGTTTTACTTACTCCCCGTCACAGCACCTTCGGCAGGGTTCTGTACGACAGAAGATGCGGTTTTTTGTGATGATATAGAAGCAATTGAAGATTGCGATTGAGGAAGCACTGTGGAGGCGCTTGAAAGGGACAATTGAGGCGCTGCGCCCGATATAGGCTGCGCATCAGAATCAGAGGAGACTATTGAAGATTGTTGTTGAGGAGGCACGGGTGCGGCCGAAACTGGTGGTTGAGAAACAGTCGAGGATGATGATGGCACTTGAGGTGTTACAGGAACAGGAAATGTTAACGGGTGAGGGGTAGAAACCGAGTTTGGCCCTTGGGGTGCCACCTTCGGTACCTGTTGGGATTCTTTCGGCTTCGTAGTGGCAGCAACAGTTGGGGGCTGAACAGGGGGGGCGGGGTTTGTTTGTTTAGAAACCGTGGCAGCAGATTGTTGAACGACAGCCGAAGCAATTGGATAACGTTGAACATGCGGTGTCGTCTGGGTTTGTGTAGTAACGGAATGTTGTGGAGGGCCAGAGGTAGCGGTCCTTTGTTGTTGGGATTGCGTTTGTGCCTGTGGCGTCTGGGGCGCGCGTGGGGTGGAGGAGGTAGTGGTGTGATATTGCGCAGCTTGTGGTTGAGCCTGTTGTCGCGGTGCCGTCGAAGCGTTATGATAATGGCTTGCAATTGGCTCTGCCTTCGGAGTAACTACAGAGTGGGTTTGGGAAGGGGGGCCACCTTGGGACATCGCCCAGCGTGGTGGGTTATGGGCCGTTGGGACAGGTGTAGGTTGCGGTCGCGGCGGTTGAAGCATTGGTTGCGAATGATGGCCATGGGCACGGAGAGCAGCATTGCCCTCACTGCCAACAGCCCCACTAGCGAGAACGTTGAGAGCATCTACAGTTGCCCTGTTTTGTATAGCCTCTTCTTCCTGTTGTTTCCGTTTTTCATTTTTCGCGACTTGTCCAGGTGCTCGAGTCTTAAGTTCTCCAGTGACGAACTGCAAGTAATATGGTACTTCCATCCCACTCTTCAAAAAGAACAGCTTTAAATTTCGGGCTTTGTCCTTTAATTGAACTTGGTTGCGATCCTTCAACGCTTCACTAACAGTTCCACCAGCTCCAAACATAGCAAGGATCTGAGACCAATGGGGTCCTTTCACATAGTCAAGACCGACCATTAGTGCATGCTCCTCTTCTGTACTCCAGGGACGACGCTGAGAGGGTAGGCCTGCTCTGCGCGCATTAGGCGATTGGCGGGCGGTAGCCGCTAATCTCGCCTGCTCGTAGAGGATGTGTGTAGGGGTCGTTTGTTCAGGATGCGGGGTTGCAGCCTGCGAAGTACCGACTGACAGGGCTGGGTTCGGAGAGTTACCAGATAGCGATGTCTGGCTAATTCCCGGGGCAGCAACATGCGCAGGGTATGTTGCGTGCATACTCGGACGCCCTACAGAACTGTAACCGGGGAACACAGGTTGGGACCCAGGAGGAGCATACAAAGTGGAATGTTGGCTATATAAAGAGTTCGGCGTCTGTGTCTGGGTCTGGAACATGTGTTTGTTCGAATCACCCTGCGCAGCTTCTAGGCGTTTCAGTTTCCTCCGAGTAATCGGGGCTAGTATCGACTCCCTATGCTTCGTAACATATTGAATCATCTCCCGAAGCCAGTCCTGCCAGGGATAAATCTCTCGTAGAACAGGAACATCTGAGGGCGCTCTCTCAAGCTGCTCTCGCCGGTTTTTGACACGGCCAAGAAACTCAATTTCGCTAGGGATTAACTCTTTCGAGCCTCCCCTACGATCAGTCAGTTTCCCAGCGATATCATCCTCAAACAAGTCATCCAGTAGTTGTTCCTTGGTCTTCTCGCCAGTATCAATCGCAGATATATACGCCTGAGTTTTTAGGCCAAGGAATAGACCACCCTGGTTTTTAAGGAGGCGCCCGCCTTCTGGAACAAATGTCGATAGGAAATATCGATTAAGATGAAAAAAGCCGACCTCGGTAGAGCCGAATAGAGATGTCACAAAAGTCGCAAGGTTGACTTGTCGGATCATATTGCGGTGTTCCGGAACCTGAAACCTTAATTCATCTGTTGACAGAAATGCCTCACTGCTATAGAGACGTTTCGTTTGGAAGAACAAAGCCTTGAGTGTGGCATATGCTTGCCCCTGGTCTGTCTCTGGTTGGGTCACCGTTACCAATGTATCCATAAATTGGCCTTGTAGCAGTGTCCCAAGAAGCTGAGATGACTAAAATATAGTTAGTAAAGACCATTTGGTTTTGTAGCAGTACGTAAAGCTTACCAAATTGTCAAGAATAGGAAGTGACTGTATCCTTAGGTGCTGACTCGGGTCGAGAAGTTGACCATTTGTGAAGGAGCTGAAGGAATACCCAGAGGCGCCCGGGAGAGGATCATCGGTTGACTCTTTCTCATAGTCATCATCACTATCAGAAATATAGTCAAGCCGATGTGCCGGTTCTTCAACCGGAAGCCGAGGCGCCTCCTGCAATGTAGTCTGAGACCCAATCGACAACTCTTTAACACGGGGTTGTGATGCAGCAGAGGGATGGAGAACCTGCTGTCTCTTTGGAGGTGATGCAAGGGCTTCCAGGGACACCTCCGCAGCCCGCTTGACACCCGCTGTAGAAGATGAATTAATCGACGCCTGTGCGACGGCAGGTGGTGGAACAGAAGGCACGGCGAGAGCTGGTGTTCGAGGGGCGGATGCAGGAGCAGTGATTGGGGTGGCTGGTGCACTGCTCACCCGTAAGGGTTCGACCTTCTGACCCTGTTGGACACCTTGCTTGAGCTGGACGATGGGAGCTGGCTTCTCCGGTGATTGAGTAGCTGCTCTGCTGGCTCTTTGAGACTCGTCATGGGCCTTGTTAAAGGCGGCAATTGCACTTAGATCCCCATGGTCCATGAGATCACTAGAATGACCAACTATACGGAAGGTCATCAATCAGTAACGACAATTGACACATAGTGACACTGTAACGAAGGGACCATCACCACGATACGGCTTTTGGCATAGAGTAAGCGAGAAGGAGACGAACCCGACAATGCAGACGCCGAAGCAGCCTCAATCATAGTGACGACGAAGGGGAAGGTCGTTAGACCTGAGGCTGGTAGATTACTACAGGTTCGGTTTAGACTACGTCATGACATAACAGATTTTAGCTATCATCGACATCATAATCCACTTCAAAGGGAAGAGAGATGTTTCTCTATCATCACCATCGACGACGACAATGACGACGATGTAAAATACGGAGGTGATGGTGACGGTGGTGATGAAGCTGATGACAACAGCGACAGCGCCGAGACATTGACACCGACGGCGCCGACAGGATCATCGTCCCACAGCTACGTCGGCGGCCTCGATGAAGATGAAGATGAGGAAGCTTGATGATAGGGAGCGACTCACTAGTGTTGCTGGAATAGGCGGCTGACGCGATGTTTGGATGTTGGCGATGGATCTTGCCCTCGAATCTTGCCCGAGCCCTACACCCTGGGATTCTCGTTTAAGATTTTTTGGGGTGAAGGAAAAAATCAGAAAAAGAAAAGGAAGAGGAGGAGAAAAGGCTGTGACTGCTGAAAGGTGGCAAAATAGGAAGTGTTTGACAACTCGGAATGGCAAACGCGTTGTCCAACACATATTTCACAACACATTGTCAAACATTCAACACAGCTCCATCCACACGTCCGGTAACCGAGTCACAACCGAGTATCGACGTCACTATCCATCTGCCCGAAATTGGAGTGTTCCTGGTTGATGTCTCTCGCCGCGTGAGCTCATGCTTGTCCAAACAGCTCAAACAGCTCCTAGCTGAAAGACGGATGCGGAAAAAACATGAATCTAGAGTAGGGAATGTATTAACTATCACTGAGTCTGTATTGGCTACATGTACAGGCTTCATGTTATAGTTGTTTAGCTATTGCCAATTACTACTTGAGTAGTAAGTAGCTATATTGCTTTGCCCGATCCTTTGCGATACCTCAGCTCAGCTGGGAGCCGGCATACACGGTAAGTACGTAGGTACTGCATATATTAATTACCACGATTGTATGTACCCCTCACAAGTGACGTCTTGTTGCTTCATGACTTATCTCTCACTCACTCTCTCACTCTCTGTCTCTCTCATATGCACCCCAGCCCAGCTCGCATCCGGCTTCTCCGCCCCACATACTTGTATTATGACATATTACTGCTCTCTCAAGTTCCAGATTCAGGATATTCCTCTGTAAACAACCATGGTGTTTGCATTAATTTCCCGGTTCTTTACCATCTCCTATATGCTAGTCCGTGTATCATTTTTGATAGGATCTCGATCCCAATATCTTTAAGCGATAGCTTACCACACAATGACGTCTCGACAACGAGAGATGCCCATAACGTAAACAAGTGCTACTTGTCCGCAGACGCAGTCACATTCTTGAAAAGTGACGATCCGGTTCAACGTCCGGCTCACGTTTAGTCGCCAGCCCGGTCCATAGGGATTTCCCAGGCACAAATATTGAACACTAAGCGGGTACACTGGAGGTACATATGTCTCTCACCTGGTGATATGTTCGGGCTCGGGGAGCTTGAATTGAGATCTTGATCTTCAACCTCACTTCTGCCTCCAAGGCAGCCCTTTGGCACCGTGGCCAGCCGCCCGCGCCAGTTTAGAGTTCCTCCGTGTCGAGGACTCATGACTATCGGGTGGAAACTTAGTTTCAATTCAAGCTCAAGGCACTCTGCTCGCCTTGCCTCTCTGAGCTAAGCTAAGACATCGCCGACTGTGTATCGATAAGAGGAGAAAAACTTTGACTTCATTTCTCCACATACCCGAAGAGAGAGAGAGAACGAAAATAAAAACGCCAGAACAAAAAGAAGCTCCGGACCTGACCTCCGCCGGTCAATGTCCTGAACGTTTCATGTTTAAAATTGCTGATTCTGGAGAAATATTCGTTTGGGAAAAGCTTTTTTCGCATTTGAGTGATTTATGCGGACTCTCGCCTGTGAAACCTCACGATCTCTTCAATCCGATCTTGGAGAAAATTTTTTTATCGAGACCGGTACCGCTTATTTCGTTTGGTCTCCACCTCCACAAAATGTCTCCGGTGCTAGTCATTCCGTTTGTTATAGATTCTGCAGACTAGACTATAGATTACTAACACCGTTTTCTGCACTCTGATCGGATAAACCATTCATCTGTCAAAATCATTGTAGCACATGATTCCCCATATCCGCCGGTTAAATGGAAGCTAACCGTTACCTCCAACCGAGCAGATATCTATGGCGTTCCTCCACACAATCTGCACAAAATAACTTTGTAGGCTGAATTTTCTGTTGGCCCGTGAGCTTGTGCAGCTTCATTTGAGCTTTTCTGCCCAATAGAATTAAGGCTATTGCCTGCAGTTCGGAGAGCTTCTATACTGCATAATCTGAAGCTCTCTATAGACGGAAGGCGCTCAAACATTTCCCCAGCTTCTCTCCGGCTTCCACAAACCTTGTTCTTCCCTCGCCTCCACACTTTTCGAAGGTCTTGAGTTTGCGCCGATACAGCCACTGCATCCTGCGGGCACTTTTTACCGTTCTTCTTGATCAGTTGAAAGAGGCTTGAACCAGGGTTCCATAGCTATTGCATTGCATACTGCCGTTAGACCCTGAGCTTCCGTAGACGCCGGTCCTCTCGCAATTATCCGCAATTGTAACCACTCAGCTGCTCAGTTCGTCTTTTGCTCAAACCAGACAAGCTTCGAAATCTCGACCTTCGATTCTATGTATATTTTTTATAAATTTTATACTCCCCATGTATCCGGTGGCAAAGTCTTTTGATTACCCCAGATCACGAGTCCACTGCATTAATCCGAACCCCGGATCAACCCTCCAGAAACCCCATCGTATGCCTGTATCAGATGCTATAGCACCAGTAATTAAGCAGTTTCGAAGCAAGCAAAATTCTTTTCACCCGGAATAACTTAATGCAGTCGTCTACACCCAATCACATGCCATACATTAATTTGTAGTCAATAAATCCGGAGCAGGGGAAGATTTTCCGTTCATGCACCGGCCGGAGGTCAGAACTGGAAGACCCGTGCGCAAAACAGTTTTCTTGAAGATCCCAGACCCCCGTCACGCTGTCCCCCTTCATGCTCCCAAACGGTGTCGACGCTGTCGGTTGAACTGGCGGCAACGCCCTAGCCCCATATTCACAAGCCATTCCTTCTCCCCAGACGCCTCATCACAGAAGCCACCTAAATGTCGCCCACAGAAAAGACGCCCCAAAGCTCTCTCCCAGCCAGTCGGCTCGTGAGCCACTATTTCGCGTCAAAGCAAAGAAGCGGCACTAACATATCTTGAAACCGGAAATCCCTACATCTGAATTCCGAGTGGGGACAGAGGATTGTGGGTAAGACCCAATAGGGAGGCACCCATGAATCTTTCACAGGGCGACCCGCCATTGCGCTTCAGAGACAGTGAGAACACACAGACGCGAGGAAAAAACTTCACCGTGAGACCCACTTACTATTGTTGACACGCAGGCGTTTTTGCCTTTGCTTCTACCAAACGTTCCATGCGTTGCAGGCGAAATTGCAGACAATCTCTCGGAAACCCATGGTCCCAGCAGTTTGGTGACCGCGCACAGACGACGGCTTGTTGACAAGTCGGGGATCCGGGAGAGCTAAAACCGCCATCACACACTTCTAATCAAAGACGAAATGAACGCGTTTTGAAGTTGAAAGGTTCCCCGAAACACCAAGAAAAGCCGTTGTAACTTTTATCGCAAAAGGAGGAAAGCCGCTATCTCGCAAGCCAATTTACCAGGAGTTCGTTTCCTGGGATCGGCGTGTGGGAGAAAGGGACCCAGCCGGACAGAAAATTACGAGTTCGCAATCGACTGTGAGAGCAAGACCGGCGCTGGTGGATTCCCTTAACATTCTTAAGATATTGAATATAATGGAATAGAGATTCCCTTTCCTTAACAAAAGGAGAGAGACAACTGTCTCAAACCCTTAGGAGTGGGGTTTTTCGCAAGGAACGCGGACGGTCCCATTCCACTCTCTTGGGACCACTCTCGCTGTCGCGATTTGCAATCTCCAAATTTTACAACTTGCGATCTTTGGGTACATACTCCACTACTTACTTTTTCAATAGTCAGACTTGTAAATTCAAGATGTTTTTGGATGCGCGATTTTGATAGACATCCCCATATCTCCCTTGAAGCACGTCCCCCGTCCCCGGTGTCACTTCATGTTCTGAACCCTCGGTGGCCATGACCATGACCATGACCCGAGTCTGTTCTCCAGTCTGTTCGCCAGTATCACAATCTTCACGTGTCGGGGGCGGTTAAAAAGCCTCAAACCTCGAAATGGCAATTGTATCCAACGCTACAAATCAGACATTATCTGGATAAACTCGACTGCCTAACAACGTCTATCAACCCCCTCCCCTTGCCACGCAAAAAGCCCGCTCGTATTCGCTTGGACCTCCAAAAAGTGATCCATGTGAGCATTTTCTAGAAGCCTCCCAGATCTAGTTACCTTCTGCAGGAACAAAAGTTTGGCGAGTCACGATTCGACAAGGGAATCTTGAACTGTAGACAAGCACAAGGCAAACTGAACATGGTGTTTCAAGATCCGTCGGCGGAACAGGCTACAATACGGAAGGCGAAGATACCCTCCCTTTCGGAAAAACTATCCTTTCTCTGTCATGGAAGACCGAATCGAATATTCTTTGCATACTGTCGGACGCGTGGTGCCTAAAGACGGACCAGTCGGGGCGGATAATCCTCTAGTCGAGCAAACAAGTGTCGCAAGCCTTGACTTAGTTTGCAGGCATCTGTGGACCTGTTTAGACATATTCATACGACCAAAGTCCTTGTTGGGAAACCACCTAAGATCTTGCATTGTTGGAAACGTTAAGGGTTGTTCCCGGTTCGGTTTCTCTGAGCGATCTCGGCGATACATTAAAGCAGAAAAAGCCTGAATGAACGAAGGAAATAAAACCAAGAATTTTGCGACCGATATAACATCGGAAAATCCTCGTCCCTGTTCCATGCTCAAAAAAATCCTGTTCAACGATGTTTTATGCCTAGGATATACCCGGGTTTGCTATCAACATGAAAGACGAGGCAAGCTGATGCGCTTTGATAACAGCGACCAGTCAAATCTCACATGGGGACAGGAGGTCTCAGGTACAGTTTTGTATGAGTAGTTCCCAGGAAATCACTGCTTGTCGCAAGCCATATGGCGGTGGCGGCCACACGTTTTCGTCCCTTCTTTGCTGCTGGGCTGCCTGGCTTGCTTTGTGCCTATCCGGCGGGCTGTTTGCATGGTTTCGAAATTTCGCAAATTGGAAAAACTCGAAATTAATTGGCTGTCTTGAAAATGTCGGCTTTCATCCCACTGAAACCCTCGGGAATCAACCTAAGGCACGAGCTTCCCAAACGTGCAAAAATAGCAGAAATGAAAGGGAAAGGCCGCCGTTCATGTCCATCCCACGTTTCCACCATGCCGAGTCGCCGTTGGTTGAGCGGTCCCGGTGCTCGGGATCAGGCGGCCACCAGCACGTGCGTGGGGATCAACCAACTGCTTCACCATCCGTGGGGTTATTGTGGGTGACCCCCAGACTGGTTCCTGTGTGGAGGTCACAATGAAGGGCATATAATTCAGAAGCGATGTGGCTGAGTTTGAAAGGCGAAATTAATGCGCCCCAAATAGCATACCGATGCTCATCCACCAATCTCATTGGCAAGAAAAGCCCCGGCAGGTACCAGTGAATGCTAAACCTCGCTACGACTACACCAGGATTAGCATCTGTAGCGAGAGAAACCGTTTGAAAGTACGAGATTCTGCAATTATCATGTATACTTGTGCGGGACCTTTCCTGTCGATCTTATTACAATCCTGGACGAAGTTTCGAAAAATGATTCCCGAGATGCGAGGGAGCGATATCAAATGGCTTGACTTCGACCCATGGTTCCAACCGTTTGATGTACACCCAATCCCCGTGGTTTGAAGAAGTCTCTCACATGATTATTCGTATTCGAACCTCTCACGTTGTCTAGAATGTAGATGCCTGAAGTCAAAATGAATATTCGAAGCGAACTGGAGGGGTGTCGAAATATCATATTGGCAGGATCGCTCATTGTTTCTTCCTCTGAACCATGGAACTGTGGAAAGTATCGGCGTTGTTTGATAATTACGGATGTACACACACACACCTATAATTGCGATAGATACAATATACCAAATACGAAGTCAATAACATTGTCGACCAGGCGATAGAATACAAAATCACAAGTTTTATATTGCCAATCTCACAAACTCGAACTATATCGAACAAAGCAATAACATGTTCATTACTCCGCACGCTTGACCATAAACGGCCAAATATATTAAATCCCTCGGTCAATATTGGGAAAGTTTCAAGAGAAACATCATGAAATAAACACACAGACCTGCGATTCATATCAAAAGGCCCATGAACCTTATGTAAGATCGTAACGAGGTCTGCACCGTCGTCAAAAGGTTCCGGATTGCTCACCTCGCAGGCGGGAGAGGGGAAAGGCAAACAATAGACAGCGACACTACAAGCACCCTCCGTCGGTTCGAGGATCGATGGAAAGCCACGGGCAAAGGCGGCCAGTGCCAACCAGTCAGCGGGAGCACTACTGTATATTACGATAACCTAACGATAAAGTAACATTTATCGCGAGAGGCGTTTATGTGGCAAGTCATAAGCGAAAACATTAGTTGTGGCATAATCGCACCGGTGACCAAATGTAGTAAGTTTCGAGGTCAAAATATGCAGGTGTGCAAGGTGTATTAAAGATCGACCAGGGTCTCCAAAGTAGCTTTAAGGGTCCTAAATTTCATTAATATCCAGCTTTGGGCCTAGAGCAAGCCAGATCTGCAAGCCAGTGAAGCCTTTTGATCCGAATACCAAAAAGCCGGAGTCCAGATTAGTTGAGTTTTTAGGAGACTAATGTACGTTATTCCTCCGAATTGGTGGTATAATCTCGATTCGAGCAATTGCAGACATCTTCAAGCTAGCGTCTAATATAGCTAAGGTTAACATCCCTTTAGTCATTCTGCATTGCATACGCCCGCTCCTAACGCCTGCGTATCGATAATACATTCTGTATGCTCAATCGCAAGCCCACGCCCACGAGGATACCACACGCGTGGGTGGGCTTAAAGCATCCAGATCGCGAATCTTGAAGCCTTAAATATATGAAAGTGGGAGGCGTGGGGGGTTCGAGTGATCCAGCGCCCGAGCATGCACGGAGCCTTTCTCGTACCCTCTCTGTATGATCAACCACTCAGCTGGAGCACGTTGTTTCCAATCAATTGAGCAGCATCACACGCCACTGTTTCTTCAACCACAAATGAGGGCAGGAATAGCAACCCCCGCCGGCCGACGGAGCGACTGTTCCCTCGTCTCGATTCGGCCTTACCTGGAGAGTGTCCGGCTGCACCCGCGGACTTCGCATCCACCAATCTAGCCAGATGGCAGATGGCTTCCGTTCCCTTTCGACACGTCCAGTCCCGATCCGGCCGGTTTCAGGTGTAAGTATACTAGTATGTAGTTATCACATTCGCTCCCTGCATAATCGTATTCGCAAAAGCGGTACGTGTGTGTGTCGATAAGCTCCTTCAGGAGCTGAAAATAGGCCCTTCCAAAGGCGAAACCCGACTAGCCAAACTTTCGATCGTTTTCGCCGATTTTATTCTGTTGTTAATTCTCCTTTTGGTATTCCTATCGTTTATTAATGCTTAGGGGGTTGCAGTTATTGACAGATCAACACATGAGCATTTTGGCCAACGCAAAAATACTATGATTTGTTTCTTAGCGATTTAAGGTTTTCCTTTCCCCAATTTTCAGCTCTCCGTGAGAACTAGGAGCTGTTTAAACGCCTCTTCTCCCTATTAGCAATGAAACTCCATGCAGGGTCTTAAGCGTAAGCCTCTCTTGGGAAGTTTCTATGGCGATGATATGTACTGCCGATGTATTGTGCGTCCCCATGGTGGATTTTTCCCGGAGAGTGCACCTAGCTCTTCGTCCCCGGGCCGAGGAAAGCGTGAAACCACGGTACGGCAACCACCACGGGATATTGTATTGAAGATCATGCCCATTCTTAGATGGGAGGGAAGCCGGGTAACTATTAGTCTTGGCTATTTTCAGCTGTCCGTTCTCAGCGCCGTGTGATCCAATCCATTGGGGATTCGAAATAGCAAAAGGCTCTGGTCTATTTCTGTAAGCATGTGTACGCATGTGCCTCTGAAATTGATATCGATAAGACCAGATATTTGCCAAGGAAATTCCTATCTCGCTGGCAGTTAATTCTATCGGCTGAAAAATATCACATCTTCGTGTTGTTTGGAGGTCGCTGCGACCTCGGACATTCGCATATGCAGGCAGGCGAGGGAGCATCGTTCACATACCGATTCGTATCAGTGAGTGCTCGAGTCACATCACATTCCTATCGGATAGTGCGGACACAATTTCCCGTGAAAGGGAGACAATGGTAGGCTATCGTGATACAGCGTGGATACTCAAAAAAAAAGTGTCTACATACAAGATTATATCGATTTCTAATGAAATCCTGTTTAAGGCATCCAAGATTGTCAAAGGAATTTAAACATCTTGTCTGGGATCCGTTTTACTCCAGGCAGAGCTGTACGCTATGGAATCGTTACGATCCACCCAACTGACACGATTTGTCGACGCCTATGAATGTTAATGTTGTGAATTAGCAAATCGAACCAGACGTCAAACGAGAAGGCACCTATGTGTGTGTGTGTGTGTGGTCCAGCTAGCACAGACAACTCGTTTCAAGCTACCTGTCTCGGTTGCGGTGTTATTCAATTCAAGGCAACTGCTGCTCTTAAGTCAAGTGGAAGATTCTACCTGCGTTGTAGACTTTCGACAATTAAAATGTCATCGTCATGTATAGTTTGTACCACTGCGCTCGACTCGGATAGAATTAAATGGTGTAACCGCCATCCCGAATGGAACCAACAGATATCCATTATTATCTAAAAATGAAGCCGTTTGTCCCTGTTTCTGGTAGGGAACGGCTGAATCCCGTCCCTATGCTACCATAACTAACAGGAAACGTATGTCTAACTTGTTATCTTTGTCTGTGGTGCAACCCTCTTTTGCTATCAATATATTATTGTTGGAAGATGCACACATTTGGAACAAAACTATTGGACCCGTGGAGCTCATAGAGGTCTCTTCTGTCCCTTTTTCGTGCGCATTGGATTTATTTGTGCAACCGCAGGTGTAATCCCGTCCAATAGCCGAATGATAGAGGGTCATGCCAAAGAAGATCTTACGGGTTGGTTGGATGCATGTTAGCCTTGTTGCACGAATTTTGACCATTCGTAGGGGCCTGTAGGTACATACATTAGCATCGATCGAAGTGAGCGACCGTCGGCTCGAATGGATTATTCTTGGAAGCCGGCTAACTTCTCACGGGATTTTCCTAAAACGGCGAATTCATATTTTTTTTCTTCATGGCAAAGATATCCTAAAATAGTAATTATAGCCAATTGGGGGGCTTGTCATGAGACTAGTGGCTTGTAACTCGCTGGCTTTTGCCCTGGAAGGGCTTCTGGCTGGGGCGGTTTCATACAGCCGTCCTTCCACAAACTCACATAACTTGAAACACAAAAACATTTTCCCACAGAGAGAACATTCTGTATGCCTTATTTCGATATCACGAGGCTTTCGGTTCCAGGTGTTCGGACAAGCCAGATGAACCAAGGCTTCTTGCTCTGGGAAAGCGTGGTTTAAACCCTGATCCGGGGCGACTGTTTTCTCTTAGTCTTCGACCCGGGGACTTTCATGTGTTCACTCCGGACAGCCAGACCCGGAAAAATTATTTTACATTGGAAAGCACTTTCCGAAAGGCCTTCAAAAGCAAAAAAGAGAAAAAGAGTTTTGCAGTGATCTTTATTTTAGACGGACGGACAAACTCCGGCAGGTGAAAAACCACATGGTTGAATTGGAATTTCCTTCGAGAAGCAATTCAAAACCTGAAATTCGTTTAGCCGGGGAACCCATATCCTGAGCCGAAAAATCAGTTCCCAGCATCAGGGTGTGATATGCCAAGACGAAATAATCTCGGTTGAAGGAGAGGATGCTGTTTTGGATGAGTAATAACAGGAGTGTATTGGTCGGGGAAACGTCAGCTGAAGGAATTCGAGCTAAGGCAACGGGGAACCTGGGAACGAGGTTGCAGCAAATCACGAAGCAAGGTGGTCTTGTTTCCAGCTTCAGAATCAATGCAAGATCGATGTTGAATTCACAGATCGATCGGGCGTTCCTGTGTAAATGTGATTTGAAGGGCAGCTCAGGGGAAATAATTGATCTTTCTGCGGGCGGAAACTGAAATCTAGAACCCGAAGCTGCTGTATGGATGCTGCATTGAGTAGTATTTTTATTTTTTTACGAAATGTGTTGCCATTCGACGTCTAGACCGCTAAAATTAAATCCAGTTCGATCTAATTGATATTGCTTTGACTGATCCCTGAATAGACGATTGGAATCCGGGTTACGGAATCGTTGGGCGGTGTTGAAACGATGTTGTCATCTGCCCTGACATTCCTTTGCCTCCTCCTGCACCGAGTCGAGTCGAGACCTAATGGGCCTCGGAATTGGTTTGATTTTTTTCTTCGAACAGTTGACCCACTTATGGCAATACTGATGGAGGGTCGGGTTCAGGTTTCGATTGGATTTTGACACGGGAATTCAAATTGCTTCAAGAGAGGTTCCTCTCATGTACAATTCGATGGTTACCCGCCGGAACATATTCTCGAGCCGTCCCCTTCACTGTCTTATTCTGTCGTTTTTTAATTTTTATTTGGCCGCCGTTGGATTTTGATCCGAAACTTGACGCTGGATCTCAGCTCGTTACTTGGTCATTTGGCAAAAGTCACTCATTGCATCTGTGCATTCAGTGCCTTCCCGATCCCCATACTATGTAATGTATGTGCATACTCTTTTGGCCCTGGCAGACTGTGGGGAATCGAATCAGGATTTTCTCTTTGTCTTTCATCGATGAGGAGAAGACCCGAAAAAGATTCGGAGATGGATTGTGAAAAAGAAAATCCCGTGCTTTTGGAGCATCGAGACTGTTTTTGCCGGCCGGCCGCAAATTATCCATTTTGAGAGATGGAGATGACCCATGTCTCCTCCATCGGGTCTGGAGAGTGGAGAAATCAGCGACGTCCTAATGGCGGGTAGATGGAGAATATGCCCGAGGTTGAAGGCGGGGAAGTTACATACAACGTCCAAACGGCCTGTGAACGCCCAGCTAGCTAGCACTATCTTACCCCGTACCGTTGGATGTATCGTACCGCACATCCATGCGCACTCGCAATCCTTATACACAATACACCGTTAACTACATATGAGTAGTAGATGGTACTTAACTACTTACCTAGTTAGTCAACGAATCCGTGTGTTGGTATAGGTAATTGGAGTATGCACGGAATACGTGCTTAGTCAAGTAACTGGGCCTACCTCAGAGTATCAGTGTATGTGTAATATATGTATCGGGATCGATATTATCAGCTGGATCAATCAAGTGTCTACGGATTCTATTCGATCGGACACATATTATTTACATAGCGACGGGCATTCCACGGCCAGCTTATCACATTCTACATTTCATGTAAGTACAGGTATACAGTACGGGCACCTATAGGCCTTCCTACCTTAGAATTCTGGACAGGTATTACCATAATTCCAATCCGAGAAGGAATATTAATAACATATACGTAACGTAACGTAACGTAATATCCTCGATCCCGCATCCTGATTCGTATGTAAACAAAAAAGCAAGAGCGAGGAATATAAGCGCGATACGAATACGCCCTTCCTATACGCCGATTCGGCATCTGCCTTTTGTGAATCCTCCCGTGGCCTCGATCCAATTACCGCAACACATCCAGCCCTCTGACACATTTTGAATCTACATGCGGACGCATCCCGTGCCCTTTGGAAAGAGCAAATATCTCAAATAGCAATAGACAATAAAACCTCAAAGGAAAGGCTTCTCAACCACGGGCGAGGGATAACAGGAAATAACCCGCCGCGTGGAAACCCCGTCCCTTGCAGCTTCCAGAGCAGCTCTCATCATCAATCGGGCAAGTCCCTTACAAAAGAGTCGCCGTCACAAGCATCAAAAAGAAACAGAAGCAGCGTCCTATCAAGGATCGTACATGCAATCCATCTTTCACCAGATAAACTCTCCGAAAGAGACCTTATCCACCCGAGTAGCATGACCGAGGGGTCTTCCTTCGATTCAACTACCATTTTCTGGCATATCGTCGCAAATTCGAGCATCGATATCCTCCAGTTCCACGAGAGACAGGCGAAAACTATCATCTCCAAACGGACTCAAACCAAGTGAAAAAAAAAAAAAAAAAGGGCCTCAGAAGGACCAAGGGAATCAAAATAACTAATAGTACCAGCAACAGAGTATCAGAATCACAACTACAACCGGAGTCAGAAAGCAAGGCTGCATTGCATAATCTGAAGTTCTCACAACCTCGAACTCTCCAAACCTAAACCCTCTCTCTCTCACCGCTCTCCCCTCTTAGGAGCCTTGTGTGTGAGTGCGAGCGTGGGCGTGGGATTCATCCACCAAAAAAAAAAAAAAAAAAAAAAAAAAAAAAGGTTCACACACGGTGGCCCACGAATCGGCACCTGTTTCCTCCTCGAGTCGACCCCCAAGACTCCAACCGGACAGCCGCCTGGCCCCCAAATCCTTTCAACCTCCTCCTGAGCCACCCGGGTGTGAGGGTTCAGTTTCGGTGTACATTCGGGGTACATGAGCTGTGACCCCCGTTACATCCTAACATCCATTATCGTGCGCCCCCCCCCAAAAGGCCAAAGACTCAGACACCTCTCAGTCAGAAAACCCTCCGGCTGCTACCTACCTGCTCCCCTCTTGGCGGTCCACCCTCTCCGTTGAGCCTGTTGGCCGGTGTTACTACGCCCCACCCAAGAAACAGGCCTTGTCCTGACGCTGGTTTCTTTGCTTCTTTTCGAAACCAGGCGTTTTTTTTGCTTTTGTCTCAGAGACCCGGCCCTTTTTTCACAAGGCAAGGAAAAATAAGGGCAAGTCGACTTGTTGTATTGTCATTCTGTGCACAGGCAGACAAATACAATATACTGGACTTTTCATCCCATCTTCTTTACTTCTTCTCTCCCTGATCTTATTACACCGTTTCTTTTTCCTCCCTTCCTCTATCCGGTCTCCAGGATATAACACCTACTTCTTCCCTTCACTCCATCATTCATTCTTATATAAAGATCACGACTCCCCCACGTCATTCCCATCCGGCCTTAGTATATCATTCATACATACATACAAAAGCATAAGAGTTCTTCAAGCTTCTACTGCTCTACTACTAAATAACATCAACACTCACACACACACAAACAACATACCTACTGCTCCAACCTTCATACATCTTTTTTCCAATATCCATAATATAACTACACACTGGTCCGACAATCAGTCATAGCTTTTTCATCTCAATCACATATCCACAATGTCCGTTCCGATCTCCATAGTTCGCTCGAACTCGAGCACAAAGTCTCAACAGCTGGCCGAACTTCTTCACTTCCCAGCTTCTCCAAACTACTCCTGTGAACGTCATGCCTGCGCTTTCCCATCATGGCCCGACAGACCGACTCTCAACTCTCCAGACCTGTCTGCCCACTCCGATGACAGCGGTTTCTTCTCGGATCTGGACTTGGCTGGCCACAGTGTCGGAATGCAGCGTGTTCGATCAAACCAGCGACCGTCGAACTACCTAGAGTTGGAGTTCGAGGAAGATGATGAGGATGACTCTTCCGACAATTCTTGCGCCGTCTCCCTTAGCTCGACCCCAGAGACTCAGAGGAAGCCCTCAAAGAGGTGTGACTCCAAGAGCATCATCGCCAACGAGCTCCGAAGGGAACGCATTGCTTCTAGCAGATGCAAGAAGAACGTTCGATTCGAACACAAATAAAGATCCAACCGAATCTTAATGCTTAATCGGAGTAACCGAATTGGTGAGTCAGAAAAGTCTTAGATCAAAAAAGCCTAGATAACACATACTAACAACGAACCATATAGATGCGATTACAAACACACTTAAATCCCTCATCGCCACCAAGTAAAGAACCCTATCCATCGCATCAATTTCGCCTCAAACTCGAACTTTACCCACATTCGCTACCCTGACGAATGCTACGACTATTTGCCTTTCCCAAACAACTGTACAGTATTACGCGTGGTGGTGCCTCACAGTCTTGCGACATTTAGCGGGTTTTCATTCTATCGTTTTCTTCAACCTTCGAGCATACATCCATTTTTTTCACTTCAGCAACATAACGAATCTTCTTTCTTTGATACCACCGTCCGTTTTTTCTGGAAAGGATCGAACACAAAGGCTGGACCCCACGCATAATACAATACCCCCCGCTGCAACTGTTTCCCGGAGTTTCTTTTTTTTATTCTTTGATATAATTCTTAATATCATGTATTACTACAACCTTCTTTGTCACCGTTTCTAGGGATGCATCACATTTTTTCCAAAGGCGTTTCATAGAAGACGGTATTTGTTTTCATATATACACACACATTTCATGTACAAACTTACACTTTTTTCTTCTTTCTTTTACTACCTGGTTTGAGTTTCAACCTGTCATAGCCTGCCTGTATACCCCATATCATTCTGGAGTTTTCTCTTTTCTTCTTCTACCCATCATTTCTTTCTTCCTGTGATACCCTTTAGGGAACCCCCTCTATAGTTATGATTTTAATAAGTCAAAAATATACACTTTTAAAAACCCCTTCAAATCAAGAACTTGCAAAATCTCGTAGCCTTTCCATAGAAATGTGACCTTAAAAAATGAGCCTCGTCATCAGTTATTGCTTGAAACCAGATTGGCTAGGACATTTTTTTCGGCCTTCCGACTTGCGCCGTGGACTCCCATGGCTGACTTGCGAAATGTTCCGAGCCCAGCCATTCGTCGGAATGTGGCATCCAACCACCATTTCAACGTCTATAAAAAAAAAAAAACAGGTACTTCGGTAATCACTTAATTCCGCATACAAACCCAGGGTATATGGTACTTATATCGATTCCGACACCACCCACATAATAAATTAAATACGTATGTACCTCTCCACATATATATTTTGCAAACCAGTCCTAAACCAAACCAGTCACAGCCCTACCAATATATATTTTAATAAATGTTTGTTTCCTGTTTCCGATGTACATACATCACCTTTGCGATGGCGCTAAGCATTTCGGTGCTCTCAAACATATGCATGCAATGCATGTATGATCCTTATGCATGGACCAGTTTCCCACTTTCCGTTTTCCATATACACTGGTACGTACAGCCCTCCGCCCCCCCATACTGCATGATAACGTATAAGAAACAGTTTTGGGAAGTAATAAGGCACCCAGTCATATTCGCAGGTATATGACCATTCAACCAATGGGTGAGTGTTGGCCAATTGGTTTTCAAAGATGTGTACGCTTTAGGGCGCTCCGCTGTGCTCCACTGCAAGTAGGCTACGTAGCCTACTGGTTACCAAGTGATGTACAGGTGGAAGGGAAGGGAAGGGGTGGTGGTTCAGATCTGTGGGCTGGGTTTTGATGCGGGTAAATCGGGAGGATGATGGAAGGGAGCGCTCCCCCCCGTTGGCTTCTATGCAAGTGAATTCGAAGTTGTGCTTGAAACTGCTTAGTCTGGCACAGAGGCCTTAGTCAACCCTTTGTAGCTGTCAGTCTGTGGCGGAAGATTGTCAAAAAGAAGCGGTGCGGTGGGTGGTGATGATCCTAGAAGCGGGGCGCTTCTCATTGTTTGCTGTCCCACACACAGACAGAAACAATGCCCACTTGGCGAACTTCACGCACGTACACTTCTACGGTCTACAATCGATTCGACAGTGTGAATTTAAAATATTATTTCTGAGAGCTTCGCAGTGGCACGGGGAAAGAAAAAACAAAAAAAAAAAAAAAACAGACCCTTTTCGTATTGATTGCGTTTCTGCCCTCGAATTCCGTATTTTGTTTATAGAACAAGGCTTTTATACCACCTTCCTTTAAATTTGCGGCGTTCTCATGAGATACTTGATGTTTGTCTCGCTTCTCCACGACCCCTCTCGAAGTTTCGCCGCAAAAGCGATGGTTGACAGCGCATGCCATATGCCATGGGTTTATCCGGTCCGCCCTCCCTTCCCTTTTGTCGGCCTCGTATTCGGATACTGCCTCCTCCCACTTCTACGCCGTTTTCAGCATCGGATAAATTATCCACTGTGGCTACGTCTTTTGGATCATCGTATTTTCTTCACATGGGATTATCATAGCCTTGTCTTCCTGACAGTCTTTCTTTATCTGTCCATCTAGGATCATTGGATATATAAGGTAGATATATAAAGTTTCGATGTTTATGCCCTGTGTTACCTACGGGATTATGTGCATGCCTCGTGATTATTATATTTAGATGACCACCATAATCCTCGTACCTAAATTATGATATCCTATAACGATCCTAATGCTTTTTTTTTTTTTTTTTGTTTTTCGCAATTCAATCTTGGAAAATACGATTCTCCAACCGGGCTGCGTTAGTTTAAAGTTCGTAAGACGTCTGCAATATATTACCGCGCTATAGAAGTTGGGTCGTAGCCACCGTCCTCGCAATTGCGTACATTAGAAATGACGAAACAAACTACCGGTTCCCCAGGGAAGGGGCAATCGCCCAGTATTGCTTGTCCGGGGAAGCGCAAGAGAACCTACGTAAGGATGCGATAAAACAAGAAGTAATCAAACTGCATGAAGCAGGTGCACGGTTCATCTCCCATCATCGTCATCATCATCACTGGCATCGCCTTTGATCTTTTTTGAACGTTATGCAGGGACGACGGAGAGAGGCGACCTACTATCGGTGTGCGCGGCCGACGGAACGAATTCCTCTCTCTTACACACTCACATTTGTTCTTTTCTTTACATCGATCCGCTGTGTCTCTCGCCTCCTCGCTTTAGGTTTCATTCGGAATGCGCAGGAGGGAAGGAGTGATCCGGCGGGTTTAACGTTAGAGAATGTGAGTATTACTGATCATATGATAGAACTGAGTGGCTAGGCAGTTCAGGTAAGGATTTAGGTCTCCTGGCCTGGAGAAATGGTCTCTGACACATATCTTTAGAAGATAAAGCGGGTGTAAGCGAGGGCTAGAAGGGGGAAATATCGAACGGTGGGAACTGAGAGGAGTGCATGCCAGACGGACAGCCCTGACCTTCCAAGGAGAGGAGGTTAGGAAAGAGGGGTAGGATGTGTGTTGTCGGTTGTGGTGTTGGCGCTTTTGGTGAGCTGGTCGGAACTCGTCTGCTTTCCCCGCTGTCTTAGCCCCCACAAGTTTGTGCCCTTGTCACAGATTCCGCATATGATTAAGTGAAGGGCTCTGTGATTGTGATAACTCTTACACCGTTTCTAGATCCTTGATCGATCTGTGGATGAACTCGTCTGTGTTTTGCATTTTCGTAGCTCCTCCCAAGTGTCGGGAGGAAGAACGACAGCATTGACATGTGAGTGAGCGAGAGCTCGACGACCGAGTTAGTCAGCTTCCTTGAACCCGGTCTGTAGACCTAAACCTGGGAAACTGGAGCACTGCAAGCGACAGTCTTTGGCAGGATAACCGTTGCACAGCGTCTGCGATTGATTCCCCATGCTTTCTCGGGTCGCATATGCTGCTGCTTTTACTGAGTCAAAGGGCAGCTGAAATAGAACATTTTGTGCACCTATCCAATGGGTAAAGCGAGGCTGTGAAGTGAGTGGGGAGGCTCAAGCTGGGTCGATTGGTACCAATTGGCCGGCTAGGTCCCGCCGGTGTAAGGCACATCTGAAGACTCATTTCGTTTGTAGCGAATAGCACTCGGGACGGACGCGAGATTGCGTTCACTCTTCGGGGTCCTGAGATTGAAGCGATCGATATTGACGGAGCCTCCTTGCTTCGCTGTTTCCTATGCAGTATTCGCGGCTCAGCGAGTCATTCTCATCAAATGCCCTGTTTTGCACAGTGAATCCGGTGGAAACTTTGTGACGTGCCTGGCAGATGCTAGGCGTGTGCTCAAGGCCTTCTAGCTGCTCGGGGACAGTACTTTGGAAGTACTTTGTGCATCTCGGGGACTACCTGGCGGTCCGTTGATGAAGCTGAAGAGAAGGATCTGGATGTTGTCGTGGCCGGATAAGGCTGAGTCAGCTCGACTTGGAACTCGATAGAGCCTTCTCGAGGGCGATGTGTTGGCGTGTTGTGATAGTCACACTTCAACGTCGGCGCAACACATTGGCTAGAGATCCTCCCCGTCGCACCAATTGACGTTGTTCTGTCACCGCTTCGTCATCTCTCTCTTGTCACCCCGGCCATTGTCAGCCTGACAAATCCTATCGACGGCAATGGCTCTGTCAAGATACACCTGTGGTCGCTGCCTTCTTCGCCGGAGTCCTGGGAATAGGAATCACCATCAATTAAGCTTCAACAGCTCCGCCTCAGCCTTCGCCATTTCCCGCGGTTTCTCCTCACTCATTCCAGGCCCTCCCCGGAGTACCTGTCAGAGTCGCAGCCAATCCCGTAGCTCAAGTCGCAGTCAGCATAATCGCAACGTCACATCGTCCCGTGCGACTGCTGTTTCGTCATCTTCTTTCTATTCCACCCAATCCTCGCAAACCGTATTGTCGTCTCCGTCATCCTCGGGCCCGCCGCCGCAATCCCGGACCCCGTCTTTCGATCGTGAGGTCGCACAACTCGCCACTCTACCTCTCCATCCACTCACACTTTCGGATCTCGTACGGTTCGGTAAACCCCCACTCTCGCCGGACCTCTTGCTGGCATCTGCATCGTTTACCCTCCGGGTACTCCCAATCCGTATCGCCCGACGTATCCTATCTCTCCGCAACCTCCCCTATATCGTCGTTTCAAACCCCCACATATCGCAAATATACAATAATTACCTCCACTCCCTGCGTCTGCTTCTCTCCTTCCCGAAAGAAAACTTTCCGAACAATCTGAAAGAAGAAGCCCGTTTCAATGACGTGCTTTCAGAGATTGTAGACACCCATACGAATACAATACCCAGTTTAGCAAGAGGGTTCTCGGAATGTAAGCGTTACGTTGCGCCGGATGTCACTACAGACTTCCTTGAGGAGCACTTGCGTGCTCGCATTGGTACCCGTCTGCTAGCGGAGCAACATTTGGCTCTCCATGATGCCTCTTTGACATCGGATGGTCATACGCTACCCGGTATTCAAGCCACCGACCCCAGGGCCTCGGTGTCAACATATATCGGCACAATAGACACCCACCTTAACCCCACATCGATCGTCAAATCCTGTGCGGAATTTGTAGGGGATATTTGTGACATGAAATATGGCCTTCGTCCTACCGTTGTAGTTGACGGCATGACCGATGCGAAGTTTGCATACGTACCGAGCCATCTGGAGTATATTCTTACTGAGCTTCTGAAGAATGCATTTAGAGCAACTATAGAAAAGGGAAATGTGGATAAGCCAATTATAGTAACTATTGCGAGTGCGGAGATGGAAAGAGATGACGATGGTAGCGATAGTGACAGCGACGACGAGGGCAACTCATCACCAACCAGGGTGCTCGAGAATGGGAACTCGCTGGGAATGCACCAAGATGATTGGTTTAGCGGTGTACGGCCTGGGACGGAAGTACAAGGCGATGGATTAAAGAGCGATATTTTAGGGATTTATGGGAGTTCGGGAACGGGCGATAGTAGTGGCGCTGACACTATGAGAGCCGAGGCAGCCAGAGCTGTGACGATTCGTATCAGGGACCGAGGAGGCGGTATTGCGCCGGAGCACTTACCATTGATATTTAAGTACAGCTTTACTACATTTAACAATTCGACCACAGTCGGGAATGGAGGGTATGGGGGCAACGATGCAGGTGGGTTGGATGTGATAAGTACCGCGATGAATGAGGTCGAATCAAGCACAATCGCAGGGCTGGGCTTTGGGATGGGGCTAAGTAGGAGCTATGCGCAATTCTTTGGGGGAGACCTGAAGGTGGAGAGCTTGTTCGGGTGGGGCACCGACGTATATCTGGGATTAAGGGGATTGGATGTTGATAGGTAGTGTCCTACGCATTTGAGCAGCAATGTGTTGTTCTGGCGTTGATGGTGTTGTATTTTCTGGTGTGTGTAACATTAGCGTTTCCAACCGGCATTGGTAGTTATAGGCTTCTGTCGAAATTATATGCCCCCTTTTTTTTTTTTTTTACTAAACTCAGACTGCAAAATGGGACAATGATATCAATTCAAGCGCTTGTGCTATCGGGGCCACGGTACAGAGATATATACATAGTGGGGAGGCTCATAGATATATTTTTGACGGTTCTAAATGAGAGTTCTGTATATACACATCGATGGCGATGTAGTTCTCAAGCTGCACAATGAACACAAACTTTCAGTGGATATCTATTCAACATATTTCCTTGGCACCATACACCATACTGTTTACATATATGCATGGGCCCTATTTCGGTTCACTGGGGTTATTATATATATGTTTGTAACGCTTCATAAATCGACTGAATCAATATCGAAACATCCACAGAGATAGAGTTACAAATTTGCAAAAAGTCAAACCTTAATTGAATCACTCTCATTTAAACCGCTGTCTGCGTGTACCATGGATTACAGGTGCACAATACCTTATCGTGAAGTAGCTATAGTAATTAAGATCAGCTAGGGGTTCGAATGCACTGGGCGAACACCGGTATACCGTGGCTTGTTGCTCCATAGGTCGGCCGTTCCCTGTCCCTCGAGTTTTCCGGGGCCAGAACTTAATTGTCCCGTATATCAAAGCTTCAGGCTTCTTTGCTATCACAGTTTCACGCATCACGCGCGGCGCCTCCGACCAGCCTCCCCGAAGGCTGGACAGACATCACACAGGCCCTCAGCCACCAGAGCCACGGAAATATCACAAAATAGTAATTATAACGAAAATATGATCAAATCCGATTCCTGCAAGTCGTAGCGGAAGAACAACCATTTGAAGATCGCAGTATCGGTGAGACAACGACGCATAGCTCCTTCAAAAACAATAAAAAAAGGAGCTCTGAACAGGGGTTACGAGGTCGACGGGCCTGATCAAATACCTAACACAGCTAGCGTAATCACACCCAGCTGCAAGAATGGAAGATTGTGAATTCCATGCATATGTCGTGGAAACTATGTTCTTTGTTGTTGACGTGGGTCGCGGATACCGGATCCACTTGCCTACTTTGAGCGTTACCGTGAGAAAATGACACATATAAACATCTCAACTCGGATTTCGACGTGTTCACAGCTCTTCCACTGGTACTACGTTAATCTTTATCGTGATTTGTTTTCAGAATCTGGTTATCCATGTGAATACCAGCCACGCGAACGCGCAAACTCCCCGAAGGCCGATCCGGAGATGGTGCCATGGATTTGGTACCCCTTGAAGGTGCTGGCTTTACTGTAAACGGTAGCCAACCGATCGCGCGAATAATTGTTTGAATATTTTAGGTTTAAGTGAGTGACAATCATATGATATCATTACATATAGGGGATAAATCATTAAAGGGGTGGCGGTGACATCGTGATGCTATGGCGTTGATGCACTACTTGTTGTCATAGATACCACTACAAATAGGCACTGACGTCTGTGCATATGCCTGATCATGCATGGCTGGCGCTGGATAAATTAAGACCATGAGCATCTGGCTGGAAAGCTTGAGCTGTACGTCTCACTGGGGGATTGGTTCTCTTTGTATGATTTGCTAGAATCGTAATTATCTTGAAACTATATTAGGATAAGCTTTAGAGATTGGCTGGGGCTTTACACGTGCGCATACTAACATGACCCGTTAAGCAATATACACAGAATCGATAGAAAACATTCATGAGGCGGCACTGTGCTGACCAGCCCGGAAACTGGTTCGGTAGAGGCCCCAGGGCTTCTGGTCAACCTGAAAGGGGGCCGGGAGATCCTCGTCTGTCAGATATGCGAATCTACTTGATGAGATAAACATTAGCGACAAGCGTAAAATGGGCTTTTAGAGATATGTGCACACATATATACAAGATATTCAAGGAGATAAATTGAAAATGGGCCCCTCACAAATAGATAGATACAATGGGCATCTATAGACTTATTTCTTCAAGTTGTTCCACTACTTGCTGCAAATATGCCAATCCGAGTTCAACACCATCTTCATCTTTGGTAATCGTCTCGCCATTCTCGTCCTTCAGTCCAGTAAGACAGGCAAGTACAGCGTCTCGATAACGTTCGCCCACAATCCTTGGAACTTGCGTGGTCGCCATGCGAACAAATATACTATTAAGTTTATCTGGAGGATGTAAACGGTTGGCATCTGCCCATAACTTGCTACCCAATCCACCAGGCCCTCGGTCATAGAAGCTGTTCCATAACGCGATTTCTAGCATGATTACACCGAGACTATACACATCATGCTTCATTGTGAACTCGTCGCCTTCTTTCAGCCGATATCGGTCTGGATGATGATATATCATTTGCTTCGGATCTGTATGGAGAAGCATTTGGCTCTCCGCGTCAACCTTTCTTATGCCATTGAAGCCAACCAAGAAGGGCTTTCCTAGGTACCGTGGAAATTTTTCATGTTTAGCATCAGAGCCATCAGTTGCCTGGGATGGCTCAAAGACTAAAACGTTGTCTGGTCGGATATTCTTGTGCACAAAGCCGAACGAGTGCACATAGAGTATGGCGGAAGCTAGTTGCTTTGCGAACATCACTCTTTGGTTTAGATGATGAAAGACCCCTTGTTTCTTGTTGACACTATCTAAAAGCATATCTGATAATGAACGTGGTCGATCTTTGGTAATTGAAGGGAAGTTGAAATGCAACTCGAATCGGCTGTTTAGAGGATCGTGGGCAAATCCAATACAGGTCAAGACAGACATATCTTCGGGGTCAGCTGACGCAAAGACCGCTGCCACATCTCGTACCAGTTTTCTGAGCTTTTGTACTGCTACTTCAGTCGCATTCTCAGGATATGGTCGAAAGTCAACGAGGATAGGCGTAGATCGCGTATCATCGGACGACTGGTAGGCTGCCACTGCGACAGGAGAATTTGGAACCCGAGGCATTGTATTCGATACGCACAAAGGGTCTCGTATGAGAATAATATTCTTGGGGCCTTGACTGGTCGAAGCTTGGATACTCTCGGTGATTTTGTTCGAGGCAGACGGTAATTCGGATTCGGAAATGTTCACCTTGTACCTAGTTCTCGAAACCCTAATCCGTTCAATGACAGCTTGAGTATCACCCTCGGCGCCTCCTTGATACCCAGAACTCCCCAAAAGCCCAATGTTCTCAGGACTTGCACTGTTTGTTTGTGTATTTCCTGGGTTATTATTGAAAAAGAAAGCGATCAGAGCCCTCCGCATGAAGCGCGACTGCCACTCTTCTAATTCCTTAACGGCTTCGTCTATTTTCTGCTTGTTAAATAAAGCAAATTTGAGGCTATTGAGTTTACCCCCAGTATTCTGTGGGATTGCTCGGTTAGCCTTTTCAAGAAGACTGCGCAATATTTGATATAGCTCTTCTATTTCTGCGCTTAGCCCAGGAGGGAGAGTTTCTGCTCGTGAAGCAAAATATTCAAGAAGCGTATGTATCTCGCCAACGAGCAGACGGACAATGGTTTTATTCATCTCAGTTAGCTGGACGGAGTTGCCGTAGTCCTTCACCCGGGCCTGAATGACCCCGCACAGTTTAAAACATACTTCTGCTAACCCTGGCAGACCAATAACAAGACCGGCTATCTCTGCCATTTTTTGTTTCCATAGGCGTTGGTTGTATGAAGATTGAAGATCGATTATAAGTATATTTAAATATATATTGTGTGTACAGTATAGTAAATTTTGGGTACTGGTTGGAACTTTCTGAAAAAAACCAGCGTATATTTACTATTCAATCGTCCATTTCCCACCGAATTTATACATATATTATATCGTTAGCGCCAGCGGGGTAGAAATTCCGGGATTGATATCAAGTGCGCAGAGCGCACCGGTGATATCGATACGCACATTTTGCTAGCGTTGCTCTCACAAACGAGCTGGCTAAGCTGATGACTTGCCTTATGGAGGGGGCTGAGCGATATGCAAGTGTCAAACAATGCGTTCCGAACGTTTTAATCTGTGTATATATAATATACTGAGTACCCAGCTATTGAAACAACGCCTGATCTACTGTGCCGCAGGCGTACGCATATCGCATAGAAGCTAAAACTTGTTCTATCAGTTCAAGACCAGGGACACCGAAGATTTGGAACCTTAAATTGGTATTAAAACTGAACCACCTTCGTATTAATTGGATGCTGTTAACATTCGCTTGATCGATTAACCTGGCTTGGACGCCAAATGCACAATCCAATAGCATTGACATCAACGAATCCGCACCTTATAGTATACCAGAGAGGCAAATTATATTAGCCGAACGGAATAGGTCGGGATGTCTTTTGAGTCGTTTATAACCGATTCAGAAAGTTTCGTACCATACAGGATCGCAAACGATGATTCTATCGTATTCAGCCAAACATCACAGCAAACCTCAGATACGTCAAACCAAACATCAAATGACCATGGCCAATCTCATTGTAGGACGCTGGAAGATTTCAACAGAGGCGCATATCTGGAACTGCATTCTGCCAAGGCTCTGGTTACCTTTCTTATTTTACTTGGCGCTGAGGGACCTTTGGATTATTCCGAACGTATGTCTGGGGATGACAAGTTTATAGGAGAAGGCGGACAGTTCTCTGTTCATGAATGCCTTTGGCTCATAATGCCTGGGATGTTTGGCGACTTCGCTAGCAGCGAGAAAGCTGTAGTAAAGAAGCCAAAATGGTTGATTGGCAAGGGCGAGGAATTTGATCTGAACAATGAGGGCCATGCGCAGAGAATTCACGATGTGGTGCTCGAGATACTGGCCCTATGCCATGAGAATCTTTCGTGCCATCGTAACATCGTGAAACTAATAGGATGGGCTCGTGACCAGGCATGGAATGATGCGCCGGTATTGATATTCGAGAGAGCTGAAGGAAACCTCGAGAGTTTCTTGAAGGATGATAACGCAACACTAGACGAAATGGACCGATATCATTTCTGTCTTGACATCGCCGAAGGTCTGTTTGCGCTTCATGAGGTAGGCATAGCGCATGGTGACCTCAAGCCGTCGAATGTTCTGATATTCAAGGAGAACAAACATGATCATTTCCGATATGTTGCAAAGTTGGCCGATTTTGGGCTATCCGTGGATGAGAACACCGCAACTAACGCTCAAAAACGTATTTTGCGCGGGTGGACGCCTGGCTGGATTGCTCCAGAAATCGAGGAATATTCGGAACACAGGGAAATTGCAACTATGGACATCGACTTCAAGGCTGCTGATGTATATGCCCTTGGCCTCGTCATATGGAGCGTATTGCTCCTTAAAGGAACAATACCACGCTTAGAACCCACGGACGACCCAGCTTCCGTGTTCCTCCAAGATCTAAAGAATTTCTCGGGTCTGCTGGAATCTAATATCGTGGCGACACTCATGCGAGTCATGCCGAAGCTTTTGTCCCGTGATCCCCCTTCTCGGCCCCTCGATTTCGTGTACCATTTTGAGGACGGCAGCGAATACTATACTGAATGGTAGGCTGGGAATGCCCTCTGCTTATAAATACTTGTTTCGAATTGATTTGATTGCACCAAAGGTAACAACATATTCATCCAATAGGTATCAAGCATCAACCTCTAGGGAAGTGGAGGAAGGGGGGGGGCCAATGGAAGCTGACGACGGGGTTTTCCCTCCTGATCATGAAGTCGAATGGTATCACACCTGGTACTTTACACAAGTTGAACGTTATATGCAGTTAAACACCTACAAGAACACTATCAACCTCACTAAGGAAGTCCTGACACCGCAGCAACACCTTGGCCTATTCCTAGCCCTTACGAAGCGATACGACCTTAGCGTTATCGAAATCCGTCAGACCTTCGTAGTTGATATACTTCCGAATTTCTACTACTACTCTGTTACAAAAGATTTCCCTCCAGCTCAAGGTGTTGCTATTCGAATTTATCGCCATTTCGGTGTTGAATATCCCAAACCCGTATCTCCCGAGGATGAACTATGTTGGTTGCTAAATGCAGCCATTACTGGGAGCGTGTCAGCAGCAGCCGACCTTAAAGAAATCGATGAAGGAGCCTTCAATGCTGCTCGCAAGTATTTCCGGTACCTCGGTGGTTATAACCAATTATACAGTCATCGCAGAATATCAGCACGATCAAGAAAAACCTTGACAAGCGAAACCTTTCAAAAAGCACTAGACTCAGTGAAACTAGAGCGATGGCACGAGCTTGAGAGTTTAGAAGATGCACTGTACGAACATGATATGCAAGGTATATGTGCACCAGGCCGTCCGATGCATCCTTCGGAACTCGATATCTTTCAAGATACGGTCCTTCTATCTGACTATGCTACTGCACAAAAGCTGCTTGACGAGGACCCAGCACTCATCAATCGCCAAAATTGTCAAGGATTTACAACCATTTACAAAGCTTGCATGGTTGGAGACTACGCCATGGTAGAATTCCTTTGCAAACACGGCGCGGACCCAACTATAGGAGAAAACTCAAAACGGCCAACGTGCTTGCACTGGCTTTTCAACTTCGACAATGAACATATTAAACTTGTTGCCGACTTATTAATTGCTAAGGGATCAAAGGTCGATACGGCCTTGGGACAAGAGTACACAAATTACCACTATCCATTCACATGGCCCAGAGGCACTGCTCTACATTGGTCAATCTGGGCTCGGAATAAGACGGCAGTCCAGACTCTTCTTTCACTCCGGGCAAGTATAACGTTACGCAATGGTTCGGATCCGCATCGGCTTGATGACCATACTAGGGGATTTAGCAGCTTTTATGACCGGGGAGTGGACAGAGATCCTAAAATATACCTTAAGCCCGACGAACACCTCTTCGGACTGAATGCTCTCGATTTCGCTTTCACCATCCTAGATGCAGATATCTTAAGCTTATTGATTCTTAACGCCCATAAACAGCATGTTAACCTTGCTGCGGGTGATGAAGAAGGGTTTACTCCGACACACCACATACCAAGATTTCTACTTAGTTCGTTTGATACCGAATTCGACATCACCATTTTCCAGAGTCCAGAGGAGCGGCATCGTTTGTCGAGGGATTGTATACGAGCTTGGAGGCAAGGAGGACAGGACATAAATCTAATTAGTAACATCAGGGTCCCAAAATCGGTCACGATACCCAACTATACTCCGTTGGTACTTTCGACGTTAAGGCGTGACGTTCCCGTGGCATTGGCATTCCTAGAGGAAGGTGCCGATCTCAATATCAGAGACAATGAAGGATTGGTAAATACGGTACTCCATGCAGAGCCCAACGGTCAACTACTACAAGCTATCTTACGCCATGGGGCTGACATCAATGCTCGAACGAAGACGGGATATACACCTCTCCATCTTTACGCAACAGGTAGGAGTTTTGAATCTATATTTGACCTCATTGAGGCCGGGGCAAAACTTGATTTGAGATGTGATGGGGAACATTTTCTAGCCCCATTGCTTTCTATCAGTATCTACTCTACGCTCCAAAGACTCAAATATGCTATTTGGGGCGAAAGAAACCTCATAAATTGGAGGTCTAATTACGAAGACAACATTCTGAAGTGCATCGAGAAGGTTATGGATGCAGCACGAGCCAAAGATACAAATGTCAATGCTGACGAAATCCTAAAAAGTCTGGACGGTGCAAATGGTAGTGCCCTTCACTTCGCGGCTTCTCTGGGTTTAGCTAGAGTTACGAAAGAGCTTCTACGTCTTGGTTTATCTCCCCATCGGATTTGCCGACCTGATGATGGTTACGACAAATACCATCGTTTTAAGCCACCCGGAGACCCGCTCTTTGTTGCGAGGACCTTCAAGGAGGAATTCTTTGCGGAGCATGTTCAGAACATTGAAGTCTCAAAGTCCAGTACGTCTTTTATCTCCATCATTTTATTCACTTATTTCATCTCTTTCTTCGTCTTCCTTTTTGTGGCGACTAAATCGTAATTGTGAGCAGATTTAAGATTTCTACTTGAGAGATGGGACGAATGTATTGATCTTTTACGAAAACATGGCGCAACTGGTTAGGAACATTATACCCGAAGCGAAGTATATAAAAGTATATAGGCAGTTCCGGTATACCTTGTTGCTTTGAGGTTCTGACCTGCTCCAAGATATTTCAGCAGTTTTAACCTATCAAAGTTCATACAGCTGGTATCCTGTTCATACCCTCCTTTTTTTTCTGTTCTCGTTCCATTCTTTGAAAGGGTAGCACGGGGACTGGTGAATTCGGGATGAAAATGTACATACATGGTACCATAATGATTCAGAAGGTTCACAATTACCCTCGCCTTTTCGATATTTAAAGGCCCCGGCGTAGCAAGGCTACCACTACTCGGGAACAAATATCTAGGAATTAAGTGGTTTTGGTGATAATTGTCTTTCCTAACCTGTGAAACACTACGAGATATTTTGGGCTGTCTATAATTTTCTTCATAACTATGTTAACAGTTGTAGCCGGCTTGCCCTGTGAAATCGGGTCGGCAGCACTGAGCGCGTAGGACAAATGTATGTACAAAGCTGCCTTTTCCCCCGAATTTCCCGTGCACACCCTCTTCTATAAATTCAGATCTGTCCTTCTGATGATCATCAGAAGCAAACTTCGAGGGAAGGGGAGGAAAATGTTGCAAAATCAAGCCACCAGGGTACAGCCTATTCCAAAAATGGCTAAAAAATTTCACCCTATCGCTCAAGGAAAAACCTTACTGGCTTCCGAAATGGTACCTCCATAGATGTCTACAAAAAAAAAAAAAATACGAACCGGACATGCAGGCATGGTTTGGTTCTATAATTGTGGCACGGGCTTATTTTAAGCGCCTTACAATCATCATTGTTCGCACAACCAGTTTCTATTTCTTCACGCATACCTTTTTTTTAATCGCTTTCCCCTGCAGCGGAACCAACAACCATGTGGCAGACCTCATGATCACTTATAGCTCTTCGGGGACGGGTACCGGTTTCATGATAAATTTTTACCCACGGATTGCCTTCAAGTGTATGCGAGGCGCATCATCTTCCTGGCGCCCAGGGGCCCGATTGTTTTTTTTTACCAATCCTGTTCTGGAGCATTTCCAGAAAGATTCTGTTTGCGGTATTAGATGAGAAACAAAAAAAAATAGCGGCTAGGCCTGCAGCGTGCCGTCTCCCAGATGTTTGCCATAGCCCGCTTTATTTTTTCCTCCCCCAGCGACGGCTGTACGGATGGAGGGGCGGGGCCATATTTTGTGAGAAAAATAATTTCTATCATGGAGGGGCACAAATGCAAGCTCACCCATGATGCAGGCACAAACATTTTGGGCGGTGAGACGAAAATGATGAAAATCCGAAACAAGGCGTTGAGGCTTCTGTATTCTGCGCGCCGCTGCGCTGTGTAACAGGGCATCCATTTCGACAAGAATGATGCATATCTGGGGACGTATATTCAAGATATGTAGAAGATGGCAATCTAAAGTGCATATGCTGATCTACGGCTCGGGTTAGGGACCAGGCCTGGTGGTGACATGTCGGGGCTTACCTGGGAAAATGTCGCGCCCTATTCCAACGTTCGCAACGTTTTCTAAGCGCGGCTTGCGAAAATGCAACAGACCTGTTGGCCCAACAAAGACAATCCAACGAAACAAAAAAAAAACCTGGCCCATCAAGTGTCTGGACCTAGAAAACGAGTAATAAGTTGGGCCAATGTACAGTATATCTCGCCTAAGATATACGACTAGGGGACATGGTATCTCGCAAAACTCGTTATATTATGAGCCTAGCTAGGATATTCCTCTAAGGCATGCTTTCGGTTTTTTGGGGTCTTATGTTGGTCTAAAAAGTCTATATTTGCATTGCGCAACTGCGGAAATCTAAATATCTATTAATGAGCAAAGGGTAAAGCGAATTTTTTTGTATTTTATTTGTTTGTTTTTGCAATGATTAAATAAAGTAGAGATTTAGGAAACGGGCATAGTGAAGGTAACCATGCCGGCAAGGTTAACATTCGACATGTAACTGGTAAAAGACAAAAAGCGAAGGGCGTGAAGCGGAAAAGGCTGAACAACTGCGTGCGACAGAAAAAAGAAAGCGTAGAAAGGAAGATGAAAACAAAATGGGTATATTAAACGTTACTAATCTTGATGGTTAAAAAAAAAAAGGAAAAAAAAACTAAACTTTTGGGAAAAGCAAGATATTAGAAGCAATAATGACCCGTTAACTTTTATCCCGCCTTCATCATCCCGATGATAGGTTCGGCCCATTTGTTCCCGCAATCACCCTTTCAAACATCTCCAGTCAAGTGTCGCCACAGGCCAGTTGTACAAACAAGATAAAAGAAAGAGATCTAAACGGCCAACAAAGGAATTCGAATAGAGGGGAGATGAGGAGCGAAGTAAAACATAACTCGCAGTCAAAAACAGAGAGGCATCCTTTGACGGCCGAACAAGACGCAATGCAGTGCACAAAGACAATGACGGGCTAGAAATCTGTGAATCCCATGCGTGTATAAGCCAAGCGATGAGACCACCACAAAATAGAGGCGCAAAAAGGACAAAATGTCAAGCATTAAAGCGGAGTATTCTGGCTATGTGGGACCGATGAGCGAAGATGGCAACATGTATGTATAACGAACTTTTGGGGTTCGAAGGCAAGTACGGTGAAGAGATTTGCAAGCAAATACGAGACGGCCAGTGCAAAATGTGATAAGATGCTCCAATGCAATGGTTGAAAAAAGAAAAAAATGAGACGGTAATCATCCGGCATTAAAGATATAGAATATTTGCACAACAAGAAAGTGCCAGCCTCGATTTGAAAAAAAAAAGGAAAGTGCAGCTGCAGACAAAGTATGAGAGCATGAAAATGAAGGAAATCAGACATTACAAGGGTACAGCCATAAGCCAATCGGTATCCTGAAGTGAATGGAACAAACAGAAAAAGCATAACCTGCAAAGTCAAATGTAAAGGCGAACTGACAAGCAAATGGATATCACATCTTTTGTAAATGTCAAATAAAGTAAACGCAGAACGAAGAAGGATAAAAGAACAAATCTATAATGGTATGATGAAGAAACGAAAAAGCGAAATAAAACGCCGTCGCTAAAGAACAAGATCAAAAGCAGCCAATCATGCATAAATAGTAAGAAAGACCACCAAACCCTATTCTCTGAGGCAAGTGTAATGAGATGTGAGTTGAACATGGGAGGACCAAGGGAATCCCTGTTCGGGGCGATAAAGGAGGAAGGGGGGAGGGTTCGTTAAGCATGTGGGCGTCGGAGAATCTCTTCGCAGTTCGCATCGAAGCGGGTGCTCCACAACTTCATACCGGTCATCAACTTCTCGGTGCGCTCAAGCTCCCGCTCCTTGCCGAACATGGCGTCGACGAACTCCTTCCCGGATTGCTTTCCCATGGTAACACCAGGAGACCCCTTTCGAATTGCACTGGCCTCACTTCCCTGTACTGGCTGGGCAGCTCTCCACATGTACTCCTCGCAGTGTTTGAGAAGACGCTTCATGCGATCCCACAAGCGGTCACCGGACTCGAGGAATTCGTTGACGAGGATAAGGTTCTCCCTTCTCTTGATACGATTGTTTTCTACGACTTCTCTGGCACGCTTGCTCTTGCCGCTCAATTGAATGAGAAGCAGCCATAACTCGCCGGCTTGCTCGGTAACTTGGGAATTGGTGCCGTGTCGGAAGACGGTCCAGTCGTAAATCCACTTGCCTAGAGAATTAGCGTCAAAGACAGAGCCGAGGAGCATGATTGGTCGTTCTTGTTGATCCCAGTTCTTTGTCGAGTAACCCTGCGGGATTCCGTGGGCGGCGGCAGCATCTCTATCTCTTGATGGGGGTGTATGGTTTCGGATGTCCTCAGCACTTGGTGGTGGGGAGTGCGGGTGGTCACTTCCGGGCCCAGGAGTACGAGTTTTGGAGTTACGAGACCTTGTGCGTTCACGTGGAGGGGGGTGCATAGATGGGGATGATGGAGCAGTCTGTTGGTACGAAGCATATAAGCGATCATGATTAGTATCCAGCTCCTCATAGTCGTAATACGCTTCGTCAGTAAAATGTTGCTCCACGTTGAGCCTGAACTCTACGTTGGGAGAGTCAGGCTCGCACGCTGGCCGTGGAGAGGATTTAGAAGATACAGGTTTAATATTAGAGGGGGAAGAACGAAAAGGTTTCTGGTTTTCATCGACAAAAGAAATATCAGGATAAAGATAGGGAGAAGGTGATGAAGAATCATTATCTTTATCACTACCATAGGCGGAATCGATATGAGAATGAGATCGCTGCAGGCTCTGTGCCTGGCTTTTAAAAGGAGAAGAACGAACTCGAGGAGATGCACGAGGGCGGGAACTGACATATTCGTAATCCGATGGAAGTGGCGAGGCGTAACCTGTAGGAACCGATGCAACAGGATGTCCCTGCGGACCCATAGTATAATAGTAGTCTCCTCCGGGAGATGGAGCCGCTGGTCCGAACGAAGATGGTCGTGGCGATGGAGTGCTATAATTATATGGCGAAAAGCTTCCAGCAGGTGTAGCAGATCCTCTATTTGGCTGGGGAGTGGCTGGGAATGAAGAGACGCCTTCACGTCCGGGTAACTGATCACTTCGACGTCTGTGCTGGCTGGACCTCGACCTTCCGCTGCTTGCGTAGGGGGATTGAGGTTGAGGGGTGGGCGCAGGAGTGTGGGAGTAGTCAGCTCCCCAGAAACCGTGCATACCAGCTCCAGCACCTAAAGGTGGTGAGTTTAGAGGCGTTGTAGTATAATTATAAGGATAGCCGTGAGACGGCATACCGTATGTAGAACTGCCAAACATGGCTGAAGTTGATGAGGGGACTTGGGGATGCGGAGTCGCAGAAGCCGACTTGGGATGAGGGGTCTTTGAGACAGGCGGAGGCCTCAAGGGAATTTGTGATTCCGGAGAAGTTGTCTTGGGCCGGACGGTAGATGGTCTACGACCAGGTGGGACTTGGGGAAAGGCCTGAATTTTGACTGATTTCTACCGGGTCACAACCTATAAAAGTTTTCTTGAGGGTCGAACCCGTCTGCGCTGACGCTGTTGCGTGCGCGAGGCCTTTGTCAATTGACGGAATGGCGGAGGGTGCTATCTCAGCCCTTCGATCATATAGATTGGCTGTAAAGGGAAGACCCGAGTGAGGAGGGGTATACGAGATATCGATACTGCGATGCTCAACGCCGTCGTTAGAGAGACGATATCTAGATTTATAGATATGATATGTATCAATATGATATGTATCGATATCTACTATCTGTATATATATAAGTGTTTATATATGTCTTCTGCCTGTATATGAATTTTGCTCGGACGTCGAATCCTCCAAAATCAAAAAAAAAAAAAAAAAACAGACTATCCGAGAAATTTCTGGCTACCGCGAGAAAGCAGAAAGGGTCGTGGCAAGATATTATTACTAAGTGTGAGTGAGTGAGTCCGAATGTCGAGGCTTTCGATCGATTCGGATATTGTCGTTAGTCTTATGGGCAGTGCCAGGTCGGAATTGGGCTCGTAGACGGTAGCCAACGGCGTCGAGCGATATTATTTTTTGAGGCACAAAAAGTACTGGAAGGAAGGAAATTTTGGGATTGGGAGGAAGGACCACAGGCCCAAACGGATATATAGTAGTAGTGCTTAAGTGTCCTGCAACGTCCACGCACGGTACAATGAATGAGACCAAGAAGATTATTCCCATTTGGTGTGGGAAAAAATACAAAATTTGCCTGTTTTGCTTCTTCCTTGGGTTGTTCACCAAAGGGAAAAAAGAAACGCCCCCTCCGGGATATTGGGATACTTTCAGGGCCGTGCCCGGTGGAATAAGCAAGCAGCGAGAACTAACGATTCGCAACAGGATGAGTCGTACACACACACATTCTGCGGTTGATGCTGCCTGAGACTCCCAAGCTAATGCCTTGTCTGTCCTGTGAAATTGAGGACAAAAAGGTGGGTGGGCAAGCCCCCTGTTAGAGCTTGGGCAAATTGCCTACCATGCAATATCTCTCTTTCTCTCTCTTTTTTTTTTTTTTTTTTTTTTTTTTTTTTTTTTGTTCTGCTCTGAATCCCGAACACCTTCGATATACATGACATACAAATGCATCTCTTGAGGTTGAACAGGAGCAAGAGGCAAGCAAGTACCTATTATGTGTGTGTGTGTGTGTGGAAAATATAACAGTATGCCCCGGGGGGGAAAAAAAAAAAGAGAGAGAGAGAGAGGCTTCCGAGTCATCTCCTAGGAATCGATCACGTATGAGCCGTCCCGATCCCTTACCTTCGAGTCTATCAAAATCCCTTGAGAAGGTTCAACGGGAAGCCAAAATGTTTCCGCTGCGTTGCCGATATCAATCTGGACAGGTCTCTTCTATTCCCGTCTTGTTGAGGCGGAATGGCCAGACTTTCATTATCACAATGGCAGGGTTGCATGTGGATGTGGACGGGGAGAAATCTTCTTTTTGAGACCACCTTGAGACAAGCGGAAACATGGCCCGGGGTGGCCCCCCGGGGCGCCCCATTCCAAAGCTGTGGCTTAGCTGCCTCAGCTCATCACCAAGAGTAATACGGGCTATCAAAAGAGAAGGGAGAAAAAAAAGAGATGTATCTCAAAACTGATCAGATAGGTCAGCATCGTACATAACTTGACCATCATGTCCAATCCATTTTTTTGGCTCTCCTTCTTACGTATGCTTAAATTCTAGCCGAGTCATGACGAATACTCAGGACCGAAAACACCCGGCCATGGGAGTACCTACGTAGACATAGAGCTAGAGGCGAGCCTCATGTTAGTTCGGACTGTCATCGATTGCAAATTCATTGTGAAGATTTGAGAACTGCGGTGCAGTTCTCGCCATATCGCTCCCATTCCTTTATCTTCCGGCCCACCTGCACCCGTACTTGTACTGGGGGGGTGACCTCCATCTCAACCGTGCCTAACTTGACCTCTTGAAATCTGATAGGGTTGTCGGCACGATTGGGCGGTTCCGCGACTTTTCGGTGAACCATCGAGGAATTGCACCTCAGGAAAGCTCAATCACGCCAGCTGGGAGGTTGCCCTCGAGGTCATGGCTAACAAGGTTTCTTCCTTTTGTGTAAGCCTTCCTTCACACTGGTTGTCACGCAGATTCTGCGAGATATGGGATCGTTTGTGCGGTGTGAATTGCAACTGCATGCCCCAATCACCGATATACATGTACAAGGTGATTTTTGTGTACCACTTTCACAAGATAGGGCAGTGCAGATATGCTTGGCGGCCATAGAGGAAAGAAGTTGCGGGCAAAGAAGGTATTTTTGGAACAGGGTAGAAAATTGAGATAGCCCGGTAACTAAATCGGTTCGGGCGCGCACTTCGAGTTAGTCTCCCCGATGATTCGGGTCTACCGGTAATTTATCCGTTCCCGCCCAACCAGCTGAAACGTAACAATACCCTTTGCTTCAGGAAAATATTTTCCAAAGAAAATTCCAATGAATATTTTTCAAACTGCCCCATAACTATTCGAATTCTTCATTTCGTTTCAAGAGGTGAAATAAAGAAAGAAAAAGGGTCTCGTGAGCGAGCGATGCTCACGGCTATACGTTATCGAAATTTTATTTTGATATTCAAGCATAGGGGTCTCAATGAATGCCCATACCACCTTGGCTATTTCGGTGGGGAAAATTTTTCGCCTTCATCTTACCATCATGATAACCTGAGCAGGTAGCAGGGTCCGCGTATGATATACAATATCACTCACACCCAAAAGTGGCAGACGTGGCTCTTTCTTTTGTTTTTTTCCCTATAAAGTCAATACAAATCCTAGAATGTTTCCCCGCTGGGCATGATTTAGGCGACGGCAAAAGCACCATCCTCATTCCAGAAACCTTCTTGTATTGATGCCTCTATAGCTTCGCCAAAATCTTTTGTATATAGACGGCGCCGGAGCGGACCGAAACCTCGGGTTGTGCCCTTCAACATCGGGAAAAAATTTTGATCTACTAGTAAAAAAAATTTTAACAAAGGGAAGAGAGGACATTTGATAAATTCCTTTGAAGTCTGCCATATGTCCGAAATCACAAAGCCATTCCATTCCAGAATGGTGGCTTTGGTCCAAGATTTATGATCATCAGGTTCCATGTTAGATTAGAACCCGTAGTCGCCCGGCCCTAGCCCAGTGGTTCCTCTAAGTATCATCAAATCCTCCAGGCGCCCGATATACCCCATTGTCTAATGGGTCCATTCGTACCTCGAAGAAGAATATGATTAAAACCAATACGATATTATTCTTATTCTTATTATTATAAATTCCAACCGCCTCTGGTTCCCAGAAGACGACAGCTCCAGATCTCCTTGCTTCATGCCAGCAGCCAACCGGGTGGTATTCTATATGACACCCAAGATAATTTCCCGGTAACAACCCATAGGACCTGTATCCTACCTATGCTAAACGTGTTATTTTACCTAAAGCCTGCGAAAGTAGGAATATCGTTCCTTCTTCGGTTGACATTTCTCCTACGACGTCAATCTGACTTTAGTTCTTTGTTTAAGACTGAAATGTTTCTTCTAAAAGAGTGGGTTTGGTCTTGGCTTTCGGGCTAGTTTAGCATAACTAAACGTAAGAAACCCCATTGACTAAAACCACTTTTCAATACCACTAAACTACGGACCGTGTCGATGTGAACTGTATTTTCTGAATTCGTAAAAAAAAAAAAAAAAACAATTGCAACATATCGAAACAACACTATAACTCCAAAAGTGTGTGGTTCAGTTTTTCGAAAATCCCACGGCCTAGTGATATGCACTGTTCGCCTCCATTGGCCCATATTGGCATGAGGTTTATGCAAGTGGCCCCTCAAGATGAAAATATCAGTGCCCCACTTCCCGCCGTAACCAAATCGCTCAATTTCAGTTTTTTTTTTTTTTTTTGAAAGAGAAAAAATTTTTCCCTTTTACCAAGGGAATGGAGTTTTACATCACGCCCCATTTTGGAGAAAGTACCTGGAAATAAACTTTTCCAAGTGGGAAGCTATAGGCGCACCCCTAGTCCTGTAGAGCTTCAGAATAGTAAGGAAGCTGGTTCCTTTTCTAGCAACTGATCGTGTTTCTTCTGTGCTACCTGAGAGCTCACTCCCAAATCCTTCAGCTCGTCAATGATAGCAGAGGCTGCATGCGTTGGCTACGATATTGAAGCCCTAGTAACAAGTATACCTTGTACAAAATTCGCAACCGTGTCGAATCACGGCCGTTTATGATTTGGCGTGATATCAAGTATCGGGGCTAATCTTTGACAATTGTCTGTACCTTAGATATAGAGCCCTGTGGAGTGACTAGGATCTGACGAAATCTGCGACTGGTTCCATTCTCTGCGTTGGCACCCGATAACAAGCACTCCTCGAGCCTGATAACTAGGGTTCAAACTATAACTTTGGCTCTCAAAGCCTTGCAAAACGTCGATTTCTCCGCGTTCCAAGAAAGTTACCGACGGTCAACTCCACTCGATCACCAAGTCGGAATTCGATGTACCACAAACTGTTATTCGAAGGGTACAAGGAGGAGGAGAAAGGATTGACTGTCCGAGGATGTATAAAGAATTTCTGAAATCCGAAATTTCGAAAACGAAAGGTCGCAGGTGTCTCAGCGAGAATACCACCTACAACTTCTATATCCTAGCCTCTTTTTCTGACACCCTAACGGACTATTCGCTCTCTTAATGGATATTATGCAGGATGACATTCTTTATGCATAAACAGCCAAACACACACAAGAACCAAAATGCGTTTTTGTTTTTCTCGATATATGATTCGCCTAAACATTAGCGTCTATATGCAAAGTCCTTTCGAACACTTCAGACGTGTGAACTGTCGACGAACCAAGAAGAAAAAAGTGGGCCGTTCTTACGAAATTTTTCCTTTGCTAGCTTTTGAAGAATATTCCAAGTTACTAGCGTGGCAATACTTATACTCGTTGGTATGGCCTCGGGTGATAGCGATACTTCTACCATTGGCCGGATTTGGCTATTTTTATAGTCCTCAGCAGCTTTGCCTTCTCCCTCTCCGCTAGGAGGTTGAAAAAAAAAAAATTCGTCTGATCTCTCGTTGGTTCGCATTGTGCTGCTCAGCTGCTCGGATAGCCCTGTGCTTCGAAAACGATGATGTGATTGGAGACTAAACTCTAGGGCTTCCCGATCTTGTCTTGTAGGATCGCTCCAGCGAGACGGTTATATCATCGGGTTCGTCCTTATATGGCTTAAGTTTTCCTAATTCTCATAGCTGAGATGGTTCAGTGATTCAATGCTGACCCGTTGTCGAATTTATACTCGATACGAACCCGGGAACCCGGGTTGGGACCACTGGGAACTAGACGAGCCCCGGAGGCGATGGTAAACGAGCTTTTGCTTCAGGCGTTATTTAACCTAATACAGAAAAAAACAACCTTGACCGCGCCACACCATCTTCATCAACATTCTGGAAAACTTCCCTATCGATAATATTTCTGGAAACACTTCAAACCGATGACTTTTCTGGGATCCTGGTTGTATGAGGGATTTTTATTGGCCATTGGGTAATGGATATCAAAACACGGTCGAGTTTCCATATCGCTTGCACACCACCTACGTCGCCATGCATTGACAGGATTTGATATTTTCATTTACAAAAGGAAATAAGGGGTAATCTTGGGGAGAAAATTTTTCTTCTCTTCTCTTCCCTTGGGATACCCGGTTTGTTGGGAAACATTTTGTATTTTTTGTTGTGGGTGCCAAAGAAAAATAAAATCCCTGGCCTGGACGTCCGATTAATCAGAAAAGTTCGAATTCGCTGATCGTGGAATTGGCGGGCTGCAGGTAATCGCTAGACTTGGATCTTTTGTGGTGAAGCATTGGATGTTACTAGTATATCAACGAGACATAAGACCGTCGATAATACCCTGTAAAAAATGGTGCATACCCGGACGCCGCGTCGATGCGATGCCCAATGCAACATCCTAACACGCACCTCGATCGAGGTTGGCATTCCCAAAAATTATCCACTGGAAAGGGTGGAGTAGGACTGGTGGGCCGGAAAGGGCTGAAACGCGAGATAGAAATCCAACCAAAGGGAGAAATCAGGGATGCTCTCGCTGCAGGGACGTGGGAGAAAAGGTCGGTTCTCAAGGCCAAAAACGTGGGCGTCCTTGGGATGTTGCATATCTCTACGCTGGCCGTCGGAGGGGCGAGCTGCATAGAAATCTACAAAACGACATTCCTTTCTTGGGTTCCTTCCATCGCGGAGCGACGCTGAGTTTTTTCTGCTTCCTTGCATCTGTCCTCAAAAATCCCTTTCTCACAACGACATTCCTCTCGATAATGCGATGAGATGAGGCGGGGCGAAACTGATACCCCCCTTCGCATGCCTTTCCTGGGGCCCCCTTTGCCGACACCAACGTATCAAGAAGCTCCAGAGGGCGTTGGGATAATATCACATGGATACGATACTGTGCCCCTCCTTCCCGAATATTGATATTTCGCACTAAGATTTCATCTCCCTGACAGCAACATTTTTCTCTCTCCCTCTTGGGCTCTATCTCGCGTTTTCGCATCAAGTGTCGATATCCATGCTGATTTGTGCAGAACACGCCAAGGTAGACTTTAATTTGACTGGCAAGAAAGATCAGACGAAATATCCAACAGGATGGACCTTGTTTCACACTTACGATTCTTATCCATAGCCTATGACTAACATGTGTCGAAAGTATAAAAAAAAAAAAAAAAGGCAGATTTCGAGGCACTCGGGGGCGATGCTCCCAGAGCTGTGTTACGAATTCATTGGATCCAGTCGTATTCATCTTGCGACGCAATTAGTTGGGTTTTCCTTTAACGACCTGGAGCCCTGGACATTGAACATCATGTACCGAAAAAACCCTTTGAATTTGCCACCATTGAAGTGGCATCTAACTCTCACAGATATCAGAGTGCGGATATAGCACAGCAACGTCACTGTACAACAAACAACTATCTTTTAATATTGCTCATAGATTCTTCTAGAGTTTTGTAGATATTACGTCGTGTGATCATGATTGAGAAGGCTGAGTATTCGGACTTGTCGGGTTTAGAGCGCTGGAGCTGGAGTGCTGAGCTTTGGGTGGAAGGCGTTCAAAATCCAACGCAACACAGCTCAGGCAGCCTATAAAGTTTATAGGCAGCTTGAATTACTCATGATGAATCATGTGATCCTATTGTGGCCATCCTGCCTATGCATGGTGAAATGGTAGGCTTGGAATTTTTACTCTTATTTTTTCTTCTTTCGCCCCATTTGTCGTCTAACCTATAGATAATACTCCTTTCCAATATTATCATTGGGAGATTACCTGTGTTGGTGAAAGCTTCAAGGCCTATGGATGGGTACCCTAGGGCCTCGCCACTCGAAAAACAAATGGAAAAGGAAACCGGGCTCCGGTATGAAAGCTGATGCTTGGTCGTGCAAGTATCAGGCTATTTGAAATAATCTTCATTCTAAATTTGTCTCACAAAAGCATACGTATAACCTTTAAGAATGGTCCATGTCCATGTCACCGGGATCATAGCCTCCGCGGGACCGAGACAAGAGCCAATGTGCACGTTGATAGCTTGATTCTGCTTCTTATCCACGCACAATAGTACTATAAGATATTTTAAGGTTTTCTTCTTTTTTTCTTCTTGCCGAGATCTAGGGGGTTCTATAGGGGTTGTCTTTGCCTTTCAACCTACCGCCCCGGGTTGCATATACGATGCCTGCTTCCTATATTTCCCTTTCCTCATTTATTTTTTGGGTCGTTGTTGAGATACTAGAGCCTACCACCCGGCAGCTGAGGCTAATCGCATGATCTATATATGAGTCATATCTTGGTTTTAAATTCGCTGGTTCTTTAGGTTACCGTTCGGAAGGCATTATGTACTGTCTTCTAATATCAGAATTGAGCCGAGTCTGAAACTGGCTTAGATATTAGGTATCCAATATTTAAAGCACATGTGAAATAGACAGCTTCAAGCTTCAAGCTCAAAGTGTGGCAACAGCTATCACTAGTGGGTATAAAGAATAAATCGCTCAAGTAAAACATAGTGGGAATGTTCATTGTGATAAGGTCCTACGAAACTTTAAAAAATTGACCAGTCTAGAATCCCGGCTTTTGGATCCTTGTAGCTAGTGTGCAGAACTTCCGTTGAATTCTATCCAATAGACGCGTACAGGAAGTGGATCTCTGCCTGGTTATTATTGTTTTTGTTTTTTCTTCCTTCCTTTCTGTGTCATCAAACGTATGTTACACAGCATCCAATCATATTTTATAATAATGTTTCACAGATGACATCGGAAGGATCATGAGGCTTGGTGAGTGCATCGGGTTTCCACTTGAAGCAAAACGTTATCGGAATGCGTAGTAAACCTCAGACAAGGTGTTTCATAAATTCTTCTTCATTCAATACCCAAAGATCTGTAGAAACATGTGTGTCTGAATATGTATGTACAAGCGTGAGGCAACTGTTAACAACCACGTAGCCTACAGGCAGCGTTCTATAGAGATCAATGTGGCATGGCTAAGCCTCCCACACCGAACGCTTAAAGATCTATCATTTATGAGTAGACGGATGGACCTGGGAAGGTATAGCTGTTCAAGATCGGGTAGTAGATGTTCAACTTGATACCGGGCTCTTGGCCGCTGTAAACACCGGGGATGGAGACCTTTGGTGGGTTACCGCCAGAGCCGCCGGTGATCTTGAGCTGGGCGCAAGAAATATAGAACTGGGCACCGGGGTAGTTAGAGGCACTATGTAGGGCGATGTGTTCGATACGGAGGAGGTACTACATGGTCGCCGAGTTAGTACTTTAGGTATATATAGGAAGGTCGAATATATATGACTTACGAGGCCGCTAGCAATTCTGGTTGGAAGTCTAAAGGTCAAGGAGTTAAGCATCTCCCAGTTTGGACCATTGCTTCCCTGGAAGGTTAAACCGAGTTAGTGTCCATATTTATGCAATTATATACTTGTTAGTCGGCCGTTAGTTCTTACGAATGTGATTTGCCTCTGGTGGATCTTGAACCAGTTGGCTCCAGAGCCATCCCAGCTGTTCAAGTTGGTGATACTAGACGGCGCCTGGCCGAGATACACAATATATGGCCCTGCAAAAATTAGCTATCAATTCTATAACTTAAGTAGTAAAGTAAGATTGGCCTCTCACCTGGGTGGAAGACCTGCTGGTCAAGAGCGAATCCGACTGTGGAGCCAGCGGCGACCTCATATGTCTGGGTATTGCTACCAAGCCTTGCGCCCGCATTGCAAGTGAAGTCGGTCGATGCGACATTCTCAACTGGGGAGTTCTATTGCGTAGCATAAGCGTATCAGCCCCTGTCCAAGGATTCTGTCTGCAAGTAGTCTTTACCATGTTGGAGTTTTGGCGGACATATTGGTACTGTCCTGTAGTGGTGCTTCCAACTATAAGAGATGGGAAGCGATCTAGGTGTAACATAGGTTATTAGCTCAATTGCAAGTGAAATGATGTAATGTTTCGGCCTTATATTCTTATTGATATCCGGAGGGAAGTTGCTGAACATACAGTGAGCCAAGACCGAAGGTAGGCAGGCACTAATGGCCATGATAGTTGAGAAGACCTTCATCTTGAAGGTAGATGGAAATGCAAGGACGTGTTTTAAATAATATAAATAAACTTGAGATTTGAAATAAATGGTATAGGAAATCCAGTCCTATTGTCCTTAAGTTTTTCTTCTGTAAACTATCGATATCAGCAACCCGACACTGATGGTAGTAACAAATAAAATACTTTTCCAGAGGTGGGCCGACCGCATTTATAGACTTCGAAAGGAGCTCGAGCCTTGGATTCTTAGCTCAGTGCAAGGTAAATATATATCTGGTACTCTAGGCCTCCTGCCATGCTTTCTCGTCAAGGAGCTATCGGCTACAGCTCCGCCTTATATCGCACATATGGATCGTAAGCTCGGATCTTGGGGCTCATGGTGCGATTTTTCAGTCAAGGCATAGATAGCGGGTTCGAAAGTCGGGTTGGAACTATAACACCAACCTTTCAAACCAGGCCCAGACATTCTCGTGGCTATAGAAATACCCATGTTCTCCAGATATCCTTACGGATATCGGCTAAAACCTCCCGAAGGCAAGGTTCCTCTATGAATGTTCGGTGCTTATTAACTTCGCTGTCAGTACAGGCAGACGAGAAACAAGGTGCATATCTAGATTTCTTCTATCCGTGGCTCTTAAGCCAATTGTTCAGGGATCTTTTAATTCTGCCACAATTCAGCATTCATATTTCCGCCGCGTGTCTATGTTGCCTTTGCATTTATGCATGTAGATGGGACGATTCGATTGCGATTTTTGGAGTCCAAGAAAACTTGGATTTGTATAAACATGTACAAGGCCTCCTGGAAACCAAGCTCCCAAGGAAGGAGACGTAGTTAATCTGAGAACGGTTCTTTTGAAGCTACCACCTGTGTATATGTCGCAATCCAAACACTCGTGACGTCTATCCTCCTCCCAAGAACTCTTGTAAGTTTCGAGTTAAAATTCAAAAATTCAAAAATTTGCCCGGAAGACTAGAACGTCGTCCCGCAATCCCGATCTCATTCTGACACATCCTGGGCCTGAAGCACGAGATCGCCTAAACCTAGGTTTTTCATCGGTCTAATGTTTTCCGGAATTAGCCTGAATAGATTGAGACCAGGAAATATCTTCGGTAGGCATATTGAACTGTGGGGTTCCCATTTCCAACATTTCCAACGCAGACCTGATGGAGGAAAACTGGATTTCTCCTTTGAAAGTTGCACGTGGAGGATCCTAAGGAGGTGCAAATATGCATGACTCGCCAATCTGTCGAACACTGGGCTTATAATTACGTTACGCACTTAAAAGTATTTATATATTAAACTTGGCATTATTGTGCATGCCTGTGACGGGATATTCCATTGCCCTCCCTGCCACAAAAGATAAAATTTCAATTAAGTACTGTTAGACTGGGTCGAGCCTTAGCTGGTTACCTATTGGCTAACTATCTCATCCTATATGCTTTTACACAGCTTCGAAATTGGCAGAGGAGTACGCGGGTAAAAAACTGTTAAAGAATATACATTCTGATTATTGTATATCTAGCTGAATCTACCCTTATAATAGAAATACCTGTAGAAGGCCGGCTAGTGCATGTGCGAAGTGAAACTCATAAAAGAATTAGTCAAACGAGACGGAGAACAGCTAGATAAGACAGGAACGCGGATGATTTTAACAAGAAGGCTAACAAAGGGAATTCGTAAATTTTCGGAGGATAAAGAGGGAATTAGAGAGGAGCCAAAGCAGGCTCCCTACCCTGGAAAGTTAAGAATATAGACGGATGAATGTGAGTAAACTCATATTTCTAATACACATAATCGACATCGCAATCGTGGTATTCGTCGCGATGTCCGTACCGTTCTCCCGGTCGAACATTAACCCAATCCCCGCGGAGCAAATCCTCCTCGTCTTCAAACGAAGGAGATCTATTCCATACATCCCTCCCACCGAGAATGCCTCCTGTCCAGCGGCTCCCTCCACGCCAACTCCGATGGCCCGATCCTACGAAAACTACATTCGTGGAATTTCCCATGTCATCTCGAATCCCCAATTCCGTCTGTAACCGCTTGAGTTTGGTCCAAGATTCACGGGGCCCAAGAATGCAGAACTTTACAGACTCTGCATGTTTATACAGGTCTTTAAGACATCTTGCTGTACTTTCTTGCGCGTGATCCCGGTAGTACTGACTCGGGGTGAAACGGCGGGATCCATAGGGTGAGAGATGAAGTGTCACCTCGTACATGTAATCGTCTTGGTTAAGGTTTTGCTCTACGTATCTAGGGTCTTCTTCCAGACGCAAGATGAATAGTTAGCTAAGGATTGATGTGTGCTTAAATGGATTAAAATTAAAGATGGTCTTACCGTCTAAGCGGGCGTGGCCGTCCTCTACGAGTCTTCTCACGCTAATGGATTTGATATCGTAAAGAGGTATTTTGGTCTCCGCTACAACATTCAGACGCCCATTGTTGGCATATCTCATTCGCGAAGTGATATGGTGCAGTTGCTCCAAACGGATACCTAGGGATGGGGACACAACCCCGAGCTCCCCGGTATCGAATACGGCGCTAAACCTTGCCACTGACGGTGCGAGTGAGGTTATGTCGGTGCTCGTATGGCTCCCCTCTCGGGTGTAGACGAGCCGCTTGAGCCAGGCGAGCCCATTTCGGTTTTGGTAATGCTGATTACTGGTAAGACGGTGATATTCGCGATAAGGAAAGAAGAGATGCTTGAAAATTTCGGAGAAGATGTGGGTATGTGATTCTGGGAGGTCGTTTCGAAAGGGGTAATGGGGTTCAGCTGGTATGTAGCGGTGCCCAAGACGCGTATGTGCACGATGCATTTTGGAGATTTAGTTGTTGCGGTAGCGAACACTCAAGTATATTGCTGGCTTCGTAATAATTAATATTGACCAAGCAAATGGCCGAGTAATAGGGATTGTTTGCAGGAAGAATAGCGGCCTATAGACTCGGCTGATCAAATGCCTGTCTTTTGGGAGAGTTCCGCGTGATATTCGAATCAGATTGAGGTTCTATATCTGCTACGGCTGGTCAATAGTTTGGGTAGATTAGATGATGGTGGTGATGATGATGATGCAGAGGAGTAGGATTTGGTTTGGACCGAGTGGATGAATGTTCCGAACCAGTCCTGGTCCGACCCTTATTTATAAACGGAAATAATTAAGTGTTTTCGATCTGAGGATTGACGCCAACAAATCGACGGATCTCAGTGGAGCTGACGTAAATGGTCAGGGTCTAGGTATCTAATGTATTCCTACCGCCAACTCGAACCCAGTCTTTCCAGGCCTTTTCAAAGCTCCCTAGGTTACATAAATTCGTAGAATTGGTCATTTTGATATCAGAATTGTTTGCTATAGGCATGGTTATCTGCTCACGGACGCTAGTGAGTGGGCATCAGAGTTCTGCGACAGGTAAATACAGCATGTAGCACTCGCTTATCGAGGATCCTCGGGTCTACATGCAGGTCCTATGGCATAGACGTGGTTGTGTAACGTTGGAGCTAAGGGATGATGAGTTTTCTGTACAACATTGTGGTCACTACCAGATAAAAGCTCGAGTTTGGTGGCTATCTAGGCCGGCATATGGCCATGTATGTAGCATTGACCCATGGCGAATGAGCTTCTGCTTTTATTGAGGCTCCGACAAGGCGTCAGATTGAATCGCCAATGAGTGGCCGCTCTTTTCTTTTCTTTCCATCTCATTTAATTTTTCTTTACCTAAGGAATTCCCCATTTTTTCTTCTTTGTTTTTCTTCCTTGATTAAGTTTTCCGAGAATTTTAAATGATAGACATATTCATTGACATATGATCATGGTCCATGACTTGTAGCTATGCATGCACGTAGGATTGAAATAAGTCAGATGCTCATTCTCTCGTAGATTGTAATCGATTATGACGGAAATATATAGTTGGTTTCAGTGGAAAACTATAGGTTTTAGTTTGCTGATAGGGGGGCTCCCAGATGAAATCATTTTTTATTGGCTAATATCTGAAGCTGCCCTGTAATTGATTATTCTTGATATGACTCGATGCCCCATTTGTAAACTCTGGAAAATAACCATAGACCCATACGGGTATCACCTCGTCTACTGATTGTAGGGGTGGGCGTACACTATGATCTTATTGATTAGTCGATAATGTGCACGTTTGGAAAGCATTGCACTGCGCTCCGCTAGTCTAGTTACTTACTACCTAAATCCCCCTGATAGTTTAAATCTGCCGCACAGCCATGCGTATGCCGGAGTACGTGGTCGAAGGCTCAAGCAGCTCGCAATTAACACTCTGCAATTGTTTTGACGTTGCATTTTCTGTGTTGGCATTCTCGGCCGAAGCCTGGCCGCATATTTAATTTTCGATAGCTTGATCACTTCGCCGGGACATCTTTCGCGCGATCTGCGATTGGGCACTGCACCGACGCCTCCAACCACATCAAATGCTACTAGAACGCACATTTCACGGGCCTCGATTACAGCTATATCACGAGCGCTGATGTAAATAAATATTTCCAAAAAAAATACAACAATTATGCTGTCGGCTACGAAAATTGCTCACTTGAAGCTCACACATCTTCACTCGGCATCGAACGCCCTTTTCATTTCGTCGCCTCCTATCTCAGCCCACCTTTCCTCCAGGCTATCAGCCAGTGCTTCCAAATCGAACATCCAGCTTTCAGGGTCTACATGGAAGAAGACGTGTGCTGCATGCGGGTATGCATTGGTTCCCGGGTGGACTTGTTCGGTACGGGTTCGAGGGATTGGGGGAGATCCCAAGGTCGGCTGGATCAAGAAGTCTGAAGGGCGGGTAAAACATGCCGGAGGGATTGGTGACGCCCGGGCACTTACTTGCACCGGTGCAAACGTAGAGAAGGATCAGTCGCGAAGACTCAGAAAGCGAGGGAAGAGGACTCGAGGTGCCAGAAGCCGTCGGGAGAAGACGGAGCCGAAGGAGCCATCTACTCTGCAAATATTAGTCACTGAAGCCGACGAATCTTCTACTGCCAATACATCTGCTGCAAATTCTGCGACGACGATGTCAGTATCGAAACCTGTTGATTCACGCAAGAGACCCAAGACCACGTCTTCTGGGGACAAAGAGCCTCGAATGGTCTATTCCTGCAAGATCTGCTCCAACAGAACCATTCATTCGCTACCGAAAAAACCTGCCGCAGCCAGCCACGATAAGGCTACGTCAGAAGTATCTGCACTCCAGCCAACGTCACAGACAGCTGTCCTATCAAAATCTTCGATTGTTTCTGCATCTAAACCCACATTCACGGGAAACTCGCTTCAGCCCATAACGGCTCCAGCAACGGCGACGAATGCTGCAGCCAAGAAGAGAGCAAAATCGCGAAAAAATACGTTATCGGACATGCTAGCGAAGGAAGCAGCGAATCGATCCGCAGCTACCGGGAGCGGTGTCGGAGGCTTCGGGTTTGATTTGATGGATTTTATGAAGACAAGTTGATTACGCTATAAAAAGAGTCGTGTGATTATACGAGATCTCACGACAAAATTGTCTTGACAAGGTCAACATTTTTACTCCGGATTATGAAGTGGTATACATATGCAAACACAACTCATTCGCATCTGATACATTATTGCCAATAATGTTCTGGTGCTAGAGACTGTAACAATGCATATTACCTACCTACTTGCGCAGAGACTTCCATAAGCAATGTTGAAAACTTCCCAACTGGGAAGAAATGCGGGTGACGGTCGCGCACCGAGACCTGCGAAGTGGGTGTGAGGACGGGTCGGGTTTCCGGGTGGGTTCCTCTCTTATCATTTGCTTGTGTAACGAAAATTCCCCTTGCATCGCAGGCGGCTGATTTCGCGAGGTCTTGGAAAACAAACGCTGGATGGAAGGAGCGAGAGTCGACACTATGGGGCGGCATGGTATGATATATCTCCATGTCTCGCGAATTAAGGTTCACACTAAACGGCATTACGTCTTCTGTCAATCACTGTGAGAGGGATTTGTTTAGTTCTCGTATTCCTAGTAGCTGTCTTGGTGTGTGCTATATTTTGCATTTTCGTGTTGCAGCATTGATTGAAAAGCAAGTAAGGGGATATGGAAAGCGTCTGTGAGCTCACGAGAGTTCCGATTGGATCCGTGCCGATTCGCTACCATGGTCACTGAGTCCGAAGATCTATCTCCGTGTTGGAGGAAGGGGGAGCCTGTTCTATCTCGATAGCTATTGGATAAAAAAGAACCGACTATCGGGAATAAAACGAGATTAATGGGTTCTGTTGGCGGGAAGGAAGCCTCAAGCTACTGCTCGCTAACCGGATGTGGCGATTTCACAAAGAGTTTTGGGTTTGGAGTATGTGCGCCGGAAACTAGGAAGTTTCGTACCCCGCATCTCAGCCATCAATATCACAGACCTTTATCCTTCGCGTTTTCGTCCCCACTTAAGAGATGGGGGTGGGCGCTTTTTTCTTGACTCTGGGGTAGCATCTGTGATTTCAAAGCTTGTATTCGGCCTTGTGTCGTACCGGTTTCGAACAGCGCGCGAGATATGGAAACTTCCATCGAGCCTGTTGGATTGAGACTGCGATCACGGACGGTCTTCCAGCTTCTGGGAAGACTTTCGTCACGATTTCCCGTTTCGGCCATATATTTTCCCAACTGCTGAAGGAGGCCGGGTTTGTCCCGCTGCATAGTGCCTATCCGAGGTTGAAAAGGCGGCAAGATCAAGCTAACTTTTTCAAAGTTCAAGGGTTGCAAAATTGAGAAATATCATAAGAGACAGTGTGGTCTAGACTTGGTGTCTGTTTGCAATTGCGAGCATCTGCAGTGCCGTCACGAGGGGGCCGTCTCAAATGTACATGTAAAACTTCTCCATTGCCCCGCATTTTTTTCTGGATACGATTCCAATTACGGCCGCGCAAACGAATCCACTCTGATACTGGCGTAGTATAGCTCCATTATCTGCTCCGTATCTAGCACGTACTCATTATCTTGGTACCGGAGGGAGGCCAATGCAAGTGAGATCCCAATCGACACGATGAAACCCCACATTTTGCCCTTGGCGCGAAAGCATCTTCCTCTTGCCCGGCCAGCAGCCTCTGACGGAAGGGGCAACGATACGCCGGGATAATGGCGGCAAGAGAAGGGATAGCAGCATCAAGTGCATCATTTTGGGGTATGTGCGACCAAAGTTTCTTTCGTGCATGGTCTTGAATTCCAGTGCATCGGGAGCTGCCTGAAGGGGGGACGGCTCGTAGCTCAGCCAGACTGCAGACGCAGACTATCGATTCGAGCCATCTATCTCGGTGATCACATAATTATTTCTAGTAGAGCCCGGCTGCGCCGACCTGAAGGGAACTGTGGAGGAGTATATATTCTCACGGGTATCCTGTTCTGAAGCTGATCTTGTTCTCTCTCTCTCTCCCCTCATCCTTTTAAGCTCCAACCATCGCACCACGCAGATAATCTCCCTCCTCCAACTTACACACCAACGGAATAATCGTAATTACCACAAAATCAAACAAGATGGTCTCGGTAACTCTGGAAGTGCCCGGACTCGGCAAATACGAGCAGCCCACTGGCTTGTAAGTCCATGATTTTTTTTTTTAATTTCCTCCCCTACGTTTCTTTCGATGTCGATGTCGATGCCGATGTCGATGTCGGCTTCGAACCCCTTGTTTTTTTTCTGGCAGCAGTGGTGCAGTGGTGGTAGCGAGCCTGCAGTGGGAGCCCGTGACGGAGACTTTTTGCGGGGTTCCCCCTCCAAGCTCTTAACCGAAGCGCCCCGCCCTCACTTCGGGTGGTGCCTTGCCACCAATATGGCAACCCCTCCATGGTCAACCATGCATAATCTCAAACTACGGGTCCGAATTTTGCCTGTAGACGGTTATTAACATCGGTTGCGTGCTTGCTAGGTTCATCAACAATGAGTTCGTCAAGGGAAAGAAGGGCCAGGAGTTCGAAGTCATCAACCCCGCCACTGAGAAGGTTATCTGCAAGGTCCATGAGGCTACTGAGGAGGATGTCGATATCGTATGTTCCGAAATCGCCCGGTCCCTTCGCTGCCCTATGTATATAGGACTGGGTGGGAATTAGCGCTAACCCAGATTGGTTGAATATGATATAGGCTGTTGCTGCTGCCCGAAAGGCGTTCAAGAGCGGTAGCGAATACCGCACTATGTCCACCGCTGACCGTGGCAAGCTCCTCCTCGACCTTGCTACCCTCTTCGAAAAGAACATTGACTTGCTCGCCTCCGTTGAGTCTCTTGACAATGGCAAGAGCATAACAATGGCCAAGGGCGACATTGGTGCCTGCATTGGATGTTTGCGATACTATGGCGGCTGGGCCGACAAGATTCACGGAAAGGTCATCACAACGGCCGAGGGTACCTTCAGCTACACCAAGCGTGAGCCAATCGGTGTTTGCGGTCAGATCATCCCATGGAACTTCCCACTTCTCATGTGGGCCTGGAAGATCGCCCCAGCAATCGCCTGCGGTTGCACTGTCGTCCTCAAGTCTGCCGAACAGACTCCACTCGGTGCCCTCGTCGCTGCCAGCCTCTGCAAGGAAGCTGGTTTCCCACCAGGTGTCATCAACATCATCTCCGGTTTCGGCAAGACTGCTGGTGCCGCCATTGCCTCCCACATGGATATCGACAAAGTCGCTTTCACTGGTTCCACCTTGATCGGCCGCACAGTCATGAAGGCTGCTGCTAGCTCCAACTTGAAGAAGGTCACCCTCGAACTCGGTGGCAAGTCGCCAAACATTGTCTTCGACGACGCCGACATCGATGAAGCCATCACTTGGGTCAACTTCGGTATTTTCTACAACCACGGGCAGTGCTGCTGCGCCGGTTCTCGTATCTACGTGCAGGAGGGCATCTACGACAAGTTCGTCCAGCGCTTCAAGGAGCGTGCTGCCAAGAATATTGTTGGTGACCCGTTCGACCCCACGACCTTCCAGGGTCCACAAGTCAGCCAACTTCAATATGACCGAATCATGGACTACATCAAGGTCGGAAAGGAAGAGGGTGCCACTGTCGAGATCGGTGGTGAGAGACACGGCGATGTTGGTTACTTCATCAAGCCAACTATTTTCTCCAACGTCAAGCACGACATGAAGATCATGCAGGAGGAAATCTTCGGACCTGTCTGCGCCATCGCCAAGTTCAAGGATGCTGAAGAAGTTCTCGCAATTGCCAACGACACAACCTACGGTTTGGCTGCTGCCGTCCACACCAAGAACTTGAACACAGCCCTCAAAATTTCCGACGAATTGAAGGCCGGTACCGTAAGTTTAACTTCTTTCTTTCGAATCATTTTTAGCTCGTCATTGAAATGCGGAACTAATCGTCAAAATAGGTTTGGGTCAACTGCTACAATCTCCTCCACTGGTCTTTGCCATTCGGTGGTTTCCGCCAGTCCGGTATCGGTCGTGAGTTGGGCAAGGCTGCTCTTGAGAACTACACTCAAATCAAGACTGTGTCCGTCAACATGAAGGGTGCTATGTTCTAAAAGCATTCCTTTTTTCTTTGCGGTCTAGAATGAGTTTAATGCACCTTTTCCTTTTGATAATCTGACAGCCTTTCGAATACCACTTTTGTTACCATTTGAATTTGGATCACTGTAATTGGGAAGTTGGGGACTGGGAAAAAAGCATTCTTTCTGCTGGAGAACTTCTTTTTTGGGGGTTTCTTTGTTTCTGATCTTTGCAGGCGTGTATGTACTTAAAGCCTCTTTTGTTAAGTAAACGTCCTGTTTGGCTAGTCGTTGTGTTTTTTTCTTATCTTGTTGAAGAGAAAACTCTCAACTAGCCATGTCTACCCGCGGTCTGTATGGTTCAGCCGCGCGCAAGATGATCAATCGAATGGAAGAATTGTTGTTTCCCCCACAGATGGAAGAAATATTTGCCGGTGATTTATATTTTCAAACAGGATCAGTCTATGACTAGTCTCTAGTTTTGTGCCGCTGTGGGACCTCGAATCGCCCGAAAATACCCTTGATGCCATGATAGTATGATCGGTTATTAATAATGTAACACTATCTGCGCCGAATGTTTGAGCTACTTGAATGCAGGCTGGGACTGTCATATAAAAGACCGAAATCGCACACTACTCTGGTTTGCGATTGGACTAGTTCCAATCGCCCTATTCACATCTTTCTCTTCCACCATATATCATAATTCGAATAAAGAAGATATCGACAACGTTTCAAGATGAATGGCATCAACATCCCTCGCCCTATACCCCGCGAAATTCTATCACTGAAAGACCTTGAGGCAAAATGTTTGGAAACCATGGCGCCAATGGTAAGGGATTATCTCTACGACGGAGCAGAGGAAGGTCATACCATCCGTGAGAACCTGGATGTATGGGATCGATGGCTGGTTATTCCACGGATGATGCGTGGTACGTCTGCACTCGAATTGTCTCCCAGCATGAATATTCGTGCTCGAATTGAAGGGTTTTTTAGACAGACAACACGTGTAATATCGGAAAAATGCAACAGTCGAGGACTAAAAATGTTGAAGCAAAGTCATAACTAAAATATTTATTTTTAACATGTAGATACATCGAAGGTGGTTCTTACTCCGGAAAAGACCCAGTTCAGCCATTCGTGGTCAGTCCCACTCGGAATTGCCCCGTCAGCAATGCAGCAGCTCGCGCATCCTTTAGGCGAGAAAGCTACAGCTGCAGCTGCAAGAAGCATGAGTATCCCGTTTGGGCTTTCCACGTTTTCAAATTATACAATTGAAGAAGTGAAACAAGCAGGTGGGGATAGTGTGGTCGGACTGCAAATGTATTTGCTGGAAGGGAGAAGAGATTTGAATATTGAGTTGATTAGGAGGGCCGAAGGTATGTTACTCGTTGGCACGCATTTTACGGTGGCATGATAGAGGTTGTAGTTTAGGGTACAAACCTAAGGGTGATAGCTGATGGAGTTTCATGGGAAAAAAAGCTGCTGGCTACAAAGCTATAGTCTTGACGGTCGACAGTCCAGTACCCGGTAACCGCCCTGGGTTGATAAAATCCAATTTCGTAATGCCAAAACATATGAGGTTCAGGAACTTCTCAGAGGACTTTGGCGGCCCATTGGATCAAGTCCAAGATACTCAGTGTAATGACCCAGATTCATCGACGCAAAATGTTGCGAGTACAAACCCAGATGCATATGGTGCGCCGACTACAGAACAAGTTGCCAAGTCAAGGGGCAACCAGTTGATTGTTGATCCATCTATAAACTGGGAACGAGATATGAAATGGCTGCGCGAGAATACATCGCTAGAGATATGGGTGAAAGGTATATTGCATCCACTTGATGCGGAAGAGGCGATTAATTATGGCGCGAGTGGGATTATGGTTTCCAATCACGGTGGGCGACAGCTTGATACATGTGTGTCAGCGCTTGATGTCCTTCCTGCCATCGTCAAGCAGGTAGATGGGAGGGTACCTGTGCATCTTGACGGTGGGATACGGCGGGGTGCGGATATATTCAAGGCTTTAGCGCTAGGTGCAGACTTTGTGTGGATCGGAAGGCCTGTGTGGTGGGGGTTGGAGGTAGCGGGAGAGGAAGGGGTCAAATGGGTTATACAAACTCTGAAGAGGGAATTAGAGGTTGTGATGAAGCTAATGGGGTGCAAGGATACCTCACAGATAAAGAGAGAAATGGTTATTACTAAAAGTGGGTTGTTGAGCATGGGGGGTAGCGGCCTTTTTTAAACAGCTACACCCGCGAATTATATCTTTCTATAAAGCTAGAATTATATACTATTTTGTAGTAGACATTGCAGTAATATATACCAGGGAGCCATAGGCTATTAAACTACTATCCTCGACTTAGTCCATTCCTCATATTCTTCGGCTGTCATTCCAACGTCTTCACTCTCATCTCCGGTATAAGTTCCATGGTTTGCTAAAAGTGGTTCTCGGAAGATAGAATGTTTTTCCTGGCCTTCTTGTAATGTCAAGAGTGGTGGGTGCTGTGCATTCTCGATATCAAACGGCAGGGACGCGTCATCGACAGCAGCCTCGACAACTTCATCAGGTACCTTCCACAGACTATCAGTGTAGGCATTGGGCAAACCGTGGAGCCAGACACCATCATAGCCGCCAGCATCCTCGGCGGAGGTTGGAACATGGCTACGGTCAAAGTAGACTACTCCACCAAAGAGCTGAGCCTCAGCCCAGAACCCAATGGCCTTGAGGTCGTAAATGCCTTTCCAAGGCTTGGAGGCATAGTACTGGGTATGTGCAATTACAGGGTATGGTGGTGGTGGGAGGAGGTCAGCAGTGCTTGGTTTTGGTGGCGGGTGGTGAACGGAGTAGAGATCTATCGCGATGTGGTGGACCGCGGTGAGAAGAATCTCCAAAAGGCGGTGCTTCTTGTAAGCGGAACCAGCCGGTGCCGATGTGTATTCCTCAAGGATCTATCAATGGGAATCAGTACGCCTGTCATATGGTATCAAGAAACCTGGAACTATAGGAATTGACCATTTACCTTTTCATTGACGGGTAATTCCTTCCAGTCGTAATTATCCACTTCCTTGGAGTATTTCATCAGCGTCGAGCTCGAGATTTCTGGAGGTGGGGCGAGAGAGGTCTCCCAGCTCCTTTCGTCGAGGCTGCCCTCTCCATCAATTAGGATGGGAAGTGTCTTTTGGGCCTCAACAGATTTGAGGATCTTCTTAATTGATGCCGTAATGCTTTCGACATCTTCGGCTGGGAGAGAGCTAAGTGGCTTTCTGTCCTTACTCCTGTAATAGTGGTATTGGGAACCTTGAGGAGCAGATGTTTCTACGACTTCAGTAGACATTGTGAAGAGTTATTTGATGTCAATTGAGTACGTGTTGAAGATTGTGGTATTTTGGAAGCACAGAAATCAGGGCTGAGAAGATTGAAGTGAATGAGTCGAGTCTCGACGAGAGGGGTTGGAGTTCGGAGAGAAGGGACGTGGATGGGAACGTGAATCGAGCAGCCCCGCAGCAGAAGGTGGGAACTTGGTGCTAATACTATTGTATCCTATCAAAAGGGTCCCCGGTTCGTGTCTGGGAGTTAGCTTAGCTTCGGCCTCTGTCCTGACGTGGCTAGCATCAGCCATGCATATGGCGTCAAACAGCACAGCATGCATTTTACCATGATTAGCTTAGCGGCAAGGAATTACCACACGGCACCGCAAATCGTCGAGAACTATCTCCGTGGTGTTATCACACTCCCACGAAGTAAGTGGAGTGCTAGTAACGTATAATGTTGGAAGTTGATTGCGACTGCGAACTAGGAATACTCAATGCATGGCCATGACTATGGCATGTACGGAAGCTGCACAACATATGATCTGAAGTTTCTGCAGCTAGATAACACGAGGCTGTAGCCTTTACTACTACTACAGGGAATCCACATACAATCTTATTATCAACCTAGGATTCGAACTAGCCGCCTTTAACCCATCGTAATTATGACAGTTGCATTTCGCCAATCAGCAGTAACCGTCGGCGCATGATGTGCATGCAGTTCATCCAGTCCTAGGAAACAGGATCCAAGGTGCTAGGAAGGATACCTTGATCTCATCGCCGTCCACTAATTCGACCCTCGAGTTATTTTTGTGCCGTGCATTTTAGAAATTTAGAATATCCCTTCCCGGATAGGATACCCTGTTAAAGGTTTCTTGGATTTGCGGGGAAGTTTTTCTGGTTGGAGGAACCGGCGCTCGAAATCATACGACGCAGGACTAGGCTCACTAGTGCGAGAATGATGCGTATACTGATTTCTTCCTAGCCTTGAAATCCAACCTAGGCGATGATTTCAAGACCTTCTAGTTAGTTCTAGTGAACTGTAGACATCTGAGTTGGTTTCCCCTCATCTCCCTGGTTAGAAACTAGCCACTGACGACATCGGGCCCCCGGAACAGTGGATAGCCCAGTCCGGGATACATGTACATCTGCATTTAACCTGGGGCCCGGTGGGACTTTGGGCCGTGGGCACCGGGTTCGGGATGCTATCCCTCCCGTAAACAGAGTAGCCACAGCTTACGAGACCAGCCACAGCTACAAACAAGTTGTTTCCGTGCTACTTGGGTAACTATAGGGTATAGGGTCGGGGCGCACGTATACACCTACGTGATTAGCAAAGTATCCCTACGGCCATGACTATACGTATATACGTACGCGTATACAGCTAGATATATGTGCGGCTTGCGAATTTAACGTAAAATAGCGGTTTAAATGTTTAGGTGTTTTCAAAAACTTCAGGAAAATAATTTCTATAAAAAATTTAAAGGGGGGGCTGGAAAGCCCCGTATCTGAATGTATCAGTGACTGTCTTAAGTAAATAGTTAGTAGATACAAAGGAACATCCCTCCGGTGAAATATGGCCTTTTGGCCAGGTTGAAGCCTTGGATTCGATCGAGGGAGTAGCGTATTGGTGAGCTAAGTTTAAAAAAAGAAGTCACGATTGGACAACTAGACTATTTCCGCATTACACAGCTATAAAACAAGCCCTAACAAAAGATGCATCCCGAAGATACATTTCGTGGCATACATATGTCTGCCAGCCAACTTAACTAGGCTAGTATTCCCTGAAACCCGTTATATTTAAGTATAAGGTTCTGTAGGTTGTTGAATTCACAGGTTAATTAAATCGATATCCGACTTCGGCACACCTCAAGATTTTTAAATGTTTACCATATAATCGTGTTTCATATTGTGGGTAGACCTTTCACCCACTTGTACTAGTGTGTTCAATGTATGTCGTATGGGCTTATGTCTGTCTTCCATTACCTTCTAGTATGTTAAAAATACATACATTCACATACTATACACAACTAGGTACTTAAGTACACATTAAGCAGCCACAGTGTCGCAACCCTAATTACAATATTATTTTAGCAACTCAGATATACATGTTCATGATCTGGGTGAATCCTTAACTGGTTTTTACTTTCTAAGTCGACTGAACTAGCCGATCCAAGCTCGGAGCCAGAAATAGTATACCGAATATGCACTCATATGGGTACCTTGCATGACCTCTAAGAAGGCCTAAATCCTCAGCTGTAACTAGTTTTCCTACAATGGTGTTGAGCCGATACAGTGACAGGGTCAGGTGGAGCTACCATCTGAGCGGCGGTGTGGTATTTTTTGCGTTGCGCTACTCGGCACGTTTCTGGATCGTTGGTGGCGGAAGACTTGCGTAAAGCCCAGTCTGTATTACCTTGCCAGGGCATCCGATGTCCGCAGACCATCCCAGACCTGCATCTCGAGCATCACGAAGACCAATGACGTTGAGCTTCATCATGACAAGCGCCTCCTGATACGGAGTGAGTACCAATTCATTTCTCTCTGAGTATCCAACTACAAAGTAGTGAGGTATTGGGAATATCGTAGCTAACAGCCATTCACCAGCGTGCTCAGATGATACCGCAGCACTCCGCTTATTCCCTTCAAACCGCCCACCTCACCCTCTCACGAGACCGCAGCCCTGGCACCTTTACCGCGTCCCCATTCCCTCTTTAACCTTCGTCCCTACGTCCGTAAAGGACTTATTCTCGTCCGTTCAGTATTTCCTACAGGAACTTTACGTCGAACGTTGCTCCCTCGCTTCCTGCGCCCCAAAGGAACGCCCCAACATTTGTTACCGTTCCTTCACGAAACTCCATTACAAAGATTACACAGGCGAATATACCGTTTTATAGCAACCCGGCAAAGCAAGCGACAAAAAAAACGACATCAAAGAGCAGTTAAGAAGCGCCATATAGCTGGCTTATTGAAAATCAAAAGAATGGCACAAGGACTAAGTTCATGGGTGGACCCGTCAGCGTACCTGGGAAGCTATAGGACATCATCGCCAAACCAAAATGATACCCCACAGCCACCGAGAGAACCAGGCGCTCGACGAGCGAGGATTGTAGGCGCACTTAGGGCTGCAAATGAAGCCCGGCAGAACTATATCGCAAGTTACTACAGAGGCAGGGAGGACTTGGACCAGCCGATCATTTCATCCTCGGCACGGACAGCGAGTGGCTCGCAATCGGGGGAGTGGACGGACCGAGATCTCCGGCCTAGTGGGACAGAAGAGATGATCTTATTTCCAAGTTACGCTAGAAAAACCATGCTAGAGGAGAGGAAGAAGAGGTCACCGTCGAGGAACAGACACGAGAGGCAGTTTTCCGATGAATCAACACAGTTCCAAGACCGGCCCAACCCACCGGAAAGCGATACAGTCGCCGAAATTGATGTTCGAGGTTGGATATTTGAGCCGCCGTCAAATGTTCTCACTAGGAAAAACCGGTTTTTAATGGGGGTTGCAAGGCAGCTGTGTGGTTTGCCGGCCCAGGGGAGAGGTGTTACAGAAGAGGATAGGAAAGCGGATATGGAAGCAGCCTCGAGGCTCCAATCAGGACACCTGGACACCGACGGCCTGAGTGATGACGAAATGGGAGCGTCTACACTCCCATCTGGAGTGGCTTCTGCAAGGTCACTTTCGCCGGCCCCTTCGCCGAGACCCAGCTCAACAAACCTGTCGGAATTGGGTAAATCAGAGTCAGAGCCCGCGCCGGGACTGGTCAAGAAGCTGTCGTGGCGTGCTGCTGCATACGCTTCAAGTTACATGCAACCCAAAAACCCTACGGGAAATGCCCCGACAGGCCTCACGTCGAAAGAATTAGATACAGCCCATGAGTTTCTAAAGCATCGGATGTTCCACGTTATGGCAAGGGCTTCTCCAAATGTCCCGGTCACTATATTCTTCTACAACGAAAATAAATCCGAGTCGCATACGATCACGACAGACGCTTATGGTCAATTTGCTTTACGTGCGGAGCTGGGGTTCATCCCTACGGAGCTTCGGGTATTGGCATCAGAGCGACTTAGTGTCACCGAAGAGGTTCAAGTCCTTGAATCGCATGGGATAAGTTTAATATCCGACATTGACGATACGATAAAAAACTCGGCGGTCACAGCAGGGGTGCGGGAGATGGCACGAAATGTTTTTGTTCGGGACTACAATTCTCTCACCATACCAGGGATCACAGAATTATACAATACACTCGCTTTCCTAGATGTCCCGATACATTATGTTTCGAATAGCCCATGGCAACTGTACCCGCTGGTTAAGGAGTATTTCAAGGCAGCCAATCTCCCAAGTGGCTCTTTTCATCTGAAGCAGTACCAGTCTGTGTTTCAAGGAATCTTCGAACCAGTCCAAGATCGCAAAAAGGGCAGCCTCGAAAGGATATTGCGAGATTTCCCAAATAGGAGGTTTATCATGGTAGGAGATTCCGGAGAAGCTGATTTGGAGGTCTATGTCGCTGTGGCACTTGCGAATCCTGGGCGTATCAGGGCCATTTTCATCCGAGATGTTACAACGAAGGAAGACCTTGGTTTCTTCGAGGGTAATAATTTTAGTACCACAACTTTGCGACCGCAACATACTGGAGGCTCCCCGAGTCGACCAGCCGCGCCTCCTCGACGCACTGTAACCCCTTCTGAGCATAAGCCGCCACCGAATAGAAGCACTAGCCTAAAACGAGAGGAAAATTTACTCGACTTCTCAAGTTCAGACGATGACGAGGGCCCAACTATCTTGAAGCCAATGGAAGGGCATACTTTGTATCCGACTTCGTCCACAGCATCGTTTGCAACAGCGCCTACGGCGCCGTCCACGAGCACAACCGCCATTCCCAAGAAAGCGCCGCCGCCGCTACCAAAGAAGCCCACAGATCTGAAGGGCAAAAAGCTGCCGGCCACGAATCACTATGGCCGGTCTCCTCCTAGGTCAATGCCCATCGATATCTATCGGGCTTCCAGTGACGACCTGATTGATCTTTCTGACCCAACGGAAAATTTGGCCTTGGAGCAAAAGCCTAGGTCCGGCTCCCCGCACTCACCGCCACACAAGTCGCCCAGCCCTCCGAAAGTCTGGAAAGCGGAATCTTCGGCGATATTTGACACGCCGAGGAACCCAAAGGTCATACGAGATGGGTTTTCGAATATCCGTCCGAACGCTGGCGGCGCATCGTTTTCTTCTCCTAACCTACCGAACCGCCCCAGGAGTACCTCCAGTGCCATGGATCCGCCGAGGTTTACTATACGTGCGCCCACGGATTCTGATAAATCTACTACGACAATAAGTCGAACGAACTCTATCGCCAGCTCCTCAAATAACCAAAATACGGTCCAGCCGATTAGTAGCAGCGGTAATGTAGTATACACCAATCCAAGCGGCGCGACGAGCACAGAAACATGGGACCCCGCCAGTGGGATTGACAAGAAAGAGTGGCTATGGCGGCAGCGATGGGAAAAAGCGAGCAAGGCTTTGGAAGATCAAGGGAAGGGCGTCTTGCTGGTAAGCTGGAGAAAGGGAGGTGATATATTAGAAACGGCGGTGAATGTTGTGGAGGACGCAAAGAAGGAAATGGACCATAGGTATCGTTGAGCTTCGCGGGGCGCTAGGTTTTTCCACCTTCTTTTTTTACAGTATATGTTTATTTTTTTCCTTTTATCTTAGAAGGTGGTTGTTTAATACTTGTGGTATTGCATTCATGGGTTTTAGGCGTCTTTGTGTTTCCGTTGAATTGGATTTGGATTTGCATTTTTGGCTTCTCACCATGCTTGATGGTGGCGGGTATTTTATCCCTCTTGGCTGTGCTATAGTGTGTTCTTTTAGGATGTCAAGATATAGGGCCTGCAAGGCCAAATGAAGATATAGATCCGGTGCTATTGAACGGAGCACTGAATATCTACCTAGTATTTACTTTTAACTTTTTCGCAAATTCGCAAATTCGTAAACGGCCTTGTCGGCTCTCCGAGCTCCAACTTGATGGCGAGCAAGGAAATGTCGACGTACCTGTAGGGCTATCTTGGCATACGAGGAGGCGTAGTAATTTCCTATAGTTAAGGCTCCGCTTGCCGAAATCCGGTTACATAATGTTTGAGCCTTAACGGGATTCTAGGAGAAGGAACGCTCCGTGAAAATCATCCATGGTTGGTAGCTGATAACCTCCGTCCAAACAAAAAAAAGTCTATGTCGAGGCCGGGAGAGTATTCCACATACCCATTCAATTGTTTGTGTTCCCCCCCTCAAAAAAAAAAAAAAAAAAATCTTGTTTAGATACTTACTAGTATCGATAGATTAAGTGATCTTTGGAATTTTCTATCCTCAGCCTCCATGAACCCCAACTCACGAACTCTCGTCTTAAAATAGAGGTGATAGATTGACGGCGAGGCTCATCTCGTGGATCCTGGCTCGGTTGGTTGAACGCTAAGCTGGCATGCCACCCTCCGCATGGCTGCAAGCCAGAACAGGCTTATGCATATAGGAACAACATCCCTGCAAGCGATATAGTTCGCTGACACCACACGGCAACTTCCCCTTCCAGGGCGCGACATGTGGTCCTCCTTTGGTGTGGGGATTTCGCGACACTATTTTCGAGGTTGCTTGGGCCGATACGTGTTTCAGAGAAGAGTTTTTTTATTTATTTATTTTATTTTTTCTCTCGCCCTTTCTCTAAGCTTCTCTTGACTGACGAGGTCAGTAAAGGCGAAATTATAGGCACCGTATAAGAAAGAGTTTCGCTTTTCGTGATATCGCATGGGTGTATGTGATATCATTTGCGAAGATCATGCATGAGCCTTCGAACCTTAGCTTCTCGGTAGTCGCAGCCATGGTTGTCTATCATGTCAGCGCAGGGCACACCTTTTGGAGCACTGATGTTCCTTAGCCTCCGTGACTAAAATGCGAGGGATGAGCTTAGTATGAACATGGTGTTTTAGTTGGAAAATCCTCAATGCATCACTGCATCACCCATTTATAACGTTGGAAGAAGAAAAATCAAGGCGGGTTCATTGTAGTTTAAAAAGCGCGAGATAGTTCTCTTTGGCGGTAAAGAATTTTCTTTTCCCTCGCCAGAAAAAAAAGACATTCATTGTCACTCTTCAATTAGGAAGCTCGACTGGGATATTATCGCTCACGACCGGAATATATTAATATCGACGACCTAGACGCCTGTAGAGCTCGGAATTTGAAATTAATCGAAGGACGTTTTAAAATTGATTAGGGCTGACGGTTGTCGGTGCACTTTTGGTAAGAATTTCTCTCCTTCCCTGACATGATTACTGTTTCCTAGTATGTATGTATATCTTTCGACAGTTGTAACCTGCGTCAGAACCCACCTTTCTTCCCTGCACATATTATATCCCGTGTCTGTGATTTAACCCACACTGTGGTTAAAATGCGCATGCGAAGGAGGCTGACACCAGCAAACTTGGAACAGCGAACGGCTGAAAAGTCTCCAACATAAAATTACCACACAGCCAACACAACATTCGCTCGTTCTTGCGGCACAGCCCAAAATTGCGATTGAAACTTTGGCCCCCAGCAAGTCCAGATAATAAAAGAGAGAAAGTAATAACAAACTCTTTCGTCCTGTCCGGAAGGTTTACTCGGAAGGCTGTTCCCGCCCCTGCATTCGGCCTTGAGACCCTTCGTATTCCAGACATTCAACCCCCAATACCACTGGCCTGTTTATCTTCAGCCCGCGCGGAATAAGGTTTCGTTCCTTTCCTAGCTTGACCACGCATTGCCAGCAACACACGGCAACGGCATCCCAAATAGGGTTATAGACCAACTATCTCGAGATTTTATATAAACCTTCCTTCCCCCCCCCCCCCCTTCCTACTCTCAAGATGTCGTATCAAACCGAACCAAAGGCTATATATCCGGATCATCAAGCACAAGCTCCATACGGGCAACCTGTTCAGTCTCCTCCACCAAACTACCAGCAGCAGCAGCAGTATCCTCAACCAGATCAACAGCTATATCAACAGTCCCCTCCTCCACAACAATCTCAACAATCTCCTCCTCCACAGCAATTTCAGCAGTATCCTTCCTATCAGGAACATCAGCACTCTACACCTCCACAAGCAATCTCACCCACTCCAGTTCAGCCTACACCACATCCACAAATGGAGCAGAAGGGCGTCACCAACCATGCTGGCAAGCCGGGTCCCTGGCAGCACGGAATGTGCGGTTGTTTCGGAGATTGTGGCAAATGTAAGTCCATACGAACAAAAACACCATCACCTTCACCCTGATTATGAAGATACTAACAAAATATTATTATTTTTAAACAAAAAGGTTGTATGACATTCTGGTGCCCATGCATCACATATGGCAAGATCCAACACAGACTTCGAAATAACGATATGTCGAACTACAGTAACTGCAATGGCCATTGCTGGGGCTTCTGCGGTCTGATGTGTTTGTGCGGTGTCCAATGGGTCATGGGTATGATGCAAAGAGGAGAGATTAGGCAGAGGTATAACGTCGAAGGGTCCGGCTTTGGCGATTGCTGCAGGCATTTCTGGTGCGAGGTTAGTAATTGTTTTCAGATTTCGGGTATCAAGCTCTCATGCATTAGAATATGTTCCGCTAACTCGTTCTTTTCCAATTCATAGTGCTGTGTACTCATCCAGGAGGATCGTGAGACAGAGGCCAGGAAGGCGCTGTTGGTTCCGGCTAACCAGACCGGTTACCAACAGACTGAAGGGATGTCATACCCTGCAAATTACTGATAGCCATGCCTAGTAGGCCGTATATAGTTATACAGTATCGTTTCAGGGCCCCTGATAGCGCTATCTGGCTGGTAATACCAAGCAACCAAATCTTGAACGAAAAAAAACATATCGCTTCCATTTATTACCATAATTCATTCAATCCTATTTTAATACTGGGATGTATCTTTTAATCGACTGGAGCAGCAAAAAACACCCATACGAGGAGATTACAAACGGGAAAACCGAATCCATGGGACTTTTGTACAGGCGTTTATTGCTATGATTTGTTTTTTTTTTCTTTTTCTTTCCTTTTCTTTTTTGGAATATTATGTAGCCATAGTCCTAGCGATGGAATACTACCAAAATCATTACTGCTACCAAATTTCTTTTGACCAAAACCGCAATGCATGAGTATTGCATTGCATTTACCACTGCATTACATAACTTATGACACCAAAAGAAGGGCATCCAGCGAATGCTGTGGGATAAAACTGCATTCGCTTTATCAGTATGCATATGCTTTGTAATTGTGCAACCGCTTATGCGACAGAAAGGATCTATTAAATAAGTGATTTCGATAACACACAAGGCTCAGGCCTTGGCTGGTTTACATTTAGTGTAACGAGGCGAGGAAATTTCGAAAACTAGGATAGGGGGGACTAAGTATTCCCGACAAAAGAAGCTCGGCATCCAGCTTGCAGCCTTGCGAGCTCAGGAATATCTCCTTTTCTTTTAGCCATCGGTTCCTGTTCTTGAACAAGGGATTGGATCAAATTATTGGACTAAGGTCACGATGATATTTTGTCCCGGAAGGCTCCCGAGAGCTCCCCACCTAATACAGATACTTGACGTCTAAAACTAAAGTAAAGAGGTCAAAAAAAAATCCCTAAAAGAGGGGGAGAATAAAGTAAAAAAAAAACCAAGCTTCGGGTATGAGACCAATCGCTGGGTTGTGCGTACATGACATGTATGTGCATAGCTAACCGCAATACAGCCACAAATGACCGAGACTGCTCTGAAGTTAAAGTTTAATTCCCAGGTTGGAATTCACCATGAGCACAGGGAAGACCAAGCCTCTGGGCGAAGAATATGTCGAAGCGTCAATAAAGCGTCAAAAATGGTCAGGAAGGACAGGATGAGGATACCCGTTGCGAACGTACTGCGCGACGGCATCGAAGGCTCGTCGACTTCTCTGTTTTTTAAGATTACCAAACTTTCGCCCAAGGCTATGGTTGCTTTTGGATAGGGTTTTCTGAGATATGCGAGAGCTCTAGCTGCTTCCTCAACTCTGTTAAGGTCATGAAAAGAATCGCTTCGGAGGGGTCTTTCAAACACTGGGTTGAAGGTCGCTGATCTGGGCGCCAAGTACACCAAGTAAGAATTCCATAGTGTTTTCGGAGCTGAATTTACGAACCTCGATGGAACTTGTCCATTTAGTGCGCCCTTAATGCGACTGATATACACGGAGGCTAGAACAATTCCGACTAAAATCTCGGGTAGGTACCAAGGTACCGAGCAGGCACCTATAGCCCAGTGTTGTATATGTGGTATATTTTTCGTTCGGCTAACATGTACGCTGCATGCAGCCTCCATGCTAGTCTCGACGGGTCGGCACTCCAAATTAATACATGCGGTCCTGCCTGATCAAATGTATTTACTTTGAAAGGTATATTCCAAGAAGAAGAGAAAAGAAACATCTCTAGGCTATATTAGCTCCCCCTAAAACTAAAAGTTGGGGAAGCATACCAAGAGCTATGTATTTTCATGCACGTGCACATCCAGATTCAAGAATAGTTATGGGATAACGTTATATATATATGTTATATGGTCATGCGTTGCGCATGCTTCTACCCGAATTCGCGAAACCGTTCAGCCTCCTCCTCCTCCAACTCCTCCTCTGGCGCCGGACTAAGTATGTACTACCATTTTTCAACATAAGGCCGAACGTCCAATTCCCAAGTCCAGGTTGTCCTAGGCTGTTGGTGTAGCGCCCAGTAAGTCTCCGCGATGGCAGCGGGATCAATTTTGCTTCCTTCTGGCGCGCCCTTCAGCCATTCTGCTGTTTTGGGGGTATCTATAACCCCATCCACGATCAAATGCGAAACATGCACACCCCCTGGTCCAAACTCCTTAGCGAGGGACTGAGTTAGAGAGCGCAGTGCGAATTTGCCGGGCGAGAAGGACTGGAGGTACGGTGAGCCCTTTATCGCTGCTGTGGCACCCGTGAAAAAGAGGGATGGTGGATGGGGAATTGGGGACTTGGCGGCGGAAAGAAGATGTGGGAGAGCGGCTTGGGCGAAAATAAAGGCGCCCAGGCTGATCATGAAGGCCGACTTCGTGTTAACCACCAATATATGATATATAGATATGTTGAACTATATCAATAATGTCAGGGACCGGAGGGGAACGTACACGCTAGTCTCATATCCTAGCTTAAATCCTTCAACCGACTGTTCCAAAAAAGGTTTGCGGGAGAATACCCCGCCAACATTGTATATCGCCGCCGCCACAGGCCTATCCGGGAACTCCTTGGCCACTTGCTCGAATACATTCTTCACACTCGCTTCGTCTTGGACATCGGCGGAGAAGCCGACTGCGGTACCGCCTGCCTCGTTGATCTCCTTAACCGTGGTTTCGTACGAGTTTGGACTGCGTGCCAGGAGAACAACGGAGTATAGTGAAGCGAACTTTTTGGCAATTGCGGCGCCCTGCAGTCATAAAGAGGCTCATATTAGCTGGCCAAACATATATACTGATATTATCGTGAAATAAATGTTATAAATTTAAAGAGACTGTGACGTACAGTACCTGGCCCAACGCCAGCGACCAATGCAATAGCTTGCCTCGCAGCCATGGCGTCCGAATTTCTATGATCAATCGGTCAATTTAAAGCTGAGTTGATAAGTTCGTAATTAATGGGCGATACCTAAGGCTAGGTTAAGAAATTAATTATATGCTTTCCTGTGTGGGAAGCACCGTTGTATATAAGCTTGCACTGGTGGATTAATAATCAATATTGTACGAAAATATGCACGGAATATTAGAGTCTTATGACGTTTGCGTTTTCGATGTTGATTACAATAATTAATGTTTGAATATAGTCTAGCCAAAAAGAGTCCTGGCCTAGAAGGGTTACAGTGTTTGACAAATCGACTGTTATTCGACAGGTAGGGCATTATATCAGGATATCGATATATCTAGATCGATTAAACGGTGGTGAAGCGTTGAAAGAACCTCCCACATTTAGTTTACACGACTGAACTGCTGAATATAGAATATTCATGATTAAGGAGGTTGAGATTTGTCTCGTCCCTAGCGTTGGGCTACCGGCTACTTGGGGCTTATTTTGTAGAGCTATCGAGCTATAACTATAGACCCGTTGGATTTATTGGTCTCGTTGGTAACCAGACAACACAAAGTCGAACATTGTTACCCAGATTTCAACACAACGCATTTGAAGATCTGGAGTATGTGAAACTTTGGGAAAGACCTAGTCTCGGTCCAGACCTGCCTATGACAAGCTGTGTTTGAATAGTGACTACATAGACCGGATTGACCATCAAGTACTCCACAAAGGAGAGTTGGTTCCAGTGCAGGCCCCCTCGGGATCCCGTGAAGAGATTGTGGGAAGAAGCAAGTGTGTTGTATTTTTGCGATTAAAATGTGTTGCGTCGTCGTTGCGTGTCGATACTGGTGTTGATAGATCGCTGGGGTTACGGGGAGATCACCCTCTGCTCAACTGTCGCGTCACCTTTCTGTTTTCCATCCAACGTCACCTTAACTATCGCAAGATACCCAAAGCGCTTTTCAAAAGCCGTGTCCAAAAACGTCAGATATCCTACCCGATTTCATCGCTGCCAATTTGTTTTACCCGTCCCTCCTTCCTCGACATAGAGATGCTGGGGCTAGCCTCGAGCAACTAAACTTTAATCCGAAGCTTCGGTCGATTTGCTGCAAAATCTGCCTTTCTGGGTTTGTTGGCGCCACTCGTGCCGTTTGGAGACCACAATGGCTACCAACCAGGATTCGGTTAGTCTTTTTGATCCTGAGAAACTTTCAAAACTTCTTGTCCTTTGCTGAGTGAACGAATTTCACTGCCATAGTCGCCATCTGGGGGGGCTCCTTACCAGCCTAGTGAGATTGAAGGGAAACAGTACAGTCTATGGGAAAAGAAGGGGTACTTCAGTCCACATTGGCAATATCCCCAGAGCCCACTTTCGTCCCGTCCGTCTGAGGAGAGCTGGGCAAACTTCAACAGTGTAGGGATTATACGCGGCACCGCCAATGGTCAGGGTCAAAGTGCTACCTCGAGTATTGAAATGATCGAGAGGCCATCGTCAATCTCAAGCCTTCGGTATCTTCAACCTCTCGTAATCCCAACCAGCATCTTTGGCGCCTTCTCCGGGACCAATTCTGAGACTAGTCAGCAAGACGAAAGGCCCGTCGAGTCCTCGCAGAACTCTTTAAAATTTGGTAACAGCAGCGCCCAGGGCCAATCTGACACAAACCCATCCACATCGCCGAGCTTAGTAAATATCGAAGAGGCCATCAAGAGCGCTTCCCTGGATTACCCGCCCAAGACATATTTCAGCATGTTTACGGCGCCTCCGAACATCACTGGGAATATTCACTGTGGCCATGCTCTTGCGATATCTTTGGAGGATGTGCTTGCGAGGTATCATCGGATGCGGGGCTTGAGAACTCTTTTCATTCCTGGCCTCGATCATGCTGGAATCGCCACTCAGTCTGCTGTCGAAAGGAAACTCATTCATGAGGAGGGGAAAGACCGTCACCAAACCGGCCGACCTAGGTTCACCAAGTACTTGAACGAATGGAAGGACGAGTATTGCGGTAAAATATCTTCAGCTTTTCGATGCCTTGGCGCATCTATGGATTGGGGGCGAGAGGCTTTTAGCATGGACCAGACCCGAAATGAGGCAGCTATGGAAGCATTCGTTCGATTGCACGAACAAGGCGTGATTTATCGGGGAAACCACATCGTCAATTGGTGTCCCACTCTTAGATCAGCTATTTCGGAACTAGAGATCGATACTCTTGAGATTGACGGGCCCACGAAAATTAAAGTTCCCGGGTATACCAAAGAGGTCGAATTCGGCGTCTTGTACTATTACAAGTATCTTATTGTCAGGGATGATAACACTTCCAGCTGGATCGAGATGACGACGAGCAGACCGGAGCTACTTGTGGCGGATTCGGGTATCGCTGTACACCCTGAAGATAAAAGGCATGCACGGTTAATTGGGTTGAATGCCCGGCATCCTTATTCCAGCCGCTTGCTCCCAATTGTTGGGGACTATAGCGTCAATCGAAGAGTTGGGACCGGCGCCATCAGTATTGCACCTGGCCATAGCGACTATTTCTGCGAGATCGGGAAAAGAAGCAAGCTACCATTCATAGTTGTTTTCAAAGATGATGGAAGGGTGACCGAAGCTGGGGAGCTGTGGAAGGGCCAGCAAAGGTTCGAGCTGCGCCAAACCATCATTGAAAACCTCGAGGAGCGGAATCTCTTGCTCAAGAAAGAACCTTGTAAGGAAACCTTACAAATTTGTAGCCGGTCAGGGGACGTGGTTGAGCAGATGTCAAAATCCGAATGGTGGTTGCGGATGGGCGATATTGCAGAGGGAGCAGCGAAAGTTGTCAGGGACGGGGAAATTAAGATGCGGCCACAGGCAATCGAAGCGGAGTACCTTGGTTGGTTGAAGGAGCCCAAAGACTGGTGTTTATCAAGACAGTCATGGTGGGGCCAAAGGGTCCCGGCGTGGTTCTTAAGCCTTAAGGAGGAAGAACGAAACGCCTTGAAACCAGATCACTCCAATCCCAAGCGATGGATGGTTGCTCGCACCGAGGAAGAGGCACGGAAGCAAGGAGAGTCAGCATTTCCGGATGAGCCATTCCGGCTAACTAGGGATGAAGCAGTGCTCGATTCCTGGTTTGCTGCCGCGATCTGGCCGCTCTCAACACTCGGATGGCCTGAAGGGGAAGACTTCCGTGAATTTTACCCGACAACCATCTTGGATACCGGATCAGACACCTTATTTTCCTGGGTAACCAAGATGGTTGCTGTATGCCTGAAGCTGACGGGCCACCCGCCATTCAAGGAGGTCTTCTTCCACCCTCTAGTCAGAGACTTTGCGGGGAGGAAGATGTCAAAGTCCCTCGGCAACGTCCTTGACCCACTTGATATCGTATCCGGCACGACACTGGAGGCCCTGAACGAGAAACTCTTGAACAGGAACTTGCCGGCGAGCAGCGAGGAATTCGACCGGCAGAAGAAGTCGCAGGCCACTTGCTTCCCGGGCGGGATCCCAGAGTGCGGGGCTGATGCACTCAGACTCGCATTGATAGACGCTACCTCAGAGTGTAAGTGTGATTAGTTCTACCGTACGGACTAGAGAGGTATACTGACAATTGAGGGCATATAGCCCAAGACGTGTTTCTAAACGTCAATGACGTTATAAGATGTCGAAACTTCTGTGACGGGCTGTATAAGACGGTCCACGAGGCTTTGGCGATGCTCCCGAGCGACTATAATCCGACGAAATCGAATTATGGACAGCGGATGGCCCAGAGGGTTGGGGACCGATACATTCTGCACAGGTTGAATGCTGCCAGTCGGGTAGTTGAAGGAGCGATTGAAGGAAGAGAGTTTTGGAAAGCAACACGGGGTATTAAGGATGTATGGTGTCACCATATTCCTGCCTATTTGGTACGTTAATGCTGAGGGGGCGTCCGTGGAAACACATGTGTTTGAGCACTGTATATACGAGAGAGAAAGGCGGACACTGACTGATAACCCTATAGAAATACCACCAAAGCTGTGGCAATGAAGACCCGGATCCAGAAGGCCTCTCACCCCTGGAAACATTGTATACAATAATTGATAGAGGTTTGAGGCTGGCCCATCCGTTTATGCCTTTTATCACGGAAGAGCTATGGCAGAAGCTTCCCCGCTTTCTCCATGATAATATGCCGTCGATAATGGTAGCGGATTTCCCAAAGCAGTTTCCTGAATACGAATGTTCAGACGCAGAGGAGAAGTTCGAATTATTTATGCTTTGCACCAGTGGGATCCAGTCACTGTACCAGGAAAACGGTTGCCCGGAGGTTTGCACAGGTAACGGAAGCTCATCCACTGCCAGGGAAAAGATTTTGAGACCTTAGCTGACTGTCTATATTAATTTATATATAGTTTACGTAAAACCTGTCTCCACTTCGGTTCAACGAACCATAGAGACTTATCTGGCTGAACTACAGCAACAGTCGGGCCGGATACACGTTGAATTTCTCCGGTTGGGAGACGACGCCCCAGCAGGGAGTATTCTGAAGGCGCTGTCGGAGGATGTTTCTATCCATCTTAGCATTAGGTCGCAGCAATTAGGGACGAGGAATGGTTTAACAGGACTCCGATTAGAATTGGAGGTTGCCCAGCGAACCGTATTCAGACAGGAAGCTAAGCTCAGAGAGATGGCTTTACGAGACTCGACAGATGAGCGGGATAGGAAGGCTGAAGAAGCTCGATTGGAGGGCTATAGAACCAAGGTTAAGAATTTCATACGGGTCATTAGCGATCTCTCGAACCCTTGAGTCTAAATGTAGGACCCTCGAAGGAATAGGAGTTTGCGGGGTAAGATTTTAAGGGACCAGGGCATAGCTAAATTGCCAGGCGTATTTTGATGATGCAGCGGTTGTGGCAATATTTTCTTTCTTCTCTCTGTATTGAAATTGTTGGGGGGGGTTCTCATTTAAGTTTCTTTCCTATTTGCTGTTGACGTTCCAGAATAGCATTTTCTTGTTTTATAAGCGTTGAGGAATAACGATAACATGACCAGACCTAGAGGCGATTCTGGTCGAGAGACCACTGAACAGGCGATTGCAAAGCTCCGCTACCAAGTAGTAAATTTGTGAGATGAATCCAGCTTGGGATATAAAGGATCCGGAATTATTATTATTAATGGTTTTTTTTTTTTTTTTCCCTTAAAAAAAGAGAAGGTTCGTTGAGAGACTATATGCAAGGTCGCGCCATTATCTTTTCGACTTCCCCACTGCTTTAGCTGCTCTTTCCGCAGCCTCGTCGTCGACGACTTTCTGCAAGAGGCCATGGAGATCCGGGTTCTTCCTTGCGAGCAGTAGGACATCTGCTGTGGAGACGGTGCTCCTATTTGCATGTCTATAGACCCAGTTCCGGTTAGTGACTTGAAATGCATGCGTGAAGAATTCTAGGCGGTACGGTATAGTGTTACTTTGAAAAGTTCTCAAGGTCTTTTGCGATATTATCTGCCCGCCACGTGTAAACCAAGTTAGCCTTTCCATGCAATCTACCCGCTATAGCATGCATTCATGAGAGACAATAATTGACCGGCGGGCGGTCCCTGGATCTATACGGGCTGTAGAACATACCAAGCTGAACCCAGGCAAGTTCCGTTAGGGATCCGATGAACTGCGGAGTCGCATTGACGTCTAAGTCCAGGCATGCTTCATCGACCAGTTTCCCGACATGGTACCTGAAATCAAGTAGACGTTATACGCCTTTTAGCAGGAGGTATCTTTTTTTTTTTTTTTTTTTTTTTTCGTCGACTTTGTCCCTGCATATGCATATCTAATACAATGGGACGGGAGATTTTGGTATGGCATACCATAGCGCAGACTTAAGCCGCTGTATCCCTTGCAGATATGAAGTCAGCGCCCTGATCGATTTGAGATAGATATTTCTATAGGTCTTAGAGCGAACCTCTTGTTCTGTATCATCGGAGGACATGGCTATGTAACGTTCTTCGCGCTATTGTGGTACTATGGGAGCTCCTGACAGGTCGTGGTATTAACGTGGAGACGCGTTGCAAGCAACAAGAAGGCTCACGTTGTTGGATAAAGACGTCGGCTCAACGCAAAGCGGCAGTCTTGTCTTAATCCAACACACATCTGCGCGAGCATATTACATTTTGGGAAACAAAAAGGTTTTTTCACCCATGCGATTTGATTTGCAATTGGTTCGGCCTCACCAGATATCAATTTGATTTCGAATTCCAGACCTCAAAAAGACGGCACGAGAATGCTCCCGAAATGGGCCGGATACGATCTTCATCCTAGCTTTTTAGCATATGTTTGCGACTCCATCAGGTCCGGTATCGCAGATGGCCGTCAATCAGTCCACCTCACAGCACATGCGGAGACTATCATTAAATAGCAAATGCTTGCGATGTTGAATTGATTAAGTCGAGGTCCCGCCCATGATTCATGGCAAAACATTTTTCGCTTGTGCCATCTCCACAGTTGAAGGGATCAGGTAACAGGAATGATAAAAGATAGGCGAAACGAAACTCTGTTTCCCCAGATAATTAATGGGGGCTCTTCATATCGTTGGGAACCCGGACGTCATTTACATGGGAAACCGCCTGATACTTTCGCCTTTTGCGGTGTGGATCTCTCTACTGGATAACTTCTTCTGTAATTCTGACGGGAGGAAGGATACCGTCGGTTCGGTCTCACATGTTGTTGGGGTTCGATGTCTCTCAGGAAGATGGCCGAACTGGATGGTGGAACCCCTGGTCAATCCCGGGTCGTCCTCCAAGACATCCCCCTGTCAATGCGGGGAACGGACCCACCCTCGACGACAGGCCGGAGACATTTCCTGAAATGGGATGGGTGGACTACAACCATGTCGACAGTATCACTCTATCGAAGTTCCCGAATGATAACAAAATGCTCTCAATCGTACCCACTAAAAAGTACAAATCGAGAGTAAAAAGCAAAGAAACATTCTTTATTTTTATTTTTATTTTTGGTAAGCTCACAAGCCAGCTCTACATGCTAACCACGATGCCCCAATCTGATCTACGACTTAACTAGGTGTGAGGGGGTCCCATGTCGAATATCGTATGGCATGCCATTTACGACTTCCATAATTCTCTCGTACGGGGGGGAATGGCCTAGTCCTTCGCCTCGGCCTGCACCTGCTGGATAAGTTCACTTACGTATTAAGAAATTAAGATGAAAGGTGCGGCGCAGATTCGGACAATACAGCGTGAAACTTGCAATTGGTCACGCTGTGATGTACAATAAATTTGCGCTCTATGTGGGCTCCGCAGACCCAGCTGGAGATATCCCGGGGCTGTAGATGCTAGAACACCTTCCGGGGTTGGGCCACGAAGATACAGGCTTTGTGAAAAAAAAAAAAAAGAGAGAGAAAGAAGGAGAATCTTGGAACTGGGAAAATAATGAGGCTGTAGGTAGGGGTCTAGTTCATGGCCATTACCCAGCTGCATCCTACTGCTTTGGCTCTTTGTCGACTAGACTTCAAAAGCGAATAGGTATCCATAACTGAAGAAGGGGAGGGTCTTCTCTTTTGCTCCTCTCTGGATCCAGACTCCTACTCAGTCTCTCGTTGTCTCTTTCTCCTCTGTCTCTTTGCTTGGGGCTTAGCATCAAGAAATGAAGGTCTCAACTCTTTGGACAGCAGCTTTCGTGCTGTCAGCCTCTGCTGTTTCGGCTTTCGACATCAACGATTATCCTGGGTGCGCTTTGCAATGCATTGCTAAGAACATTGTTGAGACCGGCTGTGGTCTTATGGACTTCAAGTGCAGTTGCAAAAACAAGCATTTCTTATACGAAAGTGGGAAATGCATCTGGAAAAGCTGCAGCTTCGGAGAGGCGCTCAAGGCTTCGGGTGTTTCTGTTGGTATGTAGAACCTTCTACTCTAGTAACTATCATACCATAGCTTTGATCTAGTACTAAGTCGAGTGAATTAAAGGTCTCTGCGCTGCTGCCGGGCTAGGCGTCACGATTCCAAATCTCCCTGAACCCCCCGCTCAGCCTACGGTTGGCCCAACCACAATAGACAGTACCATTGACTGTGAAACCACTACCACAGAGGCTCCTGTAACCAATGGACCTGGTGAGACATATCCTGGGGGCGACACAACTACCGCGGAGCCAACATCTGACTGCGAGGAGACCGATGGACCACCTACTACAGAGCCCACAACCACAGATCAGCCTCCCCCACAGACAACTGATTGTGAGGATGAAACTTCCACGGAGGCGCCTTCAACAACAGAAGGACCCACTTATGGTGAGCCTACTGTTGCGCCTACCACTACGGAAGACTGTACGGACGAACCCTCGGAGACGGAGAACCCGCCAGAGCCTACGACTACTGAAGATTGTGATAGTGAAACTTCAGAGCCTCCTGCACCCACACCCACAGAGCCTACAACCACTACTGAAGATTGCACTGAAGAACCCACTACTGAGCCTACCACGGCGGCCCCAGAACCTACTACCACTGAGGAGCCAACTACTACCGAAGATTGCACCGATGAAACCACTACTGAGCCCACCACAGTTCCTCCAGAGCCAACTACTACTGAGGAGCCGACCACTACTGAGGACTGTACTGAAGAACCTACAACGGAACCAACTACTGCACCTCCAGAGCCTACTACCACTGAGGATTGCACTGAAGAACCTACCGAGGAGCCTACTACGACTGCCCCAGAGCCGACAACCACTGATGATTGCACTGATGAACCTACCACTGCACCCCCGGAGCCAACTACAACCGATGACTGTACCGATGAGCCTACAGTAGAGCCTACCACTGCACCTCCAGAGACAACCACGACAGAGGATTGCACTGATGAGCCTGGGCCTACCGTTCCTCCATCTACTACTGATGATTGTACGGAGGAACCAGAGCCAACCACTGCGCCCCCTGAGCCAACTACGGATGATTGCACTGACGAACCCACTACTCACCCTCCAAGCCCCACAACCACGGATGATTGCACTGAGGAACCAGAGCCGACTACAAAGCCACCTTCCCCTACTACAGAAGATTGTACAGAAGAGCCTCCTGCCCCTACCACAGATGACTGTACAGATGGGCCTGAGCCCACTCAGCCCCCAACTACCACTGAGGACTGTGAAGAGCCAGAGCCTACTAAGCCGCCAACTCCTTCTGAGACCGATTGTGAGGAGCCAGAGCCAGAACCAACTCCCACTGAGACTGATTGCGAGGAGCCCGAGCCGAAACCAACTCCCACTGAGACTGATTGCGAGGAGCCCGAGCCAGAGCCAACGCCTACGGAGACTGACTGCGAAGAGCCGGAGCCAACACCAACGCAGACTGACTGTGAAGAGGAGCCGACTCCAGGTCCTACCGAAGAGCCAACTCCCACTTCTCCACCCGAACAGACCACTGACTGCGAAGAGGAACCACCAGTGGAAACCGATGACTGCGAAGAGACTACTTTTGTCACGTCGGTTGCTCCTTCTCCAACTGTCCCAGCTCCTCCACCAGTTCAAACCGGTGCCGCATCCAGCTGGAAGCAAACCGCCGGAGCCTCTTTCTACTCTTTCATTGTGTTCACTCTGGGGGTGCTGCTTTTGTAAAGTTGCTTTTTTCTTTTAGCGGAACGTTGTACTATATCAGCATTGTCATTTTACACCATCTAAGTCACGAAAACGTCATTCCAGGTATATTGAATTAGGCGCCAATTGAGATCAGCAGAGCTGTCATAAATACCGGGAATGGGCTACAAGTACGTGCCTGAGATATCAATCGGTTGGAGCGGGACCGAGATGTCTATTTTCTCTATACCCTTAATTCTCATTTGTCATTAAAACACACCTCTTTTACGATCTACTTATGCAGTAGGTTCAGCGTTGTTCACAATCATAAAACCATGTAGTTTTAATTTATCAAATAACTAGGAATTGCATTTATCTCCGAGAGATTCTTTACCGTCAGAATAATGGCCTTCTTTCTTGCCTTCTAAGTTTTACTAGTTCTCTTTCTAATTTATTTATTTCTAGTTTTTCATGACGTTAGAAACACGTAACGCGCCCATGGTAGCTAAACCTCTAATAGCTACACGGCCAGCAGAACGAATGACCATGGTTTACTATCGATGTCACAGACTGTGGATTGTCGAACATTCTTAGCCACTAAGAAATCTGAAAGTGCCCACGCCGTCTAACTAGGACCCCCTGCCAATCGACCTCAGCCCCCAAGGCTCCTTCCCACGTGCCCCTTCTGAATCGAAAAAAACATGGCATTGGTGCATCTAAGAGATACTTTAGCGGTAGGAGCCTACTAGGAGCGCCAGATACCTCCCCAGTTCCAGTATGTGGGATCGCCCTTGCAAATGATCCTGTTCCTGAGCTTCAACTGGAGCTATAGTGTGAATTGATATACTTCAAGCCTACAGCTGAGATGAGTTCACCCTACCCCATAAAAAATACAATGTACCTTATTATGCTCATTCCCACACTGTGTAGGTATGTACATGTCGATCCCGGGTTCATCTCATCTACGCAAGTACACTAGGTTTCTTGCATATCCGGTCGTCCGTAAAGTTTAGATGTATTCGTCTACTTGCCACCGGCATCAACTTGCTCAACAAACTAAGTAGTTTTCCAAGTTACTTGTGCCTAGCCTCGTAGCTTTTAGTGTTGCATGTGGATATGCGGATATATATACATTGATATATAAGGAATACCTATTTGCTAGAAATATATGGTACAGAACCGAATAATTGCGTTTCGTCTAATCTATGAGTGTTGGTAGAGGAATCGAAATTAAGCTATATGTTACCGTATATGAATTTCAGACCCATGATATGGATAAGCTAGTATCCATGGGAAAGTTAAGTTGAAGCTATACTGCCTGGCTTCGTAACCCGGCCAGCTTAGGTAGAAAGGCAACACACAAAACGCAACAGCAGACAACACGGGCTACGGGAGTTGGGTGTGGTTGAAATTCGCCTGGAACACCCTGGTAACTCAACCGCTAGCTGCATCTGCAGGTCCCCACCTGCTCAAAACGGCAGTACCTCCGTTATCGATCCACGATTCCTGGGGAAAGCTTGGACCCCAGAACCAGAAGCATATGATTGAAATCGAAAAAACTGTCCCGCAGTTAATACAGCAGATCATACATATCAATACGGACTGGTAAGACTGTCTCTGCATCTGGGTAGAACAGGTGTGGCCCACTTTTACTGGGATTATCAACAGACACGATGTCACCAAGAGTAGCAAGTTCATTCTGATTGCAAGGACACAAGCAGGAATAGGAAGTAACGGATACATATGCCTCGGCTTCATGAGATTTTAAACCGGGATCAGTCACTACAACCCAGCCTAACAGCCTCATGGTCTCACGCTTCCCGAACCCGCATGTTAGCACTTCTCACTATTCTTTCTTGCTTTCGAACTGTGGGTCTTTCGAAACTTCCCTAAACGTTCCTGCATTAATAGAGCAATATCAGAGAAATGAGAATACTAATTGGCTCGCTCGGATACGTTTAGATACCTAACCTCCCGGGTGAGTAGACTGCCGAATAGCTTAACCTCGAGCCAAGTTTCTTGGGAAAAGTGCGGGGAAAAGCGGAGACCCCAAAAGAAAAAAGTCATTTAATATTTACACTCGTTTCAGGCGATCCTTTCACGGGTGAAATTTTGAGTAAAGCCTCCCCGCTGCTTGGCCTACCTGCCTGTTGGCAAGTTTCCCAGCCTCAGTTGTTTCAGTGATGTTAATTACGGTGGCAGGCCGACGCCTGCGTCTTACTTGCGCATTAGTCGAACGCCTACCGAAAGTCTTCCGAAATCCCTAAGGCCCACCGCCTTACCAAGCCTTTTAATTGCTGGCCATCATCAAAAGAGGAAACTATATATGTCGATTGCAGCTTCTTATTTGCATATGCCAACGTGCTATCCATACGGATATGCTATATACTCATCACGGCTAAAAATGGGTGAATCACCAGAACTTCTTGAACCAGTCCAGCCTTTTTTCTCCTCCAATCAGTCGATTGATCTGCGGAGTGCTACATAATGCGAAGGCTGATATTAAGTTTGCTGTAACATCGACCTGGTCGGCCCCATGTGGCATAAAACGAGGTTGTGGTGCATGTATGCACATAAAGGTAATGAGGGGTTTGGGCTGTCCGCTTCCTGGTTTAATGAGACTGCGATATACGGATTTTGCAACTGGGACATTCGATACAGATATCTTGGCTCACGTTATAGCGATCAGGGAACCGCGAGACAGGCAGAAATAATTGACATGCTGGCCGCCTTCTCGGTCTCGTCTCGTCGTTGAGTCTCAGAGATATCGACATGCTGCCACAACTAGCTTGGGTAATCTAATATTAAATCCCGCGATGTGCGTTCCACGCAAGTCGCTGATTTATACATTAAACTTTTCAAGACAATGCAGTTCCGATCGCTTCGCGATAAGGACCCGGTGATGCTCAACATAGCACCTTTTGAGCAAGCCACTATACCAAGACAATTGATTGATATACAAACCCCTCACAGGGCGGGATGTCTTACTTTGAATCTAGAGGAAGGATGAGCCAATGGCTTACAACTGATATCAGCTCCAGGCTTTTGTCGCTTGAAATGTTCTGCGCAAATATGAAGTCATGCCACATGCCTTCCTGAGTTCCATTAGAGTGTCTTAGAGCACCTGCATGTGAAATAGTAGTTACCTAATTTGTGAATAATGTGGGTCGGGGCTCCGGGGAAGAAGTGGTAGGGGTGACCCTTGCAAATATAACTATAGATTGATTCGGTAGCTAACTATCACGTATTGAGGCGCGGAGAGCGCAACAGGCTGGAAATCACTCAACGTCAAGTAACCCCAGCTTTTCTCGATAAACATGTCCTAGCTTCGCATTTGATAGACCTATCAAACATGATCTACCTGTACACCTGTGTCAATATTCCTTGAAGGTGTTCGAGATCGAGAAACAACACCCTAAAATTTACACAATCGAGTGGATCCTACCTCTGGCATCTGATGTGCCTCTCGTATTCGTCCAAGGTAAATAAATTAATTGGATCACTTTGAATCAATTAATTCCCCAGTTTTCGCTACCCCACGTCAACTTTGCATGTGGATACGCACGAACCTTTTGTCAGAATTCACATGCTACATATGTATCCATCCTTTTAATGTAGCATTGGAAATCATAGAGTACATGCAAACTCTCCAGCTTCAACGGCCGAGATTCGGGGGCCCTTTCGGACCTGATCGGCCTCGAGGCGCAATTGAATTTCCCTGATTCAATCTGAGTATAATCCTAGCGTGTACGGGAAGCTAAGAATACTGGCATGTTAATATGCAAGGTCCATTGTTCAGTGACTATGGCCCTGGCTTTCTTTTCACCTTACAAGCTTCTGCCATGGGCTCGGGCGAATTTGGAATCCATGCAATCAACCTACACCTGCGCCGTTTTCCAATGCAATTCAACTACCCCAACTACCCCAGATCCTCTATTTCAATTCTCGCCTAGACTCTATGAGCTAACCTGACCTGGGGGTTCATGGCAAATGAGCGGCACCGTAACGAAAATTATTTCCGGTTGTACTTCCTCATCAGAAAGGTGGATCCATGGAGTCTATGTCACAAGCCATGTCAACTGGGCCAGCTTTCCCCAGAACTATCTTGATACCGCAGGTAAGTTTAACTTTGATATCGATAACCTGTCACCGTTCCCCAGCATCTCCAAGTTGTATAAGAACCCTCAGCCGTCACGCCATTCTCCACAATTCTTTCTTGCATCCTCATCAAGCAACAGCAGCCTCGAGTAGCAAACACAAGCCTGACAGCCTGAACAGACCCTCACTCCAAAATCTCCTATAGAAATTATAACTATCAAACAGTCTTAAAGACTTTCATTCTTAACCTATATTCAAAATGAAGTTCTCCACTGTCGTCCTTACTGTCGCTACCTTCGCCACTGCGGCTTTCGCCCAGCTCGACCAATTCCCACCTTGCGGTGTAAGTCTCCGCATCACATAATTTCGCACTTTTAATTATGATCGTGAACAATTATTTCTAACTGAATATTAATTCATAGCAAACCTGCTTGGTCAGCAACATCGGATCCGCTGGATGCACTGGCATTGACATCCCATGCATCTGCAACTCCAAGCCATTCTTCGACAAGGTCGTTCCTTGCATTGAGTCTGGCTGCGCTAGCCAGGCTGATCAAGATAGTATGTTCTCATTCCCCAAAAATTCCTTACTGGTTATAGTAGCTTCTCGATTTTCTTGTTTAAGAAAAAAAAGAAAAGAAAAGAAAACCGTTACTAAATGATTCATCATAACAGAGTCCGTTGCCGCTGCCATCGGCTTGTGCAAGGCATCCAACCCCAACGTCGGTGACTGGCTCCCAAAGCCACCAACCACCACCCAGCCACCAACTGAGCCAACTCCCACCAACAAGCCATCTCCTTGCAAGCCAAAGCTGAGGTTCGCTCGCAACTTGTAAATTTCAGTAAACGCGATGATAACCTAGCCGCGGACATCTCTCATTTCTCACACTGATACCCCCAACTGGAACTGCATTTACCAAATCTCAACAATGTAATCGTGCGGAGGGACCGAATACATTACATGCTCTCCCACGGAAATGTCTAATCGCGAATATATGACAATTGTTATACCACTTTCGCAGAAGAGGAAAAAAAACAAAAAAATCATACATACATATAATTTCACAAATGTACCCATACCCAACGAGACCAACCCATACCAATTACACTTGAAGTGTAGTATCATGTATAACTGCATCTTGTTTCCTTCATATTTCCTTTTTATCATTTGTCAGGTTACATCTTGGAGGAAAGAAAATTTTCAGGGCACCATCCATGCATGAAATGTATAATAGTTATTACCCAAATGCAATTTGCAGTTAACCATAACATATTCAAGAAATTCCGTCTACTAGCTTTTTTTTTTACGAGATTAAGCAATATCGGGAGCAAATTTACTGAAGAAGCGCGAATAACACCGCTCAACCCCAGCGTCTTCTGGTTATATTTTAAATTTGGCCGCATAGAATAAGTTTAACTGCTCAGGTACTTAAGGAGATGTTGGGAATATCTGAAGCCCAAAGCATGGTTAATTGAAGACGAAAATCTAGACATATCCTAGGGTCTGGCGGCCGAAATGCGTCAAAACGATACATAACCGCGCGAAATATGTATCACAGGTTAACCTAAGCGAGGCATAAGTGTGTTAATTTTTCATAATTATGCTCAACCATCAGCTTGCAACCAGCCCACCACTATTAGCCCGCCATCAACCTGCCCACTTTCCTTGTTAGAGGCAGGAGGAAAGCTAGACAGCTAAATAGTGAAAGGCTCAGGCTGGTGGCAGGTTAATGGCGGGCTGGTTGCAAGCTGATGGTTGAGCATAATTATGAAAAATTAACACACTTATGCCTCGCTTAGGTTAACCTGTGATATATATTTCGCGCGGTTCTGTATTATATATCGTTTTGGCACAGTCTGGTCACCATATTAGGGCACGTATAAGCTTTTGAAGGTACCTCAGTAAACACGATGACAAGCAAACCATAACTAGCATATATTCAAGATCCTATTTGTATAACAGGATTAAAATATGTATATACTTCAGCAATAGAACAGGTATACAAGTATCCGATGCGGTGATGGCTAGCTAGACTGTTTGCGAATTCGTCTGAAAAACGACCACCAGTACTAGTTAGCACTAGACAGCTGTAGACGATAAACTGTAACAAAAACTCAATTGAAACCTCTTAGCAAAATAGGACAACAATCAACAATAACAACCGCCCGCTAGCTTCAATGAAAGAGCCTCCTAAAACTCCATTATTTATACATTTTTTTCGCATTCCTCTTATACCCTTTGCTGTACTCAAAGCTGCTGCTGTAGCCTGTCTGCCGTATGGCTGATCTGCTTTCCAAGTATCCGTAATTATGCTTCAATCTCAAGCCTAGGAACACAGCCCCCGTTATCGAGGTGCAGATAGAAACGCATGCCTGTACTAAGAAGCGGTGTTTTCCGGTAATGAATTACTATTTCCATCCGCATTGCTCGTCGGCAACGGCTTTGTCCCGTACTTTGTCACCAATTCCTTTAGCACATTCATACCCAGAGGTTTAAAGACGTAATCCGACATGCCCACTTTGAAAGCCTTTTCCTTGTCTTCCTCCAACGTGGAGGCTGTGACCGCGATGATGGGAATGTACTGGAAATCTTTAAGTCCTGGCTCAGCCGCACCGCGAATGTTTTTGGTGGTATCGTACCCGTCCTAATTTAGCCAAATAAATTAAAAACTATGGTATAACCAATAATGGGGATATAAGTCATACCATCAATGGCATCTGCAAGTCCATCAAGATGAAATCCGGTTCCGCCAATTTGGTACTTAAAAGACGCAGCGCATCAATTCCATTGGGTGCGATAATAGCCTCACAACCCAGCTTCTCCAGCCGAAGTTTTGTGATATTCTGCAACGCCCAGTTGTCCTCGACGACCATTACTTTGACCCCGTGGGTGTCGCTTAGAGCGCCTTTTGCAGAGGACACAGAATCTCTCGAATGTTCTCGGTGTGGCTCTCCACGAGTAGGAATTGGCGAGTATTGGGGCCTCTTTTTAACACCAGGCTTCTTCCTCTTGTCTTCCTCTACTTCAATTGGTGGCGATGGAGCTGTGTGGGTGACTTCTGGAAGCTGAGGAGGCGGACCTAGTACAGTTTCTGGAATAACATCTACACTAGGCTTTGGAAGGGGTGAACCTTGTTTGACTTCCTCTTCCCCGTCTGACTCTGGTAGTCTCAAGGATAGCGGATCTGACACACGGCGACGTTCAACGAAGTCCTTTTGTAGGATAGCGCTGGTAACATGCAGTAAGTCTTCCACTTTGTCCTGTTCAGGTAGCCTCACATTGGGGTCTCTTATGAAAGGGAATGTGATCTTGAACACTGAGCCGATACCCAATGTGCTGAAGAAGTCGAGGGTGCCACCAAGTTGTTTAACAATCTGATTTTGAAATTAGCATCCGCGGCTCAGAAAAACAGCAATGGATCAGCAGTTTCACCTACCTTCTGGGTGACGTAAAGGCCGAGACCTAAGCACCAGATCATTAGATATTATTCTTCATACAGTCAATTCCGATTACCCTACCATCTGTTGGTTTCCGTCCCGTTTCATCGTCCTCGGCAAATGGCTTGAAGATCGATTTCCCAGCCTCCTCTGAGATACCGATACCTGTATCCTTTATCTCAAAGCATATTTTGCAGGTTGAGCCCTGTGTGGATACTACATAAACCCTGAGGCTAACGTAGCCTTCCGAGGTATATTTGAAAGCCTGCATAACAACCAGTCCCCACGTCAGATATTCATCCATAGCAAGAGATCGTCTCGCCAAAATACATACGTTCGACAGGATATTGGTCAAAACTCTCCTCGCATTCGCTTCGTCTCCAATCATAACGCATTCCATCCGCTCATCCAATAATCGTTCATCATCACTTTCAGCGCCTTCATATTTATATCTTGTGATACTCTTTAGGCCTTCGAAGTCTGTCGTGAACTGAACATCTCGCTTGGAGAAAGTGAGGAATGCGAGGTTGCTAACGTGATGGATAAGATTGAAAAGATTGAACGCTTTCGCCTTGACGACGCTCTGTCGCATCTCAAAGGACGAGAAGTCAACGATATCGTCACTAAGTCGTCGTTAGTGCTGACCCTGCATAGTAGTTTCCATATTGTCTCACATTGAAATAACTAGTCACTATTAGCTGTGAGGTCTATTGAGCAATTAAGAACAAATCTTACGGAGAAAATTCGCAGATCGGAGAAGTCCCATCAAGTGGGTAGTTTGCTCCTGGTTTAGCCGTGTCTCGTTTAGGAGCTGAAGCAGACCAACGATACCTGCAATTGGGCTAGTCATCTGTGTTAGTGCAGGGATATCAAGTGAAACAGAGGATATCGAAGTCTCACGTTCTTAATTCCGAGACAACTCCGCTTGTGAAAATCCCTCGAAGCCTTTCATCTTGCTGTTGCGCAGCATCGATTTCTCGTTGTTTCGTGATATCCCGGAACATTGTCAGGTAACCAACGAGCTCACGATCCAAGTCCTTTACCCATGGGGTATTAACCGCATATAAGGGCAAGCCAGAAACTTCCATAAGTTTCGGCATGTCTTTCACATAAACTCCGAAGCTATCTTTAATAGCTGTTGTTTTCCGTCGAAGATTATGGTGAAAGTATTCCGTAAATGGTGAACTAGTGCTGAACTTGGTGTCGTATACATTTAAACGGGACACCCAATCACTCGTCGTCCGGCCAATACTATGAGACTGCGTTAGATATTCCATGTATATTTCGGGTGTGCAGTGGATATGAATGTTTACCCAATATCGGGCATTGAACTCTCCAGACCAAAAAACTTTCTCGTGGACGAATTTGTTATGGTTATATCACCTCGAGTGTTCATGGCAATGAAGTGAGAATCTAAGTTTTCAAGGGTAGAATCGCGGACTCTCTCAGCCTGAGATGCGAATTCCGTGGCCATACTTATGTTACCAGGAACTATCATCTCTCTCGTTTTTTCCCGCTTCTGATTTGCTATAGCGTTCCTATGTGAGAAAGTTAGACTATGATCATCTTGAAATCTCAAATAGCACAAAGCATACCCGGCCACGTTGATGCTATCGTGTGTCAATATAGACAAAACGGTGTACACCTCCCTGCCACTATCCGTAAATGACAGGAACAAGGTCGCAGGAACGAGAGTCGTGTTCTGCTTATCAGGCTCATCTTGCCGCCGGTTGCTTGTTTTCCCGAAACTTTCCCTCCGGTTATTTGCTTGATATAGAGGCGTCTGGCCATTTGGAAACCGAATCATGACTTCAAACGACTCTGCGTTACCATCAGAATCGACATCTTTGGAGGATTTAGCTTTGCCTTTGAAGGCATCTGCTGCTCTCCGACCCAAACCACCTAGATTTAGATCCGGACTGTGTGAGAATTTTGATTTTGGGGTTGGAAAATCCGCGTTACTCGAACCTTCTCCAGTTTCCGTCCTTTTGGATGGAGAATCTATTGGAGAACTGATTTTGGTGCCAGAAGACTCGAGGAATTGTGCTCGTCGCTTCTCGACAACCATTCCTAAAGTAACCCATCTTTGCTCCTGGAATTCCACACCAAGTTCCCCAATATGAATCCCATTTAGACTACCGTACACCTTTACCAGATGCGAAAATAAGGTAACGGCTATTTTATTTGCATTCCCGATTGTCGAGTTCGGTGCAATCACGAGAGTTGGGATCGGAGAAAAGTCGAAGCCTAAGGCGGGTAAAACAGGGTCGAATCCACGGCCTTGGTCATCGGATCTCGCGCGTTCCAGCCAGGTATGCGAGCATTGTGGACATTTCAATAGATGTCGAGCACGATCATCCTCGCTAGACGTCCGATGGCGAGGCTCCGAGACCGATGGCTGATGGCCCTTCTTCTCTTTCTGTAAAGAATGTCTGATGTTAGCTCCCAATGTCCCGACAAATCGGTCGGGTAGTGTGCCTTTAGCCGGGGACGAACCGTCGGGAACCTTAGGCGCAGCGGCATTGTGACTCCTGCGTCAACACAATTGCGGGTATATCCTGCGGAAGTCCACCCGGGTTTCGGAATGCAGACAAAACAGCGAGGTCCTCGAACTCTGATATCAGAATGCCGACGATGTTTGTCGAATATGAAATTGACAGCAGATGATTGATGTTGTCACAACCTTCCCTCGCTTGCTACGGTCGATATAGGCTGAAGTCTATTTCGCCGAACAACTTTCAAAGGTCCAACTTCAAAAGAAGGTTCTAAAACTTGCTCAGCCCAGCTTTCTGCCGACGGGTTTGAGGATTGGGTAATTGGGCCACTGGAATTGCGAGTCAACAAGCTTTCGGCCTCCCGCCTTTCGTGATTTGTGTTTTGGTGGAAACGAGCGAATGAGAGCACGAGAAGGCGGTCGGTTGTCCAACAGGACGATTTCCGTTTGAGATTTTGATCTGGATCCCGTGCCGGGACGCTTCAGCTGGGGAATGAAGTCAAAGGAGTGAGGGCGAGGAGTTTAGAAGTCAAAGCACGCATTCGATCCAGGGAAGAGAACGATCCCCGGCGTGACCTCCATGGCAGAGTAGAAGCGGCAGGCTTATTAGACGGTAATATATTAATAATACCGCCTCGTAAGTAATGTTAATCAACAACCGGCCCCAGAACTGAATCAGCAGTTCACGGCACAGTACAGTGATCTGCTGCCAAACCTGCCCAATCGACAGGGCAGGCCCGGAAAACGCTGCAGACGACCTGCATCATGGCTCTTTCGCAGCCTCGAATGGCGCATCTCCAGCCGGCAGTATAGTACAGTTGCAGTTGCAGTGCTAGTTGGTGTGAGATTATATATTATCCATCACGGTTAATGTTGTCCTCCAGCTCGAGCTTGTGCGCGTGCCCGCATGCGAATGTGGGGTTGTGAACTTGAAATAGCACGATCGATGCATCTCTCCAATTCTGGTGTTATTTGAAGAACAAGCCCTTTTCCGGCACATCTTGCATCGTTGGAGGCACTCTCATGAAATGAATTCCAGACCAGCACGTGGGTTAATTAATTAACTTCAACTTGTATACATACATACTAAGTGTTTCTCACTTTGCAACCTGATTCTGCAAGCTGGCACTGGGAGGGGGGAATTCGAACTCAAGAAGGGTCCATGACGTACGCCCTTGCATGCGAGGTTGGTGGCGATTGGACTCGCTAAGACCTTAATGGGCGGGGCTTCACAAGCGGCCGTTCTCCCCACAAAAACCAGCCGTGGTTTCGGTCCGACCATATTAGATGCACAGCATCCGAATGTTCTAATGTCGTGAATCCGAAGCTTTTGCTTCAGGTACAGATACATCTGACTATTATGAAGGAGCTACTTACTCAAGTACTTGCTTACTGATCTATTTTTGAGTACCTATTTAAAGCCTGATATGCCGTATACCAAGCAATTGTAGATGTCAAGCTGTCTGCCTCCACAAACCATATTACATTCGATCTCCACACATATTTGAAACATATCTAGCTATCTCGATATCTCGACTCCGAAATTATACTTACAGAATTCGCAAACATGACCGAGTCAATGCGAGCTCTTCGATACCATGGCGCGAAAGACCTCCGGGTCGAGTCCGTCCCCGTCCCAGAGCTCCTGCCTGGTCAAGTCAAGATCAAGCCGGAGTGGTGTGGCATTTGTGGTAAGTAGGCTGCACAACACAACTTGGGGGGAGAGTATGAAGATTTCCATGATAGATATCCTACGGAGCTACTTGAATCCGACTTGCTGATTACGATTCATACGAGTTCGTTACAGGATCTGATTTGCACGAGTACATCACTGGTCCCATCTTGACACCTGCTCCTGGAAAGCCCCACAGGCTGACCGGTTGCACTGTACCCTTGATTATGGGACATGAGTTTGCCGGCGAAATCGTTGAACTCGGGCCTGGCGTCGAACCAGGGCGTCTCAAGGTCGGGATGAAAGTCTGCGTTGAACCAACTCTCTTCGATGATGACTGCCCTCCATGTCTCGATAAGCGCCGCAACCAGTGTAATAGAGGAGGTTTCTTTGGAATTTCAGGTAATATACAAATAAACCAAATGCCAAAAAAAAAAGTTTTCGCATAGCAAAACCCTCTTTGGAGTCATATCCTTTAACACCGATATACTTGTCTAGGTTGGGGAGGCGGGTTCTCCGAATATGTCTGTTTACAGGAAAAGGTTATTCATCCTCTGCCAGATAATGTTCCGACTGATATTGGAGGCAAGTAATGATGCTATTCTATCCTCGCATTCTGTTACCGTGTCAGACTCTAAACATTGAAAACAGCCCTTGTCGAACCACTCGCCGTAGCATGGCACGCTGTTGGAGCAGCCAAACATTCCCCGGAGCACTCAGCACTCATTCTCGGATCCGGCCCTATTGGGCTCGCTGTCTTGCTTTGCTTACTTGCCAAAGGGTGTCGCCAGATCTTAGTATCTGAGGTTTCTCCCCAACGTATCCAGCACGCCCTTGACATCGCCAGTTTGCATCCAGAGGTAGACATTAAGGTCCTCGATCCTACTAAGGAAGATGTAGTTGCAAGGGCAAAGGAACTCTGTCCTCAAGGTAACCAAGGCCCGAATGTTGCCTATGACTGTGCCGGTGTCCAGAAGTCGCTCGATGTTGCAATCGCCGCTATCAGGAAGGGGGGTTTAGGTAAGATCCCATAATGTCATTGTGAAATCTAAAAAACAATATTGGCGGTGTCGATGTCTCCTGATAGTAGTCTCTGAACTTACGAGCGCTTGTCACCTGATAGTCTGTAACGTTTCCGTCTGGGAAAAACCTGCCACCCTCAACATCAACACCCTCGTTTTTGAGGAAAAGAAAATTATCGGGGTAGCCTGCTACCTTGAGGGCGAGTTCCAGGAGGTTATTGAAGCGATATCTACAGGTATGTCAGATTGCACACATTTTATTCATGCTCGTAGCTGCAGATAGCCTCGATAGGTAGCCTGCAGCATCGAAAGTCCCCGAAATCTCGATAGAAAATCATGGTCGGTCCTGCTAACCTGCTGGTAACTATTTGTGACGCTTAGGCAAAATTAAGAATCCGGAAAAACTGATAACGGCGAAGGTAGGGATGGATGATGCCGTCACAAAAGGCTTCGAAGCGCTGTATGGGTCTCGCGAACATGTGAAGATTCTTGTCCACCCTTAATGCCGTTGTGTATGTTCGTTTAGGGGTTCCTAGCTGGTAGCAGAAGAGACTGTAGATATCGATGTAGGCGGCAAGTTTCTGGTAACACTAGACTGGGAACACAGATATCTGGATGGTACAAATAATCAATTAAATTGAGATCTAGAGACTCTCAAAAGTTCAAAGTATGCGATCTTCCATCCGGCATCCGCACTGCGGAGAAACAATAAGGGGGTTCCCTGGGCTATAGCAGGCTTGTAAATGCAAAGTCCGACCCGATTCTATGAGTGAATCCCTTTAGGGGCCAAAGGCAGTAATTGTCAGCACGCGGCAGCCACCCAATAAGTGCAAGAGTACTGCCTGGCTGGAATATTCGTTCAGCCTACCAAAAAGTCGACACGTATATCATTACAGAAAATTACACCCCCATGGACTCAAGGAGGTTGGTTACCCACTCTCAAACTTGATCATTTGCCCACTCGCATGATCAAATACTCTTGGATAGAAGCCAAATTCGTGGAGGCTGGACCTCAAGACCATTGGCCCCATAGTTGATTGTCTGGCTTCAAAGTTTAAGATCCGGTTGATCAGTGATCAAGGTCCCGCTCTAGGCTATGTATCATCTGCCGTATCATCCCGGCAGCGTATTCCTCAAAGAAAAATCAATTTGCGTAATGAACCAATGCATAATGAAGTTAACCCATTTAATCGTATTCCCAATTGCGAATCAGTCCATGTAGCTACGTAGCCAGATAGCTCCAGTCTAGATCCAGAATGATCCATCCCTCAGATTTTTCGAGTTCTCAACTCCCAAACTTGAATGTGTAATGAAACACTCAAATTAACATGCCGTATTCATTTTGAAGATCCCGGCCAAGCGGAAGCTGCACAGTCGACGCTCGTCTCCGATCATTCTGTTCCCCAAGTTTACGTACACCGATGACTTGCATACCGACCCTCCCATCAAAATGGAAATCCGTGACCGAGCACCACCGAGAGTCCTGTGGTAATAATACGCTAGACTATATGGAAACTCACACAGCCGTATAGGCTATCGATAGCTATCGTGCATCGACAAATGCAATGCCCTTGACCTATCAATATTCGGTCAGAAGTATCTTGCTGGTACCACAGATAAAATGCGCAAACACGAGACACAAAATTAAATGTTGAGCTCCCGTTTTCAGCCTTGTGTCACAATGCAAATCCAGATGAACCAGATACAGATTCATTTTCACTTCGCACGAAACATTAATTTCACTCCCAACAAAACTTCCATAAGGCCAAATCATAAGTCTAGCACAAGAAGGCCTTATCTGATCCAGTGGTAAAACCCGATAGAATCATAGTATGACCTGATATAAAGCTTGAAATCCTACAAGCGAAAATTCACAAAAATACCCTTGAATATCTAATCAATATCTCAAATATATCACAAATCAATATCAGTATAACACAAAACCCAAAATCTGTGCCCTACTACAATTGCACCACATGCATATTACCACAACCTCTTTTCATATAGATAACTTCAATTGATATTGATAATGCCCCGTAAAGAAAGTCACAAAATCTCCCCTCATTTGCCATCACATAACTTTTTCGATACCCGAGTGAATTTATTGTCACTCACTCACTGGGTCTAGGTTTTCAACCCACAAACCAAGACATGCAACTACCAGGGCCTTGCAGGCAAGACACGGCCACCTCGATCCCACAAGCCGTCGTCCAATCAAAGATCTTAAACCTAGCCTACCGGAAGCGAATGGCTTTTCCTATCGAGATTTCGGCCCCTCGCTTTGTTTTCTATCCGTTACAAGCCAGGGCATCGATGCACTAAGGCCCACTTGTCGGTGGCACTGGGCAAAACATCCACCGAATCGGCCACTACGCACAAGCTGAAAAGAAAGAAGAAAAAAAGCTATGATCCGTTCATCTCGTCAGGATACCCCGTGGACACTTGCCGTCCTAACTTCCGCATTTGATGCCAACCGTTGTTAAGAATTAACGTTTTCCCCTCGCGAGGTGTCAAACACCAGGTAACGACTGATCTTGCAGCTGAAAAGCTTGAATAGAATCGGCGCACACTTTGGCCGTGTTTCCGTCCGATGCAGGAATTGAAATGCAAATGCAACCTGGCATGCAATCGCAATATAATTCTCTTCGTTTGGTTCAAAAAAGTTGCGTTGGGAACGCGTGTTCGAACTAAGCGCTACCACGGCTCGGTGGACCGGAATCGAGAATGCGATTTAGTACTAGTGCCGCATGAGCGGAGGTACTATAATCCACTTTACTCGCTTCTTTCTGCAGATTGTTCGAATGCACCTTCGAGACGAATTTAATTCGTTCTTCAGCTGCATACTCCGAAAATTCTAACATCATAGCGTTGGGGAAATAGCACACGAACTTAGAATGGCTGGGGTAAATCGTGTTCTTTTCGTGACCTTTGCATACAAATGATTCAGACGAAAAAGCTTAGTGCTGGTTAACCTGGAACAAGTACTGTTTTCCCCGCATTCTTGTGTTCTCGTCAAAGTTTTGGCGGCTTTTGGGCGTGTGGATTGTGGAGAATACAAGAAAGGTATTTTGTGGGGAATCGGAATCTCATTCATGACGGGATTTTGCACCAGTATCACGGGGTCTAGCCAATGTATTTCGGAACCTTTGCAGCATCTGCAGACTGGCCTTTGTGGGGGCAATTGCCATGAAACCTTATTCACTTGTGGTGCATACAGGATCTAATCAAGATATATAACCCCCAATGAGGTCTTCAGCTTTGCCCAATCGGTTTCGATACGCTCTTTCACGATACCCACTCTGTCCCATATTGTCATTGCTTGGTAACTGTGGGGATATATTCCACTTAATCTCACGTAAAAGGGAGGCTGGTTTACAAAGGCCCCTTATACCATATCTACGGAATAGTTTAATCAAAATACCGTATACACTTTCGTGGATTTACCTTATCACTACCATTAAACCCTCCCGGTAAACGGACACCGCTATTATCTCTAATCTCTGAAAACCCGCTTCAATTCCCCGGATACTTTCACAATGGAGAAGGCAAACCTAGACCCAACTTACTCGACAGAATCTCAAATCCTGCCTCAGTCTCGGGGCCAGGGCTACAACAGTCCGCCATCTTCTCAGCACAATGATTCCGGCAAGGATCAACTAGACCGCGTCCGCACAACGGCAACTATGCAGATTTCCCCAGAGCTCTTCGAGAAGCTCTACCTTTCACCTCAGAACAAAGTTCATGGAGATTTACGGAAAACCTTTGCAAATCCAACCCCAATGTAAGTGGAACCACCCTCTCAGGATGTCGTTAATCTAGGTTGTTTCTCCGACTAATGTTAATTGAAAATTACAGTGCGGTTCTGTAGGTTTTGAGTGCATCCGAGATACCCCGATATATTCGAATATTATACTAATATAGATACAGAGGTTTCGTGGTATCTTTGACCCCATTGAGCATGGATTTGATGGGATGGCGTGGTGCTGGTGGCGTCGGAGCCGCCCAAGTGTACGTGATACATGCCGAATTTATATTCCGAACAAACTTCAAACCCTAGTAGCTAGTAGAATATCGAATAAGGGAATATCTAGTGCTAACAGACCCTGATTGACCAATAGCGCCGGCTACTACTTCCTTGGGGGCATGCTCTCACTTATTGGCGGTCTCCTTGAGTTCGTTCTAGGCAACACATTTCCATTTGTTGTATTTACATCCTTCAGTAAGTTGAATCAGTGCCACCATGGTCCAGCTTTGCCTTGCGCATATTGCATACACAAGCCCCGGATGAATATCGGATTAGGAATATCGATATTCAACCTTTCAAATCCATTATGAGTTTTGCGTATAAACCTTAATAATAGGATGGTAGAGCTAACATCAGCCCCATTTAGGTGGATTCTGGTTTACTCTAGGAGGAACACTTACGCCAACCTTCAACGCCATGGGGGCTTATTCCACATCCGGTGCCGACGCCGTAGAAGGCGGTGCGACCATGGGTTTCAATGCCAGCTTCGGTAAGTTAACAATTGCATGCCCCACCAAACTCGTGGCTCCGGAGTTAGATCGGCAATGAACATCCTGGACTTTTTTTTGGCTAACTGTGCCGTGTGCCATCCATCAAGGTTTCTATCTTCTGGCCTGGGGCTTTATCACCACCATCTATCTCATCTGTTCGATCCGGACTAATGTAGTCTTCCTAACGCTCTTTACGTTCTTGGATGCCACCTTCGGTCTCCTCGTCGCCACATACTTCTCTGTTGCCAATGGGAAGGCCAGCCTGGCTGGAAATTTACAAATCGTAAGTTCCCGTGGCTTTTCACCAACCCTAAGCGGTTCTACCTTACGTAATTCAGACCATGTCGTGTGATCGCAGAAATTCTGCTAGAATTCACGAATGTGGCTCAATATATAACAGTTGAATTTTGAAACTTATGGTTGCTTTTAAACACTTAGGCTGCTGGCGCATGCGCTCTGTTGACATGCGTCCCAGGCTGGTATATCCTTCTGGCCCAAATGCTCGAGGCAATCGACTTCCCGATCCAGGTAAGACCGCCACCCCGGATCTGAAAGCCTTGCATGTCTTACTGACCTCGTTTAACTTTATCCAGCTCCCCGTGGGTGACTTGAGTCAGTTTATTGTCTCGGGCTCTGCGCGTCGGTCGCGAAAGGCTGACGCTAGCGCCGGAGAGCATGTTTAAACACAAATTTATGTGACGGGACATTCCAGCATGAGCATCTTTACGACTTTAGTAATTGTGGTTTTTAGCTTCACACTTGCAAGGATAACATGTTGAGATTGGATTTTTTTTTTTTTCTTCAGCCGTTTTGAAAAGCGATTCTACTATTCCAACTCCGCGGGATTAAAAAAGTTTTCGAGATCCTGTCAAAGCATTGATATCCGAGCGTCGCAGAAGTCGCGTTCTTTGGTGTCTGCATGATCACAATTTGCCGACAGAGATTATTATTAACTATTTGTATGTTAGATATTTTGTAATAGTTTCCGCGATGGACCTCATTCCTTTAATTCATAACTATCTGAGCTCCTTCTAAACTTATACATGCATCGCCGCTAGCTATAGTCGTGACGGGCGAAACCACGGAAGTCGGGTCGATGAAAGCCACAAAACTTAATTGTAGCCCCGTAATGCAAAATAAAATCAGGCAGAAATTTTTCGAAACGATATCACATATTGTGTGGAGAAGTCTCGATCCGTTTGTGGGGTTGCTGAACCATGGGCGCGGCATCGAGGCTTGTGGGGAAGACCCGCACAGACCATTCCTTGACCTCTAGAAAAGGGATCAGATATCGTAAGATCTTCGCGGGCGCTTCGATGAAGGGTCAAAGCTCGTAAATAGCATGAGGCAGAGTTCAAAGTCACAAATTTCTTAATTGACCAGGGGTTGACGGTTATCACGAAGCATTTCGTAATCATAATACCCATTATGTTTGATGCTATAAAACCTATATGAATAAGAATGTTTTGTTCCTGACTAATATTGCTAATTAAAACAAATGTGCAAATACAACCTCGTGAAATGAGCCGAAGAAAGAAATCCCCGGTCTCAAAAGGCTTTTCATAGAAATTAATACTGACACTTTACATTTACACGGTACGGGTCAACACACATTGTGCAACAAGTGGTAAGTTAATTAGGGCTATGATCAAAATCCGGTTTGTAGTACACCCACGTATTTTCGTGCCAATGTTGGCCAACCGCCGCATGAAGATATCGTATCGACCTATATTTCACTGTTATATAGGCGGTGCACAAATCAGGGTCCCGAGGTAGAAAATTGGTAACACCGCTATCCAAAATCCTGTCGATGTTTGATGGGGCTCTTTTGCTAGGACCCGTTTTTCATGACAGCGAATATCAACTGTTTCGAAACGCATTACGACGACGACGACGAAGCGCTCGTCGCACAAAAATTCAGGTTTGACACTGGGGATATGACTGCCTAGAAGTTATTGGCTTATTTGAAGATCCTCATGGTGAGGAAGCCCGTTAACCCTAATAAAAGATCCGAGCGCGTGCATGTAGCTCTATCAGGTCTTTTACTCGTAGCTATTTTTGAGGTTATCATGATCATGGTTGAAGCATGTAAGAGCCATAAACCTAATATCGCAATGCCACGATATGCCGCGGATATCCTTGATATTCAGTTAGGATCCTCAAAAGCATATGCTATGGAGCGATCAAAGTATGTTGAGGTACCGGTACATCTGTACGAAGTATACCAATCCCCTGTCCCCATCTTCCAACCCATTTCAACCCCGAGAAACGAATCGAAATCGAAAAGCGGGGAAATAGCCAGCCACGTGCGTAAGATCTTCCAAACTTTCCAACGTTGACACTTGACTGCAAACCATACACTATTATCCATGAAGCTTCGGGAACTCGACCAAAAAAAGACCGCATGCCAGGCTTAGCATAACCACTCCGTCGGTGCATCAGGACTACTGCCTGCATAATTTGGGAACTCTTGCTTTTCGGTAAAGGTGCCTTTGAAAGCAGCTGACTCGGCACCCTCCGGCTTCATAAGCCGCAAATTTCCTGCGGTCATCATGGTGCTGACCTAGCAATTATATATCGCAACTAGCCGATGAGAGCTCGTCAATCAACTGCATGCTGCTCTTGATATAAATTGATATTTTGTGTATAGCAATTTTTTCCGATATCAATAAAACTCAACTGAGGGTAAATATGTCAGCGAAGGCAAATCTTCGCACGCATACGAATATAGATGCCGCCATTGCATTGAGTTTCCGGTCTCACTCCAGCAAAGAGGCCGGCGATTGGTTGGGAGCATGTCACGGCTATCGACGTCTACCGGGATTACCGATGAAATGACAAGCCCTTGAGCCCGCTCTACAAGCAATCCTTCAAAACCTAAAACCCGTGCCTCGACGGTAGACCGGCGTTGAAAACGGCATCTGTGTCAAAGCTCCTGATCTCGTGACTCCCACAAGTCAGCGCACTATCATGTAAAGTTGTTGAGGTTACGTACGATGCCTTTCGAGTTTTCCGTCAGATTTTTGATAGTGGAAAGCCAATAACTATCTATAGCAATATTAAGATTTGTAAGCGTAATATGATTTTCGTACCCAATTTGAAGGTTGATCCTAGTTCGCTATGTGCGATGCTGCATGTTTGACGACCTGATGGGTCTAAAAGACCGAAAACGAAATCAGATGTTTGGTGGGTAGAAGAGTGTCTCGTGAAGCAATTTTTCCGCTGAAGGGTATTTTGTCGGGCAAGAATGACGATTGCGTCTCGGATAAGAATTCCCCTGGGTCTAGCCGTCATGAGGTATTCAGCAATGCAAGGCTCGCCTTCAGAAACACTGCGGGCCTTTTGCCGGTAATACCCTTGCAGAACACGATAGGAGTATTTGATAATACAGTCAAGTGAGATTTCCAATCGCCTACGATCGATATGCATGAATTCCTGCGCCTGCGGAAATCTGCAATTCGTGACAATTGCCTGGAAATCATTTCAGACGGCCACCTCGCAGAAGGCTGCATGATGTCTGGTTTTTCTAGGGTGCGAGTTATTGTTCCAGTCGTCAGGATATACAGTAGGGTGTCCTTTGTAGTTACTCTCATCACTATCCTGCCCAGGGTGCCCTTTCGCTTGCGCAGCTGGTGGGACGAAACGATCCTTTTGCCGGCAAAGCGAAGGTTGCATTGCAATATATTTGAAACGACAAGTTCAAAGAGTTGCGACCCACCGGAATTTTTCCAGATCGCACCACGGGCATTTATATCGTACGAGTGTACGTAGACGTCTAGACACGAGGCGTCTAGACTCTATAGAGGAATAAAAGAGGGAATATATCTCAGCCACCTCGTATACATTTTTCCCCTGATGACAATCGCATCAAGGGAATTTAGGAAAACAGGGCAATCACTTGCCGAATCTTGAATACCAAGCAGCTTGCCTCGTAGAACGGTCCCGTTAAAATATATCCATACAGCATGTGACCTCGTGAAGGCGGTGCATCGTCAGTTGGACATTTTGTTGAGGACTATGCAGCTATTCTTTCCCCGCCATGCACAAGGTGCTCAAGGTACCTGTAACAACACCCTGCTTCACCATAAAAAACCATGCATTTAGCTAGGATATCTCGATTCCTGGGATTTTTGTTGATACCAAAGGCAGGTTTCGCTAGATTTTCTCGTTGAGGGGAGCGAGACGAAGTTGAGCCACAGTGGAACCGCAAAAGACCGAAAGCAAAAGACGACACTAACATTTTTTGTCCACAATTTCACCTTGACAGCTAAAGAACGGACTTTAGCCGAGGATAAATACTGGATATCATGTCAAACAGGAAATGAGAGGGAATGAACAAAATTAAAAATGAGATACTGGGAAAATATGCTCAATTGTGGGGGCGGCTTTTCTGGGAGGGCAAGCTTCCAAAGGAGCTGCTTACCACGTGGGACAGCAAAATATCGCTAGGTTTGGGGACAATTAATATACTGGACACCAAGATTGACGGAATATGGAATGCAAGGATCGTTGTGGATCAAAAGGGCAATTTGATGATAGATTCTCCAAACTCGAAAGATAGCTACGTCTTGGCAATTGGGTAGCTTCAGACTTTTGCTAACCGGTCCGCGCGCAGCTACGGCGATGTAGACGATCCTACTAGTAACGGAAAACGCGGGTGATAATGCAATGTTGAGGGTTGCGTTTAATATCGAAATCAGGTGAAGACGGGTGACGTTGCTCCTGTCGAGCCGAGCCGCCATTCTGGTCCACTTGGATGTTTGTTCTAACGTCTGCCGACTAAATATATCGACCTATGGTCATCTGATGCATCAACTATCATATCAATCCACTGGGTTGTTTGTATCCAATTTAAAACCCTTTGTTTGAATCCCAGGAGATTTCCGGTCAGCCCGTCTTATAGGCATGTATTGTGAAGATCAGCTAGCCCGATGCCCTTGTGGATAGATGCATGGTTCTGTAAGGGGTTATGAGATTCAATTGATGGGTTTGGAACCGGCTTCATAACTTAGTCCAGGCATCTCATGAAATCGATCTTTCGACCCTCGATACGGCGTAGACGAAGGATTAAAAGTAGTTATTAGATTTTGTTTCACCATTTGTTTCTTCCGGCCCGTGGCACTAGCTGGGAATGACCAAAATATTGCAATCTACCATAAAGGGTAAATTTAAATTTGAAAAAAAAAAAAAAAAAAAAAAAAAAAAAAAAAAAAAGACTTTCGATATCGTTGGTGGCGTCACATCGCTCGGGGTATCTGACTCTGCAGCAACAGAACGATCCATTGCCGGCGCCGGCTCTAGCCCGTTGACGCAAAGTGCATAATCGATCGGCTGAAACCTAGCCCGCTTGCTTGTCGAGCATAGGCCCACAGACGTTTCGACCAAGGCGAGAGTCGATGAAGGGTAGATTTTCCGATATTGCAGAGCTCCGGCAGAAGTATCGAAATTGTTCCTTTGCGACGTGATGCCTTGTGATATGATTCTGAAGGGCTGAAGCCGTTGATACCCCCACGCTCTTTATTTCTATATTTTCTTTTTACACCGAGTTCGTTCCTTTACCCCTTCTCCTCGACCTCCTTGCCCAATGCAGCTCACAGCTGAGGTGTGACCCGGTTACAGCTACAGGCGGATATAATATCTCTAAATTTTATAGGTTTGGGAGTTCTGTTGGCGGGGAGGGATTTCGTCTTGCTTATGCATTTTTTTAGTGCAAGTGACTCCGGAAGAAACCTCAAAGGCCCATGTCCAGGGGTTCCGTCTCCAACCTTGGTCGCATGACTTGCCTCGCGCTAATCTGTGCTAGCTACGCAGTAAGCCTGTGCGGTGGAATATTCCTTGAATATTCCGCAGTTCTCGGCAGCAAGAAGGGGAACATATCACAATTTCTGCATATGGTTTTTTTTCTGTCTTGGAGAATACTATGAACAAAGGTAGTCTGAATCATCGTATTAAATTCGTAAGACAAAAACGGGAGGACATTGGGTCCGTGCACGGGAGCAAAACGGTTTGACGTCTGGCATGTGCATACGACTTACTGCTCACTGCCCTTAATGCGTGGCCTGGCCACTATACGATGGTCAAATTGTCAAGTAATTGATATCATGACTGTCATGAGGCCCCAAAACGGAATATAGTGCATTTTATGATAAAGAATTAAATAAAAAGAGTTACCCCAATATGGGCCTACCCTGTTCAAAGTACGCCATCGATATAATGCTTCTTGCTAGTTCCCAGGTTGAATGCGATGTCTACGGGAAAATGTAGGTGATGTCGGCTGCATGCATGCAAATGCACCCATCGACTCGAGGCATACATATGCACGCCCGCACGGGCATTTGGGTCCAGCTGGGCTCTTGAATCGTAGTACCGGGAACAGCGAGCTAAAATTATTGTTGGTTCCCCGTATCACATTATCAGCAATCGCCAGCAACCTGCAGGCAGGGATTTTTGCAGCATTTCCACGTGTTTCTCCAAGCGGAGGTTGCTTCACCCGCAAATCGGCTAGGAGGCCAAATGGATCCGGCTGGTTATAGGGATGCTAGGGTAGGTCTAGACTAAATTGAACAAAGCATGAGCAGACCATCAGATCCAGGTACCAGAAGTGAGTGTTTTACCAGGCTTAATCGAGAAGCTGTGCTGGGTGGTTCTGCTGTTTCAGGTCCCGTTGTGGGCTCACATCATGGTCAGGAACCCGAACGGTCGTACGGAAGGATAGCGAAATCCGAGCAGGAAAAAGGAAATTTTAGGTTCATATTCCTGTCAAGACGGCGGGGAAATTCTTTCAAAGGAAACCCTTCAGGTAATCTACACAGGCGCTACGGTTTTCGAGGATATACTTTTGGTACGAATTTCACTGTTGACGACAGATTCCGAATGGTGGGGAGGTGGACATTAAAACTGTAAGGGTAGGATAAAGTAGGAACGGGTATATTGAACCAATCAACTCTCTCTATGCGACCCAACCAGCCCATCCTCGTCTATAAATCCAACTCCACAAAATTTGATATGAAAATTACAAAGCACAGTGTAAATGCAGCAAGAAAAGGAACAAACTAAAATCGGAAAATGACGATGCACGGATGCCCTGACGATATGGTTAGCTACTTGACGACGATCCTCGCGATTGATTAGCGTCGACAAGCTACCCCATGATTGATCCATGTCCAGCTAGCTGGAAGGGAATTAAAAAAAAAAAGGTATGGATGCAGAACAGAAGGTTCTAAAAAGCAAACGAGACAAAATGGCTCCCGACAGGCTGCGAGTAAAAACACCATCTCCCAATTGAAACTCCGGTCATAAGACTAATTTCATTAAACATTCCAATTATTCCTGCGCCGAATATGTTTCGAAGCAGGGTAGAGGATAATATCGAGGTTCATGTGAGGAACGCCCCAAAAGAAAAGTAAGGAAATGAAAAAAACTGTAACCAGTCGGTGTTGGGTCCAACAGAACAAGCCCGAGCTCGAAGGTAAGATCGCGGAAGGGAATGACGGAAATTAGGTGGTTGCCACTCTATCGGAGAGCAGAAAAAAAAGGTGATTGAGCTTCGAATGTGATCCGAAGACGGTTTTCGGGTGGTGATTCAGAAGCGATATCAGTGCGTAGTATGGCGGTGAGCTCGTGTGTGATGGTCTTGTCTGCCTAGGGCCCCGCAAACTCCGAGAAAGACCGCTGTCTTTGCTCAGATGGTTATGTGTTTGGTGGGGCTTTTCTCTTCCGGCTCGAGGCAAATTCATAGGTAACCAGAATGGAAGTGGCTGCAGGGATTTCTGCGTGGCCTTACCGGGGCCTCGTCGCTGAAATCTTCGTCTTCAGATTCGTGCATCGTGTTACGTGGAGGCAGTTTCGGGGAAGCAGAACAAGAATTATCGCCTTCGAGACTGCTCGCCAAATCCGTTTCCGTCAGACCGTGCTTGTGCGAGCTTAAGGATAACGAATCACGCCCGGCTGCCTATTTGGGGTAGAATTTGTGCGTTAGCTAAACCTGTAAGAGAAGACAAGTGCATGGTACAATGACCATTTAATCCGTAGACGGGTCAACGGGAGAACCTACGACGCATTCCGCACAAGCCGTATTATTCACCCAGACCCAATTGCCACAATTATGCGAGTAAAAATTCTTGCATCGATACTTGTAGTAACCCGACGCCATCTTTACGGATATATAAAGGGTAGATGAAGACGAAGCTTAAGTATATTTGAGGACGGGTCGGCTATGGGAGCGTGAGACAATATATATCGATGATCCCTCGGTTTGCGGTGCGGTAATTGTCTTTAAGCTAAGGTAGCTGCTTTTTAAAGGGTGTATGTAGAAAGAGATGAAGTCCGTTCCCCGAGCGTATCAAGCTTAATGCTTCTGGACAATGATATGTGGAAGTGTGTTCTTATATGTATGTATGTATGTATGTGGTATATATGTAGCAAGTATGTGGTGATCCTCCCAGTCCTCCGTGGGGGTAATTTATATCTGCTTTAATGCAATGAAGAGAGATGTCTTTGAACGATTTTGATATTGTGCAGGTCAACGTTGAAGAATGACGGGGTACTCGGATCCTTTATAGATGCTGAACAAGCTAGTAGCAATGAACAGGCTATGTGAGAGGGAAGTTCCCGACTAGTGGTAGAGCACGGTGCGGTACAGGTACGGCAGAGCACGGCGCAAGTGGAGATATAATTAACGCTGAATCCCTTGACAGGACCGTTTTCGAATTGGATCAAGCTAAATAAGACTCGAAGGCCAGACGAAATGTGAAGTGGGGCGAGCCACCTGCACGTTATTATAATAATATATGTATTACATGACGTTTATGAGGCACTTGGACAGGTGAGATTTTGAGCTAGGCGCATTTGTCAAGGGCAGATTATGAACAGATGACTTCGTCCTACCTTTATTAAGACGGGCACTGTTCGTCTCATGTCCTTTCCGCTTTACAAGTATCCTTGCTGACTGAGCTATTCTACCTTCATCATTCGTGGTCGCATTGCATTTGGGGGTTGCCCACGGCCGCCGTGTGTATGTATGTCCAGCTCTGCACGGGCAAGCTCCATGGCATCTCGTACCCCGAGCACTGGACTGTATTATTAGAACGTGTGTAAGTGGGCGGGTCCTGTCAAGGGCTCATCCTCGCATCACCTAAAGAAACTTCCTCGACTTCCAGAAGCTAAATTATAAGCCGTGCACGCGTTGCTTTTTCCATTTTATATTTTTCATTTTTTCATTTTTTTTTTCATTTTTTTTTTTTTTTCATTTTTCATTTTTCCTGATGTTGTCCGTCCTCGACTTTTGGCGCTTGTAGCGCAGGTCGGTGGTCGTGTCTTTGTTAGCCCTCTTCTGCTGATGCAGCCCAAGCCATGAATCTGTCAAAGCGCGCAGGAACCAAAAAAAAAGCCCCACCGAGTATCTCGATACATAGGTTCCGTACTGGTACCTAAGTCCGTTTCAAGTATGGACATGGTTCTGTGTTTCGTCGTTAGGTTTTCCTCTGTTTGCATGTTGGCCCTGGCAGACTCTTTTTCATTTTAACCGAGGGAAATTGGGATAGATGGGGAGACAAGGGCAAGCTCCAGGACCTGTTCCTGGCAGCGCTGCCAGGCGATATCCACATCGACTCCTTCTCGACTCGAAGCAATAGGCCAAAGTTTGAAGCTAAACGATTACATTCTATATTATACCTGCTGAACAGAACCGGTTCTGCAGCCAGCAATTAACCCGGTGATTTGCACTACAGATATATCCAGGAACCCCCATCTCTTGCCTTCGACGCAATGGCAAGCTGCGTGGGATGTACCCGTTCGGCTGCTGCATGTGACCCGCAAAGCCAGGCCGTCTATGGAAAAAAAATTTCCACCGTCACATTCTCGAAACAAGAACAGAAGAGAGGTGCAGGGAGTGGAAAGCTTTATTTTGTCCATCCCGGACATGATTACCTATCTGGAGATGGCTCTGAAAGTTGACTTGGGAGCGCTCCGCAATTGCGACGCCCTATCAAATCTTCATTTAGATTTGCGAAACTTGGCTACGTTACGTAGCCAGTTAGCTGGGTTCTTCTATCTTTTTCGATTGCGCATTGCATGCTCATCATATCATGCACGCATAGCTAAAGGGGGTAGCAAAGAGTCAGACGGTAGGAGTTCCTGGAATTAAGGAAATATTTCACCTGGCACTGTGTGCGACTGTCCTGCCTTCTTGCGACGAGATGAGGGTGTCCGAATTGCCTGTCCCCTTCAATAGGTTTTCCCGGTTGGTTGGAGACGCTCCACGCTTTTGTCGCTAGATCATAACGGTCAAAAGCTCTTGGTGCCATACTTCGGATTAACCCCCCAGCTTCCCTCCCATGTGGACCCGGAACAACGACACCGATCTTACTGGGGTGCAGTCAACCAACCTACGTGCATGGCTTGGGAGATCGGGAACAGGATTAGTAACCACAGACCTCCAAGATGCTGCTGATGATAGGATGAGGTCTGTCCACCACCATTCAGAATATCGAAATGTGGCTCGATAACCTCGATGCATATGTAACCGGGGGACCAAGCCGCGATACGAAAATTCCTTGTCAGAATTTAGCTCTGGGGAAAGATGCCATCGGGGCACACTGTTTTGGGTCGTTTCCAAATGAGCCGTCCCAGCAGCGCAGAAGTGGTCCCATGTGGGTCTCGATCAACGACAAGGAATATTCGGCATTTTCGCCGCTGGATATTGTGACCTGTCCATTATTTGTACCTTGCAGCATGCTCCGTGTGTTTGCCAATCTTTCGTTTTATCCAGAATAGATAAGTAGCTAACCATACGATACTAAATAGACGGGAAATGAGATCTCCGGTTAGGACCCAATAGTCAACCATCGAAAGGGTATTGCGACCCAGCTCGTCGACCTCGACGAATCTCTGGGATGACAAGACAGTCCGAGCCAACGTAAGATGGAAGCGCCATTATCCGAAGTATTCCGGGTCTAAACGGTCTAAGTTTAGAATGCGTAGATCTAACGGTTTTCGTTCCAGAAAATTCGACATGTTTGAAAAAAGAGGGTTTACGCTCGACACCTGCCCTTCCTTGGAATCGATCGACTTCACACATCGATACGACCGTCCTTAACCTAATTTTATGTGAAGGGTCGTATCCACGGGATGACAGTGGCGTGCCCTGTGGATCTTACTGTTGAACTGATGCCATGTGGCTTATAATCTGCCCATGCTAGTACACTGCGGTTTGGACCCTTCGCTCGGACACTGTGAATAATATTAGTTGCGACGAAAGGGCGAGCTCAGCTGTGTAGAATTACCTCTTAAAAGTTCCGTAGATGAACCAGCGCCCTAGAAGGTGCGGCTTTATTGGATTGCTGCCTACACAGGTGCACAGCCATATTAAATATGCATTAACTACACCACTAGCTAAGTATATGGTGTCGCACTGACGGTTTGACCTTAACTCCATCTGAGTACTTCGTATTTACTCCACAGATTAGTTAATATTACACTGAGTTATGTACCCCTAGTTGGAGCTGCTGACATAGCTAGCAACTAAGATTCTCCTTCGCGAGTAATTTTACTGCTTAGTTAATTCTTCCTTCTTATTGGCTTCCAGAGACTGGTGTGTTTGCATGGCTCTCCATGGGCATAGCCATGTTCCCCCCTCGGAGTAATAGTACAATTGTATTATATTAAATTGGGTCGCAGTCGTCGAAATCTTCACTGTGGTAGTTGATGAGGCTTAAAATATCGATCTAGGGTTTGTTTTGCAATTTCAAAGGTGTTTCCTTATGTGCGTGGATGTTGGAACTGGAAAAAAGGCTAACTTAACTTCAGCCGGTTGAGGAATCTGCACCGAAAATGGCATTCGGCTCGGACTCGCTACGCATATCCGGTATATCCACTACCTGCCTAAACCCGAATATCGGCTTCGGCACGAAGTTAGGTTGAGAAATTGAGGATCTATATACATGTACCCTACCAGCTGGAAAAGCTACGCCCTCTCCAACTTGGGCGTGTTTTATGGACCAACTAGTAATATATTAATAGTAAAACTTTATAAAGTCGAGCTATTGGATTCAATGGATGACACGGCTAACCGCGTACATACCCGAATATGAAGGTGGTTTGTATGACTAATTAGTATAATGTGGTAATATATCGATCATTGTAACTGCTAAATAAAGATACATCTACACCTATACTTACATATGGTCATGGTAAGCCAAAATCCTGAAAGCTTCGAGGAGGCACCCCATCCAGGTCTGATGCATCTTAGGATAATCGATAACTTGCACTTGGCAGAAAATCTTTGGCGTGCTACAGCGGCCATGATGCTGGAACCCTTAAAATATCCAAAATTCGGAACTAAAGACCAATAGTTACCTGCTAGGTACGCATACCTTGCATTAAGGTTGGTCTGATTACCTACTCAGGTAAACGTATATGATTATAAACTCTGTGTACGAAAGCTCGAAAGTAAGTCGTCGACCCAGCTCAGTACGTGCACGTAAAGACCGAGGCTAACGCGACACTATAGCTAAATCTAGTCTCGGCCCCAGACACCAGAGCTAAATCTATAAGGCTACAACACATTTTATATTTGAGCAATTCCTGTCAGCACAAGCTCGATCAACGTCCGCAGTTTTAAGTCGATAGCCCGAGGGTAAGGTCACCGAAATAAACATCGCAAGTTATATATTTGCAAACTGTACCAGTGATTACCCCAGAGCCCAAGTGCTTGCCTGGTTCGAACAATCCGTCGAATTGGTTAACATGCAACATGCAAGGCCATGGCCGTAGTCGCAGGATCAAAATCCCAATGAAGATATGCGACGGTGTGACAAGCCCTACCTTTCCGGCCGGGACCCGCACTAGCTTGCGTGTTTAAGTTCCCTCCAATCACTTAAACAGGCACTTGCTGTCTTGGGCTCGTGCGCTGGGGAACCTTCAGATCTCATGCAGTTGATTCGATACAATGCGTCTGCCCGCAGCGCGATGACATGTCCAACAGAGGGGCGCTCGTGTACATTCTCCATATAAATTCTACCAATTGGCCCTTACATTTGAGAAAGAATTTTTTCGTCCCCTCCAGATACTACCATGGGAGATACCTATATCTGATATCCGAGTTTTCGACCTCCTGACAGAATCGAATTAAACGGCAGATTGCATTTGACGATTCCGATTGTAGTTCCACAAAACGCGAACACTGCATACATTGGCTAGCCTATACAACCCGCCACCAGCTACTTGATTTGCGGGAAGCAACAGATCGATTCCAGACTGGCCTAGAGCAGGAAGTACAGCTGTGCAGAGACAGTAAAATAAATATGAGGGGTTGGTTTAAATCGAAGCAAAATGGCGGAAATCCTCCAGGACTTGGAATTATTTCTTATGCCAGCAGTTCTTCGAGCTCAGATGATGAAGGGATAGAAACACCAAACACCCTTGACAACATATCCAGCATGGCGCCTGAACCCAACAATGGTGACAACGGCTTTCTCAGAACCCCGTTACTTAACAAAAGTCCGAAATCACCTGAACAAGCGACCGAGCAGACCCCGCTTCTTTCACAAAGTAATTCTTCAATCGAGGGCCAGAACTTACATTATAACTACAATGATCCAAGGTCTCCCTTATTTCCCGACACTGGGATTTTTGGCCGGATACCGACTGCTAGCGCCCCTACAAGCCCTCTCCTCAACACAATTAGAATACCACAGTCTGCACACCAAGATTCCGAAGTTTCGGTGCTTGAAGAATATATAATTCTTTTAGCAAACGCTGTGCCGCTAATATTGGCATATACGCTTCAGGCCTCGATTCAGGCAACCTCAGTAGTTATAGTTGGCCGGTTATCACCGGAGGCACTATCAATCTCCGCCTTCTGCTATATGTTTGCCTCATGTACAGCATTAATGGTGGCTATTGGTGGTACAACTGCGCTTGATACTTTGGCTTCCTCCTCTTTCACTGGCTCCAAGAATAAGACTGACCTAGGAGTGCTCCTCCAACGGGCCTTTGTTGTGTTAGGGGCACTATATGTGCCTCTAGCAGCAGCTTGGTGGTTTACGGGTCCCTTTTTCGAATTACTTGGACAGGAGGACTATATTGTACGCGATGGGCCAGCATTTCTGAAGTGGTTAATCCCGGGCGGATTAGGATATGTTTATTTCGAAAGTTTAAAAAAGTACTTGCAGGCACAAGGTGGGCGATCCTGTTTATTCTAAGATCTAATAATAAGCCTGGCTGACTTGGATGCTAGGCATCATGAAGGCGGGGACCTACGTCGTAATGATTACCGTCCCTCTCAACATTGCTATTCAATACCTTTTCATCTATACCTTTGGCTTCGGTGTTAACGGCGCCGCTATGGCAACTTCAACTACATATTGGCTCAGCTTCTTCCTCCTTTGCTTGTACTCCAAATATATCGCAGGCCACGAAAGCTGGGGAGGTTGGTCAACCGCATGTCTCAACAACACGACTACTTTCCTCCGCCTCGCGATTTTAGGTGCCGTGATGGTAGGGACTGAATACTGGGCCTTTGAAATCGTGGCTATAATAGCAGGAAGGCTGGGCAAGATCCCGTTAGCAGCCCAAGCGGTAGTAATGACAACAGACGGCGTTCTCAGTACTATTCCCTTTGGTATCGGAGTAGCTGCTTCTGTGAGAGTAGGGAACCTTTTAGGGGCTGGGGATTCACGAGGGGCAAGTAGGACAGCTAATGTAGCTGCTGGATTGAGCGTCGCAATAGGAGTTATTGTTTTGATTGCACTGCTCGCTGTCAAAGACTTCTATGCCAAGCTTTTTAATGACGATGAGAATGTTATTAAGTTGACAGCTGAAGTTATGCCATGGGTTGCTATTTTTCAGGTCGCAGATGGGTTAAATGGGAGCTGTGGTGGGAGCTTGAGGGGTATGGGGAGGCAGCATGTTGGAGCGGGCGTAAATATCGTTACGTACTACTTTGGTAAGTATGGCCTAGCCCAACTAAGATTAGCTAGTATCAAGCCCACTCATGAGACCTTTCACTAACAAATTATTTATTATGTAGTTGCCCTTCCTGTGGGTATCTGGCTGGCCTATGACGGCTGGGGTCTCATAGGGCTGTGGATTGGACAGGTAAGGAACTTCTTGGCGTTATTCCGAACCCGAAATATAAAATGCGACATAGATAAACCACATGTGAACCAAAAACTAACGGGGTGGTGTTTCATCTTAGTGCCTCGCTCTTTATGGGATCGGAATCTGTGAATGGCTTTTGGTTTATTTCTCGGACTGGGATGCTCAGGTTGTTAATGCATTGGACCGACTCGATGACGCAGAACGGACAGAGATTGGAGAAGCTCGACAGGAAGAATAGCTGGTAATATAACGACAAATTTTAAATGAGGGAGTGTTAAGCGTTAATAATTATGGATTAATTCGTATATCACGGTAGATATCTTGGAAATTCACCGTACGATCTTGCCTTTGTAGAACTCGCGGGGGCTCCGCCAACTCCATGTTCAAGTGTGAGGCCCCATACACCAGCTGCATCTGACCAACGCTCTAGGTGCTGCAATGCTTCCGCCTTTCGGGTAATAGCCTTCCCCCAAATATTCTTGAGGTCTTTAGCTGTCCCGCCACCCCGGAGCTTGAAGATGCCGTACATATATATACACGAGCCCTTTGATCATCTGGCTTTTCTAGATCTCAGACTTCTAATACGATGCCTTCTTTTAGGTAGTTAGATAAATGTAAATATAGAGGGTATTAAATATGCATGTAAGTGGCCCAGAACGCAATGCGAATGCCGACGGTATGTGCAGGGATAAGAGCTCGAGAGGGGGGAAAAATTACATATTTTTTGGAGTACAGTGAAAAAAATGACCCCTCGAAGGATACAAATCGATAGTACCTGGGCTATTTTCGCAACTGCGATAGATTGGGGGCCCGTGCTCAAGGTTGCATACAGTGCGGCTCTCCTTCATATCGATCAATTGGCTGTTGTCGTCAAACACATTCATGCATAATGTTTTGCCAACAATATCAACCCCGGGTATTTCCTACGAGGCTGCACCTTTTTCTTATAGTCTATCGCTGCATAGAGGCATAACATGACATGAAATCGGTCGCCCTGATTTGCACTCGGCCCGCTGGCCCTGACAACTTCCCTCGATTTTAGGCAGCTGTATTCTGACCCTTAAGTATATATTCAGACGGCCAAATCCTAAATGCCGAATAGTATTCATCTAGCCGGCCTCCGCGATGAGTATTAGGATAGGATGCAATGATTTACCGCAATATCTGACACTTCATACATTAAATCTCCCTATCGGATTGATATCAGGCCTCGCATTCCCGCGTACATGTCACCCGTCCTACTACAATACAACATTCCGGAATTCCGCCATTCGCCATATCTATCACAATATATATCTCTCAACCCTGTAAGTTATAATATAGGTATGCTATATATAGCTCTTGGGGTTTTACCAAGTTGCCAATGCCACGCGAGTTCGTTAAAACTGGAATCTGGGAACTATACGGTGAGCCTTTTCAGAAAAGATGGATTTGGACGTTGGAAGATAGCGACGCATTTTGGCTGCTGGGCCTTTACGTTGTTACTCTAGCGGTTGTACAGCAAAGGACATGGTCAATTCTGCGCCATTACCTCGCACGTTGGAGGTCGCCTGTAGGGTTCTCAGACCAAGCAAATCCGCTCTTAAAGCTGTCACAGACTGCAGCCCTAAAAGACTCTCTCGCATATTTTCGCATTAGAGGGCCCCAATATCTCCAGGAGATTGGCCGTTCTATAGCTCCAAGCTACTTTAGAGAGGTAAGTCTATAGATCTACTATTAATCTATATGGAAGCCCAAACATACATGCATATATATATATGCCTCTATTTATCTAGATATGCGTATGGCGCGAAAGTCCTAAGATCTTTGGAGTCTGGTTACCTAATATCTTCATGTGATACAAAGCACGATCTACGGGAAGCTGAAATTTTCGACGGTGGAGCTATTCCATGGCTATTTGGTTTGGTCGCCTTGATCAATAGCGTAGGATTTATAGCCACAGGAATCTTGATGCCTCTGTTGTTAACAAGCGGTGTCGAAGCACCACTTGTCAGGACACGATGGACCCCGCTATGCGATAAAAGACGATTCGATATTGGTGTTTGGGTACAAACCGATGCAAGATCCCACGGTTCAGGTCTATACGATCTTTGCTGGGACGTCGATAATCTTTGTCTATTCGATAAACCCGAGTGCTCTAGCTCAACCATTGAAGGCTTGGAGATAACGCTTAGAAATACCACAGATTGTCCCTTCCCAGAAAATATATGTTTTGCAGACGGCAACACACCCCAGGTTTTAACAATAAAACACTATAATATCACACTACGGCAGCTAGGTCTGAACTCAAGGTCCAGGGTGACAATCAATCACGAGATCTCATGTTCGCCCTTAAACCTTGATCACTTCGTCTGGCCACTGCCTAGTGGCAATTCTGTTCTCTCCTTTCGGGATTTCACACAAGGGGAGACACCAACAGTTTCTGAATATGGTGATATCTATGGTCTAAAGCTGGAAACATTGAACGGTCCAAACATGTGGACCAATGTCAGTTCTGGTACCTATATCGCAACTTCCAATCGTTCCCAGAGCTGGGGCCAGTCGTCCACTTTCCCCCAAGATGAATATTTTATCTCACAGACACCTGGGAGAACAGAAACACAACCTCTACACCCGTTCATAAGGAGTGACGATGCCACTTTTTTCGCGGTTGTCTACCAAGCTGGTCCACGAACAACCTATATGAACCCAGTCGATGACCCGGTTTTTAGAGCCTACGTTTATCTCGAAGAAGACCTCGAGCTATCCCGGTATCATCCTGACCATGAAGCCACGGCAATTGGCTGTATGGAAAAGTTCCAATTTTGCCCTAATATACCTGGAGGACTCCAATGTTCTGCATGGGGCAGGTGGTGGGACCGGATACGAGGTCTTGACGCCCTATTTCCCTTAGGGCACTTAGATGATCGCCGAGAAGCGGCATTCACGGTTAAGGAGATAACTCGGGAACTTTCCCTATACACCAACAAGGCCCCACTGGTTGGTGCATATCCTGCTAACCGGGCCCCACTAGGAGATAGGACAGGAAGTTGGGCAGAGCAGATAGTACCAGCGTATCTTGAGCTTTGGTGGGGCACAATTTATCGGATACAAAGAGTCGCAACTAGTACGCGTATTCCTACGGATTATATGACGTGGCCGCCGCCGGGATATTCAGGCGATTGGAGTCTCCACAGTCAAGAGGAATCGGATCGATGGTCGTGGTGCCATCGTGTTCTTCTCACGGACCCTGACTATACCAATATCAATTTTTTCGGGTTTTGTATTTCTCTGATAATTATATCCTCGATATACACATTTAGCTATGGAGGTCATTTGCGGAGTCTATTAGCCTAGATCTCGTGGCTAATAAGCCCTCGCGCTTTGGCGGAAGGGTTCTTCTATTGTTGGAGGATATGCACGGCTTCTTCACAATACTTGTGTTGGTTCATTCAGATACTTGCACCCACAACTGGCCTCCCTTCATATCATATAGATGTTGTGGGGCCTCGAAGTGGAACTTTTAATCGAGTCTTTGCTGCTGAAGAAGGTGTATCGGGGCTAGCGGCAGTCCATTTACAAGAGTTTGCGGTTGGGCGCTTCTATGAATACGATAACCCCTTACCAATGTCATGATAAGAATGTGTGAAGGCATACCCAGTGTATTCATTCTTCTTTCTAGGGTTGCCTTTCCGAACTTATACCCTACGCAGCTGGGCTTATAGGAGCCTAACTAGCTTTTAATACTTAATATAGCTAACTGCGAAGTTCAACTATTGTGATATTATCGCGTTGGATTTTGGCGGCTCTAGGGTAAAATGCGTTGTGTATATTGGTTGTTCTCTTGCATACATGCTGCTAATCTGCTGCAGGTAATGACTTTGCCCCAGGCTACCCCTTCACAGTATTGTGACTTGGATGTAGAGATTTATTTGTTATTCTGTATTCGTACTGGCAGACCTTAATGCTGATTCTGCCAATGCCTTTGCGTTAGAGTTGAAACTTGGCTCGACATAATACCAAACAACAAGAGCCCCAGATGTTGAAAGTCTTCTTCTTTCAACCAGTAGCTGATTAAATCCCTCTCTATCCTTAGGAACATGCTCGCTCTGGAATTGCTCTCTGCTCTGATGCCGCATTTTCGTAAGTGGGCTGGGCCGGCAGAGGCATTCGACCAGGTACCAATAATCAGTCGCGATAACCAACCGGAAAACTGCAGACTCATTAGAGGTAATGAAACTAGAAGAGGCTATAAAGCTGGATAAGCGGCTCCCTTGTGCATTTAGCGACTCTCGAAGAATTTCCTTGCGTCTTGGGATGATAACCGTGCGGGCATAGCGCATTGCTTCTACCATTGCCGCGATCTCGGCAGCCTGAAAGCTGGGATTCTCCTTTTCAATGAGCATGGAACGGTTATGGGATGATTTTGAACCAAAGTAAACTCCAATGGCAGCCTTTGTGTCGTTCGTTCCATTGCCTGAGCAGGCGCCCTTGACGTATGCGAGGATTGATCGGCAAGGGTTCACCGGGTGGATGAGGAGATTACGATGACTCGGGTGGATTTGAGTAAGGCCAACGCTTGCGGAGCCTCCAATCCAAACCAACTCGCAGCTTTCACAGGGGTAAAGCTGAAGTTCTGTTGGTGGTGATGGTTTCGGAGGGTCGTAGTAGTCTCGGATGATGGCCCTTGCGGCTTGGTGCCCGATGACTTGTTCATCCCATTGGGGGACGAAACGTGCCTCGCCGCCCTTTAGGATGTAGGTTACTTGCTCTAAATATTCATCAAGTGCCTCGCTGTTGGTGTCTCTCGACACTTCCTCCCATTGTCGCTCTGGTTCCTCTAGCTCTACGGGCTCGCGCTGTTCGTCGGACATTCCTTGAATTGGTTGGCTTCTCAGATGGAGGCTTCCAGATCGTTATTGCTTCGAGTTAAGGAATCGATCGATTGATTTTTCCTAACTAGGGCCACTTCGTGGAGGCAAGTTTACGAGACCAGGTTATGCTATAACATGTGGTCCTGTAGTATGCCTGCCGTATAGGTTTTTAGGAAACTTTGGAGGTGAATACTGGGTAAGAGCTTGAGTGAGAAAGGAAGTAGCTTGTGGAAGGTTCCATATTGGCTTGAGAAATTATAGCATTTTTACGCACATATGCTGGCTACGAGATAGGTCGTCGACCAAGCTGAGTCGTTGAAATTCCACCTAAATATGCCACTTGCTTCTCCAGTATTTACCTTGGCATTGGCATAGTAGCTTACCAAAAAAAAAAAAAAAAAAAAAAAAAGGGAGAGAGAGAGAGAAAGAACATAACACTCAACTAACTGAGTACTCAAGTACTTTTAGAATTCTGCGGCGGTAGATCTCAAGTAACTATGTGTATACTGTCTACTTAGGTAAAGTGCCTACCTACCTACCTACACAAGAAGTTCACAACATTGTATCCACGTTAGGAAGTTTCAACGGCTTCTAGGTACCTGCTAATGTACTAGCCGTAGAGCCGAGGCCAGCGGCGAGATCGAGCTACCTGTCCGTTGCTAGCATTATGATTGTATTCGTTAACACTAAACTTCGGAGTATTTTTGTGTTGGGATTGAGGTTGAGAATGCCAATCATGTTGATCAAGAGGCCCTATGTCGCACAAGGCTTATTTGGGACATTTGGGCATGTTGATGCCTCGCGACTGGGTTTTAATTCATTCGGGGGGGTATAAATACCTAGGTACCTAGGTAGGTAGCGAAACCACAAAAATCGATATCTCCATTTCCCTAGGTATGCATTTAGGATATACCTTATGCTTATTCGATTCTGTCATCATATCTCTGCACGTCTGAGCCCTGGAGCTAGGCAGGTCGGGGTTATGTCTTCGTAAGATGTTGGCGCCTTTCATAATGATACGTACGATATCGATACCTTTATTATATTGATATATGAATACCTAGGTATATAGGTACCTATATATCCACGGCATGTGGCTAATGTTGAGATTTCGACAATTCGCTAAGATTTACATCTGAGTGAATGCGAATCGTTAATTAATCGGCCTAGTCCATCATACTTGTGCATGTTAACATATAAATATGTGTACATGTGGTTATATATACTTATATATAAACTTGAATATGGATTGACAAGCTGTATACGACATCCTGGTTCGAGGCTAAGACTTTGTGTCCCATATATCTGCGCAGCGGGGTGCACAGCATTGCCGCACAACCCAGGCTGCTTGCGATAAGGCCGGGAGTAAAGCCAAATCTGAACTATCCGCGTAACACGATTGCGGCGTGGCCAGGGGGGAAAGGCGAAACTCAAATTGGGCCGAATCGAATGCGGATGGAGGGTTTGAGGAGAAAACGAGTTCTCCAATGCTCCGCTCTCAGCTACATACCTAAGTACCTAGAAGTCGGTTTTCGATCAAATTGAAAATCGAATGGTGGCCAGGTCGAAGGTTGCATATATTAATATTGTCTTATCGTTCTCCGATGATAAATGGCGCCGGGAACTATCTTGGCTTAGCTGAGGTGGGATTAGTGGGCTATTTCGACGTTGAGCTTAGCTGCATGCTTGGCTCTCGCGTGAAATCAAGGAGCTGACATGCAGGTTCAAGGAATTAGCCCAATGAGGAATGCATCCTCCCTCCACCAGACCGCCGATAATGACGGGTGGTTTACTGCATCATGGAATTATAAAGTTTAGCTTCCAGGGTGGTTTCCATTGCTTCATGGACAGCTAATTTTAAAAGCTGTGCCGTCTTTGTCTCTCTGAAATTTCCTAACACTTGTTCCAGTGCTTCGCCGCCCCTTTTCGATCGAATCCTCTTATATCTGTCCACCTTGGGAACCTCCTCAGCACAACCTCTGATCTTTTCGTGTCCGTCCAGAGCCATTCTTTCTCTCCCGACACCCCGTTTCGAGTTTGGCGACGAGATCTACAAAATTTGGTGCACCAGACTTGTCAGCTTGATATCAATCCAGCCGGCCGTTCACAGCCCGACCTGGAAACCATACCCGAAAATACCTGACCAACATAATACAACAATTCAAAGCAGTTTCAGGGGCAGCTCCAACAGGATAATAGATTCTTGAAGCCAGTCGTTTCAAAAAACCAAACGTCGCTCGGTGTTTACTGAAGGCCACGTAAATTCAAAGACATAAAACCCTTGGGTCCTGCCCACTGAGGAGCTCGAAAAGCTTATTCCCCCCATTACCTTCTCAAGTCAGCGCCAGTCTCGTGGGGTCCCTGTACTTTTTTCCTGGATATTTCAAGTTTGCCTGGTCTTGTCCAACAAAAAACCCGCTCTTTAGCTCTTTAGCCCGGTATATTACTCTCGCTTTCACCTCGAAAACCAGGTTCACCAAACTTGTATCTACGGGATACCCGCGCCAGCCTTTCCCTCCCCCCCTCCGGCCCTGGAAAGATTGCTATTGGGCGAGGGGTGCCAGGCTGGATCATTATCCGCTTATCTTGGCCTGTGCTGGATGCTGAAAACCCCCCATTGAGTTCGCAGCCTGAGTCGCAAGATAATCCGGATCATATCGCCCGACATTCCAACGGCTGCCGACGATTATTGCATGTTCAGACCCGCAGGTGACCAATCGACATTCCTAGGGTCTGCCTCAGATTTTCTTTCTTTCCGTCGACGGAATCCTTGCCAGAATTAAGCTTGGTTCGTGGCGACAGATTGTTTAGAATTTATCATTTTTGGACCAAGCCAAACGAAATTGACGACAACGCATTTCTGACAGGCGGAAAACAACGGGTCCCTTGTTCATAAAAGTCAGGGAGCGAATATTATAGTACGATTCGATATTAAAACCCAGGTCGGACGTCTTGGAAATATTCAACTTTGAAAGAAAGCCCTCCCTCTAGATCCATATCATCGCCTCTGATCAAGCAGCGCCGTCTTTTACATACGCCAAAATGAAGGTTACACTCGATTTAGACAATGCATATACGTATGCAGCAACACACTACTACTCTGTCAACCCTCGAAACAGGAAATTCGTTTTCCTATTGCCAGCAAGCTTGTTTCTAGTGTAGGTATTTCCTTTAGTCCTACTGATAAAATATTGCTAATTTGTTACGATATATAGATGGTTTATGTGGCTATTTGGCCCCTCTCACGAAACCGTCAAGTCGGCTCTTCCCAAAGTCTCGGTCAACTACCATCCAAACCGCCCCCCTCCGTCGCCCTACAATGAAACAAAACTCGCTCTTCTCATTGAAACACGGCCAATGGGCCATCTTGCACCTCTCCTGCTTCACATGATCACTATTGTCCCACCAGATTGGAGGTTCCTTTTCTTGGGAACTAATGAGTCGATATCCCACTTAAATTCGTCCCTACCCGTCCAAATGCATGAAAGGAACGGAAAACTCGATCTCAGACTTATCCCAGAAAATGTATCTGTGACAGGCCCAGAAGAGACCTCGCAGACATTTACAAACCTTTGGTTCTACGATGAAGTGCTTGGTGGTAGCCGCGGTGTTGAACATCTACTTGTGTTCCAAACCGATAGTATTCTATGCGCCAATAGCGAACTATCTTTGAACGACTGGTTGCAGTATGACTGGGTCGGAGCCCCATGGTAAGTTGCCGATATCGCTTGCTTGCTCCTTTTCTTCTTCTTTGATTTGTCTTCGTTACTAATGCAAGAAACAGGAACCTTCAAGACAAATTCGGTGGCAACGGCGGCCTCTCTCTTCGCAGAATATCAAAGATCCGACAAGTTCTCCAGTTTCAGGAGCGTATTCCAAAAACGGATGCGGAAGATCTCTGGCTTATAAACAGGATCGGTCTTCTCCCTGGTGCAAACATGGCGACACCGAACCAGGAATCTGAATTTAGTGTAGAGAACGTATGGCATCAATCGCCCATGGGATTCCATCTCGGCTGGAGTGGTGATAGGTTGCCCGAGGGTGTGTGGGATAGCGAAGATAATAGGAAGAGGATTTACGAATACTGGTATGTTCTTCACTTCCTGTGCTAATTCACCAAAAAGGCTATGATAACTAACGTCTTGTCATGGCAGCCCCGAAATCAAAATGATCATGAAGATGCGCCTCGAACGTGAAAGGTGCACAGCAGACGAAATAGCACGTTACAAAATGGACCATCCTAACCAGAAGCGTGAGCTCACTGAGAAATCGTTCATCCCAGTTCCTTTCGGTATGTGAGAGGGTTTATCGGTGTTCGCATTTTTTAAAAAACAAAAAAGGAGCCGTCTACGCTACGCCATGTCCACCCATAAACTTTTATGCCTCAAAAATAACCGGCATGTACGAAAGACCAAAACGGCCTGAAAAAAAGAGGCCGCAGCAAAGCAAGATCGCTCGGTGCTCCCTCTTTCGTACACATTCTCCGAACACCGCTACCCCACACCCTGGTAGAGTTTTGCAGAGATGTGGCTCGTACTGGTAAATTCCGCTCGACCAATTGCTCATCATCTTTTAGCTCTTCGTATCATTTTCTACGGTTATGGCGTTTATCATTCAGTGTTTCGTAGCAGTCCCATTTTTGTTCTGAATTTCCGTGGCTATTCGCAGTTTGTGGACCGACTAAATGCCAGTTTGGTTAGTCAGCTGCAAGGGCTAGGACTGGTTGCACGGGCTATACATGGAGGAGAGGGGGTGAATCCCGTCTACCTGGTCCTCTTTATCCGGAGTTCATCTGATTTCCCATGTTGGAGCAGTGTGTTCGCAACAGTTCTTTCTTTTCTGTCTGTACTGTTTATCGTTTTTCTCTATCATTATGATGGGATCATTTAGTTGGCTGGGTTTAATGTATATACGACCGGATTGTTTAATGTATAAAAGAATAGATGGTAATAATGTATTGTTTTTTTGAGCCCTCTTGCATCATTTCACGACTAAGCGCGTATAAGGTATACCGCCGAAGCCAAACTGGTTGGATCCCGATTGCAACATTAGCTCAAGTATCCCAGAAACGAAACCAGATCCCGTCATGACAACAACCACCACCTGAACCCATGGATGCGATCGAATGCCAATACCAACAACAAGAAATCTCGGCGCAAATCGATCCTCATTATATTCATCCATCCCTCTATCTCCTACGCGCCGAGCTCTAGAATATTATATAGATACCCGCCGATCACAAATAAAAAGCCTTCATTACCCAAAGGTCCCTCCTAGCTACTGCACCAGTATAATCCATCCGCAGGCCCGGGTAAAGGCCCCATCCTAGTACCGTGCAGTAAGGAAGAAAAAAAACAACTCGTGATCTTACTTCTGTACCTTAATATTCGGTTCAGCCACCCGACTCAACCTTTTCCACTTCTCAACCAGGGATGCGGATGGTAATATATTACAGTAGCTGTTAATGCTTGTAACCTGGTTTGCGGGATTGGCTGTTTTTCTCTCGCTTTCTGAAAGAAACAGTCCAGACGAGAACCTAAAAGCGGTAACCGTGAATTTAGACTGGCAACCCTTGGCCCTTGTGGTAATTTGGCTTTGAGAAATACCCTTGCGTGAGTTACGCAAGCTCACAAGCATTTGAAGCGCAGCTTCGGTCTTGGTATTATATTGAATATTAATTATCCTCTTTTTTTTTTCAGCCACCAGGAATTAAGCTTTTCATCCTCTACATCACCTACCGACTCCAGTCTCCGTAGTCTAAAGTATATGTACAATATGCATGTCGGTCCATATGTACTGTTTCAGAGCGGTGGGGTGCATAGTCTGTTCATGCTTGTTATCATGGTCGTGTGGGCTCAATCGTTCTTCAAATGAGGAGGGATACGTAGGTCAAAATATTAATTTTCGCTGGTTAACATGGCCCTTCGGAGTCGAAATACGGCAGTTGCTTGTCCTTTCACCATTTGAGCAGGCCTGTTGATAACTAGCTGAATATAATTCAGAATGTGTATTTGGACCTCGATCTAGACATGGTTTCAAATAATAACGCTTTGACTAAATAATTGCTTGATTGCGAGGAAGACGTCGTTACGTGGACATGATTCATGACACTTCAGATGCCTTCGTTATTATACTTCTTCTTTCCTTTCTTTTTTTGATAAACGCTGATAGGGAAGCATCCTTCCGCTCTCTCTTCCTTACTTTTGGGTGATAGTAGGCATAATTCCGCAATTGCCAAATAGAGAAGTAATGAGAGTCGAGAGCTAATAAACTATTGCTATCGGAATATCATTCCGAACGAGTTTTACAAGGGGAGGGGGAGAAAAGGAAAAAGGAATTCCAAGAAGAAATACTCAATAGAGTAGTGAACCCCGAGAATTTAGTCGCCTGTGAAGGTGTGGTTTTGTGGTTAGCACCCGTATTGAGTGGACGAGGGGAAAGGAGGGGTATAATGGTTTTTGTAGGCTTACCAAGAGCGTATGGATGAAGAATCTGCCCATCTGTTTCCCCCATCTAGTCAGTACGCCTTTCTTTCTATGGTCACCCTCTAGAGAAGAATATGTTTTACTTACGATACAACTCGGCTTCATTACTCGCAAGGAATACATAGCTATTCGGATTGTTGGCATTAGCGTACACGGCTCCATACTTGATTCAACTTATGTGCAGGATGTAATACCTTGGGGCGACCTCGCTCGGCTGACCTGGGCGTCCGAGCTGGTAGTCTTCGCCGAATCCTTCCATTTGTTCGGCTGGTCGACTGGCAGATTGAAGAGGAGTATGGACGGGTCCGGGACTACAGGGCCGACATAGTGTTTAGCAGCATATCACCTCATTCAATCGATCAGCTGCCTTGGGGGGGACAACTTACGCTACAGCGTTGACTCTCTGGAATTGCAATGCTCTATCAGCACTTTATGATACCGACCGATTCGATTATATGGACTACACTTACAATTCCTTTTTTGATGAGATTCTTGGCGAGTGAACGGCTATTCGTGATAGGTGTCAGTTTTACAGCCCAATCATTAGGAAAAATGGAGGAACCCACGTGAAGCCAACAATAGCACCCTTTGTCGAGGCGTAGTCAATCTATCGGGTTTACCATATGGCGATACTTTTCAGTCCACCTTTATCATCATCGCTTTTACGGCACGCCTCCAAGCTCCAGGTGTTACCTACCATAGAAGAAGTCCCACGGAAGGTGACGACTGAGGTCGAGTTGATGATACTAAAGTATCAATCAGTAACTTAGAGACCCTCTACAAGCATGTTGTTTTTTATACTGACCTAGAACCCTTGCGCATGTGCGGAAGAGCATACTTGGTGATAGCGAACATTTGCAAGATATTGGCCTGGAAGGTCGACTCAACGACATCTGCACGGTCCACGGGGTATATATCAATATCATTTCTCACCACAGCTAACGTAGCCGACGACATGTGTCGTCCCCCAATGGCGGGAACATACATGGGGGACCAACCTAAATCAATCTTCTCAAAATCCTTTTCCATTTTCTGCTTTCCGGCATTATTGACTAGGACGTCGATTCTTCCATATTCCTGAATATGGGAATCAATTACAGTGTTGCAATTTTTCCAGTTAGTCAGGTCGAACGGAATAAGCAAGCACTTGCGCTTTTCATTCTCAACGAGAGTTTTGGTTTCTTTGGCGTCGGCTTCTTCGTCGGCAAGGTAGACGATACTGATGTCGGCGCCTTCGCGGGCCATAAGGACAGCGATTGAACGGCCAATACCAGAACTATGGTACGATCATACATTTCGCAATTAGTTGCGTATCGCGATATTGATAGGGGCTGATGTGTTAAATGACGGTAGAAGGACGACCTACTCTCCACCAGTGATGAGAACTTTCTTCCCGCCTAGTTTTCCGACGCCCTATTGGTTTTTTGGAGATTAATTTGGTAAATATATTGGCTCATTGGCATTCTGGGGCATCCGTACCCAGTATTCGTAAAGCTTTCCACCAGGTCCTTCAAGACGGCTGACCTCTGGCTTGGGATCTAACTATTGTCAATATCGATACATAATATCTCTGAGAGATAGAGCTGGTAGGTAAGGTATGTGGATTCTTACGAGGCATATCCTTCTGGCTCCTAAAAGGTTCGTTTGTAGCACAATACGTTACTATTAATCCACCAAGATAGATGTATATATCATATTATATACACAAAGTCAAATGCACATACCCTGGAAGATCCTGAGCATGGGCAGGAATTCCGCCTCCAAAGCCTTTATTCTGGTCGGCGGACATGATGATTGAAGTTGTGTTTAACGTTGTAGAATTGGATGGATGTATGGAGTTGACAAGATATCGCTCTGACCGTGATGGCTCTGATCTATCGGGTTGATTGGAGACGAATAGTATTGTAGTTGATAGCACGGAGTTCAAAGACTGAAGGTGTTTGTAACCCGTGAGAGCATAGTAGAAGTACTTCTACGCTACTAGCTTTAGTAGCTGTCTATTTTTTTTTTTGTGTAAGGATTTCTGTTCAAGTTTACTGATATGCTCATGAGCTCATAGATAATTACCAATTACGGTTACAATAGCCATCTACGAAGCCAGAAATAAAAAGAGTATCTGAACATGCTAAAACCAACGCATTTTTGTAGCCGCATCGACGTCATGCGCGTCATGGTGATGGCAGCGGCAGAAATTCAGAACCGATAGGGATTAAGACCGGCTACAACGGCTGTTCCCGAGTTATTAATTACCAGATCTGATATACCTCAATTTTCAACGATATAAGTCTACCTGTTTTTTTTTTTTTTTGGCCAATGATTTAATTAATTGTGGCCCCTACTGCTGCCGATAAATCCCCTACATTGCATTGTTGGATGTTGCATTATTTGCAGCCGAGCTGTGTGGAATGCTGCACAAAGAACGTTAACTGGAACTTGGATATGTGAGTACTCATGTATGTATATGTACGTACGAGCCATACATACATACATAATAAGGTGGATCGATATACTAGTGACACCTTATAATATATATCTCGCCTCCCCACGATCCGATAATTGGGACCGAACCCTGGACCATCGTCTATCTCATCTCATCGATTCGCAGTCCTCAATCTGCACCCATTGAAACGGTCTTGGTGCTCTCTCTCTCCCTCTCTTTCTCTTTGCTTCTAGAATACATGTTATTAGTAGTCTGGGCGAATAACTCATGTAAGTACTTATTACTTAAAAGTAATTGCTGCACTGTACTGCACTGTAGAAATACATTGGCTTGTTTGGGGACCCTGCAAGTCCAGCTGGCGGAGCTCGAAAGAGTCGTAGTCGGAGTAACAGTCGTGTGTTGTCTGTCGCCAGCCAGCCAGCCAGCCTCCCCTTTTCGGCAACAGCGACCGACTTGAACACCCAGGCTGGCACAGCACAGCAACCAAACAGCACAGCAGAGCGTGCCGAGGCTCCAAAACGCCGGCAGTCTGACTTTGACCAGGCCGTCTCCTCCCCTCTGCCTCTCCCTCTCTGCCTCTCCCTCTTCCACGTCTGCCCGGCTTTCAGGAAGCGATATCGAGATAAACCACAATCTATCTGTCGCATCGCTGTCGCACTACCGCTGACGTCGACATCATCCTTCCAGTCCAACCCTTCAATCTGCGACTTATCACGGAAAAGGCCTAATCGTCCTCCCTCAGCCGTCCTTGCATACAGACTAGTCCAGTCCCTGTTTTGTGCAGTCGCGTTTTTCTCTTCCCGACCGTCCACCGATCGCAAGGGCCCTCCTATCTCATACGGAGCCCACCCGCCTCCACATCCTTTCAGCCCTCCCCGTAGGCGATATTTCCATAAAAAACAGCAAGCCAATCACAATGGATCAGGTTTCCGGTCTCTTACGAGAATTTGGCGTTGGTGGGAGCCGCAAGGGCAAGGGAAGGGCGGGGAATGACCAGATGGTGGTGAGTTGCGACCAAATTTAAATTGAACCTTTGACGGATTATTCTGTGGGCTTCTTCATTACTCTGAAGTGCTCCTATTTTTATTTGTTTTATTTTATTTTATTTATTTTTGAAAAGTACTCGCATTGTTATATGTATATGTCCAAAGTATTCACAACTTCCTAAGAACATTTGGAGTGCTAATCTTATGGTTTACAACAATGTTAGGGAACGGCTGGAAAATACATATTCACCGCCATTATCGTCCCATGGATCTTTTCTCGTGTTATGAAACCCATGCGCGTGTACGCTCGCGGTTTCCTGGCCCTTCACATGAAGCGCGGTATGAAACAGAGTGGTAAAAAATCCATGAGAGTGCTAGTCTGCGGTACGTTGCTCAAGCATCTAGACACGTTGACGAGGAAGGAGACATTATTCGCATTCTGGTTTGCTCTTTTGGTGTTTTTGAAGAGCGTCATGCCGCACTTCAAAGGCGCAATGAAGACTTTGATGAAGAGAATGAGATAAATTATACATCGCTTGATCGCCCTGCCATCTTGCAGGGCAATCTTTATTATGATTGTGGAAAAGGATATACGCATGGAAGCGAGGATATGACAATGGAAGGGGAGTTCGATTGCTGCGACGAGTTTCCTTTGGACCCTGGGATGGCTTTTTATTTTTGGATCTTGCTTTCTACACGTTTCCTTACCCGGGCACGTCTTTATATTATATTATACAATGTTACTTCTGTGTAAGATAGCCTTTTCTTTTCTTTTCTTTCTTTTTTTTTTTTTGCCTTCTTCCCTTTTCTTGTCCAGAGGTATTTGCATTTCCACTTTTTCATATCAGATTTGGAAACATCGAGCGCTGCGACAGCTGGAATCCTGTTTAGCGAATTTAATGAAGTCTCTTTTACTATGCTTATCTTCTTTTGCCTCGTCCTATTCCGTGCTATGATACCTTAGGAGAGAGATCACACATTCAAGCAAACGGGCAACCACAGGCCTTTTAATTCCTGGGAGGTTCGGGGTTGGGATGGCTTGCAATTGGGTTATTGTTCTGGAGATGCAGCTCGAGCATCTTCAATATGGCTGTCATTCCTTTGCCGTTTTCCTTAATCCCGATTTCAACTTTCATGTCGCATTTAAATCAACTTCACCATTTACATTCCTTCTCCCCGAATTTGGATCCCAATATCCTCATTGTCGCCCTTCCTCTTCTTACCATCTCCCTCTCTTTCAGCTTCTTTCATCTCAAAATTTACCCAAAACCTGCATGATTAAACCGACATATCAGGATGTTTCTTCGATTCCTTTACCCAGACGGTGTCGAGATCCAGAAGGAACTCACGAACTATCCTTTCATCTACGACTCTGGCTTCAAGTATCATCGCGATCAAACTCCTCGTTTTGATACCAAGGCTATTACCGTGAGTACTCCTCAACCCTATCTTCGTAAACGGTACCGCGGGGTAGTTGACTAAAGACCATCGAGCCATCAGGAACATTGCGACCTTCTCTTAAATCACTTCTCAAAGGCGCTTGATAACGTTTCAAGCAAAGCTCCGCTCACCTACGAACGAGCCCACTTTACCAGTCATGAGAGCCCTCTTGTTCTTGCGGCTGCAGAGCGTAGCGAGCGACGGCTACTTGGCCATGTCCTCAAGTTCATCGAAGCGAAGTACGCTGCTCATATCAAAATGCACCAGCATCAGTTCGACCATCTTCTCAGAAATGGCGCGACGGCGACTCTGATAAAGCGGGCAATCGGATTGATGCCTTTGCCGTACATGTAAATTTGTCAAGATACTAGCGAGGTACAAGGCTTTTTTTCTAACATATCTTATAGTGATATTGCTCTCTTGCAATACTGTCATATGCTGTCTCCTCTGTCCTACGTGGACGACATAGCTAGGAATATTAATCGTATTCATGGTCAGGCTCACGTTAGATATGAGGACCCACTTCCAATTACAGCCGTTCCATTCCCGCTCACGAAGCTCCTGGGCCTTTATAGCGGGCAAGAGACGGAACCGAATAACAAAGCACTCAGTCCTAAGAACTACGACCTGGAGCCACTGAATGGGCGGCCTTACGAGCCAGATTACCTCCATTGGCCCAAAGGGGGGCCTGTGACCCCAGGACATACTCGACTCCTTGACGAGCTTCCCGAACGGATGGAATGCACCCTCTGCGCTCGGGATATTTATTTCACGAAAGACAAGGGAGAGACATGGTTCTCGTTTCTCGAAGGAGAACTCGTTCTATGCAGGTTCTGCGGATGCTCTAATTCCCTGTCAACGCTGAGGTGGATGTCCCTCCGGGACGATATGGTCTCTCTACATGCTGCGATAGAATACTATCGTGAGCCAGAGGGCAAAAAACCACGAGAGTTTCCAGATACACCGGGACGATATTCACTTGGCCCATTCCACGGCATACATACTATCGATAGGGTCCTTAGGCACTCTATTAGCGAACATGGCTGGTCTAAGATATTGGAGATATTGAAGTATAAGTTAGGATACAAGGAAGACTGGGATGCGTTAATTAAACTAGTCAAAGCCATTGACGCCGACCTCCCTTCTACGAACCTCCATGACCAAGTCATGCTATCGGAGTCTGGCACCTTCTGGCAGGATCTGGTTAGCAAGTACCAATCGACTGTCAACATGATCACGACAGTTGACTTCGCAACTTCCCTTGCCAATCTACGCAACTTCGTCTCAAGTGTTAGGCACTTATACGAGATCTCGAAGGAAGAAGTACCGGAGCTTGCAAATGCAAGTCGTATGTCACAAACTCTCAATTACCTCAAGCCAGCTAAGAAGGAAGAGAGTATCCCTAACCCTCTCCCTCAAGGAAGTGGGCTCAAATATGAACGGTTCATGAAGCTCAAAGCGAAATACCCAGACAAGCCCCTCCTCCCTACGATCGCGATTGAACTGATCTGGCGTACCCATCTCCTTTACCCAGCATACTACCATCACTGGTGTCTCCAAAACCTCAGCTGTCAAATCGACCACACTTTCGATAAACCCGAAGAATATTCCCTAGAGCGTCTCACCGAACGCTATGAGATCACTACCCATTTCTGGTGGAAGGAATATTCTGAAGAATATGTCCCACCGACAACTGACTGGACCCAGCACTTCACGACCTCAAACCGATACTCAACTAACATTATCCCCCGCTCCAGTCGCAAAAACCTTACCACCGTCGAGGAGGAGCGTACAAAGCGCCCATATTGGGCATGGGACCATTCTCCTGCCGTCCACCTGCTCGACTCAGTCGAACAATCCGAACTCTATCACACACTTTTCCAAACCCCTCTCCACCGCCTGCTAATAACCACCAAGCTCGTCGCAGATGCATACGCTGCACTTGCCCCAAAACAAACCCCTAACGTATCCCCAGCCTCGGACCCAAAAATCTCCCCCATAAACGCCTATCTCGACCTTCACTGGGATGAAACCTTCGAATCCTACCTAATTCTAATAAGAACCCAACCCCACCTAGCTGACCTCTTCACCGACCAAATAAACCTTACGATCCTATGCATCGACATCCTCTTTTCCTACATAGCCTCCCCACCAACAGAAATAGCCCACATCTTCCAACCCCGCGACGTAGAAAGTGACAGCATCGAACTCCTCTACCATAAGCGTCTGTTGATGTGGATCTGCATCCGTCACTCGCCACTCCTCAAACCGGGTCCCGGTAGACGAAATATCATCCTGTCGTTGATGAAATCGCTCCACGTCACTGAGAAAATGAAGTTCAGAGTAGAAATTTCACCGGCAGATATGGCTGCTGCAAGAGCTATCGATTTCCTTGAAACGCATTATTTGGGTGTTATTCACCAGATAGTCGGGATGTGTGATCCCTTGATCGCGGATTATGTCCCTAGTTTGTCTGACCCTACCGGGGAGTCAGCAGTATCCGAGAGAACCTCTGAGATGGGGAGTTCGCGGTCTCGTAGTAGCAAGGGAAGGACTTATTCCCCGGGACCCAAGGATGGGAAGGGGATGCGCCCGTTCCATGACCCTGTCGAAGAGGAGCAAACGAGAATAGCACTAGGACCGAATCATTACATCCGTTTATTTAGAAACAGCAACGAGTATGGGTTCTGGACATTGAAGAACTGGGGCCTTGCTGGACATGGGATTCGAGATGCGTTCAAGAAGGATAAGAAGAATAAGGTCTCCGAAAGAAAGAAGTATTCCTGAAGTGGCTTCCATCCCTCGTTTTTCCCGTTGCATTTGCGTTTATTGTACGAACTCTATGAATTAAAACAAGAGCTAAGAGTAGCGTCTTGAGTATCTGCTCCAAGCTAATGACGACCAATTACTAATTTTTCTCGGCGATGAGGATACCCCAGCTACGAATATAGAACGAAAAGCTTAACAACAAAATCTCCTATTCTTGTTTCCTTTTCTCATCCCAGATTTGCTTCAGCTTCGCAATCCCAAATTTTGTCATCATGAACGAATCCTACATGTGAATGTACAATTAATAAGAATAATCCCTCTCTCGTAACAAAAGTGGTATGCAGTAACTTCCTTCTATGAAAAAAAAAAAAAAAAAAAGGCGTAAAACAAGAGAAGAGGGGCCGAAGACTTACGAAAATCCATCTAGGGAAAAATGTATTCAGTGCCCACGCCCTTCCCGCGAAGTACCCCTCCCAGATCCAAGACCTCGTATGTCGCTTCGTCAACTGGGCAACCACGTCCCTTGCGTATTTTTCCGGAGATATCGAGTTGTCTAAAATCAATCGATAGCTTTAGCCTGTCGTCGGTAGTAGGTAACGGATTGGGATATATTCTGGATATTATAGTAGGCACTTACTCTGCGAATACTGCACCCTCATTGTAAAAAAATCCTTAATAGGCAGATAATACGAATCTAACCCCTTCTTTAGACCCCATAAACCTAGTAAAGAGAGCCAGACAAAAGCGATGGGAAGTATACTACATACCACTCGGCAGCTCCCTAGGTACCCTCGCTAACTGCGTCCTAACGCCTCCAGTAACCACATTAATCACCTCAACCCCAAATGCCTTCATCTCCACCCTCAAAGTATTGCAATAAGCGTGAATGGCCGCCTTGCTGGCTCCGTAACTAGCCCCAAATGCATAAGGCATTATACCAGCCAAGCTACCAATCATAACTATTTTCCCACGGGCGTTGATGAGGAGTGGTGCAAAGGCTTGGGTCACGGCCATCACTCCGAAGACATTTGTTTCAAACATCTCTCGGACTTCGGAGATAGAGAGGTCGAGTGCTGGCATTGTGTAATTTCGGCCTCTGGATGTGTATAGAAATCGTAATAATGACTGATTAGTTCGGACCTAGCGATATCAAATTTACTGGTAGAGATAAATATCAAGTTACGCACGCATTGTTGATGAGAATGTCGAGCTTTCCGTTGGCAAGAGATTCGACTTGGGATTTACAAGCAGCGATGGAATCTGGTTTTGTAACATCGAGGGACAGCAGTTCAATACCGAGCTTGGAGAGGGGCTCGAGGGTTTCGGGACGTCTTGCTGTCGCGAAGACTCTGTAGCCTGTGTATACTCATCTTAGCATCCATATGTATTTTTCTATAAGATAGCCATCGAAATAAAATAAATATACATAGCCCTTTCTCTAATTGTTTTTTCTTTTTTTGTTTTTAAATAAGAGGACCGGGAAAGCCTGGATAAATCTTCGCCGTCGGCGAGCCAGAGCGAGCGAGGTTACACAGAAACACCTATGTGTTGAAAACGTTGTAACTTCTCACTACCAAAAACAGGCCACAGCCAGAAGAAGGTACATTGTAATCCGTGCCCATGCGTCGGGGCCCCCCGTGGGAGGATATAATTTGAGTCTTTTATTACCTTTCTGATGGAACTCCTGCGCCAGACACCCACCGATTCCACCGACACCTGCACCGGTGATTAGGACTGTCTTTCGGGTATCCTGTTCTGCCATGGTTTGATTTCGGGATGTTGCTTGCTGGGAATTTTCAAAGAGAGGGGAAGAGGCAGGTTTTAGCGAAGCGACTCTGAATAACACAATGCAACGGGTCTAGAAATTAAGTAACAGTCTAGTCTCGGTCTTAGTAACGGTCCTGTTCGAACGACCTCTCAGTTTTCAGGTATTTAAGTACTTCAGTAAATCTCGGGTTTGAAGGTATTTGATTTTTGTAATAAATGTTTTACAAACTATGCTATTATATATGTGGTCCACAGCGTCTGAAACCGAGACTAGCTATTATGCTACCGCTAATGACCAGAAATTTTGACCTTGAATCAAACCTGAAGACGAAAATCCAATCCACAGTCCCGCATAGTCTAATGCACGAGGCACCACGTTTCGCCAGCAATTACAAAAAGCCAAGTCAATGGCCAAAACAAATAGCTTGCCGAGGGTATTAGGTATCAATCTCGTTTCATACCATAAGCTTACTGAAAAAAAGATGTCATGAATGTCATATCAATAAGTTTATATAATTATTTATATATCTATATACAAAAGTAGAGGTCTCTCCACTCCGAAGTCCAATAAAAAGGCCACAAGACCCCTTTATTTTCTCGTAATGATCATTAACAAAATCGAAACCAAAAGCTAATTATTGCTCAATCTGGGAAGTAAAATCCTCGTCTACCAGCCTCTAAAAGAAAGAAAAAACTAAAGTTGGAAACACAAAGGACAGGGAAGGATCGTTAATGATAACTAAATCTAGTTACCAATGGGGTCCTGTCCTTTTCCATGCGCTGTCCTGCTGAGACCCAAGCAGTTGGCCATGTTGAAGAAGATGTCGATGTTATTCTGGACACCTCCAAACAACTCCTGACATGGGCCCATAGCAAAGACCGGGACATCGGTGAGCGAGTGAACACCCTGGGACTGATCGGTTGGGAGGGTACCATTGACGACGAAACCGCCTGGCTGGCCGTCATTGGCATTGGCATAGTAGTCGTTGCTGGCACGGCCGGGGGTGTTTGTGGTAGGCAGACGAGGGCCGTGCTCGTGAACCCTGTAGTTTTCACGACGATCAGTTGAAGCGGCGGTACCGGCGAAGAGAGCATAACGGGGGGTCCAGTTGGTAGGGAAGTGCGAGCCTTCAGAGTAGGTAAGATCGCCAGTGTTGATGTACTCGGAAAGACCGGATTGTTCATAAACACCGATGGCGTTACGCTTCTTACGCTGGTCCTGTTGAGCATCCATGTATTTTGTATCAACGGAACCCATGACGTCGAAACCGTGACCGTGATCAGCAGTGACGACAATAAGGGTTTTGGAGAGCTCGCCAAGAGACTTGAGCTTTTCAATTGAGGCCTTGATAGTGTCGTCGAGCTCGAGGAGGTCACCAAGAGCACGGTCGTAGTCGAGAAGATGCATCATCTTATCAATGGAGGCAGCTTCAGACATGAGGAACCAACCCTGGGAAGAGTGGCGCTTATCAGCCTTGGAGCGGGTGTGGAGGATATCAATGGCCTTGAGGGTCATTTCCTTGAGACCGGGCTGGTCAGTAGCATCACCCCTGTTGCCAGACGGGTGATTGCCTTGTTTCTCAAGGTTTTCCTTCCAAACGTTGCGGTCAAGCCACTTTGACATGTGGGAGACAGAGAAGATACCAAGGGCACGCTCAGTGTTGGGGGCGGTCTGAAGGGAGGTATTGTTTAAGTAGACTCCGTATCCTGCATTGGAGAATTCTTTGTAGTAGTCCTTGCCTTGGTAGGACCTGGAACCGGGGTAGAACTGTTCGGCACCACCACCGAAGAGAACGTCTGGACCATCCCAGTCAACCCAAGTATAGTTGGGAGTACCGTGAATGAAGGAGTCGACACAGTATCCAGCTTGGTTACGATCACGGGTATGGGCAGTCAAACCAGCTGGGGTGGCGTCGGCAACGGCAGCGGTACTGACGATACCAACATGGCCACGGTAGACACGGTAGAAGAGTTCAACAATAGACTCGATCTTCGGGTCATCAAAGAGACTAGGGCTGGAGTCAGAATATGATCCAAGAGCATTGACAGTGGTCTTATGTCCAGTGTATAATGCAGTGGCAGAGTTGGCAGAGTCGGTCATGAAAGTATCAACGGAGTGGGTCATAGCGTGGCCGAGGACTGGGAAGCTGTCCATGGCCATCTTGGACAGATACTTTCCGTTCTTGGACTTGTGTCCAATGAGACGGGCAGCAGTGATCATATTGGTGGTCATTCCGTCTCCAATGAAGAAGAGGATGTTCCTGGTCTTCCTGACCTCTTCCATCTTACGGACGGTCCAGATAGCGGTGGTGGTCTTGCCATCGTACTTGAGGGTGGCCTTGTATTCACCCGCCTCATCAAGGTAGACCTTTCGGTAAGCCTTAGAGGCGACGTTGACAATAGATGGTTTGCCAGCATCACGGGCAAAGTAATCCTCGAACCATCCGAAGGACCACTTCTCGATCTTTGGTTCCGCAATCTTGAACCACTTGGATGCAGAAAGGATACCACGGTGGCCGCCAACTCGCTCAATGGTGAACTCAAACTTTTCGTCTGGGTTTGGGTTTCCGGTAGCCTCAGATCCGTTAACTGGGGCGTGGACTTCGAGACGGATATCGAATCGCTGGCCAGCAAGGAAATCAGCCCTGAAAGTTACATAATTGTTAGTTAAGCTGTCTACAACACCGATTGAGCGGCCCAAAGGAAGAAAGGAAAGCGGCCTTACTGATCTGGAGGAAGAATACATCCAAGATCTGGACAAGCACCCAGGCGCTGGAAGGACTGAGCTGAGACGAGGCTGATAAAGACCGCGAACGCGGCAATTGGCTTGGAAAGCACAACCATTTTGTATGATGAAAAGACTACTATGAAATTACAAAGAACCCCGAGACCTCTAACTTTTTTCTAGAATATAAAAGAGAGACTAGACCGTCGCTGTCGCGATTGATGATCTATGAAAGGGGAGAGAGAATGGGGCAGATAGAACAGCAGATACCCATGATTTTATATCTTCTCCGAACCTCTTTCTCTCAACGTGCCGACAATGACAGCCCATTGGCATGTCTCCCTCGGTCTGGAAGACCGCATTGCAGCTGGGGAAGGGTGTACAGGCTTTGGTGTAGCGTATAGCCCTTGCCTTGTAGAGTAGTGAGACACTTACAAGCAGACAGGATCGCCATATCGAAGCTGGTCGAGCCTGACAAGCAGGACAAGCATACTCGCCTGCCTTTTCCTTCACAACGTCATTTGCAGGGACGTACACACATGCAGTACCGGGAGCGGGAGAGCCCTATCATTCGCACTCTAAGCATTCTATCTGCATTCTCTGTGTATGTGCGTGGATGGGTGCATTATTGGCTTTGTGGCTCGCTTGTTAACTGAACCGGGAAAGTAAAACTGCGACCCAGTTTAGGCAACTGCTTTTCGCCCGCAGGCGACTGTGATAACAGGCATGAACCGGACGTCGCGGACTGGGGAAATGAGCGGTGGGAGCGAGAAGCGTATGTCTTGAATTAAGGTGCGGTCGCCGCGCGTGGGTGTATGTGGGCAGGCGATTGGCTCGTTCTCGGCACGTCCCTGCCCTTGTTTCGCTTTTTTCGATATGTCGAAAAGCTAAAACGCAGGTCCGAATCATGCATCCCACGCCCCTCAAAGGTCTCTTCTGGATTCTTGTTTGATGCAGAATGCTCGAAATATCTTCCTCAAGTACCTCAATGAGTTACACAAGGTTGTAATGGCGTCTTTGGCCCTCTTGGTTTTTTTTAGTCGGCCCTAATTAGCTCTTTCTTCCTCATGCCCGGCGCCTTGCATGTGGCGTTCGTAACCAGCATATCGATATGTATTGCTATACCATGTCGGTTGGGACTTTCGAGGAATGAGAGGCCCTGAATTGAGCATGCCATGGCCTTCTTGTCACGCTGCTTGGCGTAAAATCCGAGTTTATAAAGAAGGAGCGTCATGACGATAGAGATTGACGAAGCGGCAGAGTTACCTATTTCTGTCAAGTTCGATATGTAACTCCCAGCTGCAGGATCTTGTTGGCTGGGGAAGCTCCGAGCAAACTGAAAGTCGCCGTTGGCTCCACGTTGATTTGAGAGTCCGAAGCATAAGCAGAGGAACGTGGGGAGCATATCTATTACCCTCGTCAATTGGGACACTTTGGGGGTTGATCCTCAAGCTTCACAACTTGCCTGGACCATGACCTTGGACTTGGGCCGATGATTGGCTGACTACCATGAGATTCAAGCTTTTTTTTTTTTTTTTTTTTTTGTCCAGAGACACAGCCATCGAGCATTTCGAGGGTATATTATGAGATCGATCTCTGTTTGATCCGGTGTCGGTGGGTTTGCAAGCCAAACTAGGTAGATGGACCGGTATATGACTTGACACGACGTTGTAATGCATTCACTACCAATGACAAAGCGCCGGAGAAGAGGTCTCAATTGTCTGCCTGATAGATTAGCCGTTGACTCCGCTCGATATGTCCAGCCTTTAAACTTCGTTTCCTTTTTTGCATGGATCGAGAAGGCAACTGGCATGAGAGCCCCCGTCTAGTGATTGCCCAAAGCCTTGCTGGGTGCTTCGCTCTTCTCGCAATTGAGTAAGTGAGTACCTAGTACTACATGTAGCAGCAGAGTACATAGGCACTTACATTTAATATTTATTTGACTGAAGCAAAGCATTATAACATTATAATGTTAACGCAAGCTTGATTGCTAAATCTATTCATAGCCTCAACTGTAAGCAATATGATTCGCAATGATACCGAGAGCCGAAAACCACGCAATTGCTCGTGGAAGCAGCTCCAAGAGGGAGGAATGTTCGTTCGAGTTCCTGCAGCAGCTGCCGACAATCCGACACCTTCAGGAATGGGTCGATGCCGTACCACCTTCTAAAATCAACTTGGCAAGGTCCATGTGCACCGCTTTCAGGATTGATATTCCCAATTGCAGTATGTGCTGAGTTCTGGGGTCCACAGCTATCGATCGGTTATCGTGCCATGATACATATGCCACTAAGCACATGTATCGAACAATCGTTAACAATGGTGTCGAAAATTTTTTCAGAGACAGGCATACCATGCTAAACATTAAATTAGACCCAGGAGATAGATCTGACGGAGGTGTAGTTTGGTTTGCAGATGAAGGCTAAGCAGTTGCCCAAAGCGGTAGCAGGCTCGAAAGAGTGTGAGACAAAGTCGGTGTTCTCCACTGGCGCACCTGCCAATGCGTCTTCCAAGCGACACCAAGAGATGGAGGCATGAAATAGATCACAAGAAAATGCTTGATCCCAGACAGCCGCCATTGAACTGCCCATTGTTTCGGCTCGGGACGACGTATGAATCAATCGAGAAGGTCCGATAGGTGCCGATATCCTATCACAAAGCCGTTCTAGAGCCCGTGGCCCCCAAGACCTGTGGTTTTGAACTATCACTCAGTAGCTTTGAAATCTGACAGCTTGAGCTTGAGGTTCGACAAGGTCGCAACACATGGGGCAACACAACCATGGTTGAGCAGGACGGACGCACCCCACAGACGAGATCAAGATAGAACCCACAACCATGGCCGGGTAATAATATTCTATGTTCCCCACGATGCACCAGACATCTGACATGGAAGTAAGTACCTAGGTAGCTACCTAAGTACCAAGTAGAAGTAGTATGTGCTACCACAGTGTCGAATATAGTAGGCATGTGCATGTGTCACAAAAAGTCGACCGGGGGGGCAAGGGCTTTACCTAGCTATATATATATTACTGACTGAAGTATATAAGTGCCGCTTGCGTCGCACCCGCCAATTTTCCGAAGGCTTTGGCCAATTTTTCGAACCTCCTTGAATATCATCTTTCCGTCCCTCTGTCTCTCCCTCTCTATTCTTATTCATCCATCCACCTATTAGATGCACTAGTGGTGGTTATCAATGGTTATCAATGGCCATTCCTCGCGGTTGCGGTTGTTGTTGCTGTTACCGAATTACCCAAACCGTTCCGCTAGAACTGTTGGAACCATTCCTCACCCGCCATTGCATCCCCAGAATTCACAAAAAAATACGTCAAAGCCGTCCCCAACGAGAATGAAAACTAACTAACTACTAAGAAAGCAGCAAGACAGCCCGGTAGACGGAACATGCCAAAGAGCCGAATGAAGACGGCGCAACCCGCGGATGACAATAAGATTGCGCGGGGAACGCAGAGACCTAATTTTCTAACCAATTTTGATCCCAGGAGCGTTCATTATGACGACTGACGCGGGCCGCGTCAGTGTCATGACGTATTTTCCACCCGTGTTATATTAAGCTATATAAGCAACACAGCTTCCCCAACAACTGTAAACCTCCTGTCCAGGGGACTTTTTGTAATAAATAAGTACTATTTAATGTATGCGTCTTCAACTTTTTGATCGAAGACATTTTCATTGCAAAAATAACCAAAAACATCCAACAGGACAGAAGCCAAATTAAAATAATAATAATGGAGAGATACACTGACGAGAAAGACCCGGAGGCCGTGTACCTCATCGAAGAAGAAGTCGAGATTCGACAACCGAAGCCGAAGCGTCCGTTTTGGCGACGATGCCTCAGGTTCGGTCTCGCTCTGGTCGGTCTTTGGATGGTATTCGGTGCATTTGAACCTGTGTTCCGCCGTGGATTTGGCTGTCACGTAAGTAATCCAATTCCCTCTGTATATCATAAACTCCTGCTATTTGGATATTGGACACACCTTCCGGATATCATGTATCATAAGATGCAACAAATTGGGAAAGGCCTCAGAAGGTTGCTAAAGGTGCTAATATTGATATATCTAATTACAGAGACATCGTCGTCCACACGACATAATCCCACCGCCTGAAGATATGCCACAGCCAAACATGGATATCGACTTCGTCGCTGAAAATCCTACTAAGAAGGTCCCAGTCGAGCATTTCACCTTTGACGCCTCTCTGAAAAACTTCTACATCAAACAGGAGTCCTTCCACAAACCATCCCGTGTACATGTAGTCGGAAATCTCATCGTTCATGCTTGTGACAAAGCCGATAACATCTCTGCACATTTCAAATTCGAGGTTTCGGACTCCTCGCTCCGAAAGGAACTTGTTATCCAACCTGCTAAGGACGGTATTTCGTTCAAGCTTGATCCATTCTCACCCGTTTCCACCGGAAAGGTCAACGCCACCGTCTTCCTTGTCATCCCAAAGAAGAAGGACTACGATCTTGATACTCTCCGCGTCAGCACTATTCAACTACCCATCTGGATCAAAAACTCCTTCACCACGAAGGTGAATACTACTTCCTTCTCTACCGTTTCTGGTACGATCACTTCTTTTGGAAAATCATCGGACGAGAACGCACTGGACATCAACAATCTTCGCGTTCACACCGTCTCTGGTAACATCGCTGGTGAATTCCCACTCAACCACGCCCTGGACTTGGAAACCACAAATGGAGATATCGTTGCAGACATCGTTTCTTCCGACCTTCGTGAGCAAATCGGTTGGCTGAAGACATCATCCGTCAAAGGTGACCACAAAATCAAGTTTGCCAGCCGACTCAACCCTCGTCCACTCTACTCCAAGCATAAGTCCGTCAGCGGTGATATCTCGGTTCTTTACCCTGAAGACTGGCAAGGTGGATTGAAGCTTAAGACTACTAGCGGACACATTGAAGTCGACGGTAAGGGCACTAAAGTTGTCAAGAAGGATAAGAGTTTGGTTGGAAGATTCTGGAAGGTTATTAAGGGTGACGGTAAGAGCAGGGGCTCTATCGCTACTGTCAGCGGCAAGATCGATGTCTTTGTCGGTGAAAAAGATGATAAGGAAGATTAGAAGGGACAGTTTCCGTTCTTCCTCTCGTAGTGTCGAGATGTACTTTTGGAGGGAGCAGCACACTTGTACTATCGCTTAATTATTCAAGCAATCAAAAGTATCGACAATCTTTTTGATCTAACAAATACATCATAAGTAATATATATAGTAAAATGTGAAATTGACAAAGGAAATTTTGCCTTGTAGACACGCTATAGTGTGAAGCGTAAGTATTGGTGAGTATGTAAAAGTAGGGAAGGTTGGTTAAAAATTGTGTGAAACACATGCAACCTTGTTGAATCGCACGGATCCCGAAGCAAATAGAGGGAACACATTTTCTTCTAAAAAAAAAAAAAAAAAAAAAGGAGGAATCTCCAAGGCAAAAAAAGCTACAAAAGAAAAGAATAAAGAAAAAAAAGAAAAAACTCCAGAGTATCTATCTCTTAAACGAATGACAGCTAATTTTTATAGCCTAGGTATCGTGCATCTAACAAACTGTTGATTTTAGCCCACCCCACAAAAGCATTTAAACCCCAAAACTCCAATAGTAAATAAAAGAGATAACAAAGGAAAAGGTTTGATTGTCTCGTAGACCAGACGTATATTGGATTTAATCGACGATATCGATATATATCCACGCATAAAATCAGAGCATCCAAGCCTGATGACGATCACTCATCCCATCAATCTCCTCCATTTTATGTCTCCAAGGATCACAAACCGGACTGGCTTCAATGGGTGTTGACTCCATGGCTGGCATCCTCGGGACCATAGGCACGGAAAGCTTCAATTGCGGAACCATTGTAACAGGCTTCGTTTCTCCATTTGGGAGACGTGTGGTAAGGCACTGTCCCAACCCATTCCTTGCGGATGGTGGTAGACAAGGAATTGGGGGAGGGGAGAGTGGTGTGGTGTAGACATGTGGTGATTGAGGGGCGCCATAAGAAGCGAAAATAAGGTACTGTGGGTTGCTACACATTTGCATCTGTGGCATTTGTTGTGGGGACGGAGATGGAGATGGAACTGGGCTTGGGATGGGATGGATATTATCACAGTCGGAATCGACAGCCTTGTTAGGCCAGCGTCTGCTCAGTCGTTTTGAAATCCTGCTAGCCATGGACTTTCTTTCTTCGACGGCTGGCTCCGGCTCCGGCCTAACGGCTTCGGTGAACGTGAGCTTTGTGGCTGGCGGAGAAAGAATTTTAAAGATCCTATGAAAGCGAGGGGTGGCGTCGAAGTCGAAAGTTCCTGCACGGGTGAATTCTGAAGAAGACGAGTTCTTCTTTTCGTCAGCTAGGTAGCTTATTTCTAATTCCTCTTCTTTAGATGACGTCGACGACTTTGTGAAGAAATGTGGAACTTGTGGAGAGGTGAGAGGGAATGAAGAAGCCCCTGGAGTGGTCACCGAAATTGTTGGATTGCTGTTTGTGACATTAGGCCGGCGGCTTACGATACTGCCGCGGCTGTGGTTGTTACTGTAAACCAGATTTGGGCTTCGTGGGCCTGAAGCCTGGGCGCCAACTGCGCTAGCTGCTGGGACCTTAATGCTAGATGGAAGGATATTTCTCGAGGCATGACGACGAGAAGGACGGGGCCCTTCTGGGGTTGTCTCTGCAGGATTCGAGGTCTTCTTATTCTTGCGGCGTTTGAAGATGCCGCCGAGGCACGAGAAGATAGAAGGCATTTTGGTTTGTTTTAGGGCTAGAAGGTATGAATTTGATGTCTGTGAGATATTGATCTAGGGTATTGGCCAAGAAGCTTGAGGAAGGATGGGTACTAACAGATTAAAATACGATAACTAGGTAAGTATTTATAGGCAGAGGTGTATATCAGTCGAACGCAAGCTTGAGGATGAGTTAGTCGGTTCGCAAGCTCGAAGCGAATATTGCTAGGGGTCGTCCTTCGGTTGGAGTTGGGAGTTTGGAAATTGGAAAGCTCGAGAGGGTATATTTGATATATGTTGGTGTGTAAAGCAGAGTACTAGTATAGAGCAACTGAGGATGCTATCTATACATAGCTCGCTCGGACTGAATTGAAAATACAACTCTGAGATCAATCCCGAGACTTGGATAAATGGTAGTTGATCGATACAATAAAAAGACCGGAGAGTTAGACGGCTTGTCGATGATATAAAAGAATCCCTTTCGTAGAAGAATAATCGGTTCGTGATGCTAGCTATGATCAATAAAGAGATAGCTTTAAAAACCCTTCCAACTTGTTAGATATAAGTGTTGGAATATTCTGCCGACTTTGCAGGATAAAATATTAAACAACAGTTCACTGGTTGGGAATGCTGCACCACACGCAGGAAAAAGAAGAATAATGGTAACAATGCTATAGAAGAATGAGAAACTGCCGTCCACTGATTGACTCCGGCGTTTCAATGTCGCTTGCAAGCCTGCAGATGGAAAGAAGAAGGAGTACTCGAAGGAGGTTATCTTTGAGAGTAAATATACTCCATTCCATTCCACCTAGTTCCCATTCCGTCTAGACCAGGCCGGTCAGGTCTCAGACGCAATGGCTGCTTTTCGACCCAGGGTTACCTGGCAATCCTTTGGAGTACATGTCATAGGTACATGTACTTGCATGGTGCAGTACTTCGCCTAAGTACCAGGCCTATCTAGGAGGGTTGCTAGAAACGGCTTCTTGGTTGCGCCTTACCGGTTGTGAGAAGGTTACTCGAAGTTCTGGTAGCTGCGCCGGTTGACATGTACCGGATACGCAAAGGAACAACATCCTGGATCATTATCCCCACCCTTTGACAAGTGCTTAACTTAATGGGGAAATAAACGCTATCTGATATCAAAACAAAATATATAGACCACCTTTTCGCTCTCCATCTATTTTTGTAAAACTGGTATCGATATCGGGTTTTTCCCAATCTGGTATTCTGGGAGAAGAGATGAAACGGGAGCATCGCGCCTGATATCGATAGGCGGTGAGACAGCTTTCTCAAAAGAAATGGAACGGGTCGTCTGACTGGATCATACGAGATACCAACGTAACGGTTCGGAGCGCAAAAGTTAAAGTCTCTGACCTCCATAACCCGGCTGGGCCGGCGCATTAGAACATCGAGAAGAGGGAAGAGACAAAATGATTCGACGATTCAACCTTGCATGGTTCCTACGGTGGTGTCGCTCAAGCTACTGTTGGTGGTGGGGCTTCCCGTTCAAGCCTTTCGCCTTCATTGGGATTTCTCGGGAATGATTGGCTGGATACGCCTTGGCTTGCAGGGTTAGGAGCTGGAAGCGGCTCGCATAATGCCTTGTGATTGGTCCACTTCAGCTGGAGCAGGCTGCTCTGTGGCCACTCACCGGTTCTTGAGTCTAAGCGCCCACACTTGCGCAATTGCAGCTTGGTGGAGAGTGTGTGCCATGGTCGACATGGTCTTATTATTAGGAACACGAACAACAACAGCTTGGGCAAGTGTGGATACCATCTTGACTTCCCTGGTTCTCGTCGTGTATTTTTTTTATTTTTGACAGCGTACGGGCCGGAACTGTAACTGAAACAAGCGGGCGGACGGGCACAAAAAAATTAAACACATGGACGACATATACTTTAGCTTTAGGCGCAAGCACATTGTGATAGTGATTACTACGTTTCAAGATATGCACAGTGGCTCTTGAAATAGACGGGTTTCCCGCGTGAATGGGATATATCGAAGCTCAGATGAGAAAATCATTCTCTAATAAGTTATGGATATCTAATTGAAAGTATCCAGCGGATGCGCGGAGATACTAGTACCGCAGTGGCGTCGGCATTAAGGTATTGTTTGACTTTTTCATTTTTTCGTGTTTTCATTTTTTTATACATGCTTTTTCCTTCTTGTTCTGTTTTTTGTTTTATTGCAAAGCATTGCAATTAGATCCATCGGTCACCTCTATACCGATATAAAAATATGGTGATAAGCCATACAGAACCTTAGCTCTAGCGCCGCCGGTGTAAGGATTGTGCGTCGATCACTTGCCCCCTGAATGCTGCTTGCATTGAACTCTCAGGGCTCTGAAATTCACAATCCACAATCCGCATTGGTATGTATACGTATGGTATGCAATTAACCCGGCCGGTCGGAGAAATATTACATGGTCAGGGTACACATCGACGTTGCAAAGCTTGGGGATGGTAACATATACTTCAGGTCGGGAATTGCGATGCGAATGATGGAAGGAAGAATGATATCTGCATATCGACGGCACAGCTATATTGATGCGCATAGTATGGGTCCTTTAAGCCTCTTGAGCTCTTCTTCGCTATTGAGTGGGTCGTAGCGTGCCACGCCGCTTGTTGTGAGATGCTGTCATACAATGTTTTGAGCGTTGTAGACGTACAGGGTTTTTATCTTATATCAGTTGGCCAATGATTAAGGTTTAGTGCCGCCATTTGGGATGTAAATGCGCAGGTGTTCCAGCCACTTGAATGCATGGCTCGAGAATGTTTATGCCACAGAAGGATGGACACGTCGTTCGGTTTAGCGTAGGATCCTAGAATTGCTGTCAGGGACGTCAAGTGGGAATTTGCATTTACCGGGACAGCGCAATGTAGTGTTCTCTAGGCTAATGTGCCTAGCCTCGGGTATACCAATTAACTTCGTTTCGGCTGTAGTTACCGTTTAACGCGTTGTGGCGTGATAGCTTTAAAGCCGCTGTCGTACTGCATATGTTGTATTTTTACTGCAGTCAAGTGGCAGAGTACTGTTCCGGGTGTCGGTCATTTTGATTGCGAACCGTATTGCAATTTCTGTGTAACATTTACATGGAAATGGATAGCTGCTTGAATTTGGTTGTTGAAGTTCTACGGACCATCATGGGTTTTTTGGCTGTAGGCGTGCGCGTGCAAACCATGCCTTTGAAATGCAGGATCGATTGTAGGTTATTTTGCGGACTTCCAGAATATAGGTGTGGATGACATGAGTTTCTGGTCCCGCTGATATACTGGGTACCTGACTAAACAAATGGCAAAGCAGATATCATAAAATACTATATTATGCTATTTTATAGAAAACTTATTTCTGAAGATGAGCAGCGTCTTGGAGGTAGAATTGGTGATGTATGTAACATCAATGCTGATATTATACGGTATTAGAGCTGTAGAGGTTCTAAGCCTCCATGCTTATAATCTTATAATGACCCTAGGTACTTACCTATCTAGATAACCGCCCACGTGCCGTCGCTCTACATTATGTTGGAAGGCATGTACTTGGGTATGCCGACCTCTGTAGCTCGTCGCACCAGCACACTTGAGGTCAGAAATTATGTGTTGAGGATCGCAGCAAAATGTGTTGACGTCACACAGAGTTGACCTTGTGTTGCTCTGCCAACGACCTGGCAACACCGCCCGGTAAACAGACGCCAACACACAACCCGAGCGCTCTCATTGTATAGCTCCAAAAGTCATGTAAACATTCAAACCATCAACCATCTCCAGACGGTGGTTTTTGCGACTTCATAATCATTTTCACGGAAAATTTCTTTGGTATGTTAGGATCTTCGTATGGATGCTGCCCAGTTCTACAGCTAACACATCGTACCTACCACAGCCCGGGTGTTACATACTATCACGAAGGTCGATACCAATTGAACTGGTCAGGTTACCTCAACACCCCTCTTTGGTGAGCTGACCGCCGAGTAGGTCCCCGGATAGAGCCTTCGCTCTCCAGTTATTCATTGAAACTTGCTATCGCTACCATCATCAAAAAAAAAAAAAAAAAAAAAAAAATGGCACCAATAGCATCAACCCTCAAGGATGCCCTCATCGACATCTACACCCGGTCTGCCGATGGCCTCTTCAGCGCCCCGGTTGACACGGCAATGGCCCAATCCCTTGAAAAGAGGAACCCATATGTAAACCCCAAAGATTTCTCCAAAGGCATAATCGCTATCTTCGCTATACTTGGAGGGACCATGGCGTTTTCGGTATGGTGGTTCTTTCTGAAAAGAGGCGGATTTACTTGGAAGGAAGAAGACTGGGATGACTACAAGTCTTCGGTTCTTAGAAGGAAAGGTCCAGATGGGAAGACTATCTCCTCGGGTAGTACTCGCGCTCCAGATACCGTTGTCACCGATTTGACCTATCAAACCGAAGGAACGAGCGACTACGCACAAACCGAGAAGCAATCACAAGCAGGTAGCAGTAGCCGTGGTGGCGGCCGTAAGGCCCGTGGTAGTGATCGTGGTGGCGGTCGTCGCGAAGCTGCTCCGAAGGCGAAATGGCAAGCGGCTAAACCTGAGCGCAGTAATAGCAAGCGTAGTATCTTCTCTCGCTGGGGACGCAAGCGCGATCATTCGCCTACTTCTACTAACCGTGACCCTGACCTTGAGTCATATGCCGATGAGGAACCGGCTCGCATGAAGTCTTACAATCCCCACCCTGTTCAAGCCCCATCTGTCATCGCAGAATCCGATATCTCTGAGGCTCGGCTTGATCAGCGGGGCACTGGTTTTGCGACAAAACATGTTGGTCGAAACCCTTCTCGTTATGCATACGCATATGCACCCACCGAAGGCTCTGATAAATCCAAGCCAATGGGTCCACGTCAATCCACCAAGAAGTCCAGGCGCGCTGAATCCTCGTCCTCGTCTCGTTCTGCTGCTCCGAAACGTAAATCAACCCAACGAGCAGCTGCGCAGCCAGACCTTTCTACGATTCCTGACGAAACCGAAGGTTCTCGCCGTATGTCCTTCGAAGCCTCTGATGACGCTGCCTTTACTGTCTACTCTGAATCCATTTCCCGTCCATCACCAGCTGTCACCTCTCCATCGAAGAAAATAGCAACCTCAGGTTCCAAGGGCACAAAGACCTATTCGTACCCAATGGGCAGAGACCCGACTAAACGCGGCTCGACATCTAGGCGCGCCCACCAAAAATCACAGTATTCCTCTTCTTCTCGTACCGGTCGTAAGGAATCTGCAGGCACCTACCGAACCGCTAGCACCGATTCTTCGGATAGTGAATGCCCGTCTGACTGCTCCTGCTGCACGACCGACTCCGACTCCGACTCCGACAATGAGACCGATCTTTCTCAGCAATTCAGGGAATCCGCCCGTGGTGATTTGGGGACAAAGGTTTATCATCACCCCATGGGCCTTGGCATCAATCCCAAGAGAATTAGCTCCCCCGTCCCAACAGGTCAGATTACTATGGGTAAACAACGTGGAAAGCAACCACAGCCCGCAGGTGGGCGTATAACTGCGGCCAGAAGCTATCGACAGGAGAGCCGTGGTAGCTTGAGCAGTGATAGCGAGGGCGATAGCGGAAACGAGACCGTTACTTCGAGGGTCAAGAAGGCACTGAACGGTCATAGATAAGCTCATGGAGCGTATTTATCATTTTTGGGCTTGAAGTTTTTCTTCTTCTTCTTTTTCTTGGATGAAATGGAAGGGGGTTATTTGGAGTGGCCTTAGTTTTACGGTTGATCACCGTGGTTGTTTTGCTTGCTATACTGGCGTCGATTCGGTTGGATATGGCCGCTCTACGCACACAGATCTATTACTTTTTGTCTAATGTATTTTCATTTGCTTATGTACTTTAAGAGGCAATGCTGGATTTGCCTCCGGTTTTGCATAGTTCTACATGGATGTTTGCTTTCGGTTTCTTGTGGTACTTTTTTATGTTTTCACGTATCATGTTTTACTCACATCCACATACACAATCACCGCCATCTGAATACCTAACTATCAATGATAATGAATCCCCTTGCAATAATGAGTTCCATTTAAGCCGTGATATCCTGTAGTTTATTTAGCACAGACGGGAGTGGCCAGCCTATACCATCCATGTATAACCATACATTCATCAGACACTCATCATAAACCTTCCAGAGTTGAACGCACTTTCACTGATTACCCCAATAACAGGTATAAACCCAATAACCAATTGTAACCCAGTAATAGCAAAAATAGACGGCCCAGTTTTTAAAAAGAAAAAGGGGAGAAGACAAGAATTCGAACCTGTCTCGAGAAAACGAAGCTTAATGACTTCGAGCATCCTACTCAGCCTTCCTAATATCCTCGAATTGCAGGATCTCAATTCTGTCATGCTCGATTTCAACTCTAACAGCCCTGGAGGCCTCTAGTGCCACTGCTGCCCCCCCCTTGTCCGCAACATTGGCGATCTGCAAAGTCGTTCTTCCTAAGGTGTTCTTCGGCGTATTCCTTGTCATTCTCGTCTTTTGCGTCCTAGGAACAGAATTCCTGTCCCTTAAAGTCTTCCTCCCCCGTAAAGTCCCCGTTGTAAGGGTCGGGATCTCTACCTGCGTGCTTAAAACAGCACTCGTGGGAATATTCTCGTTCGTAATGGGGGTTGGCGAAGAATCGAGGTCGATATCTTCAAATGTGGAAGTTCCCGGGGATGAACATGACGAATTCATGGTATTGATGGTATCTCTATCCTCAGAGAGGATAATAGATTGGCGGTCATCTTCATCATCGATCCGATGGATGCGAATAGTGCCTGTGGCCGAAACAACATCCTCTTCTTCTTCTTCATCATCCTCACCCACTATATCCTTGTTGAAAGCATGGGCAAAGTCTCTGATTGAAGTCTTCGCCAAGTCATCTGGATCAGCCTGAACATTTCCCTGCAATCCCTCCCTACCATTTTCATCATCCTCATCATCCTCCGCCCTTTTCTTCTGGAAACTAAACAATCGATTGCCCGTCTCTAACTTCTGTCTCTCCAAAGCTCTTTTCTTCAACTCTATTCCCCTTTTCCAGAACCCACTGGCCTGCTTTGCTCCCTTTCCATCATCTTCATCCGCCTCTTCCCTTTCGGGCGTAGTAACCCCATCTCGAGTCTGATCAAACCCAAACTTCAAAAGCCTCCTTGTCAGACTTCTTGCCATACTGGGATTATACGGTTCCCTAGGGTCGACTTTTTCAAACATCGGCGGTGTGTTTATACTAAACCCCGAAGTCTCACTATCAAAAGTTCCAACACTACTTCCCGCACCCGCTGCATTTCCCTTGTAACTCGTACCCCCAATCGTAACCCGAGTGACAATATCCACATTTGAAGAAGAAGAATCGGCAGAACCATCATGACGGCCGCCAAGCTTCCCTTTATCCGCATCGGGATTCGAATTCGTGCCTTTTGAAAACCGACTGCTCCCCACACTTTCTTCATCAATAGCCTCCAACCTCGCCTGACTCTTCCCCCAAGGAACCCACCCGCTCCAAAAGTTCAACCGATGACGTCCTCTGTAAGCCCTTTGCGCAGCGTTGTAAGTACTATGCATTACATGCCCCAAAGTTCCGTAACCCCCAGTGCGAGGCACCCTGTGAGCAGTCTGTGGGTAGGCAACACTGGTAACCGTCCCCGTTCTTTCCGCGAAATTGGCGTTAAGTACCGCTTCCCGTTGGTCATGCAACGATACAGCCAACCTTCTTTCATGATAATTCGACGGGCCAGCAGCTCCAACAGCATCATCAGTGGTGTCAATAGCTCTCCCCTGCATAGGCGAAATATTCCTAGACCTATTCCCACCAGGCTCAAGAAAAAGCAACGGCACCGTGCTATTCCCACTGACTTCTCTCCTCGGCGTGCTGACTCTATTGGGTGGTCTTCTCATATCCTTTGCAGGAAACGGCAAAATATAATAATCCCTCCCGCTGGTAACATATTCCGGCCAGCTTTTCTGCGCTGAGGCACGTCGATCCACATCATCCAGTCGAGCGCGCTCTTTCCGACGGTGGTAGGCGAAACAGATGAAAATCGGAGAGCCGAGTAGGATGCTAAACATTATTAACAGTCCGACGAACTGCCAGAGCGGCATGTGGGTGTGGCCAAAATAGTATTCTGCCATCATTGTTGAGGGTAAGGATAGTAGTAATGAAGACTGTATTAGGTATAGAGTAACAGTGTATTTAGGACGTCGGCCGTATTATATGTAGAAGAGCATGTATAATTGTATGTAGGTATGGAGTAAGCAAAAAAGTAGCGTAATCAGGTACACCAACTTCAGATGGAGCAGATGCCCCGAGGAGGTGTATTTAATTGGGGAGGCAGGAACAGCAGCTTTTTCTCAGATATTTATTAAAGGTCCTTTGACTATGAAACTAAGTACCTAGGTACCCAATCGAGTACTGCAATCGCTTTTAATTCCTACTTGGAAACAGGACGTAAATACAGACACATACTTATATGACACAATAATAGCTGAACCAGATCCGTGGCAGCATGGTCGGATCTGCCTCTGTTGCATTTTATACAAATCGTGTGTTGTCGGTGCACCAACGACTTTAAAGTTATTCACAATTGCTCTAAAACACTACCCCTCTATTGACACACAGTAATCATTTAAAGTAAAAAAAAAAAAAAAAAAAAAAATAACCAAAAAGGACAGCCATTTGTATTTATGTAAGAAAAAAGGGAAAGGGAAACGGAAGCAGCAAACACAGAAAGAGAAAGAGAAAGTGTGCGCATGGTAGGTAATAACAGACAAATGGAAGCCTCATCATCATCATCATCATCATCATCAGTGTAAGCTGTGGGGGGTACCGTGGCTATTGTGGACTGACATGCCATGGCCCTCTGAAATCAAATACAGCCTCCCTCTCTGTTTCTTCAAGGCGATGCTATCACAATCTCCAGTTCAACTCCAAACTTCTGCTTGATCCTCTCAATGATCCAATCCACACTATCCACGAACTGGAGAACAGAGGTACCTTCCCCGTAGCCCCCTTCCATCTTTGCACGTCCGGCCACAATGCCACTGGCTGCGAATCCGATCGTCTTGTGCGGCGAGCAGCAGACAGCTCCCAACATTCCAGCAGTATTCAAACCTTTCCCCTCTCCAAAGAGCGCATACATCTGGAACGGCCGTTGAGGGAATCGTCCTGTATCGTGTACATCCACAACAACAGCATTGTATTTCGCTTCTTTCTGGCCTCCACTGGCAGCTCCCTGAACTACCACAATCTTCATCTTCTCTGGGATGCTTTCTACCCCAAGTGCTGCCAGGACAGGTCGCTTGATGCCTCTTGCGTGCACAACATTCGAACCGATCTTGTCATTGTTAACCTTCACAAGCGCATAGTTCAACATTGCGCTCTCTGACGCTTCTTCCGGTCCGACCTCAACAATATCAAACTCGCACATCCCCGTGAGAGTCCCAAATGGCACCGCTTCCCCTTCATTCCCCGTATACCTGTTCACAACAACACCCTCCGGCAGCAAAGCCGTGAGCGATCTTGGAGGGATATTCGTCTCAGTCTCCGGTTCCCTCGATGCAAACGCACTCGCCGTAGTAAGCGCATACACCTCATTAGGAGACTTCTTGTCCCTCACATACAAACTAACCGCCGAAAACCGCCCAGGTGCATCAGCAGGCCCAATCAACACTCCAATATCAGTATTTCCCTTCATCGTTGGCGAAATGGTGGTCGTAATAGGATCCGGCAACTCGTAATTGAACGTAACATCTCCTTCCAGTATCTCCATCTCTAATCCCATCCCCGCACATAATAACTCCAGCTCGGATGCCAGCGAAAGCTGCTTGGTAACAATCAAAACGCACGATTTCGTTGACCCCATGGATTTCTTTGTCACCAGCGTCATTGCGTAGGACCCTTCTGAGAGTGTTAACATCAACTCCGTCCTTACCTCCTCATAACGCCGAACAAATGAACTATTCCTCGAAACAACAGAGTAAGTCGGTGCAAAGGAAAGCGTTCCGGATCCGGGGACATTACTATCAGAATCGTAGGTGTCGAAATAGCCAGGCGACATCATACTCATTTGTCGAGGCCCATAGATCAGCTCTGCGACATCATCATCATCATCCGTATCCTGGTAATACATGGGCGAGTCCGGCCCTCCAAACCCGTATTCGTCGTCGTCGGCATCTAAACCCCCGTCCATTCCGATTCCATCAAACCCGTAGGGCCTGGACCCAAAGTCGTAATGTGCCCCCATGGATCCCCGATACGCACTCGAGGACCCTACCCCCGAAGATGGTGATCCGAACAAAGTGGTTGTAGCGCCCACCGGCCTGCTTGGGTAACTGTTGTGGTAAGTTTCATCCGGGGTAATTTGAAAAGATGACTGGTAAACTTTTTCTTCAGGCGGTGGTGTCGTTTGCCCGGAAACAAATGATGTAGTTCCGGCGTTAACTCTACTCAGGCTGCCTGAAGTCGGCAGCCTTGTCGACGAGGAGATTCCACCAACCCCGTAAGAGCGCGACCCGTCCCCCGCTGAATAATGTTGCGAGGACGAAGCTAGTTGCGATCCCGAAGAGTAACGTGTGCCAGAAAAAGAGGAAGGGTCCCCGTTTGGGGACCCAGAGCCGTTTGGGGACTGATCATTTTCGTCTTCAAGGTTGCGATTCATAGAAGGTTCAAGCATGGCTGCTATGGATGGCCCGCCTAGGATACTAGACGACCGCCGCCGGTAGAACACGAGATAAGCCGCGCTTCCATTAATACTCGTGGCTGGTGTCTGCCTAGCGCTCGAATCATCAAAATAGTACCACTTCTTATCAACCCAGTTCCTAGCGTTTGCTGTATAATGGCCACCACCGAGTCCTCCAAAATGATTGTCAACCGCAATAAGATCGTAAATCAGACTCTTACCATCGTTTTCCAGGACTCTTCCAGTAAGGTCCAACCCTTCAATAGGAAACTCAATCGCCGCATCAATCTTATCTCGAAAGCTCCTAGTGCTCGAGAACCGCTTGAACTGCAACGCAATGATATCCGGAACACGCCAGATCTGCATAGATTTCTTCGCATTACGGTGCTCTTTGCATCTTGGACAATACCACTGGTTGTCGTCGTTGAGAATTTCCTCACGCCCAAATTCGTCGAAGCAGTCATCGATGTGAATCCCACGACGTCGTCGGGCTTCGCGGGCCTTCCGCTTCTTAAGCAGATCCTCATCGAGAAACTCCTCCTGGGCATCGAAGTGGGAGGCTCCTCTAAAAGAGTCGCCGGACCTTCCGCCAAAGACAGCATCAAAAGCCTCTTGGTTCCAGTCACAAACAATTCCTTCACCCAGTCGAATGAGCGCAGGTTGAACGGGATCTGGGGTGGCAGGCTGTTTTCCGGCCTTCTTAGAGAGGGGCTTTTTGGAGGTTGCCTTGGCACCGTTCCCGTAGAAGTTAGAAGGTGCGATAGTGCTAAAGGTACTCTTCTTCTGCAGGGCAGCAGGCTCGCTGACGTCCTCGTCGCTTTCCATATCACCCTTGGATTCGCCTTCATCGTCCTCATCGGAGGCTGGCGGAGACTGCAGATACTTCTCATTCTTGACAGTCGGCTCGGGGACCTCGACAATTCTCGACTTCATGGTCTCAAGGTTCAACTCGATTCCGTTCCATGCGGTTGGCAGCACCACATATCCCTTCCTGGGCATAATCTTGGTAGTGAATAGGGTTCGCCAGTGCGCAAGAACTTCGCCAGGAACCTCACTCTGCATGGTCGTAGTTGTTGCAGGCGTTCCGCTCATCTCGACATTAACTTCAGATTCAGCGTCACCCATCTTAACATCTACGAAGTCTTCAGTATTGGTATCCGTGTCGCTCTCCTTTGATGTTGCTGTTGGCATGTCGACGACCTCGCCTTCGCCGTCCAATGTGTTTGAATCAGAGGAAGTCTCATTAGACCCAGGTGGCGGAATTTGTTTCTTTGGTGCCAACTCCGGAGAATACATATCACTCGTAGTAAACTTCTGCAGGTTTGCAACCAATTTCTTGAGAATCGCATCCGGGTCCTTTTGTTCCTCTCGGTTAACAACGATAAAGGATGGGATACCGAAGAGGTCAGCTCCCATTCTTCTGTTATCCCTGTACAGTCGGTTGAAAATGGGTACTAGCAATTCCTTCGTCTCGGTCTTCTCGAAGTCATCCTCTGACTCGTCGTCATCCCAAGTCATGAACAAGCTAGGCATGGTTAGTCTGCCGCCATACATTCTCTGCTTCTTCCGCTTAGGTGGTGGGAAGTTGGTAGGTGTCTCTTCGACTTCGTAGACGTAGATTTGGTCGTTAGGCATGATGGCTTCAGTCACGGTCTTGTTGTCTTCGTGGTGCTTGTAGAACTTATTTCTAAAGACCTCTGATACCACGAGCTTTTTAATGCCGACGCCGACTCTCTTGCCCACGTAGTCTTTGAGTTGCTTGATTGTCGCGAACTTTTCCATCTCAACGTGAACTGTGACTAGTTTCTCGTAATTTGATACCGTCCTGGCAGCAGGCACAAACGTAATGGCCTTGGACCAGAGATTTTCCACGGGCAAGGGGAGCTGACAGCTCAGCCATGGGTCGAACTTAATGGAGGTTTTGTCACAGATAGGACAAGTGACTGTGCTCTTGTACATACCCGCAAAAAGATCGATAATGACGGAGTCATTCCTCTTGCGGTACAAATCCCAGTTCTCTTCTGCAAGTTTCGCAATGGCGGCTGGGTTACCAATCATTTCATCAGTGCTGTCAGGGAACTCAACAACAGGCTTTTGGTGGATTCTGTTAAGGTCTTCGTGGAGAATGTCTAGGAGGTAGCTAACAAACTCCTGACTGTCCTGTTGACCGTATCCGCTAAAGATGGTATTATGCTTGCCAACGGCCCCCTTGAATTCGCGGGGTGCAACCGTACTACCGGCTGCTTGGCCATACACCTGTCCCACCAATTGGGCATACATCGTTGCAATTCGTCCGCCAGAACTGATTGGATTTCTAGGATTTAACTCCTTCTTATGGAGGCCCTCTACAGAAAGTCGGTTAGTATATGATGGTCTGTCATTGTGGGATAACTAGGTTGCCTTACCGATGAAATATCTGGACAGTTCTTCAACAGACTTGATGCATTGCAGCGCAGAGTTCATGTAACACGTATTTCCCAAGTTTGAGAACCCAACAGCACCGGGTGCCCTTCCGTCCCTCCGGGTAATAACATTTCTCTGGACAGCCGGGGCTGACAAGGCAGAGGCCTTAGCGGCTGGAGCCTTAATCTTACTTGCTGCGGTTGATTTTGCAGACGAGATGCTTTGGGTGACTTGTGTGCCTTTGGTAACACGGACAACCATGCTATTCGCACCGTTAAGCTTCAGAGCCTTGCTAACGCGTTCTGATGGCCATTCTCCATCTTCCTCAACTTCAACTATGAGAAATTTTTCTTGAGAGATACCGGCTTCTACCAGCGACATTGTCGATTTGTATCCACCAGCCATCAGTTCTTTAGTCTTGTCTGGTAGATCAATAGGTTCTTTGGTTGCACCATATTCATAATCTAGGAAAGTGTTGATGTCGATTTTAACCTTGCTTGGGGCTGTAACGGTTTGTGATTCCTTGAACTTCCACAGCCGAATTTTATCTTGCATTCCTAGACCAAGTTGGGCCTTAATATCGAGCAAAAGTTCCTGGAACCTGGCGGCCTTGCCTGTTAGGATTTTTAAAGGAGCTTTGTTTTGTGCACTTTCCCGAAGCTGGGCATGCGTGGTATTCGCAGACGGTGTTAGGAGGAAAACGCTATATATTGGCGGATGTAGGTCCACTGTAATATTTGTCGATGTAGCGTCTCGGGCAGCAGTATTGATGGCCTCCCTCACAAGCACAGGGGCACTTTCTTTGAGCCCATAATCATTGACGAGTTCATCCCACACCACCTGCGGGACGACATCAAAATCTACTAGCATCTGCGCTGACTCTTTCAGAACTGGAAATTTCTTTCCATTTGGTAGAATTTCAATATGGCTGACAAGGGGTATCGTGTCAATTGGCGGGACAGGCTGCGAGGGATCGAAGTCGTCCTCTTTTGTCGGCTCATAGTCGGATGCCTGAGCAAGAAAGCGTCGCCACCAGGCGGCTGGGATAACATAGTATTTCTTGCCATCCTCGACAGGGGCATCTGACAACGTCACGATCCTTTCAAGTTTCTCATCTAGGCTTTCCGCCACTAGCGAAGGTATTGGCTCCTCGATCGTTGGCGGCGGCGATGTTATCATGTCGATAGACGGGCTTCGCCGGATGACGAGCGTCGTTTCAGGCGCTGGCGTGTCAATATCCATCTCGGCTTTATCTAATATTCTCGTTAGCTTCCTACTTCATCTTTCACTTATCTCAAAGAATCTGTTCTCTTTGTTCAAGATCCTTGAGATGACGACTTTTGTTAAGAAAAAGAAAGAAAGAAAAAAGGGTCCTAGAAACATACCAGCCGGGGCCTCTCCAGATTCTGACCTGATGGCACCATTGGCGGCCTCGGTCACACTATTCCCTAGATTCTCCGATACATCCAGTTGGCTGGGTAGCGGAGTTGGCGCCTGGGATTCAACCATCTGTGAAGGCTGGGGAGAGGGTATGTATCCGAGAGGAGGGGTACTAAGTCCGTCGTCAGACCTGGCGTATGGAAAAGATTGAGAAGTGACTAGATTCGATGGGTAGTCGGAAGGAGACTGGTAGGTATCCGGCTGGGTTGAAGCCGATCTGACCAATGGAGATGACGAGCGATGTCGCTGCTGGCGTGTGTTGAAAGCCGGACCACGGAGCTCCCTGGTGCTCAGAGCAAGATCGTCACCTTCAGGTACAATTGAAGAATCCGAGGGTAGCAGAGGTGGTGGCAGTGGTGGTACCGTCGAGAGATCGACGGGTTGGGGGGTTGAGGAACGAAACTCAGTCGGAGGATTTGGTGTCTGGCTTCTGGGGGAACCTGTTACGTCTTCTTCGTTACCACCTTCGAACAACTTTCGTTTCCGGAGTGCGGAAGACGTTTTGAAAGATTCTGATGCCTGAGCTAGCTACCCGGAACCGCAGGCAGCTGCTTGGGATTTGGGCCTTTTGGCGTCTGAAGTGGATGGTTTTTTCTCTCTCTCTTTTTTTTTTTTAGGTGGGGGTTGTTTTCCTCGCTCTTTCCTCTCTTTCCTCCGTCCGATGGGGTTTCTATGTCGAAGGGAGGGGGAATAAAAATCCTGGGTTACCAGCTTGAGCAAGTTGCTGCTACGGGGACTAGGACTAAACGTAAGATGATGTTAGTGGGGGGCAGGAAGGAAGGATTCGAGCAAACAGGGCCGTAGACAGATGAGATCAGATCTCTAGGATCAGATCTGACAGGGCTATGGGATATTTTCAGGGACGGCGAAGCAGGCTGGACTAGAATAAGGACAGGAGAAGTTGATGTTTGAGGGGAATATGTCTGGTAGACAGCAATTATGGATTATGATGGTGGTGACGATGAGGAATGTGGGTTGGAGCGAGGTGTCACGGGTTTGAGGTGAGGTGAGGTTGGGTTGGGTTAGGTGAAGGGAAGGGAAGCAGGGCGAGGTGAGAAGGCAGCTGGGAAACTCAGCAGGACCGGCCGCAACAGACGCAGACAGCAGCTCAGAGCTCAGCCGGCGAAGCTGGTCTGGATGAAACTACTTTGACCTCGCCTCAACGCACAGCTAGCTGAAGCTCAAGCTATTCACCAACCAAGAGAGGTCCTCCTCTTTGCCATTTTACCTCTAGAATATGATGAGCTAAGCAGGGACCTAGGTAGGTAGGCTAGGTAGCTACCTACCTAAGTACAGTACCTAGTTACTTAGCACTTGAGTAGAGCTATAGCAGAGCGGCCGTTCTGATTTCTTGTCACTACCACTGACAATTGCTTACGCAAGAGAAATAGCAATCACACAAGATAAACGCATAGACACCTTGCGAAAACTGAAGGACCAAAAAAATAAAATATAAAAATAAAATAAAATATAAAAAAACCACCAGAGAGGGCTAAGTAAACTCCTGAGGATACCGACTAACCGAACTCACCTACCTAGGTAAATAGCACTTGTAGTTGTGTCGCCCTCAGCCGGTCAGATTTGACGGGTTGTAGCAGAGCAAAAACTGAGGTTGTGGAGAGGTGTCCAACCAGGATCAGCTTTTATCGATAAACCTGACCCGGATCCTGAACCGGAATCTCGAATTTGAATCTGGAGCTAGCTGGCTGGCTGGCTATTTCGGGTCTTCTTTCCTGGGAACGACAATATAGCAATTTAAACTGGGGGTAATGTATGCAGCACGTTTTCCCGCCGGGAGCAAATCAGATCTGATTCGATTCGATATCTCTGGTGTGACGTCGATAGCTAGTTACTCCATTTTTTAGTGGTTTCTTCAAGTCAGCCTCTACTGAAGATTATCTGGATTTAATACACCCACAGAATGGGCAAGAAAAGAATATCCGAATGGGTAGGAGAGGATGCGTGTGTGAGAATAAGTGAGCGAGAGCTCGAGAAAGAACGTTAACAGTCCGTGGGAATAAGAGTGAGGGTGAGCGAGTGAGTAATTGAGCAAGCTTCGGGAAAGAAGGATCTGACTATCGAAATTCTCAGCGCCCTAACTTTTTTCTTACTTGATTCTATCTCCGCCCAGAAATCAAAGACCGAATCCGAAATCCTCTCAACCCCCCAATTAATTATTATTATAACCGTGAGACTAGACAGAGGAAAAAACCGGCGGACATGTAAAATGAAAAATGAAATTCTGAAAAACAATGAAGCAGGAATCGGAACGGGCGGAAGGGAAGGCTGGTCAGATTTCAGGATCCATCTTGGGGCCTCTCAGGATTTATATACTCGTGTGCTTATTTACCTATATAACATACATAGCTAGGTAGGCCTAGGTGCATGCCCTGAGTCTTTGACCGTGCTAATTATATTAACTAACATCAAATGCAGACGAGTCGCGGCTGTTCCCCCATTTACAAGCTAACGAGGCTTGCATCTTTGGGCGTCCATGGTAGACCTCCAATCATATTGGCTGGCCAGTTCCTTCGAATATGTAATGTAATGCCGTGTATGAGCTCATTGCAGTAGCTGTTGCTGCCGCTACTGCTACCTCCTCCGCATCCTTTCAGTTCCCCGAGAAAAGAAAGTTACCTGGATACGAGTATCCTAAGTAACTCATTGGAGTGGAAAGAAAGAGAAACACACTGCCAGGGCACCGACGCGGCAGGGCGGAAGGGTTGGATCACGGGAACCCCAGCTGAGCTTGAAGCTCCTTAGCTAGGCTTGCAGCAAGGCCGCTGCACCGTCCGCCACTAGTGCTTGTCCCGAGTGACTAACCACTGAGCGAATGAGTATGCACAGATGTCCACGGCCATGTCGCATAAACTTGGACGTACCCAAGGCTCCAGAAAGGCACGAGCTTAAGAGTCATGACCAGGCTCCGCTTACTGAATGATAGCCTTTCACTTTTGGCCATGGCCATGACCGGGGCCAGCTTCGATGCCTCAAGTACTAATATCTGATAATTCATCAAGAAACAATTGTATCGGTCAACAAATTGGAAATGGTTCCATACAATTCCAGCGCTAGCTGTGGCTGTAAATACTATTTGAACATACCTATTTACTGCTGTAAATTAGACTTCCTTATGGCCTATGTTCTATCGTATGGAAATGTATACTATACAAAGCCCTCGGCAATATTATTACTCGAAGCTCCGAAAGATGAGGTCGCAGAACGTCAATTAAGCCAATGAAGTCCTTCACGGTAGTTACAGTGACGCACGCAACACATGAAAATTAATCCTCGATACCACGTCGATTGCTTACCTGTCACCCTAATAAAGTGTCGGTGTTAAAATATATACTAGGACGATAATACATGCTCCTTGTTAAAAAGTCACTTTCAAGGCCTCAAATTGGCTTAAATTTAAAGCTCTCGTCAACCTCTCTTAATTCAACTAAGGTGACCTTCAATCAAGTCAAAAGAGCAACGAGGAAGCTCAATATCGAGCCATCATTAGCCAATATTACTCAACCTCCATGGAAAAAAGAAACTGTCTCACCGGCAAAAGGCCAAAACAGTAAGGGAGCATCCCCGTCTATACCGACACAAAAAAAAAAATAGAAAGCATCCGGTCCTAGTAAGGCTCGAACTTACAACCTCCCGGTTAACAGCCGGACGCGCTAACCAGTTGCGCCATAAGACCCAGATTGCTTGAAGGATGCTCCTTCCACTTTCCGTACTTGAGCCTTCTCGCCCATTGCCAGTCCTTGTAAAATCGACAATCGGGCCTGTTCTGCGGAGCTACTCCCAAACTGCAGGTATCCGCTCCCGAAGCCGAAAAACGCCTACGATTGGACCAAGGAAACCGCATGTACCATCATTAAAATTATAATTGACCTCCAAGAAATTGTGTAAGTACGACTTAAGAGTACGTAGTAGGTATATGCACACAGACACGCATCCTAAATAATAAAATGCTCTTTCTCCTTTGGTTTTTCTTGATTTTTACCTCACAGTGATCTTGTCAACTTCCGCTTTCGCCTCCTCCCACGACTCCAGGTTCTTCTTCGCCCACTCAATCTGGCACTTCGCAAAGTTGAGCTGTACACCATTTTATTAGCCAATTGGTTCCTTTTTTGAATGCCTCCACAAGATGAATAGACAGACAGACATAGATGTCCACTAGCAAACAATGAAAGAAAAGAGAAAAGACTCACCATTAACTTCTTCATATCCTCCTCCTTTTCTGCCTGAAATCGATGCAAATCTGCAAGCACACTCTTCCCAGCTTCCTCCACGTCCCTCCCAGAAACCTGAAGTGCCGCTTCCAACTGCACCAAAGTCTCCCTCGTTTTTCCAATATTATTTCGCCTTGTGGTCTCCGGATCCGCGTCAACGATCCCAGACACGGCATGTGTCAACTTCCCAAAAATCTTGGACACAGGATACGATAACGGATTCGAAAACGAACTCGCCTTCCTGTGCTGTGGCGACACTCCTCCAGCTCCACCTGGTGGCTGCGCCTGCGGATACGGCAATGGTGTTGTGGAAATCGGAGGCGGCATGGGGCTTGAATGTGTCGGCGGGAAATCACTATCCACGCTTCCGGCATCTGAATCCCCGCTACTTCGACTTCCACCGCTGCCACCTTGCTGTTGTATGCTGCTCTCAGAGTTCCTCCTCTGCGTCTCTCCACTAGGTGGCGCAGCTACTCCGCTCCCCGCAAGGTAGTGCTCAATCCGCCTAGCCTCCAACTCGCTCTTCTCTAACTGCTCGAGCTTCATCTTTGCCTTCGCCAATTCGTCCCTCGTAATCTCCTCCTGTACCCTCTTCATCATCCTGTACTTCAACACATTTCTCACCACCCCGGCAAACTGCGCCGACTCCCTAATAGGCTCAGTAAACCCAGATGCGAGACCTGCTGCCAACTCCTCAGTTGCTAAGTACGTAGAATCAACCGCTTGCCCCACCTTTTCTATCGCGGGCCCTAGAGTAGGAGCGGGCTCGGACAATGAAAATGCATTATATCGTGCACCCAGCTCTGACAGATCGGTGGAAAGGTTAGAAAGCCTATTAAGCATTCTACGATTCACCTTTTCGACTCCGGATGTAAGCAAAGTTTCGTAGGCACGGGTGTTTCCTTCGTACGTGATAAAATAAGGATCTAGTTCAGCTTCCGACAAGTTCGCACTTGTCGAGGGTAGGCTACGAGTATGTGTGAAGCCAGTAGGACGAGTGTCCTGCGGTGATGCAGGAGGTGAGGGAATGTGCTTTAATTTAGCGTTGCTGGGTGGGATTGGGAGGTACTGGTGAGCTGGCGATGGCCTCGCTGGGTCTATGGGCGGTGCTCGGAGTGGATGCTTCGGCAGACCGGATATTGGAGGCGAATGCAGGACTTCGCTCTGCTAAATATTAGAAGCCATCTCAACCTAAATAAAAGGAGGCACCTACCCAGCTAGCATTGGGGTCCAAAAACCGCATGAAAACCGAATCCTTTCGTATTTGCTTCATCCTCGCGCAGCGATTGAGAAAAACACCCAGCATACGTCTTCTATGTTCAATTATCCCTTGGTCTTCCTTCGCCCTGGTTGGTGCAGCTACATAATCTGACATGGAGTGCTTCTCCGGTATTGGCGGGATAATCAATGTAGGATGCAGAAGTACGAGGTTTGCCCTTAATGATGCAAACTCCGAGTATCGCCTTCGAACTTCCAAGTCCTAATCGCATAAGCAGACGCCCCATTAGCCAAAAAAAGCCTCATGAAAAGATACCCTCCCATCTAGAAGCCTAATTCATACCCCAGTTCGTATCGTATAAACGATAAAATTCCCTCCACTCCCATCGATATTCTTCCCAGCGTCGACGATATAAATATCCAATTCTTTATTCTCCCACATTATCTGCTCTACCCGACTGGTATACCCTCCTTTCTTTCTTCTCCCACCGTAGTAATCCTCTTCCTCCTCGTCCATATCGTCGTCATGATCATCATGCACCGTTCTTCCAGGAGCAGTATCCGGTGCTTCCGCTTCATCCCCCGAGCCATCCCTCGGTTTACTTGTGAAATCGGGCACTTCATCACCCTCCGAAGACTCAGCGCTCGGAGATGATGGCCGGTGGTGGCCGAATGGAGACTGGATGTGGCCATATGGTGATCCTGGCGGAGAAGCGCCGTAGGACAGGGGGTTGTTGTCTTCCCACATTATCGAGAGGAATATGAGAAAGAGGGGTGCGGTGGTAGTGGTGTTTTAGACTAGGCCGCGGCTCGCGACGCTGGAAGCGAGGCGGGATGGAGGGGCAACCTGTTTGTTTTTGGTTTTCGGTACCCTGATCTTTCTCTGGCAGTTTATCGGGTAGCTAACTACGAGCTGGTGGTTATGAGATATGGACTCCTGGGGGCGGGGATATTGTAAGGACGGTTTTGAGGGCCCGTTAGATGTCGTCTCGAAAAGGGAGAGTGGGAAGCGGAAGAAGATGTAGGTGGTTATGGAGAGCTGGAAGGAGAACAGCTTAACAAGACCAGAAGGCTGTACTTGCGCTGGGTTACGTTGACGTATGTGCGCCAAGACTTTGACGCCTCACCGCCACGCCTTCGTCGGGGCCCAACACGAAATCTGCAACAATGTCCTCGCAGCACAGTCTCTACCGCTTCAAGGCTAGCTTATGGTATTTCCGAAACAGCCTAGGCTAGCTATTACAACATCAATTTAAGTATTTGGTTTGAATCATAGTACTAGTAGAAAAATACTCTAATAAAAACCTTTTATATACAATAATGTAAAATAATATACAGTTGAAGAAAAACAATATCTTGGGGGGGGGTTAAGGTTGAAAGTAGTCCGTAAATCTCTTATACCGAACCCTCCCGTCACTATCAACCCCGCTTTCCTTACTGCCTTCCCTATCCATCCCCATACTTGTATCACTACTTGCATCCTGTGAGGAAATAGTCTCAATCCCTCCTGCTACCTTCTGCATATTCCTCAGGTACCATTCTCTTTCACCGTCTACCCAGGGTTCGGCAACCGTGCTCGACGTTCTCCTTGCTGAACCCCTGATTTTATCCGTACTATAACTATTTTCAGACGCTGTATCACTTTGGAGATCGTCCCGAATAGGTTTTCTAAACCCGGGTCCTTTAGGCTTATCGTTGAAACCATTTCTTCTTCTACTTCCCGGCCTTAGATGTTGAAGTCCCGCTGGCATCGTGGGACCTAAGTTGGGTAAACCGCCGCCAGCGTTATCATCAAAACCTTGAGAGTGGGCGGAGAATCTGTCAAACTGATCCGATGGTGCGAAAGATACGCGGCTGTTCGGAATCGATGCACTTCCCCCACGCAAGTCATCAAACTTCGCCAATGGATCCCTCGCTCCGCTGTGAGGAACGCTTCCCCTTCGCACCCTTCCCCTACCCATGCTTTGGTCTCTACTGCGCCTCCTGTAATTATCTTGTTCGGAGAATTGTGTAAAACGGGAAGGAGGTGGGGGTTTGATATCCTCCCTTGGCTTTCTGTCGCCGATGATATGGTCTGGTACGTTACGGAACTGACCCACAGGTGGCATATCGCGGAACTTTGGTGAATGAGGCTCCTCGACTGCTTCTGGTCTTGCGACAGGGTCGGAAGGGAAGTATACACCTCCCGGTCCAAGAAATCCCGGGCGTGGTAGAGGGCCGCGTGATGGGGTCTTTGGGAACCTTGGAAGTGGAGTTCTCAGCGGTGATGGTCTCGAATGGAGTGGGATTGGTATCCCTCGATTCAATGGCGGTATTGGGTACTCTATCGATGGCCGCCGAATTGGAGGAGGGGGACGTGGCGTTCCTCTAGGTGATGGTTGGGATGATGCTGTCTGAAAACCATTGCTCCCTTCATCAAGAGACCCTTCTGGAAAGACCATACCCAAGCCGCCATTACCTAATGGGCCCCGGGGGGGTCTAAAAGGAGGTGAGTCTGGAGGTGCACTTGGTGGCGACTCCAATCGAATCGGGCCATGACCTCGTAAAAAAGAATCCTCAGAGCTTGATGACGGAGGAGGGCCAGGAGGGCCAGGAGGGCCAGGCCCCATGGGCCGCCTGGACCCCCTAAAACTAGGATCACTGGAACTATCATCTCCATCACCAAATCGCTTCCTCGGGTTTGGGCCATGGGTGCAGTTATTATTTATGACAACTGGGGGCGGCGGGGTTCTCGGCCTCGTAGCAATCTCAATCAGCGTATCTTTCGTCTGTCTATTCTCGTATTCTAAGTTAGTTGTTCTCTCTCTTAGTTCTTCTATATCTTCCCTCATTCCCTGCTGCTGTATATTCGTCCTAAGCGTCTCTATATGGCGTTTCCTTGTCTCTTCATCAAGTTCGTCTGTAATCTCTTTCTGTATAACATTCGACTCGAGCGCATCCCGTCGCCTCTCTCGTCTTTCCTCGTTAATTTCTCTCTCTAATTTTGCATTTATTCCCTCCAATTGGCTTCCTACTAGATTTTCAAGGTCATCGATTGCATCCTCAAATTCAGGTCGAGTAACCGCATTTCTTGGATGTACCGCAATCGGCTGGACGATAGTCCGGGGCAGCGGCGGCTCTTGGGGCGATAATGCTGGCATCCGCATAGTCGGACTCGCTCTGGTGCTTTCACTGTCCGAACTGCTTCCCTCGCTGATAGGAAATCTTAAATCAGGTACAGCATTCGGTGTAATACCTGGCATTGAAGTAGGGGCTCCTGCATTAGAAGCAGTAGGTGATACAGCTCTCGGTAAAGTCCGTCTCAAACACTCTCTAACATCGCGAAGGTGTATAGTATTAACCTGGGGCCTATGAGGTAAGGAGCGAGGAGGAGGGGGAGATCGAGTCAAAACAGGATAGCTTCTGCCCAAATGCTCCACTCCAGGCCTGTTGACCCCACCCGCCCCCCGACCACCCACTATTCCCTCTCTAACTTCTTTCCTAGTCTCAACCTTCCTCCAAGAATGCCCTTTTTCTCTAGGGCTCCTACATACCCTCCTTTCTCCCCTCATCCCACCAGTACAATGCCTGTCACTTCCCTCTTCGATATCATCCCCAAGGGGGACAGAGCGCACACGGAATGCGCCGCAACAGCAGGTGAAGATGCAAAGCAATATAATGAACCCTATTACGCCAAATATCACGCCGAGGATTGTGGCGATGGATTGGTCGACTCGGTCAGTTGAACGTTGGAATATAACTTGAGAACTCGCGGGAGCCGGATTCGCAAATTTATGGTGAAACATCTTCAGCGCAAAGCCTAAAGGTTATGAAATCCTCTCCAATACTCATTTTCATCCTTTACCCCAAGTATTCTTGAATTATTAGCTGTACAGGCTATATTTATTTTCCCCCCCTAAGTCCATAAAAGTAATGTATATGAAGGAGAATAAGAAGATTCTGACAGTGATATATAGGGTATGAATTCCCAGACTCTCAGACAATGGGAAGGGCGTTTAACGGGATTCTGCACAGTGGCTTTGTCGTCTGCGATTAGATATTGAATTTATGTGTTAAACTTTCGACTCGTAAGATCTTACACCTGTGAATGAAAAACAAACTATAATAATAAAGAAATTATTTTAAGCAGAAATAATATGGCCCGACGCAAAGGAGAATACATACCAGCATCCCATCAAACTCTCGATCGCTCTTTTTTAAAAAAAAAAAAATTAAAAAAATAGAATGAGAATGAAGCTAGCCATACAGCACGCCTGTTGCATTTTATATAACATCTAATGTGCATGTAACTTTCAAGAAAAACACTCCTTAAATTTATCTGTCAAGACTCGCACTCTCCACAGCTCGACTATAACTTCCTTGGGCACATACAATCCCGAAAGAAAAGGAAAGAAAAGGATATAGAGAAACCTAGGTCCTAGGTACTGTCAAAGTTTGCTCAAAGAATCTATATTGTCGTTTTCTATGCGAAATACGCTGTGACCTGAGAGACAACGTATGGAATTCCAATATGAACGGGGATCATATGGACTTGGTGTTTCACAGCAGTGTCCTGATATGCAGCGCTACACAAGCAAGTCGGGAATACACAGGACCTTGGAAATAGCAGACGGGAGAGAGCAGGTGAATAAACCATCTAGGTTTTAGTTCTGCTATTTAACTAAAGCCCCCCTGGCTATAGATAGACTGCTATTACAAAGGTTATTAATATAACTAGTAGAACAATATATTATGAACCCTATGATGATTTCGAACCCACCGCAGTGGAGAAATGGTACAGATATGCATGGGGAGCCTTTCCGTCACTGCTATACCCCATTATATATATATAGATTTTACACGCGATATTTTATGTAACTACGCATATAAGCGGTCGTGAAGCTTCGAAGTCTGGGTCTTAGAATCAGTGGATCATCTTTGGGGAAGAAGTCTTGGCATACATACTAATGGCAAGCCAGGGTGCCAGTACCAGGTACTTAAGGTAGATTTCCAGGTATAGGATAGAACCATATATGCCTACCGAATCTAAAATCGAGTCCTTGAATCATCGAAGTTACGAAACTGGCCTAAGCGGAGAAACCAGGGTTACACAGTATTGATCTCCATCGAACAACACATCAGCCAAGCCAGCTTCCTGCTTCCTTTGTGTAACCTAAGAAAATTTTAATGGAGTCTTCGGAATATTTGAAGTCCACAAACTTTCTATATCCAAGGTTAAAGCATTCTTTGTCCGTATTCTTTGCCGTTTGCCCGTGTTCGTTATTGTTTGGCTACGTCTTTGTAATTTGTAATTTAGCGAGCACCAGCAAGCAATACACTGGACAAGAGCCGTAAATCCACCGGATAAGGATAGGAACTCAAAAAATGCCTTTCTTTTTCCGCTTCTTATACGTATGTACCTCCATACGTCTTTCTACAATTGCATACAAGTAGGCCCACGTGAGGCGAGTCGGCGTGTTATTAGAGACATCTTGATCAAAGCCATCGATTGATCAACCGGGACTCTTCCGGTTCCACGGAGAAAGGATTTGATACGTCGTCAACAATTGATATCATCATATCCATCCAACTGAAACCTTCACTGTCCTGCTGAGAGATCTGATAGTCTATCTTACTCGAATCCACAAACACAGACAGACAAATCGACTAATTTTGTATAAAATATGCTTCGTACGAACTACTAGACTATAAACTAACGGCTGCTAGCATGCTAGCCCACCCTGAAGATCCTAAGAGGCCTGGTCAGGCATCGGCGTTCCCAGGCCACACACAATTGATCACCTCCGCGAGGAAAAACCAAGAAGAAAAAAACGCAAGTTCCGACAGCGCACATACCCTACTGGTGGCAAACAACCGGTAATGCATGGAAACCCTGGACTTAGGATAAGGTCATACGGCACCCCCATTTTCACTAGTCAAATGCATAACGGGGAGCATCTATACCTTCCCACTTTCCGTTAATGCCCCAATCGATTTAAGTATAATCTTCCAAAACCCTTCTAGAATAACTTTAAACCCCAACATCACACATCGAAGGGAGATATTTTCCTAAAGAGGGAGCGTACATCGCAAGGCTAACTCTGCTCGACGTTCCTCTTTCTAACTTTGTCGGATTGCTATCTTAGGATGCTATCCTGCATTTTTGGCCTTCTAGTCCCTTTCGATGTATTCGCTTCGACGCTAAACGGGCCAAGAGATGCACATGCAGACAGAAAAAAGGGCTGCAGATTGGATTACGTAGATTGGGAGGTGAGAGGTGAGGATTAGGTCTTACGCTAAGAGCTCAAGCACAAACCAGAATTTTTTTTAGGATGGACAACCTGCGCTGGCGACTGGGTAATAATGATGGCGACAGACGACCCAAGACCATTGCTAAGACTTTGGACAAGAAATTTTCGCCGACTATAGATAGCAGCTTATCTGGGCATCCATAGCTGTTAGGTTTTAGTTAACTATAAATACATGGTGCGTGACGTACGCAAAAAATGTCGGGAATTGAAGACCCTCACTGTCCGATGATTCCGCAATCAAAATTCCACCACCTGGTGTGGGGACGAGAAAAGATATGCATAGCTTGGGAACAGGGGGGCTCGGCCGATGCCGAATGCCCTCAAAGTCTCCACCACCTGCCTTTAAACCCTTGAGTTACATCTGAACCCTTGCTTGCATCTCTGGAAATGGAACACTTTTGTAGAACGTGCGCTATAAACAGGCCCGAACAAAAATATCGTACAGTACATGATCAAGTGGTGGGCCGATATGAATCCCTAAGTTCTTGAAATCCGCTCGATCGCATGGCTCGCATCGTGCATCGCTTTCGAATATATCGATACATGTCAGCCTTGTGAGTGCTTGATATGCATACAATATACGAGGGCTGTATAATATTTGAGTGAATTATAAGCTTCAGTCTACCCAGCTGCTAGATCGTCCGGAACAAAGCAGATGGCGTGCAGACAGATGCGGGACATTTGTTAGATCCTCCTGTTCAAACGGTGTCCTCTAAGTAACTAGGTAGCTACAAAAATTTCATGCGGACCAGGGCGGGCAAGAAGCAGAGTCTGTGCCCGCAAACATAATGTACTTTTCCAAACGACGGGCGATGACCGTTCATGATTCGGGCGGGTTGTAGTATGGCACATGGAACACCAACGTCACAGTATACGGTATCACCATTCCTCAAACATTATTAGAAGTCACAAAAAAGGGAGAACAAATGATCGGAAATCATGTCACTGGGAATACTTTCGCAGAAGAACTCCACACTCGCGCATGCGAAAAGAAAGTTTGAACCGACCCGGCCGAATTCCAACGTCATGGACGCAACCCCAGAAGGGTATCAAGTATTATTCTCGGTACTTCGGCAAGTGGGACACTAGTATCATCTGGGTAGGTTGTAAAAATAGTATCGCACGGGGAGAAAAGTATGAATTCGAAGAGGAGGCAGTAGGTACTGTAAGAAAGGAGAAGGGGATGGCTTCGACATAGTTGACAAGGCTGACAGCTAGATCGTGTCTCTCGACCCCGGAAATGGTAAAGCAAAATGTCGAAGGGTGCCTGGGGATCACATTATCTATTGTTCTCAGGTAGACGATATGCATAGTTTCACTTCCAGTTGTTTTTCGATCATCAGTTCCTGCCCGGGGGGCATGAGTGCGTTTCAATTCTTAAGGCTGGCTTTCTTTTTCGCTATTGCTTCTGCCTATGCCGATGAGTAAGACTCAATGGACTAGTCGAACATGGGAGGGGGTGCAACAGAAGCTACTATAGACGGGAATGTTCCGATCCCAAGCACCTCGTCCTTGCCCTCAGTTTTGATGCATACACACATGCAGCGTGCATGGGGACACCAGGCTACCCCGAACAGCCGCCCTATTATGTGGTTCTCTGTCCGTTCGACGCTTGCGGTGATTTTCGTATGTTAGTCAGAGATAATATGGAAGTGTGGGATCCTTGCAGAAATTAGTCGACTGTTAAAGCTGTGCCGTCTTGGGAGCAATTATCTTGGATCGTGAGAAGTTTATAAAGAACGGCGTCTCCCCCTCCCCATCGTTGAGGCTGAATTAATTGGAAAGAACCCTCGAAGTTTCTATTGAAAACATTCACTCACCGGAGAATCTTATTATCACCTGTCCACTGAGAACTCAATCGATTGTAACCTTACACGTTCACTGAGGCGCTTAAGCTCACTCTTGCACATATAAACCCATAAAGGCCACTGTCAGATCAAACGGTCAAAGCTCAAGCTCAAGTGCAAGCTCCCAAACACAAACTTTACCCGCAAAGTACCTACATCCAATTAAAAAAATATATATCGATGGAACACACCGGATCCCAAGCTCCTGCCGAGGCCTCCCTCTCCACCTCCCCCCGCTCCTCCTTCTTTGACCGAGTCCTTCGTCGAACCGCCTCTGGCTCTGGCGGTCACGCCGCTCGGATCCCAACTCTGAACCTCCCCGCCGAGGTCCCCTCCAACAACACATTGGACAACACATCTTCCCACTCCCGCTCTTCCTCTCGCTCTTCTCACAAGCGTGCTCCTCTTACTATCGACACATCTGTCGGTCCAGCCAGTATGGCCTCAAACAAGAAATCCAAGACCACTCATCTCACCGTCATTGAGACCACAAACAACCGTTCAAATTCTCGATCTCGGTCTCGGTCTCGGTCCCGTAATGGGAGATCACCCTCCCCAAGCATTGATATGATGAACCAGTCTTCCCGAGTCGCCAGCATCAACCATGTGGGTAGACACACCAACGACTGGCTATTTGGTGGATTCCACCTTACCTCAAAGATTGGCGCGCCAAGAGGGAGGGCAAAGTAAATGCCGAATATCAAATAAATGTTTCCTTCGTTCTTCCTAAATCCTTTTCCTTTTCATCTTTGCAGCTTTGATCTCCCAATATCTTATTTCACTTTTTTCTCTCTTGCCCTCCATCGCCTTAATATTTCGGCTTTGGATTTCTACTCTATTGTATCCATCGGAGAATAATTCTGGCCAGGCTCCAGCATTCGCCGAATGTTTCTCGCTATTCTGGTAAATCATCTGAAGTTATTCCTAGCGTTTCTGTTTCCTTCTTCTAAGAATCCATTATGAGGTTACGATATGATCTGCTTTGTTCTTTCTGTTTTCTTCAACAATCCACTCGCTGATGTCACCAAGCCCACCCTCCACATATGTGCTACGAGATATCCAACTCCTATCCTCCCTACATTTTCTCGTATTTCAAATGCCGGGCAGGCAAATGTTTCATTCGTTCAATTCTATGTACCATAGGTTTTTCTCGAGAGATATTTTTATTTCCTTTGTTCTTTGTTCACATGGGGGATTTTGGTCATGATCAAGAAGACCCCAAGGTAAAATTAATATACCATGATATTTTTTTCTATTACTCCAATGATCACGCTTCCAGTAAATTAAAAGACCTTAATATTAGTACATCCCGAAACATCGATGGCACCAATGGTAGATCCTCCAGTCTCACGGAATTCTAAAAGGGTATGGCCTCGTAAGAAGTGTAGGATTTAGGTAATTTATGCCCGCCTGGATTTAAGGCTAGGAATTTAGGTACGTGCGTAACATGATAATGATCATGGCATCTGATCAAGAAAAATCTGACGATAACATCGCACTTCGCAATATGCTAAGACTCGCTCCACAATCACACAATCGTTGCCATTTATATCGCTCCTTGCAGTAGCAATAATGAGAAAGAAAGGCTCTCGCGCGCACCTTCGTACTCAAGTGACAAATAAAGCGGCATACAGCTATCGTACCAAGCACCCAGCTCGAACTAGTTAACTGGGGAAATTCGTAATCATGTACCGAAATATGTAGAGTGCGCACGTACGTCGTTCCACAAGTTTTCCGGGACGCAGGTTATCAAAAAACAAAAAGAGAGAGAAAGTATATTAAAAATATAATATAGAGAAGGAACTAATTGCAAATGCCTTGTCTCGTAGACCAGACGCGTGGTACGAGATAAGCAAAGACTACCAAAAAAGGGACAAGATTGGACAGAAATAAAGATAAGGAGTAAGAAGAGAAAGTGCAACCAAATTATATGCTAACTATGATTATAAAAGAGAGGATGAAAGAATAAAAGCAATACCCACAGTGGAGCCACCTAAAACGCCGCCGATATGCATATGCAAGATGTGATACGAAAAGCAAGATGTGTATATACGTAAACATAAACAACTTGAAAAAAAATAAGTTAAAAAGGGCGGGAAAGGGATACCCAGCTGTACAGACGGCGAGGACAGAAGTATTCCTAGCGACGTCTGAAACCAAAGACGACGATCAGAAATAGTCCGAAAAGGCAACGGAAATAACGATATACCATATATGTACTGGAACCAGAAACAAGCGTAGACGTAACCCCGTACCCGACTGCTCCACCAACTAACGAGTCCTGGGTGGCGAAGCATAAAATGACGCAACAATCGCATTTCGAAACACCAAAAAGATGTAGATGATTTGAAACAATCGAACGACTTCACCCTCTTTGGAGACACATGCCTTTTGTGATGTTTCGCCGTTGCGGTCTCCGTTTCATGCAACTTCACTCCTCACTAACTGGCCAAAGCTCAAACATAAACGAGTTTTGTCTCCCAATGGGGACCAATCGTCTACCCCACTGGTCCTCGTACCTCACTTCGCCATTCTTCCACATAGCTCTTGCCATAACCGACGACTCGTGGTACTTGATATCCACCGGTCCTAGCGGGAAGCTCGGCAGCGGCGAAGCCTCGCGAACGTGGGGCATACCACGTCGAATGTTCTTTGGCGGCATCCTCCAAGAAGGAGGACCGGATCTCGAACGGCGACGTGAGATATGGCTCCTTTCTTCCTCATCTTCGCGAGTAGTCCGAGTGCGTCCCCGTAAGGCCTCTTCATGTGTTTGATGTGTCGGCGATGAAGGTGGCGATAGGCTACCGGCTTGGGCTTTCAGCTTCGATAAGTCTGGTTCGGATTTGCTGAGGCGCCGTTCCTTTCCGTCAGCGCCCTGGGTAGTCATAGTATTGTCATGTAGATAGTGTAGTTTACTGGCCAGCTTCTGAAACTGTTTTCTTGATGTTTCCGCGACCTTCTCAATATGTGACGGGGAACTAGCACGGCTTGTTGTTATCGCAGGCGGTGTCATAGACGGAGACTCAAAGTCTCGAGACCCAATACCGGCATCAAGATCCCACTCGGGCGGATCCTCTAGTAGCGCCATTTGATAGTTGAACGCCATTTCCTCTTCCTCAGCCACGGATGAAAGTTTCTTATGGGATGACCGCGACGAAGATTTTGTGCTTTGTGAGAAGGTCATAGAACGTAGTGATGGTGACTTTATGAAGCCTGATACCCGTTTCGGCCGCTGTGCCGTAAGCACGGGCGTCCTAGGTATGTGTTCCCCTCCATCCTGATGGATAAGAATAACCTTATCCTTCTTAACTTTGTGTTGACGTTGGATTTCTGGGAAGATGTTTTTGATACGCATCGGGATGAAGTAAAAAAAAAAAAAAGAGGGAAGGAAAAGGGAAGGAAAGGAAAAGTTTAAAGACAAATAAGAGGTGTATTTGTTAAAAGCCGGAAGGATAAAACGTTTAAGCAAATTTCAAGAAATATAAACGAGTGTATATGTAGTGGTAGCCGGAAAGCATTCCGCGAGATAGGGTGATGTTGAGGTATATATATAAACGGTGGATATCAGGATTTTTTACAGTCCGAAAAATCCGATCCTTCGGGACAGATATCAACTGGAAGGCTTATGATGTACGTAGCCGTTCTGTATGTGAGTCCAGGAGGTATATGTGAGTAATAGGGCTGTTCAAAAAGGAATTATATGTGTCAGTATTTATATATCAAGAACAAAATGCTACTTTGTTTTTTTTGTCGAAGATTTTCGAACGACAGAACTACCCATCACAAATTATTTCGTACATACATCTTTGGAGATTTTAAGGGCCACCGGGGGACAGAGACTGTGGCCTAGCGAAAAAGGAGATGATTGAATGTATTTAAAGGAGGAGAACCAAGGGGAGCTGAGGTTCTGATGCAAGTATGTCCCGCCGCTTCAAAAGGTGGATATGCATGTCCCCGGAAAAGGTTCGCTTGAAGCCTTATATAATCTACGACTTGCATTTCGGACTACCCAGCTGAGGAATGAAGTGCGGTCACGCAGTGGGCGACAAGGCCAGGGCGGGGTATGGGAGACTAGAAGAGCTCAGATAAGACAACCAGACACTACAACATGATCGCTGCCCGCTGTTGCCTCTTTCTTGATCGCGTAAGGAACGGATCGCGGCGGTGTGTGGTAAGATATTTCTGGCAGTCGCATCGAAGTAGTCTAATACACGGGGCACCGCCATGATAGAACTCCTAAACTCTTCTTCAAAATGTGGATCGAGATATCCTTTGCTCATCGTAATGCACAGAATACCCCAAGGCCAGTGCTATACGGCTGACATCTTCACACTGAAGACTAACGTCATAGAATAAGAAGTGATTATCGAGAAATCGCTACTGGCCATATTAGTTTGTTGAAGCCTGTCGTAGACTCCGCGATGGTAACCCCATCTGATAACTAGTTCGTGTAATTTTTGCTTGGTGTTGGTCTGGCTTGATCAGCAGGTACACCACCTGCCATGGGTGGGAGCAACCACCACGAGAAATATCAGGTCTAGTGGTGCATATGACAGGGTCATCGCCCCTAAATAGGACGGAACACCCGGCATCTTGGTAAGAAATCCACGCCATTTTCGTCGAGATCTCATCCCTAGTCGAAGGGAGACGTATATTTGCGTTGGTAAGAGTTCCGACCGGTTTGCAATCAATCCTTAGCTTTGGCCTTGATTCTGAAGAAATGAAAATCTTCAATTCCGTCCTTGCATTAGTGAGGTGGGGCAAGCACACGGGATTGTCAAACCCCGCATACATGACGCCGTGCACCCACAACATGATATCCAAGGCGACACAAATCAAAGGGCAGAGCCATGGCTTCGTTGATTTCTGAAGTAATCGATAAGAAAATAGCTTGTCGGTAGTTACATCCCTTGTACCGGAAATAACTATTTGGAAATCGTTACGGAAGTCGTTGGTGGGGTGTGTTGTATTCAAGGCCGCCGTCCCATATGCATCCTCGGTCGTATTCGTCGCGGAAATACAATGTCCTTCACTGGGGCTTTCAACATCTGCAGAAGGCCCTCGTCCGTGTCCCAGCTCCCCTTTGGAAACAATTCTTCTCCCCAGGCCTTTTCAGCAATAGACGCCAATACACCCAAGTTTATTGGCTCGTGTTTACTCATATTCGTATCGAAGCTTTCCCAGTGATATCTACTCCCTTCAAGAGCTCTCAACCTAACCCTGACAGCTCTCGCAACACTCCTTTTGTCCACCCATACTCCTCTCTCGTGCAGCCTCTTTACGAGCCTGATACCCCATGCACTGCGAGATAATCGTGCTTTCACTGCAATCCCACCTTTGCGGCGTATAAGGTCCAAATACCACGACCTCTGCATAGATATGAATCCCCACTCAACTAAAGACCGGATTGTTGTTGGCGGGAACAGGATTCGTAGAGGATTCCTTGGGCTTCTATTGGATTCTGCAAGTGGAGGATCGGTCCATTCAGCATGCTTGCTCTCAGTATACCCCAGTGAAGAAATCATTCCCACATCTGTGAATTTGATCGGGATTCTTGCTTGCCGTAACGCAGGTCTCCGAGGGTCGTACCAGTCTGCTAACCATAGACACAAATTCTCTAGATCCTTTAGCTTCCAGAACATTCCATATCGTTTGATGATTTCTCTCCATAGCTTCGGATCCACCTCATTTCCGTTCATCAGGAGGGCGCGTAGGTAGTTTGTCACAATTTGTAGGTCTTTGGTTTTGCGCGCTCTGGGGTCCTGAGTAATCGGACGGCGAGACGAACGGCGCGGCAGCATTACAGCATGAAGGAGCTCCCATTGTGCAGACGATCCGATGGGTATAGAAAAAATGCGCATTTCTTCCATGAGCTCCAAGCCTGTTTTGATCTGACCAGTCATGAATAATCTTTTAAGGAACAAGTTCCACGTGGCAACATTCCGTCGTCGTAGGTTTTTATAGACGTGGTTGAAGAACTTCCAGCGGTAGGTGCTCAGGTAGCCCTGGAGGAGCGCATTGCCTCTGGATATATCGAGACCCTCGATGGGAAGTGATTCTTCCATTGCTTCCTCTGGATTCCACCGTGCCTTCACTTCGAGGAATTTGGAGTAAACATCGTTATCCACCGGTATCTTCCGTCTGTTCAACAATGCGATTCCTCGAATAAAGGCCGCAGTAGTCTTGCCCCGTTTCACGAATTCCTTGGTCGTCTCGTGGGCTATCCTTTCTATCCCAAACTTTGTCATGTACGCTGTGACATCAGCCTCCGAGAATTTTTGATAAGTGAGCAGGAAGGCCCAAAATCGGTCACCGAGGCAATCATTCCGGATGACTTTTGCAGCATATAGCTGGTAGAGTAAATCCATAACGTCACGGGTCCTGTAACGGGCTTTTATTAAGGCCAGCACCGTACTTTCCACAATCTCGATCCCATTGTCCTGAAAACCGCGGAGCATCGATTCCAGATCCCGCAGCGGCTTGTGGAACGCATGATACTCTAGCAGCCGGTCAGCGAAATGAGAATCCGCAGGCTTGTCACCCTTTAGGATCAACATATTGTGCCACTGGATCGCCATCTCGTAGCGTTCTTGCTCGCAGAGGGCGGGTATAACCGTTTCGTACACCGGCCCGATCTTTTTTGACCTAAAGATCTTAAACAAAGTTTGAATGTTCTTCGTGTCAGTCGCATATTTTAGAAAGAAGGCTACGAATTTCTGAGGTGGTGCCATATCCACCATGTGGTAATGCCACCAAAGCGCCCTCAGCGGCTTCTTTGCGAGAAGCCCTCCCACAACCGTATCGTACATCGACCTCCATCGTAGCTGACCCCTTTGTTCGTACCTCTGCCGTAGGTATTTGTACAGCTTGAGAAGAAAGCCTTCATCTTCCAGACCGACCCTGGCAAAGAATCCCCACATCTGGTCTGCTATCGGGCCCGTGAGCGGGATATCGGCCTTCCTCATCGACATCCCAATCCAGATATCCTTTACTCCCTTTTCCCCATGTATCCTGGCTCGAAACCGAAGCAGTTGTAACCAGTATTCATGGTGGCCCTTAATTTCAGCCGTATCAACCATGAGCCTCCCAAGTGTGAATTGGCGTTCAACTCTGGCCTCCCTCATGAAGTCATGGAATGGTCGAGAATCCCTTCCGAACAATCGTGTATACACCTGCTTGCTTGTAATTGGCCGATTAGAAAGGTAATTTTTTGGCCGTTCCCAGTCCGGTAGAGAGCTCGGCAGGATAGGGGGCCCGGCAGGGGCCAGTGTTCCCTCCTTTTGCTTCTCCTTCTTCTTCTTTCTATCCTTCTTTCTCTGTCCAGCCACGCCAGTCGGATATTGAGCATCCATCCAGTACTCCCGTTTCTTTGGTTCCTGTAACACATCGAAATCTCTATCGTCGCCATAGATTACATCTTGAGGTTCCTTCGCTAACCAGTTCTCGGGGTTCAGCCAGTCGGGAATCTTGATCTTCGGGCCCTTGCCGCCATGACTATGGTTATGACGAAGTCCTAGCCTCAATTGAGGTCCGCCGAGACTTCGGGAACAGTATGAAGCAATCGCGATTGCATCTCCCGCACCCGTAGCCGGTACAATGCCCCTCGTAGTTGATAAACGGCGCACAAACAATGGTGGCGTAAGTCCGGTGGGGCTATTGTACAATCTCCAGGAAGACCTCACCAGGCTTCCTGCGAACCGTCGCATAAACTCAGACAGACGTCAAACGCTTGTGCCTGTTCCATTGGCATCACAGCGGGTCCATCTGAGGTAATTTATCGATATGGAGACCCTCAGTAGGGTTATTGTAAGTCAATGCTGAACTTTGAGGTTGGTGGTTTTTTGGTTTCTTTTGAGCTTTGGTGTTGCAGAAGGTTGAATTTTATAGACAAGGAAAAATTAGCTTGCCGAAAGTGGGTAGCCGAAAAACACCATCACCAAAACCCAGACGACTGCCCATGTTATAGCCCAAGGCCTCTTCCCGACTTCATTAAACTACCCAAATCCACCTGCGATGTTCGGAGCGTTCCGTCCGACGAACGCCCTTATGGGTGGTTTATTATGGTATGAGCTGCATACCCCTTTACCGTTAACTATTCCCCCCACTTACCCCACCATTCCAGGAAAATCCCATGGCGTCTCTCCCGTTTCCAAAAGTACCGTCAGCGTCAGCGTCTTCGCCGAGTCGACCGAATCGTCGAGACAATCTCCAATGCCCTAGCACAACAAGGAATGGTCTCCAAAGCTGTTGAGACATGGAAAGCAGAAATGCCCACCGAAGCCGAGATGTTGCCGCGGGACAAGTACACAATCTTCGACAAGAAGCACAAGGGTTATCGGAAGGGAATTCATAGTACGCCCCCCCCCCCCCCCCCCCCTTCCTGTTCGATTTTACTGCTGAAGCTTCTGTTTCCAATGGTGATACAAGATTATCTTACTGATTCGCAACAACTTCCCCTAGAACTACCTAAATGGACCCGGGTATCCCAACGTATCAACCCAATTGGTTTCTAGAAAGTCCGCCTTTGGATTACGTTGACCTTTAGCAGCTTGGCCCCGCAGAGCATTTATTCCGTTCGGGCTAGTAATATTGTTTATATCCACACGAGCGGCGTTGTATATACACGGATTCTGTATCTATATGAATTTGCACGATTCGAATTGAAATCCATGGGGTCATGCATACAGTTTAGATGCTGGTTATAGACGCTTAGAGATTGAAGTGACCATCCTCGCTACGACACAAAAACATCACTTCGCATAATTGTATGGTACCATGGAGGAACATACAAATCAGATCGATGCTAGAAAGGTATGTCATTTCATATGTCGCTTGTAAGATAGTGTCCAAGTCCTAGTTTTTATAAACTGCTTGATTGAACTCTTTTACAAACACCCATATGTATGCACATGTTATAAATACATATATACACGATCTGGAAAGGAATAGGTGACATAGCAGAGGATGCATACATAGTAGTAAGTAAAAATGTATTAAATTATTCCTCTATCGGCGGTGGACATATAGAATGTAAGGAAAGATTAGTGAAGGAAGGAAGAGTAGATTACTAGATACGCTAATAACGAGTGGCTTGAATAGAGATAATAAAGAGGGATCGATCTCCCAACATGAATTCGTGGCGGCGTCAGATTCAAATTCAAGAAACAAAAGGGGGGAAAGGAATCGCAGGATTAATTAGATCTCGACATGATTTTTGCGAAAAAGTTATAAGGAAACGATGGAAAAGCTAGAAGATAGGAATGTATGTAATAGGAATAACAAGAAAAAATTACCACACCATCTATCCTGGCAATGTGAGCGACCTGGTGGCAAAGGCACACTCAGACCAGCAGCTGCATCGCACTAGAACTAACGGCATGTATGCGCGAGGTAAAAAAAAAAAAAAAAAAAAAAAAGGGAATAAAAGCAGTAGCAAAATCTGGGGGACTTTCAGAAAGAATCATGTAACTTGCAATATTGGGGAAACAGAAAATAAATAAATAAATGAATAAGGAAGGGCAATCAGAAGGGTGGTGTAGATGAGTATCGAACAGAACATTACCGACAGAAGCACGGCTTTTGTGAGCGAACTGCAGCGCTGACGGGGTTTTCGGTGAAAGCACGAATGAAATAGCCATATAAAATTGCAATGGAGAGGAAACAACCGCCAGTTGAATATTTCACGGAACTCGAAATCAGCTATCACAAGCGAAACTTAGAAAAACTGAAGAGCACAAGGGTCAAAAGGGTCCCAAAATCTTGTAGGGCTTCACATAGGGAGAGAGAAGGATGATTGGAGAGAAAGCAGACAAGTGAAGTACAGAGCAAATGCAAAATGCCATCCCAGGAGACAAAGAAATATTTGTAAGGATGTCAGAGTTTTTGGTATGTGTATAATAGATGGGATGGAAACTACCGTCTATGAGGGTCAAAGGAAGGCTCGTAGGCTAAAATAAACACCCTGTGCCGAGACTGGCCAGGCCAGGCGTTCAACTGACCCATAATATATGCTAGTTCCTCCAGCTGAAATAAGTTGAGTGACTGCTATGTGAAATTTCTATCACCAGCCCTCATTAACTGAACAATAGTTCGATTAGAAACGAAAAAGCATCTGTGTAAAAAAAAGCATCAAACTTGTTTTTGCGAAATCACAAAAGATGGAACACAAAGGAAGGAAAAGATACAGTGAATGGAGAGAAGTAGTAGGAGTTAAATATGGTGAAGCTGAGTAATGCCATGCTTCCGGGTCGTGAGAGCAAGGAAAAGGATAGGTATGAAAGTATGACAAGCAGCAATTAATTGCAACAGAGCGACCACACCAAATGAAGACGAAAAAGGTACGATAAGATCAAAGCAAGGATAAACAGGCAGGCAAGATATAAAATTTAAAGCAAATCATTCTTGAAAGCAAACAAACCAAAACTTCAACTATGCGACGAAAGCGAAAAAGCCTTCTTGCTTTCACTTTCAAACTCCGCAGCCTCAATAAACACCGGTTGTCCTTAAAAACCACTCCCTTCCAAATAGCATTAGCCGTCCAAAAATATATATATATATATGTATCAAAATGAAGTGAAATAGATAGTAAAGAAATATATAAAAAGATGTTATGTAGCTTGGATGCTGCTGATGATGGTGACGATGAGGGAGGGAAGGTTTTCATCAATGATGAGAAGAGATCAATATTTCAATGGTAGAGAGTATCGGAGCTCTGAGGATTGTAGAGAAGAGTAATGAGAACGGAAGTCCGGGTAAAGGAAGGGATGTAATTAAACGCAAAGCGGGGAGATGACATGAAAAAGAGTATAGGAGAAGAGAATAAAGTGTGGATGTGCACGAATTTAGTACCCGTGCCCATCCTCGATGTAAGCGGGGTTTGGGGGTAACCGCCTGTCAAGTCCTGAGTTTCGACTCTTTGTCAACTGACGAAGCTCTTCCAAATCGTGGGGGTGATAATCTACACCGTGCTGGTAATCGCTCAGACGCCTGTGAACACTTCTCCTTCTATCGGAGTTCATACGTAAGGACCGATGCAAGGGATCCCCGCCAGCATAATGTAACTTTGGCGGTAGCCCATATCTGGAAAATGGTTCGCTGGGTCCACTCAGTACAAGCGCATCTTGCTCGAAGTCTTCGTGGTGGTAAGGATTGGTTTCCATACCACTGGTATCATAAGGATAGTCATAAGCATATGCGCCTTCAGTGGCGTATTCGAACTCGGCTGGGCTATAGCCGTGCTTAACCATGGCTACACCTGTGGAGTCGCGTTTGGCGAGAGCTAGTTCCGGGCGAGGCTCAACCTTGACAGAGTCAATCATTTCGGCCATACTCATACGAGCCTCGTGGGCTCTTCTCGATGCGGAGGAGGAAAGTCCGGAGGAGGCGTTGCTTCCACGTCGGTTCCTATCCCTGTTGGTAATTTGTAAGGGCTGCGGGGTTACGCTAGTCATACGGCGGGCTCTTTCGATACCAGCAACGTAATTGTCAACGGGAGGAACAGAAGTAGCTCGTGTAATATCCAAAGGTGGGAGGGCACCAGTTCCAGCACGGCTAAGACGACGACTGATAGGATGATGGGAAGGAGAATGGAATTCTTCAGCAGTAGTGTTGTCATAACTGTCATAGCTGGAGTATGGAACGGGTGTATCATAACGGCCAGCATCATAGCTATTTGTGGCAGAATGGATGCGCTTTGGGGCGGGCGCTTTTGATGGCCTGCGTTGAGGCGGTCCCATAGTGCCAACTGCGTAGTCGACATGATAGGTGCTGCTTCGGGGTCTATTTCTTAAACCGGGAGGCTGTACAGATGCAGACCGGGGAGGAAGGTCGTAGTTGGTATGGTTGCCGCCGCTCGCAGACAACGCCCCGGACCCATTGCCATACAAGTAGTCATTGTTAGGATAATTGAGATAGTCTTCAACGTGGTCTCTGTTTCGGGTGGGTGTTGTGGGTTGAACGAGACCAGGCTGGGGCCACTCATCACCAGTATAAGGAGGAGGAGAGAGCAATGGGTTTACACCAGAGTGTGGTGTGTATGTGCTTGGGGACGCCGAGTATTCATAAGATGTGCTCAAACCGCCCAAGGGATTTGTATTTGAAAGTAGGCTTGAAGGCCGAGCGTTTCCACTCGCGTTAGAACCTGGAGTCGGGAAGGTCTCAATGAAGCCATTGTTCTCGCGAGCTGCGCCACGACTTCTACCAGGTGAGCCGGAAAGCAAGCCGGAGGAATAGTCTAACGAATTAAAGTTGTAAGACGGAAGGCTGTTGGACATATCCAGCCAATTTCCGTCCAATCCAGCATCAGGTGGGGGCAGCGAAGGCGAAGGTTGTGCGCTGCTAGAGGCTTTGGCACATTGAGGGCAGTCACATTCATCGGCATCCTGCGGTCGGATAGCAGGGGAAGCTCTGCCACCGGTGCTGTCTCTCTTGCTTGTCGACCTGCTAAGCGGCCGCTCAATGCGTTCGATATTTCGACCCAACCCGGAGACGAAAGCGTATTTCCCAGACGTCCGGTGGGCATTCGACGACCTTGACGAGCGTACTTCAGATTCAAGGCCAACCGGGCGATTGACAGGCGTTCTTTCGGAAATGTTAGAGTCGGAAAGGTCGCTCTGAGGTGTGTGGCGGGATGGGCTGTCGCTCTCGGGGAAAAGTTCGTGTTCCTCCTGACCGTTTGGCGCCGATGTGGACGAGTATCCGGAGTCGACGGTGCCAGCATCTGAGTAGTTCGTTACAGAAGCAAGTCCAGATTGTCTCTTCTTAAAAGCCTGTATCCTCGAGGATGGGACAACTTCCTGGACCTCGGAGTTGAAGTCCTCCACCATTGCTACCTTGGAACTCAACATCTTGTCGGATTTAATTATTGTATTCCCCTCTTCAGATTCGCCGGTGAGATAGATCTATGGATCAAGTCGGTGAAGGTAGGTTGGTATTGTTGGCTGATAGTTGTTTCTCTAATCGATAAAAGGACGGTCCCCTGTTGATTCAGTTCTGTCCCTGGTCAAAGTTGAATTCAAGCTTCCAAACAACTTTTAATTCTTTTCCCTGCCAGCGAGAAAGATGAGGGTGTTCCAAACTGAAAAGCAGAAACAACAGCTGAAGGGGTATGGGTATATGTATATATAGCAAATATAGGTATATATGGACACAGAAAGAGCGTGCAAAGGAATGGGTATGATGCTACGATATCAAAACCTATTGACCAGACATCTTTCTGTCTTTGTGATTCTGAGGGTTGATGGGGGAAGCTAAACGACCAGGGCAAGCAAACACACACGCACTAACAGGCGAAAGGTTCCAGGATAGAGAGGAAGAAGTGGTCGGGTGGAGTGGTGATTATAAAATGCAGTTGACGTTGATGGGGGAGGGAGGGAGAAGGTGGAGGAATGAGGTGAGGAGAAGGTGAGGAGAGGAGGAGGAGGAGGAGTGGGAGGAAGGAGGCCTGGTTATAGTGCTGTAACTTCTCCGCACTTTTCTTCGAATGGGTCTTTGCCAACAAATATTCGATCGGAAAAAGAGGGTAATCGTCGTCCCGTTGTCCTTCGAGAAAACTGCGGTCTCTGTAGGGCGGACTAAGCGAGCAAGGTATTTCTTATTCTCCTCTTTTGAAGCTTTTTATTCAATATGTTTTGAGACGAGGCTGTCAGAATCCGAAACGGTGGAGAAGAAAAAAAAAAAAACTCTTCTTGATAGAGATGCTACTGTTATGTATGATCCAAGACAACGCCAGCTGTTGGAGAAGCGAGCGGGAAGGAGGGAAAGAGAAAGAGAGGGAAAAAAAGGAAGAAGAGGAGGAGAAAAGAGGTGAGAAGAAAGAGTAGGAGGGAAATGGTGTGGGTGGCCGGCGTGTGTGCGTGTGTGAGAGAGTGTATGTATGTATGTATGTACGGTTGGTCAGGTCTACATCCACCCCTCTGCGAGTGTGTGTATGTATGTATGTGTATGTAGGTATGTATGTAAGCTAGTATTATGTATACTATGTATCATATGTATAACTCTCTTTTTTTCTTCGGCTTCCTCTTCTTTGTCTTCTTCTATACAGCGCAGGAATTCACGACAAGGAATATGGGGGAGAGAGGGAGAGAGAAAGGGAAAAGAGGGAGAGGGAGAGGGTAAAGAAGAAGAAGAAGAAACTTGAGCTGAGGGGCCTGGTCCTACCTGTCAGTAGTCAGTAGCTCGAAACTGCACATATTGTACACATAGTGCTGCATAAAGTGTGTGCTGTGGGCATAGGAGCTGTGGTAAGTACTTCCTCACTCGCTCACCCCGTCTGACGCCCTGTTTCCTGTTCTTTTGCGAGGAGGCACTAGTGACGGTCACTTGAATTATGCCCGTATGCTTGCTTGCTTGGGAGAAGCAAAAGGATGTTAACGTTGGCCTAGCTGAACACCGGTCGTTGTGCTGTCGACATGTATCAACCACCCAATTTCGGCAAAGTGAGGTTGGCTTTTTTGAGGAGCGCACCAAGGGTGACCAAGCCAGGAATGGTCCAGCTTGGTATTTGTGGGGGAGCAAACCCACACTCTGACCTTTCCCCCAAGCTTGGACTTTGTCCGTCACCACTGAGAAGTCGCTACTATCGCATGTATCTCTCCTCAAAGTGGACTGACCAGGGCATTGCGATTGGTGCCTCGCCCCGGATGTAATGGACCTTGATCGCCAGCTCCGATCTCGAAGCCTCGCCCAATTCACGTCGCTGGTTTCTCTCACGGGGTACGTAACGCGACATGGCATTCGCAGGGAGACACCGGATATTCATGGCTAAGTCAACTCCTGAGGCTCGCCCTTCCCTTCCTCTGCTATGCTCGACTCGACTCGCACAGAGTCAAACAGTCCAATCCATACCCCGGGGCAGATTGCGCCAGTCCTGGACTTGCGATCCAATGGTTCGTTGCCACTACAGCATCTCACAGCTGTCATGTCTTCTGACAATGGAAGGCCCAGGAAGACGAAGCACTGTCCCTCTTTTCCTGCTGCACATATTTTTGGCTCAATTGAATTCACTCTGGTAATTAGGTATTTGATGTTTTGAGCTGCACCACCCTAAACCTGCGAGGGCAATTCGGATAAACCACGAGCTAAAAAAGCATCATCGGCGTTTTCAACGATTTCTCAACAAGCGATTCGACTGATTCTCCCTTTTTTTTCTTCTCAATTGAATGATACTCATGACAATGATTCGATATTCGAAGATATCAGGTTCTCAATGAAGAGAGATGCAACGCATCTCCCAGGGACCGGATGCTGTCTCAATGCGTGATTCGCTGATCGATGTTCTATAGCCCCGATTCGACTTTCTCGTCGACGTGGCGGCCTTCTAATAGTTGAGACGTGCTTGCCCCGAAGAGCTTGGTAGCCTGGCATCAGGAAAAAGCTAAATCTAGAAGAAGAAAGAATAAAGGCTTCGAAGGTTAGAAAGGGGATCAGTTGAAAAGTGAGGCGAGCCCAAGCTTAGACTTGCCTGTGAACTTGGTAATTTAGCTGGGTAATCAGCATGTTTTCCCCTCCACCCCATATCTACCTTGAAAAAGTGGGCAAAAGTGTCAGGTGAACATCAAAAGAGTACGGCCTCGATCTCATTGGTCGCCGCTGGTTTGACTTTTCCTCTTTTAATTGAACCTAGTGGCTCCGTTACATTTGCATTTGCAAGAACTTGAGTACAGGGGGGCGGTATCTCTATATAGGAAATGGAAAGAAAGGCAGCAGGTTGTTACTAGTAGTTAGTCGTTGTTCTGCACCCGATCATAATTCCAATTAATAAGGCGCCGGAGATTGATCATCGATTTCGCCTTCTTCGCGTTTCATACCGATATTCCAAGGTGATATATCCGAGGAACGGGATTGAGGTGTTTCAAAGACTAGCTTCGATCGAATTTGATTGAATCAAAAGGTCGTAGCATCGGAAATATGTCCCTCTCTCTGCCAGCGGGATGGTTCGTGGGAACAAAAGGGTCGAGAAAGCGGATATGCTATACGGCGGGAGCTGCACAGCTCACAGAGTGTCTCAAGCTCAAACCTGCAGCTTGCGCAGGATGACATGCTTCGAAAATAAAATAAAAAAAATATATATATATAAAAAATAAAAAATAAAAAATCGACGAGGACAATAGTTAAAGGCAAGGCAAAGTTCCCTTGCTGCATGCACGCCTATTGCTCTTGTCCTGTCCCTTTCTTTCTTTCTTTCGTCCTTTCTTAGATTCCTCTTTCCCTCATTTTTTTATTTTTTATTTTTATTTTTCCATGGGGAGGGGGAAGGGGGAGGGGTTGTTTGTCCGGAGTTGAGATGACATGTCATGGCTGCTGTCATCGGTACCCATTGATACCAATCACTCACCTGATACGTTCAAAAAAAAAAAAAAAAAAAAGTCTGGTGCGACCCTGAATGCCGAACGCATCCCTTCTGAAGATCTAGAAGAACCACCGCACCGAATATACCGGCACGGGAGCTCGGAATGTTGGAAGACGGTACACAGAAATGAAGCTGCTGTAGCCGTGTGAATGTTTCCTGTGTCGTCATCATTGATATCATATCATCTTTGGAGGTGGGAGTGCTGAAAGGCACAGCTCGAATGTTTGTTCCAGATCTCGCTTCCAATGGCGGGAGCGGGAAAGGCACGAAGCCGCTAGCCAAAATAGAAACAACACGCACACCCCAGCAGGCTGACCTTGCCATACCAGAACATATGCTAGCTACAGGCATCCTAGATATCTAGCTTGATATCTTCACCGAAGAATATGCATATGTACATAAAGAGATTGCGTTTTGGAAAATTCGACAGCGATATTAGCCCAATTACTCAGCCTAGCTAGTTAATGGGATTGAAAGTTAAGGTATCCTAAGCTTAAGCTTGCTATTGTGCTCTAAGGTAGTAGCTAATATAATACTAGCGACTGCCTGCCTACCGACTTTGAGGCATTATTGTTTTTCCTGCTTGTGGTTGCCACTTCAAGCAGTTTTGTGTCACCCAATTCAACGGCGTTCATCTTAGTCTCCTTTCATACGTGGCTGCTCCACCTCCCTTCGCAGCCCCAGCTTTCAACCCCATGCTCTGAGGAATTGGGCTTTTATACCGATCGAAACATCGAATTCCTCGAGAGGGAATCCCCACCTCCTTAGCCCAGGACTATCCAAAGCCTCATTTTCTAGGCATCCGATGCAGCAATTATCGTAATGATGGGCGTTTTTGATCAACCACGGTTGAGAGGAATTCGAAAAGTCAAGCCTCGGCCATTAAGAAACCTGAACCGATATCTAATGGCTACTTGATCAAAAAGAACAATCAGGGTTAAGGGTTTGTGCACAAAGCAGTGTATATCCTGTGAAAATTTGCTATGTCACTAACGCAGCTAGCTGGATCTTGATAAATTCAAAATATCCAGCCCGCGCGACCGTCGAACATGTCACCAGCATCTCGCCACCGAGCGAAGTAGGTAGATTGTAGCAGCTGCCTATAGTATATCGTAATATTGCTTGGTGTATTGATATGGTGAAGGTATCGATACATTTGCGGCCACCCTTTCGCTCATTGGCCGATGATCCTGAATTGGCCCAAAGTTTGCCTGGCAGTTTAAATGCATGCAGGATGTCGACATCTGCTGTTTGTCGGCAGACTATTGCCCTTTTTGATATTTTAGTGTCAAATTAATGGTGGGCTTTTTTTATCCTTTCCACCAGTTGTATTACTTGATGGGGTGTTTTTCGTATCGAGAATTCTCCAAGTTTGGACAGCCTTGATCTTGTTCTCCATTTATTTGGAAACGAACTGCACTCCGGAGCTCGCACTCATGTGGGGGCACCCATTGGTTCATCGAAAATAAAAAAAATAAAAAAAGCGAACTGTATTGTTTACTTGGTACCCTTGAATATCTAAATTACCTTCTTACACGGCATCTCAAGTATGACGATGACGAGAATGAGAGCCTACCTCCCTCCGTTGCCGACCGCATGACGATCGAGGGTCCAATTGACCGCCAGCTTTTCGGCGCTAGGCTTTTATCTCTCAGCGCAGTGGCACCGAGACTACGTAGTGGCGACGATAAATTCTCCCTTCCCCGCCAAAAAAGAAGAAGGAGAAGAAGAAGAAGAAGAAGAAGGGGAAGGCCTAGATTCCGACCGTCAATTGCTTGAGCTTGACAGGGTCGTCTCGTCACACAAAAAAATCTCCACATATGTCTCTCGCTCGTAAGCAGGGCCTCTCACGGCTGTATATCTATTTCACATCTGACCCCAGAATTAAATATTCCGTAGATACGAAGGAACCTCCAGCCTCTCGAAATCCGCCGATACCGTATGTAATGCACCTATAATCACTTGACACCATACATATATGCCCTTTACAAACACCGGTTGAAGAAATGTACTGTGATAATGCAACTGTCAAACACCAAGGTATCTCTATGCTTTTCAGCAACACGCAGCGCTCCACTCTTCATGTCGTGTGATTATGTAGCATGTAGACAGGGTTTACGTTGTGTCGTTTTTTTTTTTTTCCCTCGCTGCGCAAACAAGCGGTCCGAGAGAATTTCCAATGCTAGTACTCTCCGGAGGTAAGATTAAATGCACTCAAAAGAAAAGACAAAATGCGGGTAGCCGTCGAAGGAAAACCTGAGTTACAAAATCAATTCAAGCAGCTCCAGCCGTCGATATCGACGCGTAAAGTGGGTTTCCTCACAACCTATACAGTGACAAGGATGTAAGGCCTGGTACCTTAGCTTGGTACCTGGGACGCGAACTCTCTTTTGTGAAAAAGGGAACCCATGTCGATAGCCACTCAGGAGCAAACAGCTCAACAACGACTGGTGGAGCCATCGGTTCTATACTTTCACCTGAATTCCAGAAAGCTCGAGATCCGCGAGATCCGCCCTGAATCTAGGACGGAAACTCAGCGTCGAATCGAAGGGGGAAATATTAATACGTATTATAACACGAATTCCCTTTTTTTATTGCCAGACGTCCATTGGCTAACTAGCTACTCGAATAGTGTCTTCAAGCCATGTATTATAAGGGATGGCTATGGATTCCATTGAATGCTAGAGCTATCGAGGCGAATGAGCTGAGGCCCCCTCGCTGGCATCTGAGGGCGGCATTCTGAGACTCGGCCTCGGAGACGAGCTCTCCCCCTTGTAGCTCTTACCTAACAGGATATGAATCAATAATTCCCCAGATTGTTGGCTTCGACGCTAGCCTAATCCATCTCGATCCCAGTGTTTTAACCCGAGGCGGAAAGTATCTTGATTACCAGGGCCTCCGGATCAAGAATCAAGATTAAGATCAAGGGTCATTAAATTACACGGACAGATCGATGTACCATTGCTCTTGACGATTGATCCTATGCTCGGCTAACTACGGCGACGGGCCTTAAAGATGTGATATTTAATGCGGCATTCTCGAATCCTTAAGTTTCTGATATTGTCCGCGCACATGTAGCGTTATCACGATAAAGCAGGTGCAAATGTGCGCAGCGGGAGATGTGATGTGATATCGCTGTGCCAGTTCACGCAATTATCTCCTCATCCACTAGCTGCCACTTTCGCTAGCTAACACGTCAACCAGCTAGCGAATCATAAACCCGATACCAATTCCTCTTCACCAATATCCCTAATACCGAGTATCTACTGGGTCACTTTTTATTTGTTATATGTCGTTCAGTTATATAAGTATTTAACTTTTGTTTCTTGTTTTTGACTGATACGAAAAAAAAGAGGGTTTTCGGTATTTTTAGCTGCGGCATCCCAGCCGTCGTTGCAGGATGCATCATCGCCTAAACATGTGTAGACAGCGCATAGGCTCCAGGGTGCTTTCGTTCGAAATGTTGCATGTATATACCATGTAACATCAATATGACGAGGGATACCGAATGTTATCGATATTTGTGACACAGCTGGAGATACTGATGTGTTCGTACTTGGAATTGAGTTCCGGACTACTAAAACAATTCACCGATGGTAGATCAGGCCGACATTAGAGTGGTTCTGCAAGCATTCTTGTTTATAATACTACAAAATTACGAGAAAAATAATAATGTAGCGTGCCATGAGTGCATAATCTTGAAACCTGAGCGATATTTCCGTCGAGGATGTGAGTAAATATTATACACAAACCATTGAGTAAGCACTAGACCTATATAGTATCAGCGGTGTGACTAACTATACGTCCCCCTTCTCGACTGATCGACTACATGAATAGGAGAGGTGTTCACTTAGTGTTGCTGAATATATTCCCTTTGCTGAGGATCGATTGTCTCGCTGTTGACCTCAGATCGGTAAAATTTGATATAGGATGCGACCTCCTCCTGGCTGATTGATAATTTGATGAAGGAGGATATCGACATGGTTGTAATATTAGCGTCGATAAAGACAGCCGGCAATATTCCATTTACGTCCCGAACGTTCTATATTGAGTGCGAGATATTAGTTTAAAATGTAGTACGAGGAGCTCTAGGGGATTTAATATGGATGGCCATGTTGTTATTGATTCTAGGTATATGAGTAAGGTAATTTGCTGCTCGCGACCCCATATGAACGAAAATACCTAGAGAAAAGACCATATATAAGGGTAAAGTCGACCAAACTCGGGTCGGCTACGGGGTCCGGCGCCCGAAATCATGGAATCTGCTGCCTAATTGGTTTCCCGTTAGTCCGACAGGATCATGACCCCGAAAATTGCGTAAATAATCCTCGTTCTAGAGTGAATATAGACTCCCACCAGAGTTGAAGCCATGTCCTGAATCGTCCAATGGATCCTGTCTCGGGCCGGTTCGCCCATCGGAATCCTGCGTTGTCGGTCTCAAAATGCAACAAACCCGCAAAACTAGCGGCGAACTCTCCTAGTCTCGGTGTGTCGGCCAGTCTCAGTCGCCAAAGCACATGGATGGCTCGCACGCCGCGCCCTCGATGGGTCCGTTTTGAGCTGGACCGAGGCACATTATGGACCCAACTAGAGCTCGTCTTTCGGCGCTCAACTTTCCCGGGCAGGCGGCGGTAAGTAAGGCTCATTTTGATTCCCTCGGCCAGGATTCAGTCGCTCACGCTTACCAATGAACAAACGCCGACCGAGCCGTTTATAAACTTTGGACCCTGCGCCGGACCTGACAAATGCATTCATCCTATGAGCTTGAATCTGCAAGGCCGCCTATAGACGAAGCAAGAAATTTATACACTATCCCGCCAAGCCCGGTTGGAAAATTTTTGGCTTCATACCATCTAGAGGCCCCGCTTCTGAGTCCATTGTCTAATTTTTCTTTCTCTCTATTTGATACCCCGGATTTCGGACTTTTATATCAACGCTTTTTTTTTTATCTGTAGTTTTCTAATAATACCTTTTTTTTTTATATATATTTTTATACACAAAATGGTGTCCCTTGCAGCAGCGCTTTGTCGCACAGCATTCCCGCCCGCCAGCCGCTACCTCCTCCGCAGAGCAGGTCTACTAGTCCCATTGCATGCCTTCCCCTCCATTGTCCCCTCAGTGCCCAGCCACACCTCGCTCATCGCACACCAGCCACATGCACTCTCTTCTAGGAAAGTTTCAAAATTCCACACAACAACACAGAATGCCTCATCGCATGCCCCAATGTCGTTCTCGGATTTGTCAACCCGCAAGAAAGTGACGATCAATACTTTGCGTAAGATGTATCAAAATGGGGAAAAGATTACAATGCTGACTGCCCATGATTTCCCGAGTGGGCTACTGGCAGATCAGGCAGGGATCGATGTTGTGCTTGTCGGCGATAGTTTGGCCATGGTGGGTTTAGGGATGGAGGTTAGTATTTTTGGAATCCGCTTTTTTCCCTCTGTATAGCAATCTTTCCGCAATAAATGACCGGAAAAAACTAACAATTGAATTCGGAGTAGGATACAAATCAAATAACATTAGATGTAAGTACTATCAATTCGAAATACATGCAAGAAATGCGCCGCTAAAGAAAAATACAGGATATGCTCCATCACTCTCGTGCAGTGGCTCGTGGTGTTCGTTCTGCCTTTGTTGTCACCGATCTCCCTATGGGCTCCTACGAGCTCTCACCCCAGCAAGCTCTCCAGTCCTCGATCTCTCTTGTCCAGCGTGGCCGTGCCACTAGTGTCAAGATCGAGGGTGGTAAGGAAATCGCCCCTACTATCAAAACTATCACAGATATTGGAATACCCGTTTTAGCGCATATCGGGCTTACCCCACAGCGACAAGGGAGCTTGGGTGGTTTTGTAGTACAGTCTAAAACGGCGGCATCGGCTTCAAAGCTTTTAAGCGACGCTCTAGCAGTGCAGGATGCCGGTGCATGGGGGGTGGTTCTTGAAGCGGTCCCCGCTGATGTGGCGAAGTTGGTCACTGAAGCGCTTGATATTCCCACAATCGGGATCGGGGCTGGTGACGGAACTAGCGGGCAGGTTTTGGTACAGATTGATATGTTGGGGAATTTCCCCTCTGGACGTTTTCTGCCAAAATTTGTGAAGAAGTATGCGGATGTTTTTGAGGTTAGCAGAAAGGCTATCGGAGATTTTCGAGGTTAGCAGTTCTAGCCCTTCTTTTATTTTTGGGATGGAAGCTAAATATTATATCTTTTAGACGAGGTCAAAGCAGGCACATACCCTGCTCAAGAACATACATACCCCGTAAAGGAAAAAGAGGTGGCGGAGTTTAGAAAAATCATTGAAAAAAGGAAGGCGGAAATCGAGGCCAGTAAGGAAAAGAGGCGCGGCTTCGAATAAAATGATTCATTAAGTGGGACAACCACAAACTGTCTGTTTACGTATCCTCGGCGGCTTATAGTCTATACCTTTTGCATGAATCATTTCTTTCACTCGTTGATTCTTCGCATTACATTGGCGGAGCGATTTGATAGCATTTTTGTTATGGCGTTCATTTTATATAACTTCAGGACGGCTAAGCCAGGGTTCAATGTATGAATGCCCCAAGATATCTCATAAATTCTCATTATCCACTTTAAACTTCTGGGTTCTTCGGGATATTTGGTAGAGGCTGGTATACGGGACTAAGATTCTCTCGGCCTGTGATCGGAATTCGTAGTAGAATCAGCAAATAAACGAATTCGTTCTGTAGTCCTTATACGTTTTTGTTTAGAAAACCGTAGAGGATTAAGAAACTAGTTTGAATATCAATATGACTAGCTCACTGCTATAGCGCTAGTTCTTTATAAATAAAATAGCATTGGAGCAATCAGGAGTCTGTAATTCTTTTCTCAAGTTACACTGATAACTAGGTATATATTTAGGTATTATTTTCTATGTTTTAAGTTTTGCAAAATCTGCAGCCAGTAAATGGCTACGAGACTGGCAAAGGTGAACAGTCTCGATGAAATCTATATTGATTCCTTTACGCGTATACACCCTCAGCTGAGAAAGAGACTTATAACCACGCCAATCCAAAAGGATACCATAGAAATCTACCAAGCAATCAAAACGGCCCCCTTACTAGAGTGAAACCATAACCTTTTCTTCTAATTTTTTTTTTTTCCAAGTCAGGGAAAATTGAATGCCATGCTTGTAGGAATCAGTGTAAATCGGTATATTGCGACGTCTACCGAAAGCTAAGTCCTCTGATATATTCTGATTAAAAATGACCGATACATCGGGTACCAAGGATTTGAGAAGGAAAATTAACTAACCTTCTGGGGAAGTATTTAAACCTTGCACTTGCATGCCGCACCGCATTTGCAGGGCCCTCCTGACTTACAACCACATCCCCGAACTGCGGAACCACTGCTTTCTGCGACCGGGCCATCGGCAGAACCACTCTTTTCGCACTTACAATTATCCCCACATTTGCACGCCCCTTTGTCTAAGCAACCGCAATTGACCTTCTCGCCACAGGTGCACCCTGGGCCACATTTACACTCCTCGCCCTTTCCTTTACATCCACAGTCCTGGACGGTTCCACAATCGCAGCTATCGCCACAAGTACACCTTTTACCACCCCCACATCCGCAGTCCTTATCTGCGGAACAAGTACAGTTTGAGTCACAAGTACAAGCACCACCCGATTTGCAAGAACATTTTGAGGCGGCATCCTTTTTCTCAGAAGGGGATGACTCTTTTCTTTTCCCGAAGATAGGATTGAGGAGGTTTTGAAGGGCGGACATGATGGACTAGCTTGGGGAGTTTATGGATATCTTGGGTAATGGGATGGTAAAATGAGCTCTTCAGATGATGAAATTTTAGAGTAGAAGCTATGTATAAAGGAGTAAAAGTTAGAAATATTCGGTAGAAACAGGGTACTTGGAATATAGCGAGCAGGAAACAGAAACTTACTCGAGTTTTTGGATCTTGTTTAGTTTCCTTGACCCCGTTTAACAAATAGTAGAGCCTGGGGACAAACAAGCGAGTGGAGCACGATTGAGGGCTTTTTATTTTATTTTGCGCGATCAGAGCCTAGAGATGGTTTACTCTAGGAGAAGGTGGAGGCCATGGGAGGGTATGCGGGGCTTTTTATGGGCATGGGAAGTACGTGGGGGAAAATTCTTTCGTTTATGGTTCAGAGCTTTGGCCACTCCTCGAATCCCCTCTTCGATTATAAATAATCAGGTAGGATTTAGCGAGGGGATACTGCTGTTTGCAGACATGTTGACAGTGCTCTGCAAGGGATCAGCAGGGCGTGTTTAAGGTTTGAGATTTGCGTGCCCCTCGATCTCTAACTCTAATGAATGATAAAGGTTAAGGCGGTGTATTACACGTATAGTGAAAGCCATTATTATCAGCAATAGCTATAATACCCAATTTTCGAAACTTATATAAATATTTTTCTTGCATATGGCTATCTAGTTACGTATATATTTGCAGTAATGCCCCCAGACTTTGAAGTTATTCGCCTGAAGAAGACTCTCAAAATGGGTTTCTTACCTGTAGACCGCGTAATACTATGGTATAACAGATACTAACGAAACAACTCTAACTTGAAGTCCAGGTATTCAAAAGGCGGAAGGGTTTATAAGCTCGATGCTTGTTGATTGCCGAGGAAACGGGCTCTGTGGACTCGAGTCGATCCAGCCAACATTATCCATAATTAGACCATTTGTCGTATAGTCCGCGAAATATCACACATAAATGCGTTATCTACATTTTTGCCTACTGCGGGCGTTTCATTCCGAGATCCAAAGCGTTTAAATGTTTGGTCTTACGATGTATATTTGCTATACATGTTCATGATGGGTGCTGATATATGTATTAATATTCACTCCTTATACATATTAACTATATGCTGACGATGTATATACTGAACCACTCTAATGGTATATTAAAGGTTTTCCTTCATAAGCCTGGAATGGGTGATGCGCCTGGTGGCTCGGCTTAACTGGCGGGATCCAATATTAATAGAATTCACTTAGCTTAGAGCGTCGGCTAGGGGCGTTAGATCTATCAGCTTGCATGGATAGGTATATTTTCACCGCGGCATAGTTAGCAAGATAACTTCTGTCCGGATCCTGATATTGAGCCTCCTGAGTAGAAAGATTATTCCCAAGACATGCTCCGTATAAGGGACATGTGGGGGGGTCTAGCTATTGGAAGAGGGGCCAAGGAGGAGAAACTTGTTGCATCTTGCGTGTTGCGAAATTTCGACGCCTCGTGGGCTGCTTGAAAGCATTCTAGTGGTAGCAGGTGTCACCCTGCTTGTTTCTTTTTAATCTACCCAGCTATCAGTCTACAAGGAAGGCATAGCAATATCCGTATCCTTCTCCCTATCTTTGTGTTCTTTCCCGAGCGCGAGCTGCGCAATGCCTAGAGAGGATCAGAAAGTTGCTAAGATGTTTAAATTTTCTGTGGATCTCGGATGCTCTATCCTCATCTGAACGAATGCATGAAACATGCAACCAATTTTGGCCATCTCTCAAAACGGAGGACACGTAATCTTGGCGGCATATGGGAATATTTTCCATTATTTTAATTTTTTCTCCCCTCGCGCACTAGAGCTATAGAGATATTAATGAGTAAATGGGGTCTATGATCCTGCTTGCCGATTATCCGGTGGTATACTAGTATACTGGTTCAGTTATCGCCGCAGACAAAGACTCCGTCCGGTTTCACGGGGCGAATTTAAATGCTGTCTGCGAAATCTGACATTCGTGTCACTGCACTGCCCAGTCTTAGGAAAACAAGCTTTTGCTTAGTGTTTGATGGTCCATCTTGGCTTTTCGGGAAGTTAGGCGACCTTGGTGATAGTCATCAGAGCCTCTCTTCTATAGATCTAAGGTCTGAACGTTAAACACGATATTCGTTTTTCCTTTTTCCTGCTTGGTAAACCTTTCCAAGCTGTTCTCGCTTCATCTCAAATATAATACCATTCGTATGAACACCGCATGATTATATCGCATATGCATGAATTTGGGGGTATTGAGCCCCGCTAAGCTCCCAGATTGGAACCATCGATTCGAGCATACATTGCTGGCCTCGTTCGTGATCCCCTCGACTCAAACTTCCCCTAAGCGCCCAGAATACGCCATAAAACTGTCTGAAAACAAACCATCGTTTCTCTAAGTCCCTGGCTTCCAACTATTGCCACTAATTTCACCCCTCTCTTGTAGCATGATATGTTATGGTTACTTTTTTTTCATCTTAAAAAGAAGCCCCGAGAGAGTGGTATAAGACAGTGCCATCCCGCCGTGCCAAGTCTCTTGGAGCTTCAGATTGATCAGCTATTGTAATTCCTTCTACGTTCGCTTCCAAGCTTTAAATATCTATCCTGTTTTTGTTTCGATTTTTTTCCCTTTCTAAACACTCTTTTACCTAAATTTTCTACTGGGGTGTCCGATATTGAAATATGTCAAAGGATCAGGGCATTGACGTGAATGTCACAGAACCGGAGAAGGTTTGGCGGTCCGGGTCTCGAGATGATGGCAGTGTATCACCAACAGGTGGACAGTTCCCCCGAGGTGATGAGGAAACAATTGGGTTCTGGCGGACATCGACTAAAACAGCAGATGATGATCACGCCGAAAGGATTGCGGAGGGGATCCCAAATCCCTTTCGGTTCCATCCCGTCAAAATTGTAACAATTACTGCGAAGAGCACGTCAAGATTGAGTTCATATACTCATGTTTTATTGCCCGCCATCCCAGTCGGCATAGCCCTATGGTATACGAGTCGAGCTACGAATCCTATATTGGTTTTTGTCTTTAATTTTATTGCCATGATCCCCAGTGGGAATCTGTTGGCTTTTGGAGCGGGGGAGCTACAGCATCGGTTGCCAAAGGTATGGGTTGGCTTCAAGGCCCTATTTGGGACACAACTAACTTGATAATAGACCTTGGGTGCCTCTCTTGAGATATTTACTGGTGCTATTGTTGAAATTATCATCTGCGTTATTTTACTCGTTGACCATCAATATGAGGTCGTACGCGCTGCTCTACTCGGGTCTATGTTTGCAAACCTCCTTCTAATCTCTGGTGCTTGTTTCTTGGCTGGTGGAATCGCTGTAAGTTTATGGAGGCTATAGACCTTGTCCTCGAGAGTATTAAGGCTAACATAAGATGGGACTATGTAGTGGAAAGAGCAAAAGATCGCTCCATATGTCATCGAAGTTTCGAGTGCAGCTCTACTAGTCAGTGCTGTCGGCACTGTAGCACCGAGTTTGTTCTTTCAGACTATACAGTATCGAAAAGATATTAACGAACACCGAGCGGAAATGAGGGTGTTGAGGGTTAGTAGGGTAGTCAGTATCGGGCTTTTGTTTTCATATTTTTGGTAGGGAAAAATGTCAATCTGAATCAAGTTTAGGGCGAGGAGCTGGGTGGTTCCTAGGCCCTGCTTGATTCGTGAATGTGAAATTTCAGCTAACATACGGCTTATTCGGTAGCTTTCTTTTCTTTCAGCTTCACACCCACAGCGCTGGCTTCCACCGCGTTCTTGAGCGAGCTGAGAGCATTTATGTTGGTAGAAAGCAATACCGCAAGAAGCTTTCTGTCCTAGAAGCTCTTTTCGTTAGTATTGTTGGGCTGGTATGCGTTTCCTTCTGCGCTTACTTCCTGGTTCGAGAGATCCCAGGAATCGTAGAGGAACATGATATATCAGAGTTATTCATGGGTCTTATTCTGGTGCCCCTGATTGAGAAGACATCTGAACATTTGACAGCATTGAACCAAGCATGGGATAGTATGTTCCCCGGCTTCGATTTGGCCAGAAGGCCTGAGAATTAGAGGCTTAATACTAAAACGCAACTTAGACCAAATCGACCTCGCCATATATCATTGCCTCGGCTCTACGATCCAAACCGCATTGTTAGTCACTCCGCTTATTGTCATGGTAGGGTGGGCGATGGACTTGGACATGGACCTCAACTTCCAGCTTTTTGTGGCGTTGTCACTACTATTTGCTATTCTTGTTGTTGGGAACTTCATGCGAGATGGTAAAACTCACTGGCTGAAGGGAATCTTCTTGTTGATGGTTTACTATGTGCTGGCAGTTGCCGCGTTCAATGACCCTAATGAGAAGAAGGAAGCTTGGGGGATGGCTGTTAGAGAAGGTGTTGAAGCTATGCATCATGCTGCTGCTGCGGCCAAGGTACGGGAAGGCCATAAGAGCTTGTTTAAGTTTTTGTAGAACTCGGCAATTTTCATTTTTAATATCTTTCTTTCTTTATATGTGGCGTTAACACAGGTTTGATATATTGCCTTTTTTACAAGGTGCGACTTATAGTTGGCAATAGTTTCCATTGGTATTAGTACCATAGAGGGAGGGTGCGTTTTCCAGACCATCTACCAAATGTATGACAGTCTTCAATTAGATTTCGTGATGGTCAAGATATATTAAGGGGACTTGGAGGTGTCTTCGACACGTACCTCAGAGTCCTCCAAAAAAAAAAAAAAAGCACCATTTCCCTACGATTATTGGACGTGAATCGATACTGCAGACCCTCATTAGTCTCGTAGTATGTGGCAATTTGGTATGAGGATGGATTTTAATCTAATATTACCTAGGTATACTCAAGTAGCCAAGTACTCAAGTTGTTTTAAGTATGGTCGTTGGCTGAGTACCTAGGTACTTACGCAGTTAATAGATCAGTATTTGTTGCATTTTGCGCGTTGTTTCCCGGCACCTCTTCCCGCGCTCAAAGGCCAGCCCACCTGTTTCCACTACCACCAGCGACACATCTGGCGATGTTAACCCGGCATGCCACTTTTTTTCACCCGCGGCCATCAATGGCTATCTTTCTCACCGCTACAGGCCTTCTCCCGGCTTGTTACCTTTCTAATACTTCTCACATTAGCCGATAACGCTGTCGCAGACACGTACAAAGAGAAGCTTGACCTTCAACCCCTGTCAGGCCAGTTCCTTCTCGCCTCGTTCAACTTTCAAAGTCATGGCCCAATCGAAGCGTTCAACAAGCAAATGTTCCAACTGTTCCCTAGGAGCTTAGGACAGATATTACAATATACTCATACCCGGGAGCTGCACTTACGGTTTGCACTTGGAAGATGGGATTCGGAGTTGTGGGGTGCACAGCCTGGCGATGGACAGAATGCAGGCGGGACTGGCGTAGAGACATGGGCTTGGGTTGAGGCTGACAATGATGTTGAGTATGTTGTCATTTTTTGAATCAGTATCTGGAACTGTGATGCTGATGGACCGAGATAGGGCTGAGGCGAGGTGGACGTCATTGAACAATGCGCTTTCCGGGCTATTTTGTGCATCCCTTAACTTCATCGATTCTACCAGGACTATTCGACCTGTCATGTCGTTCAATCCTACAGGCGATTACCCTACGACCAATACATCACGTCTGTTTTTACTACATGGTAGTCTTCCAAAGGAACCTGTGTGTACGGAGAACTTGACGCCGTTCTTGAAGCTGCTCCCGTGTAAAGGCAAATCTGGGATCTCCACGCTCCTGGACGGGCACAAACTCTTCGATGCATCGTTCCAATCCATGTCAATCGATGTGCGGCCGATATGCTCACCCAATACAGGGACCTGCGATATCGAAATCCAACAGACGGTCGATATGGTACTTGATATTTCGAGGAGTCTACAGCGAAGGGATAGCCCAGTTCCGCGTCCACGAGATCAACACGAATTGATCTGTGATACCTCCAAACCCTATGCTTCGAATGAGTATTGCTATCCAATGGATAATAGCATTGACCTACCCTGGTCACTATCAGACTTGTTTGGACGTACTATATCTGGGGGCTGTCCATTCGCTGTACATAACCCCGCTGAAGAGATACCGCACGTCTGCATTCATGCACCCGAGAGTAAACTAAATACTATGGAGACTGGTGAATTCGCCGTCTCAGCCTTGGCTGAGGGCCAGCGAGATCTACAATGCTACATGCTCCGAGAAAATGTTCCATTCGATATCTCATTCCCGAAACAGCAGCCGCCGATTTCACCGTTGCGACAGGAACCATTATTATATGCGGAGCGATCGTTCACAGGACACGGACAAGAACACGGTGGTGTCAAAACGGTTCTTAGAAACCCGAACCCTAACGATGCTATTGATGTTGTGTATCTGGAGTCGTTGCCTTGGTTTATGAAACCATACCTTCATACGTTTAAGGCGCGATTGCTGCCGGCACAGAACCCGGAAGAAGATGTGATCTCGGAGTTGTACTATCGACCAGCGTTAGACCGGAAGCGGGGCACACAATTGGAAG